>JAOXXN010000395.1:30771503-30787136 GCA_026770055.1 Myrmophylax atrothorax
CCAGTCACCAGCATGTGTGAAAGGTTATACAGAACTTCTTAAAGCAACAAGATGAAACTCTAGGAAGGCTATGATTACCCACATCCCTCATGTTCTCCAAATCCAAATGAACATACAAGAACAAAAGACTCTCATTTTTCATAAATATTCCTGTTCTGCTTTCCTCAGCAACTACCGGAGAAGAGAGTACCATGGGCCAGGCAAAAATGTACCACTACCTTTTACTGTTTCAAAAGTGCTGACTCACATTGTTCCTGTATGGTGAAAAATTCAGTGTAACTGCACTGTGTATGCTCATGTGGGTCTCTTGTTTTCCACTCTGGTGTCTCTTTTCCCAGATGGAAATCCTGGTCTCAAGTCTGGGATTTCTGCTGCCTGTCTCTACACCTTCTATTGCCCTATCTACAGTGGACCAATTACGCAGATAAATGGTGTCCAAGGTATGAACACGTCTGTGGTTTACAGAAGAAAAAAATTATCGTTTCTGTCCTTTGTAGCTCCTTTCCCAGTGATTGCCAACTTTGTGTTTACCTTCTGAGTGCTCAGCTGTTGAAAGACATGAGGTAGTGACTGGTGCTGTCTTTCTCATGAGATCATTTGCCTAAAGGCTGCAGCACCTTCCCATTGAAGAACAGATTGGTAGACTGCTAGAAAACAGAAACATTCAAAGCATGTAGGTCTAGTGAATTTGAACTGAGCAGAACACAGAAATCCTCTAAGTCTTCAAACAAGGGTTGTACAATACCCACTAAAAAAATTTTATTCAAAGTTTATAGTGCCATTATGAAGTGTGAGTGAAATGAAACTCCTCAGATACAAAGGTTTTCACCTTGGGGTAACAGAGTTCTACTAGGAGAACAGTTCAGCATCATCTCCTCCACATGTAGGCACAACATGGCAAACCCTCCAGATCTGGTACCTACTGCTCTGGGGTTGGTGGACTAAAACCTTTTCTGTCCCAGAATCACAAGGAATCCTTCATTTCTGAGAAACCAGAGGATATGCTTAATGAAGTAGAGGACATAAGCTGACAGGAATGTTGGAAATGGGTGGAGAGGAACCAGTGGATCACAGGCAGAGTTGGCAGGAGAGGCTGCTGGCCATTGGCCAGGGGGAAATAGAGTGGAGCTGAGTGTTGTCTGTGGCCAGCTGGTGAGAACAGAAAGGGAGCACAAGGAACTACTAAAATCACAAGCTCAAGCAGGACAGAATTTGATGTAGAAACACAATTTACTCTTGAAGCAATAAACCTTAATAAAATAACTAACACTGCCAGAGCCATACACCATGGTAAGATGGTGAGACATAGAAAATCCCTTGGCCTCCAAGGCCTGTAACCAAATGCAGAGAAAGGAAAGCTTCTGCAGGAACAAAGACCAGACATGAAGAAGGAGAGAAAAAATAAAACACTTTTACAAAAGGACTCCAGTCCTGAATTTTCCCTGTTTTGCATTTTATCATCAATGAGGAAAGTGAATTTCAAGTTCTGCTGAAAAAATAGCAATGTGCGCAGGTATAGACAGCCATGTATTTAAGAAATTATTGCATTTTCCTCTTCAGTACAAAGTTCCAGTCCCTCTCTCCAACATGTTTTTTCTTAATAGCCTGCTACCAAAACCACTAAAAATTACACAAATAAAAATTTCACATTTTACAGTATTTTTGTGCAATGTGAAGCTCTGCTGAAGCTGGTAGAAGCCTTGCCTAGATAAGAATGAGGATATTTCAGCTCCATTAACACTTACATAGTTCTTCTCAGGTAATTATGTTCTCCTACCTAATGGAAATCCATTATTTAACTGTATGAAAACTCACCTCTTGTTGATTCTTGTTATTTGACTGAAGGAATCCACATGCTCTAATCTTTCTTTTTCACCAGTTTGAGGAGAGGGGGTGGCAGGGTGTGTGTGTATATATGCATGAAACAAAATGGATTATGAATTTGAAAATTGTCAATTATGTTGCATCACACAGCTCAGAGCACTGGCACAATGATGAACCCCAATCCAGATTTTTCAGCTTAAATGGCTTTACATTCAAGCAAGCAAATTAACCATAAAATAAAAGGGAGGTTTTTACAAAATATCCCAAGAAAGAATAAACTGCAGATAATAAGCACCAATCTGGTGTTGAATGCTGCCCAAGATACCAATTGTTTTAAGTCACGACAAAGACAGCTGAATGCTCATCTTGTGGGTATAGAGCATGGATGATTGCTTGCCATGAGTATCTTCTCTCACAAATAACAGTTTTTTCGCTCTTAATTTTCTGCTAAATTGGAAGCTAACTGCTTCCCACATTGTCGTCGCAGCACCTGCAGCTGTGCTGGATTTCTGTGCACCATTTCTTTTAGGTAAAACAGCACTCCACTTCCTTGAGCTCATCATTATGTTTATGTCTTCCTTTCATTGCGCTGCCGCACTAATGATTCAGGCAGGCTGGTCAGTCATTAAGTGACAAGCAAATGATACCATATGCAATGTGTGACTAATCGGTCTGAACAAATGAAATCACAGACTTGCTTTTCCCATCGTTCATTTCACAAACAGTAGCAATGTGGTGCACAGCAGGTAGTTCAGTTAAAGCCAGCCTTGTAAAACAAATTTCCTGCAGCCGTTTAAGTGCACTGTGACGGATTCAATGCTTTAGCAACCAGACGGTGCCCAGGGGAACTAAGGATGGTTTGGGCAAAGGGAAGTAGGGAGGAGGAGAAATGTTCAGTACATACATTACAGTAATTAAAGGTTTAGTTACCTTATTGGTTTGGGTATTTTGTTTGTATGGTTCACAGAAATGACTATTGGGTTACCAAGCCCAAAACATACATAACATACACAATGCTTATCAAGACATAATACACAGCTCTTTAACTGAAAGTTCCCCAAAGATGTGTATTTTATGCAGATCTAAGCAAAATTATCTCTGATAGTTACAGTGGGAAGACATACATAAGTAAAAGTAAGACTTAGACCTTTCTTTTCTCTGTGCCCAAAATGCCTTTCACTGATTTTAATGATATTTTTGGAGCAACACTAGTATTAAAATATTTAATTTTAAAAGTATTTAACACTTGTGTTAAAAAAGCATAGACATTTAAAAAAGGAAAAAAACAAAAGAATGCCATTTGCTATCATTAAAATTTTGCTAATATTAAATAAAGGTCCTGAGTAGCTAAAGCTGGCTAAATGAATGGTTTTATTTTTGTTGTTGTTATATGCTAGTTCAGAGCTACATGCTGTCCATATCTCATTGAGAAGGTAACAAAAAATAATTCTGAGCTTCTTCAACATGGACATGAAGGGCCCTCTGTCCTAAATACATTCTTCTCATTCTCAGAGCTGAAAAAATGTACAGGAATAAAAAAAACCTCAAACCAATTTATTTTTTTAAGACAAATAAATCAAGAAAGCCCAAGAGCATGGTAAAAGGTAGACTATAGATGCATCCACTTAACCCAAACCAGGGCTTTGAGATGTTACAATCATAGTTAATGAGAGGACTCAAGAAGAATTTCTGAAGTTGCTCATCTAACATTGTCAGGACCCTAGATAAGAAAGAATGGACTCATTCATTTGCCAGCATATATGTCACTCCACAACTATTTCTCAAACTTCACAGAAATATTTGCATAATTACAACGCAAAACCAATTCTTAAGGAGGATCAAACAGTCAAAGGGTACCCTCTCTTTTGACCTTTGTCAAAGTAGCTTTGCAGTTTTCTGAGCCATTGACAATTCAGAGAGGGAAGATGATGAATACTTACATATCAATCATCTAACAGTAAAAAAAAACATCTAACAGTAAAAAAACACATCTAACAGTAAAAAAACCACAAAACAGGAGCAGGTGGTACTTTTCATATATCATAACGGATGACCAGCTTCCACAGCATCCTTCCGAGAGAAACAAAGTTGTGCTTATGGAGACAGAGCATTTTGAGGGGTTTGCAGAACAGGCGCAAGCAAGGAATATGCATTTGTATTTATAAATCTGGAAACAAAATACGCAGCATGTCTTTACTAAAAGGGGATATGATTCAGCAAAACACTACCTTGGAGTAAAACCTTTGAGTCCTGGTGGACAGTGAAAATGCTTATGTCTAACCAGCATACTGCCATTGGCAAAAGCCTAATGTGTCCTCTGTGTGTTTCAAGAAAGGGCTGTCACATAGCTGTAGAGAACTTATATTGTTTTTCTTACTGAAACACTACCTACAGCTCTTTTACAAATTAAGAACCATATTGGTGCATTCATAATGATCAAACAAGTGCTCTATTTTAGCAGATAAACAGCTAATTTGTTACAAATCAAAACAAACACCAGTTCAGACAAGTATCTCCCTAACTATACCAGACATGGATATTTGGAAAACAAGAGTATGAGGACTGAGCAAATTTATAATTCTTCTCTCTAAACTCTCCTGTCCCCAAAACATTTTTAGTTCAGGATCTTTTCAGGACCTCATGTTGTTTCTATACACCTAACAAACAACCACGGATTTCTCTCTCATGAATGTGTTTAATGCCCTGTAGAATTGCAAGAAAGTAGCAATCAAAGACAATCGTAAGATTTAAAAGCTCAAAATGGAAGCTCAACATACTTAGGATATGGATTTTGCTGTTGAGATAACTAACAATTCCAATGATGTAATGAAGATTGTAGACCACTAATAAATCTTACATCAATTTGGCTGATATCTGCAAAAATTTACTCTAGTTCAAAGGACTGTTTAGGCAACCAGTACACCATTTACTGTTGTGGATATCAGAAAAAATTCAATACAAATTCCCAACAACAACCTTCTAATCCATTAATTTTACAGGTGTGAGATACCTTGTTACTTCTCTTCTACAGAAATTTATGTCACTGTGTATTCAGTGACATAAATTATTGCATCTCTAACATCAGGAAAGGACCTTTGTATTTATATCATATTGCGGCTTACCGTATTATTATAACCTCAGTAGTCTCCACATGAGCTAAAAATGTACTGACTTGGTTCTATTTATTGATGTCACTCTAATTCTACAAATTGCACATGGTATCTAGCTAGTGCTACAGTTTGTAAAGATGTCTTTCAGAAATCAAATATTTCTGCAGGACTTTGTGGGTTTGGGTTTTTTTCTAGGGTTACTGTTCATTATTTAAGTCATTACAACAGGAAGAAATAATATATATTGCCTATATCTACTGCAATTTTTCCTTATCATGTCATAACCAAGAGGCTTCTGACACAGGTTGTCTTATTCAGGTCTATTTTCCTCAGAGAAAATAAAGGCATGAATAATCCAATAGCAATTAATATTGCACATGCCATTCAATACAATTTAAAGCTTATCTGAGTACATGTTTATCCAGACATTTATGATATCTAACATAGATTCACAGAGTATGCCAGGAAGTTGCAGGTTACATTATGATGTACCTTTTCCACATCTTGCATCTCTGAAGAGTCTTTTTAATATTTTATAGAATAAAGAAAGGTAACATGGGACAACACAAGGTAAAAACAAGTTTTAAAATCTTCTTAGCATTGTGAACTAAAAGTCAATGCTCAGATATTTCCTAGTGACTTTAGTTTCTTTCTCTCTTTTAAATACTGTCATTAAAAAGAAGAATTACAAAGGAAGATGCCCCCCATGGCTTTCTGTCAGATACTATCTTATTTGTAAATACTTTTTGTGGTTTAATTACTCCCTTTGTTGCTATTTTTCTCCTTGGTTAAAGAAAAGTCTCCAAATTGTTCTGTGATCTTTGTATCTATGCAGATGAGATTTGGAAACTAAGGAAACTTGCATCAGCTACATAATTAAATGCATAAAGAGGTCTGTCACACTTTCTTGGGGTTTTGGGAGTTTCTGTGTGGTTGGCCTGGTGTTTTGTTTTGTTGCATTTTTTTATTATTAATGCATATAATAAGAAACATTTGTGGAGTTTAGAGTTTAAAGAAATATTTTCTGCAAAAGCCCTACAAACAACAAGTTATGTAAGAAAGTAATAAATTGCTGCTTTAGTAGAAAAGCTTTCAACCTCCCATCCATTTGTTGTTACACCTTCAGCCCTTCCATCTCCTTTAATGAAATATACAACTATCTTATGGCTGCTTTTGTACAAGCATCCCCAGAGTGTGCTGTACAAAACTGAGGTTAAAAGCTAGAAGGTTGAAAAAGGTACGTATCAGACTGCACGCTTGGGACTGGAAATGTCAGGTTGCTTGTTTCTAACTGTCATGAAACCTTTCAGTTCCCACAGAGGTTTAAAGGAGTCTGAATGCAGAGTTCCAATGGTACATTTTGCCATACAGTTTCAGTGGAAACAGGGATGAAAACCTCAGGGATGAAATTTTTACCTGATTGCCCAGTTTGATCGCAGGCTCCATAGGAGACAACCTGGCTCCCTACAAATGAAAAGGGCTTCAAGACAAGCAGCACTTGCATGTAAGTCTGTCACTATCCAACACAGCCCATCTTCATTTACTTTTCCCACCAAAAAAAGCACCATGCATTCTCCTCTGCTCATACATTTGGGAATATATCCCCCCAAAATATAGAAATTCTGCTTTATTTTAGATACCAGAGCTCAGAAGGGCCAGCTACCTGTGTGAACACAGCTCAGCCAGCTGTCAGAGCCCAGAGTCCCATGCAAGGAGTCCCCCTTGAGCCCAGGTGTCTCACAGGGGAGGCAACAAAAGGAAAAAGCAGAAATATTTTGGCACAAATGCCAGGAAGACTCTGACACTGTGATGTGCACTTCACACAGTTTTTCCACTCTCTTGCTTTGCCAGTGTCTCACTGTCATATTTCTAAACTACTAACAAAAAGCTCAGTGCTATACACTGAACATTTTCATTAGGGCTGCCATTTGAGGAGGGGAAAAAATGGCTTCACAAATGCACTTACAGAGCCATAGAGTACTGGAACGGTTTGGGCTGGAAGGGACCTTTAAGATCACGCAGTTTTAAGCATCCTGACACAGGCAGAGACTCCTTTCACTAGACCAGGTTGCTCAAAGCCCCATCCAATCTGGCCTTGAGCACTTCCAGGGTTGGGGCATCCATAACTTCTCTGAGCAACATGTTCCAGTGCCTCACCACCCTCACACTGAAGAATTTCTTCCTAAAATCTTATGTAAAACTTCCCTCTTTCAATTTGAAACCACTACCCTGTGTATTATCACTGCATGCCCTTCCAAAAAGTCCCTTTCCAGCTTTCTTTAGGCACTGGAAGGCTTCTACAAGGTGTCCCCAGAGCATCGTCTTCTCCAGAGCGAACAACGCCAGCTTCCTTGAAGGTTATTTGGTGCTTTTTCATTTCACAGTTTCCTTGTACAGCACTGCATGAAATTTGAAAGTTTCCAACCATCTTTTAGAAACTGATACAAATTAATTGGAAAATAGTTGTGCATTTATTTTGTCTTCTAGAAACTGCCTCCTCATTTGCACTACCTTTGAGAAAATACTGAGACTTAAAGTGCATGTGGGGTCATTTCAATCTTAAACACAACTTCAAATGTGTGTACAAAATATGTATGTTTCTGGACAGATCAGGAAGGCTGAGTTCCTCCCCCATTCCTTGTCATGCTACTTTTCACTCTTATCAGTCTTTTTTCAGGATATCTATTTCCCTTAAGCTTTCCTCATGTTACCAGTGTGTCATACTGGCAACCCTCTAGTTTACTCATATCTTTTCTTCAGTCAGTATGGCACCAGCAGATCTCCAAATGCTCTTCTCCTGTGCAGGTATCTGCAGGGATCAGGTTTCCAAATCCATTTTAGCCTGGTTTTCTAAAGAAAAGGGACTGATCCCTTCATATTATTCATTTACTTCTCAATCCCTCAATTTTAACTCATGATTTCTTCAGCCAGCTGCAACTAAATTTAATATATAAATTTATCATACATTTTCTGAAAAGTTACAAGGGATAAACCCAACTTAGCATCTTCCCTCTTTCCCTGAAAATTTGTTGAGTGAGGTCCACCTGTTGTTTATTGGGCTTGTCCTGGCCAGAGTTGAACCAGAGAGCCTGTCCAGCATGTGCCCACCTAGGGGTAAGTCATGATGGACATAGTCTGATGGTCTTCAGCAAAGATCTGAGGGTGTTGAGCCCTGGTGAAGGCTGGCAGAGGGAAGAGAGATTGAGAATAAAATGGGACATATGGGTAAGATGCAGACTCCGTTGTAGTGGAAATGAAGGGATTGAGAGTATAGAAATTTACAGAAATTGCCAATTTAATTAAGTGAAACCCAGGTTTCGTTAATTTTGCTGTTCACAGAACAAAGTCATTAGTAAAGAAATTAGTATTCAGCAACCCAGTGGTTTTATAGTGGTGGGTGGAGGAGAAATGGAAAAAAGTGAATTTTACTTAAAAAAATTATATTTTGCTGATGGAAATCTAGCCTTATTGGCAGGACTGACATTTGCAGCCACATCTATTAAGGAAATCATGTTTGCAGGCAGAAACTGCAGGCAAAAAGTAGCACTGCTGCCTAGATTTAACCTCACTAGTCAGTACTGTAGGTATTTTGTTAAAATGAAAATCTCGGAAGCAGGAACAAGAAACTAATATGAAAAGTTTTGAAAAAACTGCAGAACTGGTTGTGATCCTGATGCACTCCCAGAGAACATTTGAAATCACTTTGCAAAAACCTGCTGTTTCAGGGAGGTGTGAGAGGCACCACAAAGAAGGGAAGGAAAAGATAAAACAGTGAGGAAAATAAACATTCTCTCTGCTGTCCTCCTTCCTCAATGGCAGGGGAAGGGCATCCAGAGGGCTCTGCCCTTACAGCTTGCTTGGATGAGATGAGCACAGCCCCAGTGAGTACTTTGGTGCAGAGAGCACTCCCATTTGTCACTGCTCAAAGGGGCCATTAATCCCAGGAATTTTGACTTTCTGATTTACTAGTAGATAATCTAATGTATAGAACTGACACTAGTCTCTAGCAAACTTCCTATACTGTGTAACAATCTAGTACCTGGCTCTTCACAAAAAGAAAGCACTTTTTTAATTTATTTTTTCCCTTAAAGATGAATACATAAATATATATTGCACATATATATGGATTTTGCATCATAGCATCTAATTAACAAAATTCAATCATCTCTACTGAAAATAGATCTAATTTTACCTTAGTACTGTAGACTCTCTATACTGCTGGTGCAGTTTGGATCTGAAAGCATGTAGCAGGATTTGGGCTGTATTAAGTATGGAAAATATACCAAAAGAAGTAGTTCAATTTCCAGTGTTATCTGCAAACATTACCCTACCAAATTACATGGAAATAGCAGAAGGTTTGATATGCAAACTAAGAGGAAAATTCCCTCCAAAAATTAGAGGTGCCAGCAAAACATCTCTTTATTTTATTCTCTTAAAAAAAAAAATATTGCCCTTGCTTTCTCCCACCCCTCAAAACCCCCCCTTTCTTCTTTCCTCTCCTGACACCCTTTAATTAAAGCTCTTTTTTAGGTGACACTGTGCACTATGGTTGTGTGGCTGAGTGGATACCAACCCCTGCTGAGGGATGAGGCACCCTGCAGAACACCAACACGAAGCTCCAGCACCTGACCCGGCTGGGGTCCTATGAATAGCTAACCCTGTCTTTATTAAGAAGTGTGTGAGCACCTGTGTGTTCTGGAGTAGGAGAGGAAAGATATATACATCTAGATGTAAAACCAATGCATCTACAGGAAAATTCAGAATGTTATAGATGTTGCTTATCCCCAAATGGGGTGTTACCCTTGTCTGCAAGCAGGCCTGCCAACATTATCAATGTTTCTCAACCAAGGCCACCACCACACCAAAACAAAATGAAGAGGAGATGCCAAAGAAGTGTGGGACCTGCTGCCCAGGACCTTGCCTGCCTTAAGGGCTGACCTGGCATTCAGCACTGGCTGTGGGAAACTTGTAACCTAAGATACAACCGACTAACAATGTGTCGCTACATAGCCAGGGAGCGGAAAGGGTCTAAGTTTCAAAACCTAAATTTCTGCAGTAACAGGCTAAAATCCAAAAGGCACTGAAATACAAATACGACACTGATGTCAACAGAGACTTGAGGAACAACTAAATCGCCTACACAAATATATGTGGATTGGTACTTAAAGCTAACATGATATTAAATTTCAGATAGCAGCCCCAGCAGTAGCTTTCTCCTGACACTGCATCTGATACATTAACATGACAGACCATTCAAACAATGCTTTATTCTCAGCTTTCCCTCAGCATAATTCTCATCAAACCTGGTAGGCTCAAGAGGGTGCAGGTCACTGAGACAGAGGTAAAACCCAACTAACGCTTCTTGATGTGCAAGGAGACACTTGTTTACCTGGAGCACTATGATGCAGTCTTCAAGAATTCTAATACATATTAATAAAATCATTAAGTAATCTACATTTTAACTGTGCAAGACTGTCAGTAGTAGGATTATTAAAGTAAACATTAAAAAAAATCTGAACTAGCACTGCTGTAGTCATGCAAATTACACTGAAAAAAAAAACCCTGAGGATATGCAATAGAGCCCAAGTTCCTAGTTTTGCTCTCCTAAAAGTAAGGAAACACAGACTGACTTGCAGAAAGTTTTAGGGACTCTGATCTAAACCTTTTGACCAGTTTCAAATGGAAGAAATGGTGCTGAGCAGTGTTGCCCCTGCCACTCTGATGCCTGTGTGCCAGAAGAGATGCATGATACGGGTTGTGTACACTGAATTATACACCCCATGTTTCCATTATACAACCACTTTGTATTGTACCCTGGTGTGTACTTACTCTGTAACATACTGTAGGTAGGTGTTACAGTATTAAAACCTTGGTTTAACCTCATGGTATCTGATAACTACTGAACAAAATGTGAAGGAATTTGAATGATTTTCCATTCTTAAACAGAGCTCTTCATGCAGTTTTCAGTAACCCAGCAAAGAAGCAGATACAGGATGCCTTTCCAGAAAGCAGAAGCCACAGTGGATTATTTCAGAATGCAATGTGGCAACTGGAGGGCAGAACTGTGGTAAAGACCCTGGTCCAAGGCTCCAGGTTCAGAAGTACAGCCCCCAGCTGTGTCATATCCTGCAAAAATGATTTGAGACACATCAGCTAAAACTAGTGCCAGTAAAAATCCCAGATGCTTCAAAGCAGGTGCCCCACCCCGATCAACGCTGGCTGTCAGCCACACCACCTATGCAGCACCAGACATTGGAGAGGGCATATCCTGAGCAAAGTGGGTGGTGACCACACGCAGAGCAGGAGGCAGAGGGCTCAGGCATGAGACTCCCATGCCCCCACACCAGCAGCTCTCAGGCACTCTGCTGAAGAGTGAATGTCACTGCCACCCCACATATTCCACAGCACCTGTACTTCTGTTACCAAATTAAAGAACCTGATCCAGCAGTGCCAGTGGTTGTGTTTCCTTCTCAGTGGGAAGGAGATCAAAACTATATGTGAGACCTCCTTGCAGCTTGCCTGAGTGTGATGCTCCTCTGCCAGTTTCCTTGATGCCAGAGGGAAAGATACAAGATCTGACTTTCTGGTCCAAGTCCCTGAGACCCACCTGGGGCTGAATAGTCCACAAGGCCCAACCTGTTGTCCACAGGACTTTGTGGGCCTCAGGCTGCAGGCACTGAACAAATACAGAGAGATCTCAGAACACAGCAACCAAGCCCCAGGCTCCCCTTAACCACTCCCAACACATAGTCAAGAGCCTTATCAGGATGCAGAGTCTGGCTCCCTCTTGTGCTCTCTCCTTTTAACAAATTAATTTAGGAAGTATGACACAGTGAAATATTTTTAACCTGTGGTTTAAAAGTGCCTATAAACTAGGGCTGGGTCCCTCATGCATGCTGCTGTGAACTTGAAGCCATTCAGGTAAAGAACTTGGCTTCTCATTCATTTGGGAAAGCATGTTTTTGGAGGGGAAAAAAAAAGAAAAAGAAGTGGAATAAGATTGGTTTTCACATTTCTAATCTTTTTGCAAAAGATTTTCTATTACTGACAAACTGCAGCCTGTGACCTGTCAGCCTGGGCTGCACTTGCACAGCCCAGTAGGGAAACCATTTCTCTGCAGAGATCTCTGCCTCAGCTCTCTGACAGCACATAAGTTAGGAATTTCCAAGGGAAGAAGCTGAAAAGGTAAGCCATGACATTTCTAGTGTTTTACAGAAGGTGTCATTGTTGTGCTGTTCTATTTGACAAATTCCTCTCCAGTGTTCAGCAAGCTACAAAACACTTCAGAGAATTAATCTTCTTTCATTCTTATTCGGCTACAGTCTATCCCATACTAAGCTCAAGGTTAAATGTTTCCTGTCATAGAATTTAAATATACATACACATAAATATCACAAGCTACTTCTCCACTTCATTTCCTTATGAAGAAGATTAATTGTATGTGGTGTGGGTGTGGGTGCGTTTGTAATCTTACTGAATCTAACCTTTAAATCTCTGGTTATAAAAGTAAATCTCAGTTTTAACAAAGTATCAATAAAAAGCATGTTGGAAAGAATGTGATAATCATTATACAATGTTACCTGAACTCTTTTGCCATGTCTGGATTGCATGTGCTTTGATCACTAGACAGATGCTGGAAATACAGAGACTCCTGGGAACAAATGTCATCCTGGGAATGTGTCTAGCAGCTGTCAGGCACCTGCTGGTCACCCCTATTCAGAGACGTCACACTGGTTATCACAAATACCCCCAAAATCATGCCTCTCCAAACAATGTCTTACATCTTAGTCACAGAATTAGAGCAGGGAAAATCATTAATGTATAGAAATAAAGCAAGTCTAAAATAGCTTCTGCTATGGTTGCTGAAGAATGGCCCAGGACGCCAAATACATATGTCTTCCTGTACACACTTCTAGTTTAATCATCACAACCCATAATCAACCCTGCCACTAGTGTTGCTGTAGCTGTATTTTATGAGATACCTTTTTCCAATACTTTTGCTTCAAATGATTATGATGATGCCACTTCCCCAAATTTAATTCTGCCATAGACAGTCAACTCATGTGCTTTCAGCAAAGCAAGCATGAGGCCAGGTCATAGAAATGAGGGCAAAATGAGATGAGGACCACTTTTGCTTGAGAGAAAAATCTGATCCTGTTTCCTGCCAGAACTAAGGCTACTCTTCCCTTGTTTGCAGCCAGATTAAGGAAATAGTAAATACTGATCCACATGGTTTTCAAATACAGGACTTACTTGAGTTCTTCCACGTATTGGACATGAGTGCCTATAACTTTTGACAGCATATCTATGATATTGTATTGCTCTCTCCCATCTGAGAGCAGCTGAGCTTTGGGAACTGCTTTTGCCAAGGTGAGAGCAGCTAAAATGCAACACCAGCTCCCAGCTAGTAGGAACTTCAGCATAGGTAGTCCTCTCTCAAGCAAGAGAGCCCCTAGATGGCATTGTGGGACTCCTCTTCCACTCACCAACGCTGAGATGGGATTTTTCATACCTTTCTGTTCCTTTTCTTAAAAAAAAAAGGTCCTCAAACAACCACTACACAAACTTCAGTTCACATTATTTGAACTCACTTGAATGTTATATATTTGAAATAACAGAAAACTTGATCTGATTCCTTCCCACCTTGCTCCAGCTAGAAGCATATCTTTATTGATTAAAAGCCAAGCCAGTATGTCTTTCTCAAAAAGTACCCTTATACTGGTTTGTGCAACAGCAGTTCTGACTCATGTTTGTGCCATTACAGTATATTGAAATCATCTTGCTTGGTCAAACAACATTCAGGACCACCATGGCTCCTTTCTTCCTAAAGCACTCGGTTTACACTCCCTAAGTGAGCTTCAGAAAAAATACTGTAAGGTAGTCAAGAACTAGTCTTTACATTGTAAAGTATCCAGGATAGAAATAGGACTGATATTCAATTTCTGTTCCCCTAATTGCTCTTTGCATTGTGGCTGAATGCATAAAAAACAAGGAAGAAGAAAGTAAAAATGACTCCTGCTCCCACCTCCAATTAAATACAAAAATTGATACTGCTGATTTACTGATAGCAATCAGTTAGGAACAAGGTAAAAGAAACAATAGGATATCAGTGTCACGTACAGAGCTCCCAAACAGTCTCCTGCCTGAGACACTGAGAGACAATTCATCCTCTTTGCAGGGTGCACAAAAAGTCAAGTGTGCCCAAAGGTTGATTCCTATGACCAGCAAAATTTCCACTGGGCAAGAACTGACATGGATCAAGTAAGAGTTAGCTTGGCTGCAGAGCACCACAAGGATGAGGAGCAGTGCTGCAGCCTTCTGCTTTACTTCCCATCATCTCTCCCAGTTATCTTTTGAGCTCCCTCACAAACATATAATTCTTTTTGACCCTTTCATGACTCTTCCAGATTTAGTGAAAAATGTCTTAAGTACATCAAAACCTAATAAGGGATTAAAAAGAAAAAAAAATTCAGACATTTTTCTTCAGAAACTAGGTTAAAACCACTCCTTTCTCCTCAAACATATCACCAGTGACTTCTTGCTCCCACAAGTACTGCCTGTGACTCTAGAAGTAACCACTGCCATAAAGGAGAACAAAGCTCAAAAGCAAAATTTAGTGGCATAGTTCCCTCATCTGGCAATCAACTGATGGTGCAACCCTATGCACAAAATAGGGCATAATTTTCTAGGTCAAGTTACCTGGTTTTTGGCCGCAGTGTGCACTTGTCAGAATTCAGCCTGAGATTCTGCCAAGTAGGAGTTAAAAAGTAGCCCCTCCTTCTTTCAATGAAGTGATTCATTAAAAAAAAAAAATCCAATAAGCTAAATGCTGGTAAAGCCTGAACCATTAAGAGTTTGTTGGTATTTTGGCAGAGTAAGAGACCTAGTGAGTAAACCACTGTCAATGGCAAGCCACTGAGGAAGATGCAAAGGGTCAGACTGGAGTTGTGACTCCCTGTAGCAAGTGAGGAGGCCCCAGGAGGAAACATCTCCTTGGAAGAGGAAACTCTGTGTGTGCTGAAGCAGTTTGCTCCAAGGACCCTGAGAAAGGTGCTGCACCTTTCTCCAATTTCCAGAATGCCCCCTCCATTCTTGCAGTTGTGGACTGTGTCATCTATCTCCATGCAAGTCATTTTCCCTACCCAAAAAACCACTTCAGTTCCCTGGAGTATGCTTATCCAGCAGCCATCAGCCAGTACAGGAAACAGATGAGAAGCAGATAAACAGGAGCTCTAGAAAGTTCACTGCCTGGGATGGACACCCTGCTTAAGAAGGGGAAGATATTCCAAGATACATTGGTTTCCTCAAAAAGAAAGTATGAAAAGCCTCAAAGTCCACAGAGCAAACAGCCTGTGCAAGCAGCACCACGGCTGCTCTGCCGATCAGAAAATCAGGCAGTTCTCTGGAGACAGAGGCCATGTGCAGCCATCCAGGAGGAGGCTGTGCCCTGGCACACTTCAGTCGCCATCAGGGTCTTGCCTCTTCTACC
Organism: Myrmophylax atrothorax; assembly: GCA_026770055.1. NCBI lineage: Eukaryota > Metazoa > Chordata > Aves > Passeriformes > Thamnophilidae > Myrmophylax > Myrmophylax atrothorax. Next base: position 30,786,927 of record JAOXXN010000395.1, read on the forward strand.
TTCACTGACTTTTGTTCAGTGTATAGCTGCTTTAGTGAGTGAGGGGAGTGCTCAAGGATGGGTGAAGATCAATCTGGATGGTGTCCTAGTACCATGTGACGCTGGCCAAGTTTCTCTGACTCTGAAGTTTTTCACCTGTGAAACAGCAAATGCTCTCTGCTCCCTGGTGCCCTTAATTGATGAGCATTTTCTATTTGCCTTCAAAGCCCT
>JAOXXN010000395.1:30787236-30799999 GCA_026770055.1 Myrmophylax atrothorax
CCCTCTGAGTGACACTAAATTAGTAAGTTCTATTGGTATTTCTTTTAGCTGCTGTACAGGAGCATTCTGCTTCCCCAGTCTAGGACAGGGTGAGTGTCAGCAGTCCCTGTTGTGACCCTAGACTATCACTGTGACCATAGTTGCCATATCACAGCGACTTGTCTCTGGGGAAACCCATAATGAGCTGCACTCATTAGGCCCAGTGGTAGGGTAAAGCAAAATTACCAACTTGTGTGTGTATCTCAAATATGAGGTTTTTTACATAGAGGCTTGCCTTGGATATGACCATTTCCCAGGCATGATTCAGGTTGGGGTGCAGGCTCAGGAGGAGCTACATCAACACACTGGTGGGAGTGACTGACAGGGCCTCTCTCTAGTCCCAGCTAACAGCTGAAGTCAGCTTTTCATGAAGGTACTTCCCAAAGCACTTCTGTATCAGATATTTGGAGCCTTTTGCTGAGCAGGCACAGTTTATCAAACAGCTACAGCCTAAACGAGTATTTTACTTTTGGATGCTTTTTCACAACTATATGATACATACGAGGTTGATTTACAGTCCTCCTATTTGCCAAGTCACAACAAAATGTGATTAGTCTTGACTTTCTTCAGAGTCCCTACAGCCAGCAGCTGTCCCTGACCAACACCAGACATGTTCAGCCTTTCTCAATTTTGCTCCCTTTAGCAGTCATCAGCTCATAACACAAATGGATCCAAAATGCTCTGCTGCCTTATCTATTCCTGGTTTCTCTGTGGCACCACATGGCAGCTGCAGCTGGCCACAGCTGTGCTCATGGGGGTACCACCAATGTGGAGAACATAACCACACACTATCACCAGACTGTGAGAAGCAGTCGCACAACAGCACCTTCCAGAGAAAACCCACTCCCTGGGCTCGCAAACCCACTCCTTTGGTTAAAGAGTGAATTCAGCCTCACACCTGTTAACCCAGCAGACAGGAGATTTGCTTGCTTTTGACAAACACACCCAGACAGCTCTGTGGCATGTTTGAAGAAGCTGCCCCAGACCAAATGCTCACAGTGGAGCCAATAGCTTTGAATAAGGGACTAACTCCAGGGGCTACTGACAGATGAAGGCAGCAGTCTTTATTCCCATTAGCATCTGTCCTAAGTGAATGTGCACTCTCATCATAAAGCCTGAAAGTTAAATCCATGGGGAAACATGCACAGAAAAGCTGAACAGATAATCCCATCGGTCCACTTAAATGGGAATCTGAGTCAACAAATCTAATTAACTAGGGTCAGTGGACCACACAGATGTCAGAGGAGCCTCTCACTGCTGCATTATGTCCTGCAGTCTCTTGAGATCACATCAGCACTTTTGATGCAATAAACCAGCTCTCTGGGCACAGGATTTCACCCCTAGATGTCAATGGTATCTGAGCTTTTGAAAGGGAAGAGACTGCTAAAAGCAGGTTAGCTGCTGGAATAGTTTATTCTAGCTGACACAACATTTTGTTGCAACCAACCATAGTTAATCAAGCCCTTTGCTTGGTCAGGATGGTGATGTGGTCTTTGCAGAGATGCCCCCAGTAAGAACTCTGCCTGTCTTGTAGTAACACCTGGCTCTAGCAGTTTCTTGTCTGTTTTTTTCTGGGAAATGATACCTACCTTCAGTCATGTTCCTATCTCTCAATGCCCTCTGAAAACCTTAATATTTAGCCTAAGTCTTTCCTCATTTGCACTTGTACAAAGCCAGACCAAGTTCCCTGGAGTCACTCATATTGCTGTGAGGAAATAAGTCAAGTTAGCAAAATGCACAGAATTAAATTTGACTGACTAAACTACATTATACTCTACAGCAGAAACTCTTGTTTAAAAGGAAAGTGAATTACCTCACTTAAAATTAAGTAAAGCTCATCAAATAAGCAGTAAACAAGGGTCTAAATGAATTTCAGATGTGTGTGAGTTTTCTTTAGATTTGCATGTTATTTTCCCTTAACAGTCCTTCCCTGTTCTGATCCTGCTATGTTGGACTTGTTCAATTCATTCCCATCCTGTCTTATTCCTCTCTTCTAGTTCCTACTATCACATTGTCACCTTCTCAGACTTAAAAAGTGTCTTCCAACCAACAGTGTGCCCTGAAGCTGGAGCATGTGGCTGTATCCTTGAGACAAAGTCAATGCTGGCAACTGGTGTCAGCCAGAACAGTTTTCATCCCTGTGAGTATGATAGGGCACCCAACACCCAGCAGCTCTGCTGGTCCTCCTCTGACACTGCACCAAAACCAGAGGGATTGGTCTTGTATGAAGCCCAGCATCAGTAGCAGATAAAGCATTTACTTCTTTAAAGTGTTTTAGATTGGATAGAGAGACTATATTCTGTTTTATAGTGTAGCCAGAGACTCAGCCTGGCAGCAGACATTTGAGCACCCAGAGCTTCTAAAATCTGAGGGAAAGCAATAGAAGTTTGATTTGATTTCACACAGTCTTTCTGAAGGAGAGAGACACCCTTATGACAGCAGCTGGGCTTGTTTTGATCAAAGTTTTTCCAGCTGCTTGACAAAAACCTGAAAACTTCCAAGTTTTGAGGGCTTTATGGCTGAAGGATTGTCACCTGGAGCTGCTGAGCTGACTTTCTCAGCAGATACCTGCCTGTACCACAGTCATTCCTAACAGGCACCTTAGGCTGGGGGTAAGGCCATGCAGGAATCAAGCCCATGTGACCTCAGTAACAGCTGAACAACAGCTGAACAATTGTTCCTGAAGCAACAAAACCTTTGCCTAGTGTTACAGAGAGCTCTCACAAATATTTGTCAGAAGCCAATATAACTCACCAAGGAGGCACTTGATCTAGGGCATGATCCTCACCATCCTTTGTAATTTCTAGGTCTGAATCATCCCTGTTTACATTTGCTATGAAATTGCCCTCCAGCAAAGGACAGCTCTTTGCTTTCAAGCCATCTGTCACGGCTGGCAGTATCTCTCTCAAGGGATACTTCACCACTTAGGATAAATGGACAGGTTGTGCCAGGGCCATTTTTCCTTGCTAAAGAGCACTCCCATCTAAACCATTTCCCTGAATAGACAGCTCCACACTCAGCTGGGACAATAGCATGGCTTTCCCCTTCCTTTATTTTTCTTTATAATCTTACCTGGAGCACTGGGAGTTGGTCTGAACCAGCTCTTCCTATGCTGCAGACAGGAAAGGACTTGCACTGGTGTCAGCAACAGCAGAACTAAACAAAAAGCTACAGGCTTTAGAAGCCCTGTCAACTTTCTGCAAGAAAATCTCTTTGAAAGACCAAGCAATCTATAACCCATCTCTGTTGCACAAACCATCATTTTAGACCCTTCTACTTAAGGCAGACTGTCCTTCAGTGTGGTTTAGCTCATCTGATTCTGCTTAAAGACATCTTCATGTCTGACTTGTGCACTTCTCTAAACTTATACTACTGAATCACATTTTCAGCTAAAAAGGGTAAGTTTGTGTTTCCAGTCAATTTTTTTTCTAAACTATGTTGATTCACTATTTTTAGCACCTCCAGGACTGCTCTGACTTCTTACCACACAGATGAGAGCTGAAACCTTACAAATAGGAACTAGAGGCACTATGACAATAAAGAGCACTCAAGGCAGCCCACAAAGACCTCTCGTTAAGAAACAAGACTCTAAAGTCCTACTTACATGCAAACGTGGCATTATCCCCATCTCTCTCTGCAATGTAACAACCAGCCAAATACCCAGGTGCAATCAATCAGACCCATGCAGACAACACTAAAGAAGAGCTTCCTACTTCACTTGCTGCATTTGAGGGATCTCCTGAATGGCTGTTCTCTTCCCTGACCCCAAATTTAGTCTTTGCCTGGGTTTTGGCTGTCTGGTTTCTCTAGGATTGTTGTGTTTTTCTTAATGGGGAGAATTGCCTCTACCCTGAGGATTTTTTCCCTGGGGAAATCAGACCTGGAAAAAGACAGCAGGACCCTTCAGAATAAAGGACGTTTTCCAAGGCTTGCAAGATCATGCCCCTTTCCTTCCCCGGCATAGGAAAGGGATGAAAAAAACCATACTGAAATCCAGCCAGTTACCAAAATGCATGGATTTGCACCTCTGCAAATAAATGGTAGTACACACCTCCTGGGGAGACCACCAGCTGCAACTGCTTACCCCTGAAATAGGCAGTGAAAATTAAAATTGTGCAGACTTGCCATTTTTGACCTTTCAAAGGCTCTGAGGCTAGACTGCTGCTCAAGCTCACTTTTGCTAGGCTTTCTGGATCTTTACAAGGGTCTTATGAAATCCACAGACCTTCTTCCAGACAAGAGGGAATGCAGAACACTTCTCTCCTTGCTTCAACAGTTGTTTGTTTGTCCCACCTTTGCCGGCCTCCTCAGTTCTCCAGACTTTATTAACTACACTGCTCCATTCTTTCAACTCTGATACAACTACAAGCATTTTGCAGTATTATTGTAGCCATGAATGACAAGTGAGTCATGAATGACAACATGAGTGACATCACACAAGCCTCCAGTGTGAAATGGTGAACACTATAGGTGTGGAGCCAGAAAACGACTTACCTTCTTTAGGTTTTATTGTGTGCGTAATTCAGCTGCCACACCCATGGCAGAACACAGCAGGACTCCAAGGCAGAGGCTCTGGGTGGCATGGAAGTGTGCTGGCATGTGAAACACAGCAAATATTCAGGAGGTTTGTTTTTCCATTTGAGTGCTTTCTCCTACTGAGAAGACAAAATCACTTCTACATAGGGTAGAGCAGTTGTCCCCATGCAGGTCAGTCCTGCTCTGCACAGAGAGCAGTGCTGGCCAAACAAATTGCCCTCACCTGCTACCTCTCATGGTCACATGGCTCCTAAAGGAATGATTCATCATAGGCCTCTGATTACTTCAATTAAAATTCAGAGTCCACCAGGCAGATTAAATTGCAGCTCTTTGCCAATCTAGCTCTTTTTGGTGGACAGGGATAGAGGAGCACTTGTTTGAAAGTTAACAAGATGGTCTGAAGGGATATCTGCAGTGCAGCCTCTTCTTGTGGCTCTTCTAGCACAGCTGGAGGTGTAAGGCAGCTGTCCTCAGCTCTACACTCTCCGACTTGCACATGACCTTAAAGGTACCATCACTCTACCTTCTTGTGAAAATCTTCCAGCATGGTTAACAGATGAAAGAGCACTTTGGTGCAGTTAGTTGCTTGAATGTAGCCACATGTAGCAACAGGTTAGGAGATTCTCCTCTGATCATCTGGGCTATGCTGTGGAGAGCAATGATACCCAAAAAAGGGACAGTGATAAACAGTTGGGACTGTAAATTCTTCAGCTGGTGCAGCTGGATCTGGAAAAAGATGTTTGTAATATATCTTTAAACATCATTGCAGAGAAGTGTCAACAATTTAGACTTGTTTGAAATATTAAGACTAAAATTCACCTTATCTGTATGTTAACACTGGCAGGAACACTTTGTAGGTCAGGCTTAAGACTACTTAAGGTGCAGGCACTCAGAGGATTAAGTACAGCCAATTTGTAAAGCACTTTGAACAGACATCACGCTGTAAGCACCATGTGTTATTTCTATTTGAAATACGCACTTACAGGTTCCTGTCATTTGAAAGAGAAAGGGTGGAAGGACAGGGCAAGCCTCAGCTGTGTTACAGTGCACTTCATCCTGAGCTTTGCCTTCCCTGCCGCAGATCAGCCCAGAGGAAGGAGAGGAAACCGCACAGCCACAGATGACGGATGACAGGGGAAAGCATTTGCTGTTCTCAGCAAGAGGATCAAGTGCCAGTAAACAGACTCCAGAGGATATGAAGATAGATTTACTCCTCCTCTCTCCCGCAGGGACTTCTCATGGTGGCTGAAGGGCCCTCTTTGACTCTGCTGTGATGACAGGGCACAGCTGAGACCCCTTTAACATCATTCCTGCTTCTAAACATTGGTACCAGCAAGTACCACTGACCAGAGACATGAGCAGCTCTGAATGGGGGGTCAGGCTCCTGAGCCTCTGTGTGAGTCTGCATCCACCATAAAAGCAGTGAGGGTTTGTGGAACCGAATGACTGGAAGTAAAATATTCCATATAGGAACAAGAAGTATATGTAGTAGGCATGAAGGCACAGAGCCCATACTTTGTTAAGGTAGTTTTTATATTTTGAAAAGCAATATTAAAAAACACTGGAAAATGCTGGATAAACATAACAATCTTCTACAAGTTTTAACCTTGTATTGCTTGGCCATTTTGACATATAAATTATTGCTTACTAACTCTCATAAATACATGACACAATAATATGTACAGAGGCAAACAAGCATGAAATATGCAAAGGAAAACATTGGCAACATTGATTCTGGTAAATCAGATTACTTCACACATACCAGGTCTCATAATGGTGGATAACTACTAGCTGTAGTCCCTGAGAAGTTAGGTAAATATCTTGATTTGGGGATTTCATTTTTATTACTTTTAATGCAAGCTGACACCATTATGGCACTCAGAGAATAGACAGGTGTTCTTACCTCAGCTCATTGACTTCATCCCAGTGTTTAACAATCTATGACAATAAATAGGCTATGCAAATAAATATTACTCTGCTGAAATGTTTGGTATTTACATCTTTCTTTGTAATTTTACAGCAGCACAGGTCTTATTATTTTTGATAACACCATTTTTGCCACTGTTCAGCAAATTAAATTTATTACTATCCAAGATGGTGCTGGAATCAAAAAGCTGTGTCATAGAAACATCTAAATGTGTTGAAACAAAAATCCTACATTGAAGAGGTATAAAGTGACACAGCTCTTTCCTTTATTGTGTCTAATTCCTCCTCCTAGCTACTAAAAGAAATATGCAGAATATTTAACTCCAGGTGTGATTGATAAACTGAATTTACAAGATTTTACTCTATGTAACCTAATTGCACTGCTGAATGATGTGAAAAAAATCACACAATATCACCAGTGCTGGACTCTGGCAGAAGCTCTATAGTGTTGCTCTTCCCTTTCACAGGGTCTACTCCTAGTTCTTCTTCTAACCACCACACCTTCAAACTGCTTGCCAGTCTGCAGCAAAGCTCTGCAGTACTTTACCTGTTGAATGAAGACTCTGAGGGGCCTTTCTTAAAATCAGACATATTAGCTACAGGTTTGGGCTATTTGCCCTTCCTTTATGGTAACAGTTATAATGTCCATATTTTCAACAGGGAATTGATGCTGCTATGTTGGATCCTGAGACCAGAAACTTATATTCAAGTTATACAGGCCACTAGAAAAACTAGTTTGTAAAGTTAAAAACAGTAGTCAAATTAGCTAATTAGTAGTCTAACACAGATAAGGTTAATTCTGGCTACATGCCTTCAAACTGATTGCATGCCAGCAGAAAGGCGTAGACAACACCTGATTTCGTGTGAAATTACAGTGGTGCAGATAGCCAACCCCTCAGCTGGCTTGAAGCCTATTGATACCAGTTAACCCATCCCTTTACTTCATTTTGCATCGGCAGAGTGAGAAGCCTTCAAGGCCACTCTATTAGGCTTTCAATCAAAGCCTCAGCACAGTCATTGTTTTTTTTTTTTCTTTTCCAGGCTTCTAAAAATAACACCACAGTAAAAAAAATTTCACAAGAGGGAGCTCAAAACGCAGGAAACCATCCAGGTAATGCAGCGAGGGTGGGAATTCGGAGTTCTATAATCTGAGGAAGAACTACAATAACATGAGCAACAAATTGTATCTGGCTTTTGTTCTCACACTGCAAATAGGAGCCCACCACAGCTAGTATCTTCATCTGAATAGTTTTGGTCTGTTTGCACAAAAGAGTTATTTACAATATGTGCAGTCACATCTACAGAAGAACATAGGAAATTTTTACTCCATGGCCAGCAAGAGTTTATTTTTTTTCTTTTTACTGGGTAAAAAGAAGAATCTTTTTTTCTAAAAAAAAAAAAATCATATAGTATTTGATAATAACAAAGTACAAGCAAATACATTTCTGAAACATTTGTTTTCTTTACAATAGATCTATACAATATTTCACAGATGGGAAAACTGAATGCATTCTACAGATTCCTGTACAGACTACTTGTTAAAGCTGCTTTTTTAATCCCTTTAAACCAGAGATAACACAATGATGAACAGCATGCTACTTCAGTATTCCCACATTTTAGTAAATGAGCATTTTCTTAGAAGTCTTCCTCATGTGGAAAACACACAGTAGAGATGGGCAAGCAATGCAGTGTATCCTCCCTGCTCTGCAAAGGGACTGTTGCCATGAGTCAGTGTACAAACACATGCCAGACTGTGCAGTACCCTGCACATCGTCTGCAGCACTCACTAGATTATTTCAGGGCAACTTCTTAGCATTGAAAACCAGAGCTATGGTTATGGTGGTGCTCAAGATGTAAGTGAACTGTAGACAAGACTTTAGAAATGCTGCCTCAATACATGCCCAGATGTAGTACTTTTAGCTACATAACAATTGTCTAGGGGAGGGGGGACAAAAGTAGTAAAGAAACCCTGATGCTGAGAGCAGGTAATTACGGTGGTACTCTATAAGGTGCACCTTTCTGTTTAAAAACTCACAGCATCTGCAAGTTAGGTGAAGTTTTACCAGCTGAAATGATATTTCCAGCAGATGAGATAGGAATGTAGGTGGATCTGGGCATTGCTTCTGAATAGACACCAAAGGGGCTGTAAGCCAAGCAGAAAACAAAGCTCCTGCTATCATCATTTATAACATGTTAACTTCAGGACCCAGTGCTAAATCTGAGATAACTGAAAAGGAAGAAAATAACATGTTTTCAGTATAAAAACAATTGTGTCCATAAATTGCAACAAAAGTGGATTGGCTCTAATAGTGTGGTTTATAAAACATATTCTTGAAGGGACAGCGTGAACTGTTTACTTCTGACCTCCACATCACGACACATTCTTGAGTTTCATCTGGTTGCACTGCCTTGTTATATTCCCATTCTCAGTTGCTCACACTTATCTCAAATACGATGCTCCAGTGGACGAAGAGGAGCTGCACAGATTGCACCTTATTTTTGGCAACAGTACTTTGGCAGCTTTGAATTAGTGAGGTACATACTGTGATGAACTGGGTCAATCCCCTTGTTGCATGTTGCTTGTTGAAATGTTTTGCTGCTGTGACATGGTGATTCCTTTCATTCTAATACTGTCAGAATCTGCATTGAAAGCTACACTGGACCAAACAATATTTTTACAGAAACCAAGCTCCTGAGCTCAAAGGATGCTGCTCCGCTCCCTCACATCCTGGTGACCAGCAGGAATGACACCAAGCTTGCCCTGCAACTCTGTGAGCAGCTCCTTTGCTGGCTCTTGCCTGATTTTCCTGTGCATGTTGTGCGAGCTACTGATAAAACTCAGTAAACTGTTCTTATATAGGGAAGCAACATGCTTGGCATAAACATTCACTTAATTCAAAGTGCTGCAGTTACAAGGTTATACAAAGCTGTGTACGCTCACACTCGTGGCTCTATCCTGTGAGAAAGCTCAAACAGGGCTTGCTGGTTGTCGATGACATGCAGGTGATGGACATACGGCTTCAGCTCATGATGCTCTTTTGAAGGAACTTCACTGCCTGCAAGAGAGGAGAAAGGGGATGGATCAGAAAACCATGCCTTGCCTGCTTCTCTGTCCTGTGTTACAAAGTCTCAGGTGCTATACAGCCACACGAAAGACAGCCAGTAATCAAAAGGACTTGCTGTTTAAGTGCAATACATGAGGTAATGACTTGATAGAGAAAAGGGGAGAAGAAGAAACAGGCAATGCTGGTTAGCCAGCATGCACAAAGGAGGGATAAGTGGACAGCAAGAAGCTGATTCTTCCCAAGGGGAGGATTTACTTCCGCTGGCAGTACAGGCAGTCCATTCCCTGTTAAGGGTGGTTCAAGGTTTCCTTTGTGCTGCTCTGGCAGCACAATGGGACCTTGAGTATGGGTGGGCAAACCAGTCTGTAACTTCAAAAATGTTAACCCAAGTTCAAAAAGCAGCAGGTCCTGGATGATTTTCTTCAGAGCTGGTGAAAGGTGACTGCACAGCAGATACCAGATACAAAAGCTCTTCAAAGCTGCTCTGACAGGCCCCCACGTCTTGATCTGTTATGCTTTTGATTTCTGATCTAGTAACAGACAAGAGTCATGCTGTCATTTCATGGGAGTTTACATAGCAAGAGGAATTAGCTGTGTAAGAAACAGGGTGTGAAGGGTGGCTTGAATAGCTGATGTTCTCTGCTACAAGCTTTATGCCCATCATGGGCTTGTGGGAACTCATTGTCTGTGAAATGCTCCAACATGGCTAGTACTAGATATAGAAAAGGAAAAGCTAAGCCCATGGCTGAGATCCATCAAGACAGGCAGAGAAAGAAACACTGATGACTGCTGACAAAAAAGCAAAGGTTAGAAAGCTTGCTTCTAGTCAGTGTGGTCAAGGAATTTTTAATATTATCATAAAAGGAAAAAGAAAATCCCTCAAAATTCCCTGAACTGATCAGCTCAACTAACACACTCCCTTCCTTTCCTGTGTTTTATTATCCTGTGTTTTTATTATCCTGTGTTTTATTTCTCCATGCTCTCCAGCCATACAAGAAATTTTCCAGGAATCAAACATGCCACTTGTTTCTGAAGATCGCTGCATGATGCTGTGTGGTTAACATGGGATGTGGATGCAGCCAGTTCTGCACGTGGCTGCTAATGGGGCTCCTGGGCAGCTATTTTAAAGAGCTGGTTTGGAGCAACCATCTAACTTAACTTGAGCAATGTCTGAGACAGCAGGACAATGTGATCAATCTGTGTCAGAATACAGAAATGATCTTTTTGTTCTAAGGAATAGGATCCCAGCAGCTGTGCTGAACGTACTGAAAAATATTTGTATTTCTCATTAACACCTCAAATAACAAAAGCTTGAATTATGTTATTTTTCTCAGGCTGCTTTGCCTCACTTTAGAAATGCTATTATTTGTTTTCAGGATTTAGGACATAAACATGTTATTTCCATTAAAAAGGCATTTCAGTCTTATCAGGAACGTAACCAGTTTCTAATCCAGAAACACTTTGACCTGCAAGCTTAATACACGATACAGTTCATAAACAATAATATTCCTTGCCTAGTTTTGTTTGAATTCTTTCCTACAGTGAGATGCCTGCTGTTCTTAGGCCAATCAGGGAATTGATGCAGTAGAAATATTCACATTTCTGAGGGCAAAGTAGCCCACTAGAAAAGGAAACTGTCCATAAAGTCTCAATAAATATTCACTGAATTCATTTCATGCCTAAACGAATTTAAGGGGGGAAAAAAATGCCTACAGGGATGTCTGTATTAGCTGCTTTTTAAATGCCAACTTCACAATAAATCAAGTCTGTGGTAAAATAAAATAACAATCAAATACTTCAAACTAACAGATTATATGATAAATCTCAGGTATTAACCTTGGATTTATGTCGCAAGACTTAGAAAACCACTTGGAAGAAGAAAAAATAAAAATGAGATGAAAGATGGGCAGAAAAGGTGCAAACCCCTTTCCTATCATTAAAGGGAATCAGTGCTACATTTTATAATGCCAAATAAGAGACATTTTAACTTACACAGGCATGGTTTGGATTAATGAATATTTTCTTCATTATCTGAATAAAAAGAAAAGGCTCAAGGCACATCTTGCTCCTTCTCTCCTTCTCTTTTATATATATAAATTTATCTCAAAATAAGATGAGAACCGTAATTCTCCAAGGTACCTGTATTTATACACAAAATTATTATTATTCTTTTTGTTGGAGTTCATGCTGACAGCTGCTGAAAATTCAGCTGGAAAAAAAATATTATTCATACTCTATTTTCCCAAGGCTGCAGCAGTTCTGAACTTCTCCTTAAAAAAGAGGTTTTAGTGGCCTCAATAAATGACAGTTTAGTGGGTTTGGCTTTAAAAACTGACTGCTTCCTAAAGTAGTGTTGTTTTTGTCCCCTTCCTGTATTTAACCTCTCTGCAGAAAATAAGAAACACTGAGAAGGAGAAAAATGAGGTTTCTCCTCTGTGAGCAGCAGAACAAAGCAAGCTGGGGTCTTCTACCTTGGTCCTTTAGGGTTGGATTCTCTGGAAGCTAATAAGGCAGAAACCAAACCAAACCAAACCAAAACCAAAAAAAGCAAACAAAAAGAGGTCTTCTGTACGGCTGAGGCACTCGCAACCACTCTCATCAGCACAGATCCTCCTGTGTCTAAAGCAGGCAGATCTTTACTTGCAGCTTCCCTTGGCAGAGGTACTAACACAACCCCTCCACTTCTTCCTACTCAACTACTTTCATGAAACCCACAGAACCCTCATACGTTCAAGAATACTACAATTTCGTGAAATGTCATTAGGAACCCCAAATAAGCAAACAATTCCTCTTGGTGAAAAGCCAAGTGGAAAGCTGTGGTGATTAATGCCATCTTTTAGCTACTGGAAGACAAGACGGCTGTGAATCCATTACCAAAACACACAGACTGGCAGGAGACAGAGCTAACTTGGTCATATCTGGGAAAAAGAGAAAAAACAGCACACACAAGAGGCCTCCATTGTTAAGTACAGCTGGCACAGATCTTACACAGGGTTTTGAAGAAGTGGTAATTTTTCTAGCAAAATAATTTATTAAAGTTTGGAAGCTGTTTCTACAAACATTTTGTGAAGTAAATTTCATCCAGTGTGGTTTCTGTTATGCTGACCTTCCAAAAATTTTGTCTTCTCTTGCCTATTGGTTAAATACTTGTTGACCACATTTTGCTGCTTTAGTAAAAATGAGCACCTGTAAAGAAA
>JAOXXN010000395.1:30800099-30828166 GCA_026770055.1 Myrmophylax atrothorax
TAGTAAACATGAGCACCTGTAAAGAAAACAGGGACAAAAACCAAAACCCCAACAAACCCTCAAGGCTGTACAAATGCAAAGTAAGTAGGAAATTCTGACTACTCACCAAATTGGTTATTTCTGCAATGTCTCAATGACCGAACAGTATCTGCAATCATGTGCTGCAAAAACAAGATAAAAACATCAGCGCAAAACCCTGAGACAGATTCTGTCATTAGAAAAGTCTCCTTGTCCTACACTGTACAGCAAAAAGCAACTGTAGTAAGGTAGAAGATTAAGACAGCAGGAGAATTTGCTCTTTATCTCGGTGACACCATCTGATGAAAGAGGGTTAGTCTAGACATCTTATTGATATCACAAAGATTAAATCAGAACAACTCCGTAAGAGCCCAAGAAAATTGGTAATGGAAAATAACGAAACAATTGCTCATTTTTGTTTGTTCCAGTGACTTTTATTAAACTGAAAACCCACAGCAAATAAGTCCTCTGGACTGGGTAAGTGCTTCAGAGTTCAAGGCAGGTTTAGTACATTTTCCAGGATATTCCATAGCCTGCAACCTCTCCTTCTGTCTCCACATGTGGTATAATTAACTACAAGCCTCTTCGTGGCACAGTCTACACCCCTTGTATAATGCCTAGTACAATCAGGCACCAGTATCAACTAGGCAGTTTTCTGCAGTATAACCAGCACAAAGAAAGCAGCCCATAGCCTAAATGCCACTGAGTGAGCACCCTGACAACTCTGCAGGCATGTACCAAATACGACTATCCTGTAGGTATGCTATTTTAACAAAAACTGATGCTAACGGGGATATTGCATGATCACTTAGACTACAGAGAGAAAATAAACAGTTTAAGTTTGGTTCCTCACTCAGGCTCAGGTCTTCAACTAAGAAAAACTGGGATTGTTCACTACAAATCAGCGGACTAAGCTCATTTTCACTAGATACTACCCACAAAGTTCTCACGGCATTATTTTTTTTTAATTTGACTGCCTCTGTGACAACTCTTCACCAAATCTAGTAACTAATTGAAGCAAATTGCAGTTAGCAGGAATGATCTGATAGCTCCTGCAAACAGCTAATGCTCTTCTCACATCTCCCTCAAAAATGATCATAGATGGAAAGGATTAACTGTCTTGAGCAGACTACGTTTAAGACAGGAACAATGCAGAACAGATCCTCTCTCAACCCCCTGGGAGTGGTTTATAAGGCTCCTCCACAGAAAAGCTTATCACAAGAGCATGTTTAATGGAAACTTCATATTCCTTTCATCAGTGAATCAAAATAATTTTTCTTGCTACCCGCTGTGCTTCATTTGCCATGAAATCATGCAATCTCTTGTGCTGATGTTCTTGCACTGTTTATAATGAAGTGCTAATGAGATGATCCAGATTTCATGATCATTAGTGTGAGTACTGGGAGAACTACAACTTCCACCAGTGCTGCTACTGTGATGTTTTCCAGCTGATAAGATACCCATTGCATTTGGATTTTAGAAGTAAGAGAGATGTTCTACTGCACATGCTGTAACTCCTTGCTGTTTCTCCTTTGTGGTCAGTCAGTGCAAGGGTCCATCCCAAGACTGGCTTCTGGAGGTGATGCTCTGGTAAGGGAAGAAGCTCTTTGTGCAACACTTGGAGCAGAATCCCAGATCTCCTGGCTTTAGTAGCCTAATTAGGAATTTCTCTCTGTCTTCAGCTCTCTGGGATTCAACAGTAATACAGAAAATCAGCCAATGGATCTGCAAAGCAAATGCTACCTCCTGACTGTTCAAACAGGTGTGTACATACTGTTAGTGGGATGAATAATACACATTTCTTGTGGCCTTTCAGCCTACCAGTTACTAAGATCATTAGCACACCTTTAACTGACGACAGTAAAAAATCAGGCTTGGGGCTTGCATAGATATTTGAGAACCCTCAGCAGCACTACACAGTCCTTACAGCTAAAGGCATTAGGTAAGCAGGTGCTATCGAAAATGGCAATGGCCATTGACCTGTATTAGAGTTTGCTGAAGTGTGCATAAGACATGTCATTGCTAAGCTATGGCTGATGGCTGACTGGAGAGAAAAAATTGAAGAAGCCTCCTTTCAGTGAAGAAGGTCAGAAAATACCATGGAAATACTTTGAGATGTAACAATATAAGACCATATTTTCATTTATTCCTTCAGATTTAGTTGAGGAAGTAAGTATGGTACTCAGAATCAATCTAACACTATTGTAGATTAGACTTTCCAAAAATAGAGTTAAATAAACCACTGCAATTCCTTCACCTTTTGCTAAACCTTGGTAATATTCCTGAGACAAAAGACCATTTCATTTTCTTCTCTTTGCAAATTTCCTTCTTTATATTTTGAATTAATTTTGTCTCCACTGCAATCATATCATGTCAAATCAAATTCAGTCACGGTAGGATTGTTGAGGTCTAAGAATATAAAAGAAGCAGGGATTGCAGGGAGAAATAAGATCTTTTATTAAACCAACTAACATAGCTGGAAAAAATAATGGTTCAAACTGACAAGTCCTCCTTCAGATGAGATGTTTAATGCAAAAATGAAATATTTCAAAATACTGATCCAAACAGAGACATAAGAAACCATCTTTGCATTGATATTCATAAGCAGAAATTCCACTCATTTATGACAGTGAATAAGTTCCTTCCCCAAAGCAGTAATCTGCTATGGTAGAATAATTCTTTTCTTCCTTTTCTGCAACAGTGAATTTGCAGGTGAGGTTCAGTGGCTTGATCCAAACCAAGCAGGAGTCAATGTCAATCCTAATTTTTCTCAGCAAAGGCCAGAAAGTGCTCAGCACGTCAGAGTTCAGTGCAGAACACCAAGGAAGACATTGTTCTTTGGGATAAAGCCCTTATAATTAGAAAAGAAACATGGACGGATGTATACGTCATCATGTGTGATGCATCTTGTTAGTTCATGCCCACTGACTAAATCCCTTAACATCCAAATGAGCCAGTGTAATACCAGTGTATTGCCTGAGTTTCCACTACTGATATTTAAATCTCTCCAAAGCCCCTACTTCCTAAGCTTGCACTATTGCCTGCATTCATATGTACACAGGACTGCATGAGACAGCACGTTTCTGAGAGCGTGATCTGACTAACAATTTGGAGGAAGTGTCAGTCTAAACAACCCTTACCCCACTACCATCATCTCAGCTCTCAGACTTTCCCCCCCACGCCGTGCTATTTAAAACGCCCATTATCCATTTGAATGGAAAAGGTGAGATCCTGGCTCACTGAAGTCAATTAGCAAAGCTCCCTCTGCCTCTGGAGACACAATGGTGACAGGAAGGACAGGAATTCTTACCCAACAAGCCCAGCATACATTAAACATATACATGATTAAACAACAGCCAAACAAACCAAGGTCTGGCTAAGACTGAAACAAGAATTGGATTCTACATATTCACTAAACAAATATATGGGCCAATAGGGGAATTTTAGTAACAATGATTGTGCATCAAGGGCTAGTTTAATTTACATGTTAATTGGATGTACTTCCAAGAGGCAATGAAGAAGAACATGTTAATGAGTTTTATGCAAACACCTAAAGGTCAAACAGTTAATGGACTTGGGACAAGAAAACCTTTTGTTAAATGCAAATCACTGTTCTCCTAAACTCTGCAACAAGAAAAGGTACAGAAATCAAAGAGAAAACACAAATAAAAGGAACTCAGGTTCCAAAGTCAAAGTCTACATCTGCTTGCAGGTTGAAAGACAATGTACATTACGATAGGATGTGAAAATAAATTCAACATCTGGTTCATGAGTAACTCCATGGCTGCACGTTCATTCTCAAACAAGTGTAAACACATGGAGAAAACAGTTTGGAACAATTCACCAGGCATTGCCATCTGGACTAACAGTCCCATGGCATATCTAGGGGAATTGGGAAAAACCAGTTTGGTTTCTTGATCAAGTATTACAGGCCAACAAAAAAAACCCCAAAAACCAACCAAACAAAAAACCCCCAAATCCCCCCCAAAAATAAAACAAAACAAAAAACTCATAAGAACCAACCAAAAAACGAAACAACAACAACAAAAAATCCAAATTTCTGTACTCCACTACTGTTCAGATATATAGACTTTGGCTTTCAGCACCATGAATATATTATTAAAAAAAAAGCAAATTATGAAAATCAAAACTCTATCAGTAATACTATGCCAGAGTAGATGTCATAAGATGTCTAGTGAATGTGACCAAAGATACAATGTCAGTAAGTGTTACAATAGTGGTATTTACAGTCAGGCATTATTTTCTTCATCATCTAACCTAGATCAAAAATCTTCACTTTCATTCAAGATACCCAGCATTACCATACCAGTGGCAGGTGATAAACTAGAGGAAACTTTTCTTAAGTGACAAATTAGAGAAGCCTTGAGAAAAAAAAAAGAAAGGAAACATAATTCAGAGAGAGCTGAAGTAGAATTTTACTGATAAGAGGTAGTCCACGAGGCAGTGCAAAGGAATTGATCTCACTGGGTAAAAAAAAATGAGTGAACTGTGCGATGGCTACTACTGGCTTACACATTTTACACAGAAGTGGATGAGGAAGGAGTGAGAAGAGAGAGAAACAGAGGAAAAGGGCAGGGGAGATAGACTGGTTGGCTGTTTTATTGTGCTTGCTCTTTTTTACCCCTGTTTATTTCTGCCTGATTCATCCTGAAGAAAACCTTTTAGTCCTACAAGATAAGGAAGGGAAAGTGAAGAAAAGAACATGAATCTTTTGAAAAACAGGAAGGACAAAATTAGCTTACCAGCTTTTCAAAATTAACAAGGTTATCCAAAAATGTTTTATTTCCTTCATGGATGAATGTTACATCTGAAAAACAAAATTAAGGAAAAATAATTACTTTTAATGGCTTTGTTCCTTAATACAAAGAAATAAAATGACCAAGCAGCAACAAAAAGAAGAAAAAAAAGCAAAGTATCCCACTAAGGATTGACACAATACCTTATAACAGTGGAACAAAAGCCTGGTCCAATGATGACATGCAGAGATTATTAGATAACAAAACTATGTACACATTACAACATGAGTATTTTCAAAAGGGAGCATGGATTTCTTATTAAACCTGGCCTGTGTTACTTCTGGGGTGCATAACATACAGAGAATGGTTGGGAGCAGGGGAGGGCATCCAGAGGGAAGGCCCTGGATGGCATGGCTGCTCTCCACACACTGTGGCACCGATCCAGACATGCTGTCCATGCCTGTGCCCAGGCTGGGGTAGGTCAGTCCCTGAGGCCAAAGCTCCCTGGGGGTAGAGCTACCAGATGCTGGAGTTGGCTCTGACACCCCTTCATCTCTCTCTGGGGGTCACTGACTCTGAAGTCCTCCCCAGAGACATGGGCTACAGCAATAGCCAGCCAGAGAAGTTAAACATAAGGCACTAAACTGAAGTTCAAAGCCTTGAAATAGGCTGGGGAAAAACACTTATATGCACTGTTGTTGGGAGAGAATTTGCAAAGGCAACAAAAAGGTCAGAGGAAAAGGAAAAGGTCTATATTTGGCTCCCGGAAGAGAACTGAACACAGTGTAATGAACTGGAGAGGGGGGAGTGTCAGGCAAAATAAATGTTGCCAAGGTAAGATTACAATTAAACAGTAGCTTGAGGTAATTTTCTCTTTTTTCTAAGCATATTAGGACAAAAGTCAGTATAAAGAACATGAACAGATTCCCCATAGGGACTGAACCTCTGACTCTAATAGTGCACCTGCAGACTACTGAAAATACTAGCAGGAGCACCACCACCATGCCCCTATTAGTTCTCTCATGCTTGTGTGGATACCCAGGAGTGCCAGGAGGAGTCAGCAGTACTGTAATGAGATGGCACTGTAATACCCCTACTTCTTAAAAGTCACAGCTGTGACTGCTGTGCCTGCCAGCAGGAGAATGGCACACAGTAAACAGGACATAGGTCACTCTCAGCAGAGGTGCCAACCTCCAGCCCACCAGTCTAACTGTGCATCTCAGCATTTCTCCTGTGCTCATCTTTAGGACTCTCTCTGATGCCAACATGGACGTGGTTTTGGAGGAATTTAGGACTGGAAACCCGCAAGACATGCTGGAAGATGCTTTGTCACACCCCCTGCTTCCCACACACACAATTTCCACCCACCCCCACCTTCATCCTCTCCCAAAACAGCCCACCTGATTTATTTCTTTGGGTTTCAAAGACTCGCTCTGTGTCTAAGGGGCATTTTGCAATTGCTTGGAATTGAAATGCTAATGGCATCATATGCTGGTGGAAAGCTAGGGCTGGGACTCTTCTGAGCGGTGTTGGAGAGCTCCTGTGCCCCCAGGGCGGCTAGCCTGGGATCTGCCTGAGGCAGGCAGGATGCCAGCCTGGCCAGGAGTGTCTAGGTGGCCCTCCTGAGCAAGTGCAGAAAGCACAGCATATGTTGCCGATGCCCTCAGCACCTCTGCCTCTGGGCAGCATTCTAAAATCCAGGGGCGAAAGGAAGGAGCAGGATTCTCTACACCTTCTCTGCTGGCTGCTTTGGGGCACCCAGGGAAAGGGACATCAAAAGGATACAACTACAGGGCATGGGCATTACTTGTGTCTATACCAATGCAGTAAAATCTGTCCATCACTCTTACTGAAAAACTTATACTGGAAGCAGAAATTTCCACACAGCTTTTTAAGTCAATGACAGCAATGTGTATATCTCTGAGGGCAGAAGGAACAGAAATCTCCTTTGTGGCCAACAACTAAGAGTCTAGATAAATTCAGTGGAGCAGAAAATTGCATCTGAACTAGGTTGTAAGGGCATATCACAGTATTTTATTACACATTTGAAAAATCTGCCAGATTTTCAAAAGCTGGGTCTGTATGCTATGAGAGCTCCGCATTTAAATTTAATTAACTTTTTTTAAAAGGACACTCTAAAGTTATTTTTATAATTAAAGAATTTGCTTTTTGTTAATTGAAACTACTTTTGTTCCTCTTGTGTTGTAATACAGTAATATGCTGAGTTACTGATGTTTTCTGTGCTATCCATACCTATTTTATTGGTCTTGCAAATGACCTTAATACAAACACATGTGGTAAGGAATAAAGTCCTTTTTACTGTGCAATACTTTGAGAATTACCAACTATGGCAACATTTCCTTATGGACCACTGTATTGAAGGAAATTATAGCGTTAATTTCAAAGTCTTCTTGCTATCTCCAATACAAGTTAAAAGACAAAAATGCTGCTTAGGTGCATATTCTTATACACCATGGCGTAGTGCTGCAGAGATGTCATTGCTACAAACGACTTGTTTATGTTTGCAGGCAAGACATACTCCAGAACACTTTAAAAATATTGATTATGAAGCCCTAGTAATTGTATCCATCTGAATTAATGCAAACTCCTTTGATGTGTGCAAAGAGGAGAAGTGTCCCGTGGCTCCCAAACTGTCACCGACTGATCTGGAGAACTGCCTTCAAACATTTCACAGCAGCAGCAGCAGGTTGGGATAAACAGCCTAAAGAGAACACTTTCAGAACATAGGAATAAACAAATGAATGTGCCATGTTCAAAGACAAGGCAATTAATAATTAATGACCCCAAGACAATGGAAAATTTTAAATACTTGGCACTTAATTAGCTGCCCAGCTCACTGCATTAGCAAGTAGTTGCACTTTAATGGATTTTTTTAAAAAAATAATTTTAAATAGTAAGATCTTTATTTATCTCATTCAGGTCTATAAGAGACTTAAAAATGCCCTCCTCTCAGGACAGATAGACAGTTTCTGCCTTCAGGGTGTCATCAGGTAGGTTCACCCAAGAGAAGCAGGGAGGCACCTCTGAACAGGCATCTCAGAGCAGCAGCACGACTGAGGCTACTGGTGTAGGTGCAGCCAGTGCGGCACCATTCAGGGGTTTGCACCATGTCACTTCTCCACTGAAGATGTGGCCAAAGCAATGGCACACAGCTGTAGCCACACCTGACGAGAAAATATGAAGTCTAAAAACCTGTGTGAAAATTCCCATCCTCCCCCATCTTAAAATGAAGTTGTTTATTATCCAGACCAAGTGCCACCTTGCGGATACCACTATATCTGTCACATACTTACCTTATGACCACTTGAAGGAAAAAATCACCTTAAACTTATTTTAGTTAATGACAACACAGAGTAGTCAAGCTTTAACATTACCTTTCAGAAGTAAGGGCATGAAGGGGATTTTTGGAGATTTCATTTTCTTGAATGCATCTCTGTAAGCTTTGTGATTCAAAGAAGGGTCCTACAAAACCATTTGAGTAATAGAGAGAAAAATCAATAGGCTATAAAAAGAGCAATTCTAAATCCATTACAGGCTTATGATCTAGATATAAAAAGTCTCTTCGGGAAACAAGGTAGCTAAAGGTTTTCTAAGCTAGGTGAGATGCTACACTGAACAGGAAACGTAAACAGTGAAAAGAACAACAGTAATTATTTTCCTCTAGATGAAGCAGTGCTAAAATGGGAGTAAGCTGCAGAATAGATTCACTTGGACTGCTCTGTAATTTCTCCATAAATTTCTATTAGCAAAATCTCTTACTATCTAGTACAAAATGTATCCCAGAATGTATTGCTGATGATTTCTTCTTAAAACAACCCCAAACAATACCATCACACAGCAACAACAAAAAAAAAAGGGAGTGCGTTTCAGTGGCATTGTGTAAGCAATTCAAAATCATCTCAATTTCCCATAGAAACAAATATTTTTGCACACCAGCTCACAAAGAATCTTGAAAACACATTTATTTACTACAAACTCCAAGTATAGAAGCTTGACAGCTGTTAAAGCCTGGATCTCATGTTCCCCACGCCAGGCAATGATCTCACCACTCACCCACTTCCATGACAGCCAGAGGAAATGTTTGTTTATTCAGCCTTGATAATTCTGATGAAGACCCTCAGCCTCAGATGCTGACGTTTGTTTTTTAAAATTTGAGCTGTCCTCTTTTTCTCCTGATCTGCAGCATGTTGCTTCAGATAAAGGCTTATAAACTACCAGAGCAAAAGAAGAGCTTCCAAACTGATGCTGAGAAACTGATACTACATTTGCCTCTCTTGTCTTTCCTCCAGCCGTTAGGAATACAGCCTCTTCCCTTTTCGTGTTAGGAGACTACCTCTGAGCTCTGGAGAGCCACATGGTGTTCAGCAAATCATGAATCTGGCATAAAAAATGCCAGCTCCAGACAATAACAGGCAGACTCCAAGTAAATTAGAAAGAAAGAAGGCAAGTAAAGCAAGCAGTGCTCTCTGCTGTCAACACAATACTTACCGTCAAACTTTCAAGTTCAGTGAAAAGTTTCTTGAACTTCCCAGGAATTTTCTGAAGTGGAAAAAACAGATAGGGGAGAAAAAAAAAAAGAAGTTAATTTAGGCAGAAAAATGCTGAGGCATTTCTTTTTCCATGAGACTGCCATGGGTAAAGTGCCTGCTGAAAGCACCAAGAGGCAGTTACCCTCTGTTCCTCAGCTCCCAGAGCCTGAATTACAGACCCTGTTTGGTGCAATTCCAGTGACACACTGGACCCTGCAGCCTCACCTGGGGACCCTGCATTCTTCTTTTATGCAAACTGCTTGTTAGCATCTGGTTTCATTTTCTTCCCTAGCTTCCACACCTGCTGCATTTACCTGAATATCCATATCGAGTTAGAATCAGTAACACAGGCTGAGAATTCAGGAACTGTGATTATATCCAGGTTAAATAATTTGTTTTAATCAATCTTCCTCTAAAACACAGGTTCTAGAAATTAACAGGCATTGCGCTCAGTGCTGTTTGATACAGTACCCAGGTGGTGACAGGGGTTACTGCCACATGCTATTGCCAAAGGGAGAGAATTTTCCTTAACAAATTGATTACTTCCAGTATCTCATCCTAATCCTACGGGGAGGTGCATAAAACACTTTCTAAGAGAGTCAGGAACAAACTATCATCTTGCCCTGCATGTCACCACCTGCTCTAATGCTACACACACCCACTTAGTTGCTCTCTAAATGCTTTAATGGATTCACCTTATTACACTCAAAGCAATGTTGCGCAATTTGAATTTTACTGCTGATATTTCAGACCTGAAGAATGGTGTGTGTACCGTAAAACCTTACTTTTTCCAGCTATACTAGTTAGTTTAGTGAAAGATATCCCCTCTTAGTACAAATCCTGTCTTGTCTTTGTCCTTACGCCCTGACAGTCCCAGTAACATTACCAAGAGAAAGGAGATTTAGAACAATCAGATTAAGTGGATGTGCTGTATGAATAAAATGCCAAAATAACTGAATGTGGAATTGCAGTTCCATTTTTTTGTATCTTCAATCAGGGAAATGTAGGCTTGCTAAAACTCTGGATACTGTAGGGGGAAAAAAAGCAGAAGAAAATGCTTGGGAGCATACTACTTGTTTAAGAATTCAAGTGCAGAGCCAATATAATTTAGTGTCTTAATGGCTGCTTAAATTTAGGTTGTTTCATTTACATGTGTAAGCAATTATAATTAATTTATAAACATTGCTCTACTTTCTAGAAGTCACATTACTAATGCAAATAACCTGCTTTTGAAACTTCTAGTGCCATGAAATTTTACAAATAAAAAACCAAAACAAAACACCCACATATGACTTCATAAATATTTTACACACAGAAACATGACATATTAACAACGATACATATGCAGATACACTCTTTGTTCTGACAAGCAACATATTCTGCTCTTCCTGAGAGAAGTCCACTGGCAGCACATGATCTCCAGAGGTCTCAGTACACAGCAAAGTTCTACATTTCTCTGTGCAGGAGAGTTCTATACTGTTGTCACCAGGTGCCTTTGATACAATACTTGGTCCCTTCCACTCTCCTACTGAAGCCCAAAGAAACGGGACGCAGGCAACCTGTAATAGTAGGCCAGGACAAATGTTCCCTAGAGCGGCATTTTAGAAATATCAGAGACAAGGGGGCTTCTGTATCATCATCCTCAGGTATGTATTTTTCTCTAAAACTTTAACTCTTATTTAAAGTGAGCTCCTCCTTGCCTATCTGAGTCTCTGTAAACAGTCACTGCCCTTGTTTCTTTGTGCGTCAAAGCCACAGAGAGGCACGTTATGTTTCTGTATGCATGGTTTCAGCTAAGGGGGAAGATTTTTCTCTGGTCAGTGTTAAATAGGTTTTTAAGTCTCTAATGGCCATTTAGTTTCAGCTGTTGGTGTTCAAGAGTGTCTTCAAGGCAGGAGAACACAGCCCTTTTCTGTCACTTTGTATTACAGATTGGTATTTTTTAAATACTGCCCACTTGTGATGCTGGGGGCACGAAGGAGGGATAAGGCTTCACCATGTTGCATTCAATTACTCCTTCCCCAGCTTTGGTTCATCAGCAGATACAGTAAGCTTGCAGATACTAGACCCAATATGGATATTACTTAGATGGAAACAAAAAAATCTACAATATAAATACTGATCCCAGTGGGACCCTCCTCTAAACACACCCATGACCTGTCCATTAAGGGTAGCTTCTTTAGCAAATAATCTCTGCTTTCCAGTATGCTCATTCATCGCCCATTTCCTAACTTTGTTGTTCAAGATGAGCAGTTGTAGAAGAACTGACAAAGGAGAATTAAAGGTTTGTTTCTACTTTGTTGGGTTTTTTTAATTAAATTATTCCATAATAAATTATTGCTTGTTTGGAGCCACCTTTGTAAGACTTTCTGTTTTGACATCTACTTAAAATGCTAATTTAATTTATGTGACTTATTTTGTTTAAGAGGATAAGATCTCCATGCTCTGTTCTTATTTAAAACTCTGGAAGGACACATTTAGGTTTTGGGGTTTTTTAAATAGCTGTGTATGTAAGTTTTCAGTTCACAGAGAATTTTTTCCACCAACACTGACTCTATGCTTGATTTCATCATGAAAAACCAATAATTAGAAGGAAAAGGTAATTCACCAGTATGCAACCTTTGCATGAAACAGTTTTGATGGCATCTAAAAGGTATAAAAATGTGTCTTACCTCCCAGGTCTGAGACAGCCGGCTGACAGATGCAGTGTTGAGACCCATAACAATAGCAAAGAATGAATTCAGATTTCTTTGGGCTTTACAGCTGAGGAATAAAAATAAGATTTTTTGTACTCAGAATCAGATAAATGGAATGCACAGGTATCCTAGGTTACTGAGTCTCATTTCAACCCTCAGCACTAACATACAATCATCTTCCACATAACGAACTCATTAAATGTCCTCTCATAACCACCTGCAGTCTAGCTGCTGGGGTATCTAAGAAGTTTTTTAGAAAACGTTCTACTGTCTCATCAACCCTGTTGTTGGCAGGTTATTTTTTCTCATTGCTGTCAAAAGTAATTTTCCCTTTTCAATGTTCAAGTTACTTCCAGCTGTCCTTTACCATACAGAATAATTCCTTGACCTCTATTCTGTTGTATAATAAATATTTTCATTTCCTTTTTCATCCTTTCTGTAAATTCTACATCATTGGTTCCTTCAATTTCCCTTTGTGGTCCTGACCTGCAATCTGATTTTCCATATTGTTATTATCTTTCATTGAATTCTTTGTAATTTATTTTAACTTAGGTGTTTCCTTCTTTCCTTCACTGCCTTCTCATGTAGTGAGACAGTGGGGAGGGAAGGAGAAACATAATTACTGTTTTGGCTCTAAGTTCTCACATCATTCTCTTATGCAAGCATAAAACAAACAGCAAATTATTTATTTGAAACAGTATCACATTTTGTCCTTTTGTCATCTATTATCACCCAAGGACCTCTGTCAGAGTACTGTTCTTTACAATCATGCATTTATTTCTTCAGCTCAGTATTAGCATTCCATAGCTGAATTACTGAGCATCTATCTAAATTAAATCGTATCCTACTGTTGTTTGCACATGCAACTAGGCTCCTCAGATAATTCTTTCTTTTTTCTACCCTCCAATGCATTTACAATCCCTCATCATTTTTACTGTCTGAAAATCTGATTAATGTTCAATTTACATAACCCTATAAACTAGTTGAGGCTAGTACTGGTTACAATACAAGTCCCTATGGAATTTGCTTGATACCTCTATTCTTTGACATTTTACTATATACAATTAGACCATGCTTATTTCTAGTCCATTTTTTAGTCCATCAGGAAACTTGAAATCCTGGAATATTGAGTCCTTTTCAAACAATGAGATTTCCCTTTCTCGTGCAGATTTTTCAAGACCACTATAAATACACTTGTGCATTTGTGTGTGAGAGTGAGAATCCTCTCTTATGATAATTTTAACTACGAATGAATCCACTGTCTTCACTGGGATTTATCGTCAGGGAAAAGTACAAGCCAAGGCCTTAGCCTGGAAAATTGCCAGCACTTGCTACAAGTTTTATAAAGCCTGCTCTTAGCACTGTGTACTATCTTGAGATGCTGTATTTCTCACTTCACTTCAGCTGTCTTAAAGTTAATCCTAACTTTGTTGCTTAGACTCCATTTATCATTAAAGTCAGGCAGCTCCCAAAGGCAATTAATTTCAAAACAAGGAACATGTCCGATGCAGCCGCATAAACTGTGTGTTGGGTGGGCCCACTTCTCTCAGCAAGCTGTAGAGAGAAGGTATGTCTTTTACAGTGAGCCACTGCTTGGGAGCAAGAAGGCTGCTGTTGTAACCTCTTTATTCTGACCCTCTATTGACTGTTTCTGTAACTCCTCAGGATATTAATTTCTAATAACATGATAATTCATTTCTTAATTGAATCACTTGTTTTCTCTTTTAGACTACTCATCAACAGAAGCATATGCATTTGTGTTTCAAAACCTTTGTATTCCTTTTATGCATTGACACACTTATGTAAAAGCCTTCCATTTTATTCAGGCATTCCTGAACACTGGAGCACACAGACGCCGAACATGAAATCTTAGTCCCGGTGCTTTCCTGACAGGAGGAAAATCATAGACAAAGATTCCTGGCTAAATCTCTGAGCAGAGAATAGGGAGCAGTCAGAGCTGTTCACAGCTCCCTACCTCACTGCCTTAAGCTATAAACAAAACAGCAGGGCTGCTTGGCTTGTAACTGATGAGGAGAGTTTTGTGCTTAGCACACTATCCTTCCACCCTAATTGTTCTTCCTTCATCAACTCTTCCAGAACTGATATGATAATGTGTTCTTTGAAAAAGCAACTTTTCTGATTAAAAAAAAAAACCAAGAAAACTATACATGCTACAATGATGGGTGCTTCTGCACGGACAGAGACCCTGTCTACCATTTACTGACAACTGTATTTAGTATCCATAACTTCAGCTTTTCACACAACAGAATGGAATCAATTCAAATAGAGTAACATTTTAGTCTGGTGACAAATATATCCTTATTCATGTGAACACACACGAAATTTTTCCTGGGATACAAATTAATGCTACTGTGGTGCAAGGAAGGCACAGAGAACAAACCGATTTTTTATGTAACTGGACCAAACTTGGCCATCAATATGGCAGAAAATGAACAAATTACTGGATACCATACAACCTGCAAACTAAATCAGATCACATTTGTGAGTTACACTAGATTAGATTCGATTAGAATTAATTTCTCCAAAGGCACTGCTTCAGCAGAGGACAGTCCTTTGTATGTAAGTGTCCTGTAAATTAAATCAAACCAGACGACGAAGGGAACAAATTATACATTTTCCATGAACATGCATATTCAAATATTGCAGAAGACCAACAAGTGGTGAGAGAGGTGAGGAGAATGGTTGCACGTATTTAAATTGCACTATTTCCTTGGTTACTAAGATAACAGTGATTACAGAGAAAAGAACTCTCAGTGAATAGTATATATCTGTATGCTGTTTCAAGGCATAAAATAAATGCCAGTACTATTTTGTACAGTGGAAGAACAGACTGTCAAATCTAACAAATGAAGAAACCCACTCCTCCAATAAATAAATGTATTCCAGAGAAGATGACAAGGGGCAACAGCCTACTACAGTTAAGTTCCTCTATAGATGTAGGACTTTCAAATTAGTAACAGCTTTTTGGTTTCAGGTAGTTTTTGGTAACTGATTGTTTTGGTGCTCAGACAGTTCTGTTGAATGGCCCTGAGTTCATGTCAGCTAAGAGAGGAGCTATCTCTGCACCACCAGGGATGTTGCAGTTGACACTGCAGATACAGCAACTGAAGTGCAGGGGAAGATATGAGCAGCATATACTCTACCATGTCTAGTGTTGGTCAGTGATTGCTGTTGTTATTTATGGACTGTTTTATCTAGGTATGCTTTCTACACTATCAAAACACAGGATGACAAATTAGTTTTCTTTCACTGCTTTTGCACCTACTCCTCCCCAAATAAGGCCCCTGAATTCAAGGATTTTTGTTGGAATTTTAGTAACTTACTGGGCAGCAATCTTGATGAACTTTTTGACTAGCTGTACACGTTTGCAGAGCTGGCTACAGAGGAGTATCTCGGTGGCAACCCAAAGCTGGACCTCATTGCATCTTTGAAGCAGAAGACTGAGATTCTCAGTGTTTTCAGCACTGCCCTGTCTGCTGAACGTGAAGTATATCAGCTCTTGCTGGAAGACATTGACAGCATTATTAGGGATATAAAAACAATTCATGTAAATGTAAATGAAATATAAATTATTTAGAAGTATGTTTTTGAAACAAGATCCGATCACAAATTACTATTTTTTCATTATCCGTGAGCCAATCACAAATGACTCAGGTTTGGCTTAGCAAAGCCTAGAGACTTATTACAGCAGGTGGACTGCAAGTCCTGCAAGACATGCTTTTCCTGTAAGACTTCCTGCAGTTCCACTTCTGGCTACAGCCAGGTATAAGACATAAACAATGTCTTTCTGTAATTTATCACTTCTGTTTCAGTATGAAAAAGCAACCGTATCAGAACACTGCAGAATTTGAAAAAATTCCATTCCAACTTCTTTCTAAATTAGTCAATTTTTCATCAACAGAGGTGGGGAGGTCTTAATTTCTGTGCAAAAATACACCAAACTTGGCCTGTTCCAATCTTAAAATGTCTAACCTGAAATGGAAGATCAAGAAAAGCATCTGATGAGAAGTAAGGGAATTTCTCATTCATTTTCTCAGAAAGCCTGCATGTTTTTCAGTGAAGGATATTTTCAAGTGACATTTTCTACTGTTAACTATGTATTTTATTCAGCAGCTCACACTAGAACCTATCAAAGTCATTGAAACAACTCAATGGGCCATGAAGTGGGACATTATCCCATTTAGTAAACTCTGTCCAGTATTTTTCATCTCAATGAAGCCTAACAAGGACAGTAATGTGACCATCTAAATTGCTGAAACTGTGAATTCTTTTGTCGATAAAGTGATATCAAAGACAACTATTTGTGGAGTCCTGTATGTACTGAAACACTATGAAGTGTATAAGACATTTTGCATATGCAAGATATTCAGACAGGCAGTGTTTAGAAAACAATCATGGTCTTTTACTCTCTTGAGGCAAATCTCAATAAAATTCTCCAGGTATACCAGTGAACATAGGAGATGTCCCAGAACAGGAACGTTATAAACCCTTGACAATTTTTTTCAGTATCAGGGATAGCAACACCTCTCTTGGACCTGCCACCACTAGTGAGAGCTATCAAATCATGCTGTCATGACAGTAATATGCCTGGAAGTGGATGAGGTGCTTCTTACCTCATGAATTGCATTGAAGAGGCTCCAGTCAAAATTGGTTAGTTCTAAGGCAAGATCCCAGGTGTTGATTCCCAAAATCCTCACAGACCTTTGTTGCAATTCCTCATTTTCAGCAAATGGATTCTAAAAGAATAGCCAAGAGAAAAAAAACCTCAGGAAATGCCAAAAGGAAATGCCATTGTTCTGCAATGAAATCGCTATTGGACTAAGGTACCAGACAGAGCT
Organism: Myrmophylax atrothorax; assembly: GCA_026770055.1. Classification (NCBI taxonomy): domain Eukaryota; kingdom Metazoa; phylum Chordata; class Aves; order Passeriformes; family Thamnophilidae; genus Myrmophylax; species Myrmophylax atrothorax. The sequence goes on from JAOXXN010000395.1 coordinate 30,816,980, forward strand.
GAATAAGTCATCTTCTCTAAGTGCACTGTGAGGTTTTTTATTCCACTGATCAAAATCAAGGAGCTATAACCTATTTAATAAAGAGCTTGAAATGGGAAATGGGTCAATAGGATCAATGATTCACTATTGAAGAGAAAAGCTCTTGCCCTCTCTTCTCTCTCTTTCTCTAAACCTTGAATATAAAACACTGACCAAGCAGACAGCATAATGAAAATAAAGTCCCTGAAACCATCAGAAAATAAAATCTGAACTGAGACATCAGGACATTTTCAAATTATAAGATAAAAGAATCATTCTGCAAACACATCTGATTTATAATAAATACACACAAATTGCCCTCCAATCCACCTTGAAAAATAACATAAATCCATACATTTCATGACTAATCTACCCCAAATATAATCAACAAAAAATAAAAACACAGTGTGTCCTGATTCATAAAAGTTACTTAGTGTATTACTGTGGAGTGCAGTGGTACTAGTGGTGTTCAGGGTCACTTGACATTTCCATTATTAGCTTGGATTTTCAAAGTTTTGCATTTCCCTTGGGGTTTTTAACCTCATCAGGCTGAAACTTGGCACATGAACCATCTGCCAAGATGAAAGATTATTCTTATTGGTTAAGCCATTACTTTTGGTGCTGCATTTCTCACAGTTACAGCAAGTTTTGCCCTTTTTATTACGTAGCTAATGAAACTAGGTTGGCTGTCACCTGTCTGCACTGGAAACCTTTCCTTAATATTCACATTTTCAGAAGTGGCTTGAATGCCAGTGATAATGGGGATGACAGATTACAAGGACAGTGGAACGTCAGCTCTTCAGGGCCTATTGATCCAATAAAATGTAAATAGGCATTTCTCATCCTGAGGATGAATGCACAGATCCTAGAGGTACTGACAACACGTAGAAGTCAGTTGCAATACAGTTTTTGCTGTTTCCTGTAAACATCTGCATAATTAGCGGAAAACTATTGAAAGAGCAATTCTCTGAGAGCCTGACTGTGTCTGCCTCGTTGGGGTGTTGGGAAATTATGGCGGGAGAGAGTTTGCAATCCCAGTTTCTGAAGACAGAGGGAAAGATGAGAGGGACCTGATTCCTTTCTACCTGCTCCCCTCCCCAGTCCCAGTAAGATGATGGAGACACAGACAGACAGAAGGAAGGGAAGAGGACATACCACCAGCAATATATGCCAGATAGAGACTGACCACATGGCTGCCACAACACTGAGTCTCACTGATGCCCAGTAATTTTGGAGGAACTGATGCGGCATCTGTTTCTGTGTGTAATTCCGCAGACTTTGCCCACCACTTTGTATGATTATGTACCAGCCACTTTAAGGGTTACAGAGGCATAAGGCAAGATGCGGGGTAAAAGTCACAATAGCCCTGAATAACCCTCATCACATCCATTTCTGTACAAACACAGGTCAGCTTTTCCAGGCTGATGTAGATTGAAAGATTTAAGCTGTATAGAAGCTTTGGTCTATTTGAAATTGATGAACAAATTCCATTACAGTTAAGTCAAATAACTGCTGTTAATGACAATTTTTTTTTAGGTATAGAGCAGCTCAGTAAGGTTTACTAAGGAAGCAAGTAATAAATTCTGTATTGAAAAAGCCCTCTGAGAGGAATATTAAGTTCATCATTTGGAGTCAGACAAATAAAAAATGGGAAGTATACAATACTGATCCTTACCAAAGAATCATTTAGATCTTTTCGGTAGACAAACATACGACTGGATGACTCCAAAGATTTTGAGATAGCCAGGTCATTTGGTTGTAGTTCATGTTTTTCTGTACAAACAGCAAACAAAACAGAAGTTTCAGAACAAAAGTAAAATCTGTATGTGAAAAAAAGGTACAATTATATTTGTAAAGCCACATCAACTTCTTAGAAGGTAGCATCATCAAATTCAGTCCTAGTGGGGATCCATCCTCTTTACCCTGTTCAGGCACAATAAAGGCAAGATGTCTCTAATGGACTGGAGCACAAAACTTTTCTGTTTCTTCTTTCAACCTGCACTTCACATAGCATGGAACAGAAAGAAACCCTTAAATCATCTAGTTTAACCTCCTGTGTCTCATAGAACATTTCAATGCAAGCCAGTGTATCTACTGTAAATGTAGTGATTTTTGTTAAAATGTCTCAGCCTTCACAAACTGAGCTGTTGTATGTCACTGGCAGACAAAACCAGGGTGGAGGTGTCAGCAGTAGCCACAGTTCTTTAACAGGAAAAGAACTTTAAAGGATCCCAACACCATTAAATTCATCCCATGGAACAGAGCTGAAGAGTCCTTTATAACTCAGCATTTACAGAAATTCTTCTAGACCCAGAGTAATTAATATTAGTAATCCTCTGCAGACCTGACACATAGTAGGCCCAAAACCACTACAAATATGTTGACAACTACCTTGGACTTTGCACTGTCCATGAGAAAGCAGTAGGACTAGCAGGAGTCTGAGAGCCAAACATAATTTCAGACTGTTTGCCCTCTTATCCATGTGCACATCGGTACACAGATAAATTTATGCTGAATTATCATTATATTTTTTCAAGGTAATTTTTAATAAAGAGCTTGCTCATCCATTACTGTAGTACAAAAAAAAAGAGTTCTCCAATGCTCACTCTGCAGCCGTCCAAGTGCATGGAAGACAAGAGTTCTGAGTCACACAAATAGAAAAAAAAAAAAGAAAAAAGTAAAAAAAAGGCACGTTGGTGTTTGTTACTCACAGCACAGGAGTCACAATGCATAAGAAGAAAGACAATGAAATAGTTGTATTTCAAATTATTTCAGGCAACGTGACTACATAAATTTCAGGGGTTACAGTGGTCATGAACAAATGACAGTCCAATTGTGCTTGCATTTGAATCATTGTTTCTTATTGAACAGCCAAGCGGTAACCACTTCTATTCCATGACTTTTTTGGAAAGCAACATGGTCTAAAGATAATAGTGAGTTTCGTTATTTATCAATGGTTGGTTTTCTTTAGCTAAGCAAGCAGTTAGCACCAGATTTATTTCTATCAGAGCAAAACTTGCCCTGCTCTTGAATAGGACAGCAAGACCTGAAAACCAACAGTTTTCAGTGATACTGAACAGTGATACTGTTCTCAGTTTTCACTGAACAGTGATACTGCAGTGCTGTGAAATGCACTGGAAGCAAGTTTGGGCACACATGGAGGGTAAAATAGTGTACACGGAAATGATGTAGCCTGCCTGGCCAGGACACCTATGTGTAATGCTCCTATATGGCTGCTCCATGACCAGGCTCTCAAGAGCCAGAGCAGGCCACTGTCTCCCTGCCACCCACACCAGTGCCCTCAAAAATATGGTTATTTAATTGAGCTCAGCATGGGGGAGAAAAATGTGACCTTCCACTTCCCAGTTGAACAAATAAACAGGATAACTCAGCATTTGAGTGTATTTCATTTAACTAGACTGACAAAGTAACAGTGCTGTAACTCTAAAGGTGTATCCTTTGTCTCAGGGGATCAACATCAGCTAATGTTAGATAAGAATATGGCCAGGATATTTTACGCTCTTAATCCTTTTTGTAGATAGAGCCTCACACTTCTATGCACCTAGTTAAATTGCTTCTGAAAGACGCCACAATGAGTAAAACAGTATGACCAATGAGACTGAGACCTGCCAAACACCAAAGAAAATCTTGGGGGTTTGTCTGGTCCCTACTACCAGCCAATGGTCAGTCTAGTCTTCCTTAAAAAAGACAGCAAGCCCTTCTGTTCAACTAACACTAAAATAGGCAAAAGATGCCAGTTGTAAGCAGGACTGCTTACAAAATATTGCTGAGATTGCACTCAGCATCTCAACTATGCAAATGCATGTCTTCCTCCTTTCTGCTGGATAATATTTGTTATCCATGCCGTAAATGAGGAAACAGCCATGCATATAGTTGTTATTCCCTTCTACATTTTTAAAGCAAATTATGCCTCATCGCCTTCAAAATTAATTTAAATTCCAAAGTAGGAGATTCATCTGTGGAGAAAAAATAAAACCTTACAATACTGCTGGAGACAGAGTTCTTTATACTCCATTCCCAGGCAGGAGATGTGTATCCCACAGTACCCAAGAATGAGCTGTTGCCATGGAAACAACTCTCTGGGAAGGAGCTCCTCATTGTTCCTCATGGTCATCCAGCTGTGGGCCAATACAGGAACAGCTGCATCCTTGCAATAGAAAATGTCAGCCCTCCTTTACATGACGCAATTAAAGTAAATAATCAGATGAAGGGAAGTTATTTACCACCAGAGAACGTGACAGTCACCAGTGCCAACTCCTCCTCTGGATACTGGATCTTTTCTGCCACGATCTTCAGTATCTCCTGAGCTGAAGTGGATACTTGAGCTTTCACACTGACATAGGAGTGCTCCGTTATATACACACGGCAGAAAACTGCACAAAGGAAGAAAGACATGCTCAGCAGTAAGCAGAGACACCTGAACCAACTGCCCTTCCTGCACCCTGACACACAGGGACATGTAACTAAGCATAAATATCGCCATCTTTGCCCTTGCCACCTCCTCTCCCTGGGAAATGAGAGTGACAAGCAAATGAAAGACAGACTACCACTGCAATACCTATTTAAGACCTCCTACCATGAGGATTTGTCACAGACAACCTCCACCACTGCCTATCTTCATTGTAAACCCTGCTGCCACCATCTTTTCTCCCTTCCTTTTAGGTTCAGATAAATAACTGTCCTTTAAGTATATTTCATATCTGCTGCAGAAATTATTTTTGACCTCCTCTTTCACCTGGAATAAAAGGCTTAGCAAGAACAGTGCTCCCAGGTATTCAGCCACTCCTGATAGCTTATCTGTCTAGACATCTAAACTACTTGCATTGCCAGAGTATTTTAGCAGCAGCAGAGGCTGCCCAAATGACAACGCAATTAATTCTGACAATTCTTTTTCATTCACTTGCAGCACATGTAAAAGGGACTGGTTTGGAGAAATTCTCTGGGCTCCTCACTTCCACTGAGGTCCATGAGTTGGTTCAGCTCTGGGAGGGAGATTCCCAGCAGTATCACAGTGGTCAGCTCAGCTAGTATTTTTTTCTGCTACAAAAAAGGATGTACAATCTCTCTGCTTACCAGAATTTTATTTTGCCAAATTTGCCATAACTAGTTCTTTGAAATAAATCTGCCATACTTAAAGGGGAAGAAACAGAGTTGCAGACTTGCTTAAATATTTCAAAAATTACAACATCTGCTAATCAGAATCATCACAGCTCTTGGTTTCTTACTCACTCTAGTGCTTAATTAAACCTTCTATTTCCTTCTACTCTAGCACTTATTATAGACAGCCTGCTACCATGCCAGGATAGGACAATTTTTCTTCTCCAGAAATACTGTACTTTTTAAAATTATTTTTATTGATAGATGTACATAGCAGTAACTTTTTGCTTCTCCTACAAATCTTCATGGTTTCAGGGCACTTTCATTAATGGAGACCATGCCAGAAGCAGTTAAGAACTCTATTCTCAACTACATTTTTTTTTCTGTTGTAGTAAAACAAAAATGAGAATGAAGGAGGAACCTAACATTGAGCCTTGGGGAAGATAAGTCATTTGATTTTATAATTCTCTTTTAGCCTGTCTCTGCTGACAGACAGTAAATCAGATGCTCATCCTATGGCAGAATCTCTCCTCAGAAAGGATACAACTCATGGTGACACAGACATCCAATTGCACCTTAAATTACTAGGTAAAAAAATAAATTTTAAAAAAATCTGACAGGAATATTTGGACTCCACATGTAGAGTGAGACACAACTTGCTTACAGTGAAGTTGTTTGAAATGCCCTTCTCTCTGTCATTTGCAAAGGGAAGATGACAGCAATGTTAATTTATAAAAGGGCTATTGATCTATCCTTTCTTTAACACTGAACTAAATCAACCCACAGCTCAGGTCTTCAAGCACAACCACCATAAAGATTCTCCCCCTCACACCTTTCCAAAGTCCTGTCTGTGGTATCTGTTGGGATGGACCACAGCACCTTTTTCAGGAGCCTATGCTGTTCCTCTGCGAGAAGGAGGGAATGTGAATGGGAGGAAGTGGCCATGCCCTGCAAGCTGCCCTGGTAATGATTTCATTAAGGAATACGATGCTTCTGGTCAAGTGACATGGTGCAGCTTGGACAGACCCATCCTCCACAAGCACCATCAGTCAGATAGCACTCCACCACACAGGTCAGCTGCCCACCCTCAGCATCTATCTCTCCCTCCCCCAGCTTCACACTGGCTATTTAATTTCTTCAATCCCATCACAGTCCATCACTCATGTTCTCAAGGACTGATACAAAAGCAATTTAACCCAGTCATAAGTGGCCTTATTGGGTCCTGCCTTTCTTGTCCCCACAATCATGCTGTCAGTCCCCTCTCTGGTGCACCTGTACATTTTCCTTCCCAGTCACACACAAGCTGTGTCCAGTGTTTTAAGAAGAATGACTATGGGGATTCTGATCCAGAAATAACATTTTTAGAAGCAGCCTTGATAACATAAACCTTAAACCCCCCTATATTTTTAGCACAAAAAGAGGATTATCTATCAGCAGCACGTACTGTGCAGAAAGATTTGGCATTGAAGGAGCTCAGTTTTTATTCTGTCACAAATGAGCACTAAAAATATACAGACTTCAAGTGAATTTCTAGAGTTTTGTTCCCAGTAAGAAACAAAGATATACTGTCAAAGGATGAGACTGCCAGGCAGGAGGTCCTTCTGCCTGTTCCCTGTTCATGTACACAGTGTTCTCCTCTCTGCCTCCTTCCTCATACAGGCATTACAGGAGAGTGACAGCCTCATCGCATTATAGTATAAGTAGTGATGAAGGGAAGTGGCTGACACTGAAGTGAAGTGGCACCTTGCACTCCAAGTAGAAATGTTTTCAAGGAGAGAAGGAACTAAGACACGTTCCCAGAGTTAGCAGATCCTGGCCCATTTTATGTGACGGGCTTATACGTTCACTTTTCACAACCAAGATAAAGGTCAAGAGACCGAGAGCATGAAATGGAGCAGAAATAATGCCTGGATGGGCTGCCATCACGCCTGGGAGGCACACAGCTCTGTGACAGGGGTTCTGAAGGAATTGGACAGAGTAAAACCTCCTTGAGATACTGCAGCACTGCTGAACTGCTGCAAAGCACGAGGCGGCAAGGTAAACCTACACAACCGAATATTTCATCTTTTGTGTCCCTAAGGTCCAGTTCAAAAGCTGTATGACAGTTAAAGAATATTTACATTGAGGCCCTTGAGAAACAGTTTCATGGGTTTTGAGTTTGTTCCTCACTTTTTCATTTATACTCACTCTCTTCTGTTTCATTCACAGTTCCTCTGTGCTGCAGCCAGTTCTCCTTCACACTGAACTGGTGGAAAAAGGTTTTATTCTGTGAGGGAGTGGAAAGGAAAGAAAGAAAGAAAGAAAACACAACTGTGACTTTTTGCATCCCTGCCCTTTACAAAGCAGTCATTCACAGAATACAGCATTCAATCCATGTCTGGCCAAAAGGTTTCTTTATAGGAAATCCACCCACCTTTTCTTGGACTAGTAAATTGGGAGTTCCCTTACTAAACAATGACCAAGTTGGAGATTTTGGAGGAAGCAGGACATGCCAAGGCGAAACAGCCTACATGATTCAAGATTTTCTGTAGTCATGTTCAGAGCCTGTTTTTTATACACTTACTCATATATGTTTCCCATGTACCAACCAGCCTACTTAGCAATTTCACTACAATCTCATATTCTGCCTTCCACATTTTCACAGTAACATTTTAATCTGATGAGCACAGCAATTCACCTCTGAGCAGTCTGTACGCCAGCTTTCTCGGGCTGCATCTTCTTCCTGCAGTGAAATAGACAGACTCATGCTCCTCTCTTTTTCTCTGACCCTGTCACAACAAATCCATCCTTTGCTCTGTTTACTTGACACCCATGTCAATAGGTGTGTGCCAATGCCTGTGCTCAGCCTGGTTTGCCGGGGTTGCTACATCTCTCTAGCTCAGTGGGGACACACCACCTCAGGACCTATCCTGAATTTTGACATCTCAAAGCATCTTGTTAAGATGCTAATACTGTCACAGCCACTGCAGCTTAGTTCACACAGCTGATATCCAGGATGCACTGACAGGAAAAAAACGTTCCTTAAGCAGCACTGCAGGTCTAACCTCACTGATGTGTCCTATCATGGTTTTGGCCACCAGTCACTTTCAGTCAAGAAGCCAAGAAAAGAGAGGGAAGAGGGCAAAGGGGAAGCAAATGAGTTCGTAAGGTATCTAGCAACTAGCAACAATCAGGTTGGCATTACCTTTCGATGAGGTGAATACTCATCTACAGTGCTGAAATAAAAAGGAAAATCCAAATTATTCTTTCCAGTCAAAGCTTAGGAAAATAAAGTTTTAGCTATTACAAATTTTACAACATCAGAAATATTTTAACACTGAATGGTCACTACAAAAAGGCTGCAGACCTCCTTCAGGAACAACTAAAGGTATCTGACTCAGCTAGAAAGCTTTTCTTTGACTTGCACAATTGATGCAGTGAAAAGCAATGCTACCAGCCCACAGGAAGTCTCAGGGTCACCCTCAAGGACACAGCTCCTTTCGCTTCCCCAGCAGTCATGGAAACAAACTCATTTGTTGGAAAAACATGCCAAGGAAGTATCTGTTATAAATACCATAACTATTAGTCAAATAATAACCCTGAGATTACTATTACAAATTTTTGCTTCTCAGTACTGCCAACTGCAGAGAAAGAATGAGAATGAAGGTACAGTCTGAAGTCATGACTGGTCTTCTTGCAAGTAATTCCAAATAAAACTGATGGAAGTGAAGCCCAACAAACACCAGAGAAAATTCAGTAATTTAGCTTTAGTTTAAAAAAAAGAGGTGATTTGTAAAAAACGAACAGACTACTCGTATCACTCATCACTTTACTGAGTTACAGCAAGATGGCAACAAAAATAAATTACACTCTAAATAAAAGGAGACTTGATCAGAAATATAATCAATACTTACTGACGGCGATGCATCCCAAGTATCTTCTGAAATTCTTTCAGGTCCTTCTCAAGAATAGGATATTCATACACATCATCTAGCACATTTCTGTATATCGTCTACAAAATAAAATAGCATCTGTCAATATCTGACAGCTCAAATATAAATCAAAGGCATCATATCACCAGTCTAAATCAATTCAGGCACTAGTCTACTAAAACAAATTTCATCATTACATTTACGTAAAACCCACAAGGAGAGAATGTTCCTGTTTAAATTTCCCAACTGGAAATCTGGATTAGGTCAGAAGAAGACATTCTGAAGCATGACAACACACCACACCACACCATCTTCACTTATTCAAAATGATAACAAACAGGTTTATTGGATTAAGACTTTTTAAAAGGCAAACGTTCTGCTTTACCTTTCCTCAGCTGCATGTATTTTCAACTGAGCTGATGTCTTCCACAAACTTCCAGAACTCTCCTTAGTTGTAAACTAATAGATAAATAAACCATACTTCTAATTTTAGGGGAAGGCATTGTCATGATGGAAATTGTAGGAAATATTTTCTGGACACTTTCAGAATTTGCACATAGTTCCTTCTCCTTCCCTTCTAAGAAAATGAAGATCATATGTATGAGCTAAATCATCACATTTGCTTTAGCCCAGCTAACACTCCTACATTCACAGATTACTGCATGAATAATTTTAGCCTACAATGCTATATGTTGTTTTTGCACATATAACTGCAACCATCATTATCACTACTGCTATCTAACATTGCACAGAAGCTTGAAGAGGGAAAACTGTGTGACCATGCACAGTCACACCTCCCTGGCCCTTAAGATCTTCAGTTGCATACAAAGAGTCTCAACAGGAAAAGTGGAATATCCTGCAGTCTCCTAAAATACTCTCATCTTGAACCAGCAGATGGGGGAAAAAAAATCATATATATATTTTGGAACTCATACAGAAATATCAGATCTTTGCTAACAAGTAGAGACAAAATTTTATTTATTAAAAAGACATAAAGCTGTGCTGCTCTCTCTGTGCACCTGGCAAACACTGTGGAATACGATTTCATTCCTCAAAGTACCATCTTTTACAGGGAAAATTCTTGTCTCTCATCCTCTGGATACTGACTGTAGACCCTGTTCTGGCAGACATGATCAGTGTGTCCAAAGAACCTCCATGTCTTTGTAATTTTATTTCTTATTTTCCTAACTTTTCCCATTTTCTAGAGATCATAGGATTTCTGTAAGTTTCGTATGTTAATGGTTTTGATGTTGAATGTGCTGACGACACAGGTTTTCTGTTCAAACTGACTATCTTTAAGGCATTTAAGGAAGGCACATGCAAGTCATTTTATATTACAGATTTCATAGAGAAATTTTAAGTATGAAAAAATATGTTTTATAGATTTTGCTGCTGGGGCTTATTAGCCACAGTAAGTAGTTAAACAGTGCTGAAATGCATCAGGAAATTGTTTCAATACCTTTAAAAATTGTTTTAAATGCTCATCTTCATGTAACCAGTCTTTGTAGAGAGAAGTCCACTGAGACACCAAATGCAAGACTTTTCGTTTCCTACAGGACACATCAGAGTCGTCTTCTTTCCCTTGGTGGTTCTTAGCACAATAGGTGCAGTAGGTTAAGGACTGAATACAAAGGTCTCACAGAAACATAACAATTAACTGATGGCAAAGACTTTGCAATCATCTCATTTGCTAATGAAAGATATTTTTTCAGGACATTGCTCAGTTTTAAATGTTTTATCCTGTCTGGAGCTTTAGGATTTTCAACTTTTGGGAATGAAATTCTCAGTAACAGGCGTGTCAGTTCATCCTCTGTGCCAACAGGATTTTTCTCCAGAACAGATTAGAGAGGTGATTCTTTAAAAATAAAATCAATTCAAAAGGAATTATACAATGCTGAGTCATATCTTTTCTGCAGAACTGAGAATGACCCTTTGTCCTGCATACTGATGCTAATGTTAATGTCTGTGGGAAGGAGAGCAATGCTTCAGTAACAATAACAAAAAAACCAGGCAAAGGAAGTCAGTTTATTTTTGCCTGCACAAATTAAGAGTGTCTGCAGAAATAACACTAGTAAAAAAAAAGAATGAAAGGCTATTTCTACCACTGTTCTCTATTCACAAAGCAGAAACACCAAATGAC
>JAOXXN010000395.1:30835979-30857469 GCA_026770055.1 Myrmophylax atrothorax
ATTTTTCAAACATCAATGCAAACTCTGAGTTTTGTTTTGTGTGATGAAGAGGTCTCTTTGGTGTTTGGGGGGCTATTTTTGAGAAAGACAAAGATGAAGAGAGAAATAAATATATTTTAGACAACATATAACTAATTCTAAAACCCTTTAGCTATGCTGTTTCCCATTTGTGATTATGGCAAAGATGATGAGATGACCATATGGTCCGCTCCTGCCATCCCCTTATGTTAATACACTTACCAGTATTAGCCAGAATTACAAATGTAATAATCACCAACAACTTCAAAATTTGCTCTTATTTACATTCACTGCATCATCCCTACCTTGCAGGACCAGCCACTTTTCTCTAACATTTTGTGAGACCCATACTCCAGACTATATTTGGGGGAAAAAAACCCCAACAAACAGCAAATAGCTAAACCAACAGAATCTTTTGGATTTTTATCTTCCTGTCTATGACTAAAAAGCTGGGATCAATAATACTAAAACGCCTCTGACCTCATAGCACACACTAGAAATAATATTTTTAAGAAAATATTCACCGATGGGTTTAGCAACACCATACTGATCAGAAATTGTTAAAACTTGCATGTCTCATGATCATCAAGAAACGCAGCCCTATGAGATGGGGTTACAGCTGGGCAAAGAGACAGATGAGCTCCCTATGTCTGAGTAAAATGGATGCTGATTACTTACTATTCTATGGGGAATAAACATTTTTGCTATTTTAAATATTCAGTCACTGAGTTCAAATTAAGCAAAATGAGGGCTACAGCAAAGCATTTCCAAGTTTTTCAGCCTCTCAGTGCTGAAGGCGCGTAGGTTGAATAAATTCTTGTCACACTTCGTACTCTTTTTTGCAAAACAAGAAAAATCATAACCACACCTCAAGGCAGACAATGCCACATGCAGATTTTTTTGTGGTTTGGTTCACACAATACTCTGCAATGCTCTGAAACCTTTCAGCAATGCGCACACAGGTCCTGTGAGTTCTAATTGTAATCAGAAAATTGCTTGTTCTGCAGAAACGGAAAAACGATTTGATGGCAACTCTTTTCAAAGATAGGAGTTTCTCAATAATCTGTAATTTCACAGCAACTTACTAAAAATGTCAGGATGTCTCAGAGTACAAACACTAAATGCAAATTGCTATCATTACTATCTGATTTAACAATATATTGCTCATGTCTGAGAAGGTGCTGAGTGGTCCCAGACCTCCCTTGCATTCAGCAGATAGCAACGGTGCTCAGGACCTCGCAGGATTAGCCTTTAATTCAAAATCAAATCCTCTAATAGTGCTATGCCACCATGGACACAGCATGAAGCAAAAAATGAAGATGATGTTGAGCAAGAAAAGTCAATAAAAAAAAGAACATCGATATATAATTTGCTGCTAATGTATTAAAACAGTTAGAGTAGTTATGTCATCACCTAACCACCAAAGCATCGAGGAATCAATGCACAAAGGAATAAAGAGCAAGCAATTTATTTCTGGCATAAGGTTAGAAAATGAAAATACATAAGGGCAAGATATTTAACTTGTACAATCACATTTTCTATTAGAGCACAAAAGTCAGAACTGGGAATGATTTCTAAGGTCATCTCCCAGAAATTTCTGGCAGTATTTTAACATCTGCAGAATGAATCAAATGCATTGTGCCTGGTAAGGTCAAAGATCCTCCTAAAGTTATGTTCCAGTTGCTGCTATCATATGTATTAGAGCAGTTCCTTATTTTGTTTGAGGGACTGAAAGCCCTGAAGCCACAGGCAGAGAGCAAATGTCAAACCTGTCGAGCTTTAATGAGACACTAATTTTTCCACACAGAAATCTGAAGTTCCCTTTCTCACCCAGGTAGGAGGGAGCCCGGGTGATTAATATGCAGCTATAATGGTCAGGGTTACTTGAAATTATTGAACAAATCCTCTACACCTTACACATTTTGAAACATTAGAAATGTTGCCTATAGCAGTCACCCTAAGACATTCATACTTTTGGTTAAAAAAATGCCTTTGACTACTTCAACTAAGACACCCAAGCTTTTCATGCAGTGAAACTTGACTGTAAACGGAGGTATTTTAATGCACATATGAAATGTGAAGCCCTCACACAAGCCCTGCTGCAGAAGGCAGTCACTCCTTGTTCACATTTGGCATCTCCCAAAGTACTCCAGGAGAAAAAAAAGCATCCTCTCCTTCCATTGATTATTTAAAATAAGCCAGCCAGCACAGAATTGCCTGAAGCAGCAGGACAGATGATAAAAGATTTAATGGTTCCCTTTCATCCTTCTGCCTGCAGTCCAGCTGCCTTAACACAGCATGCTGTGATCTGCCCTCACGGGTCTGCACCTCCAGCTTGCACACTGCCTGGCACCCCAGGCTGCAGCGTGGCTCAGTGAAAGTTGTATGAGCAAGTGCAAGGCAAGTGTCTTACTCTTCTGCTTCTGTCTTGCACCTGAACATCCTTGCATCTGTGCCATCGCTCTCCTCCGCAGGCACCCAAGGAGATGCAGTCTCTCCAGCCAAGACCCCTCATTGAGTTCCAGGTGCCACTGAGAGCTGTCACTGCCTCCATGGTGCCAGCAGGGCAGGACCTTTTGTTGCCTGGTGGCAGCACAGCACACAGACAGCCACAGACAGCAGCACACAGCAAGGGGCTGTATGATCTGTCCCCTCTGCCACTGAAAGCCTGGTCCTACCAAGTGGGTGCTTTAAGGCGCCAATGCCTTTTGCCAGGTCCACCAGCTCAGCACATATTTGAGTAAAAAGGGAACTTTAAAATGAGACATCCAACTTTCAGAAAGTTAACACCAAGGAAGATGCATTTAGTCTTTATTCTCTTTGTCTTTACTGTCCAACATTTAAATGGCATTCAAGAATAACCAGGTTTTATGTTTAGCATGTCTTTCTCACTGCTGAATTGGAAAATCCACTCTTAGGAAGCAGTAATCTTCAAATCTAACATTATATATAAACATAAAAAATCAACACATCTTCCAAAAAAAAAAAGTGCCAGTTCTTAATTTACGGATTATCAACGTGAGATGCTTTAAAACAGTTTACTTTTCAGAGACTTTTCTGAGAACATGAACCCAAATTTTCTGTTTGCAACTCAAAAATAACATACACACACACACATATATATACATGTGTATGAGACTATTAGCCCCAACATTTTTAACTTCAGTACCTAATGACAGGCTTCAAAACCCACTGTATTTAGACAATATCCAGTCCAGTGGATTATGATAACTAAGTATAGTGATCAAAATACATTCCATGCTGATACAAGACACTGAGAAAGGACAGGTCAAACTACGCAAGGCAATGCCCCATCTTGAGCTCTGCAGGACAGATACAATGCCTAGACTTCAGTGTGCAGTGTTATCCCCATTACCTGCTGCTAACTGCTTTCCATACCAACCAGAGGGACTGGTCCCTTAGGGGAACAGAAATGTATGGATCTGCATTGTGTATTTTTTAAAAGTGTTTAGCAAGAAGCTTTGATCTATTATTTTCCCCCTACAAAGCAGTAAGGGGAAATTTCTTTGTGCTTCAGCCTGGGGAAGGAGATATAAGAAGAATCTTGCTTGCCCCTGGGAGCCAAATTATCATAAATATGCTAAGCAGCACAAGCTCCCCAACATGTGGCACTAGAGCATGTGCAGTAAATATCACAGCATCTCTTCAGGGAAGCCTAGCACGACAAAGCCTCCACCCACAAAACACTCCTGGCTTCTGTAGATTTGGCAGAACTGCCTATAAAGGGAATGATGGCATTTTCATCTGAGCAAGAACTGTTGGATTTGGTCCAAATATCAGTAGGAGATGGGAATAGCATGCACTAGACTAATGAACAGACCATGCACTTCCTCCAGTACACGAAAGGTCAAGTGGTAGGATATTTTTGGAGTATTGGGTCACACACATTAGGTCATATACACAGCTGTGGCTCACTGTCATGTAACCTCGTAAGCAGAGACTCACCTGCCAATATCTTCTGATACATGGAGGCAAAAGGCCCAGCACAGATGCTGCCTGGCTATGATGTGTTACAGGCTCTGCTGGGCAGGGGACACGGTAGAGAAGGCAATACATCTTGCAAACCCACAGGAGACCCAATGTCCCTGCTGCACTGAAGGATGCCACTTCCTGCATTTTGCCCAGGGTGCACGATACTTCAGGCTGATGGGCACACATTTCTCAGATACGTCTGAAATAACTTGCACATTACCTAAACACCTACAACACACAGCAGAGACCTCCTTGTACTGGAAGGCGGATGGCACAAGTGACACAACATTCAAAAGAACCCAAAAAACAAATGGCTACACATGCACCTTACATTTCCACACCTGTCTTCCTCCCCACTCCCCAGAGCAGTGAAGCATCGCTTCACAGCATAAAACCAAAACAATGAACATCAGAGCCCTCATAAGGCAGCTGCATTTTGCTTCCCTGTGTGGTGAATGGGTTCAAAAAAAAACCTGACGCGTTTCACGATGGTGGTGTTAAAATACATTATTACACTAATTGTAGACTTATATGTTATACATCCTTAAAGTATAAACCTGAAATTGTACTTGCTATACTGAGACACCTAGATCACTCCAGTGACATGTTAACACATAATTAAAGACAGCTTTTCTTATTATTATTACAACTTAATGGAAGAGAGCAATAAAAAATGCCTTGCACATAGTCTGTGTGTGTATTAAGAACATCTAACAATTTCACTATCATGTTTGTCAGTGACAGCTGAATGAAAGAAATAACAGAGGTTCTTGCTTGTACTGTTTAAAGATCACACAGGGGTAAGACACCAGGAACAGATATTATTCAGAGTTCAACTGCTTGCGAGTAAAACATCTGCTTGGGCATATTTCCACGTGGCAGCAGAACTATGTGTGTATTTTGGCCACTTGCAATACACAGTAGCTCAATGCTACACTTTAAAGAAAGAAAACCTTTATTTTGATATTTTTCAAACTATTTTCACTCATTGGGGACCTCAGCATTCATGGATTCAGCTGCATCATAATTTCTCAGGGATTTTATTTGATGGCCTTGCTTACTTCAGTTAAATAAAGCGGAGATATTAAGCAATTATAGATGAAAGCCTGGTGGGGTAATTTTCCAAAGGTGTATATTCACTTTTGATATTATTTTGGAGTTTTAGTGCTATTTATTGATTTAATCACAAAAAAATTAAAAATATGCAAAACACAACTCGTAGATTGCTGGACTATACCAGTCCAAAATTATGCCTTTCTTCCTTTGTATCTTTCTTTTACAAGTCTTATGAGATACCTCATTTTTCATGCACACACTTGGAAAGCATTTAATGAAAGAGATTCTTTTTGTATCTTGTGGAAATTGTTTGTTCAGTTATTAGTTCTTCATCAAGACAGCCAGCTGTCTCCTGGGCTTCCACAGGGCACATAGGAATCTCTCTGTCTGACAGGTAAACCCTGCCTTGCTGTACAAGCATGTATGATATGCTTATCTGATGTAACATTAAGGATAAAGGTAAAAATCACGAACTGCAATAACAGACAAGACACAGTATTAAACTGTGCCTCTTGGATCATCTGCTCCACAACCATGTTTCACCACGACATGTAACAGCATCTGGCTGTGACTAGTGCTCGCTGTCATCTTTCATTTCTATAGGTCTTTTAAGCCATAAGTGCCAGACCAGTTTTCATAAAACATGCTTTATTTTTCCAGTTTGCAGAGAAAAGGAGGCAGACACAGATTCAGGAGAGGAGGAAGGCACCTGCCAAGGCTGAGTGCACAAACCCAGAGTCCTCACTCCTTCTCTGGTCACCCCTACACAGTCCCATGCAGACAATACCAGTGCATTTGCCCAACACCATTAAATGTGAGTCAGATGGTGATCCTTCTGTAAATTGCCTTTCCCTATCAATTTTTCATACGCTCTTTAAATTAAATAGGCTAACAGCATACGTTCTCCTCTCCTTCAGCATTTCTTCTTCTTTCTTGTTTCCCCAAGGAAAGTGACTTTTGCAACTGAATTGTCTGTCCAACAGTCTGTCAATCTTGCTCTCCCTTAGCCCTGTAAACTTTGAATCTGTTGACAAATTTCAACTAAATTTGAGACAGCACAGCAAATTGTCAAAGACACCATGTTTCTGTAAGTAATGAGAGTAAGTGCAGGTGTAGAAAACAGACATTATTGTCTCACTGAAGTAAAGGCTGCCATTAAGCACAGCTATGTTTGTAGATGTAAAATAACTCAGACAAAGGAGATGAAGCAACGGGCACTCTTTAATAGAGTGCCTTAATCTGCATCTGGCAGTAATTTTTTCTTTTTATTAAAAGATATAATCTCAAACACTGGGACTAATAGCATCACTGAGATATCCTCCATATTTAAAATTCTGCAAATTGTGTCCATACTCTGTTCCTCAAACAAGGCTTTCTATCACTCTTCCCATCTCTCTGCTGCATTACATTGTTAAGTCTTCTATTAGTGGACTGTATAAATTCCCAGGGCAGAGCACTGTCTGTGCATTTGCATAACATCAGTCATACACACTGTGACTTCTGAATGATTGTAGATAGATAGATAGATAGATAGGTATACATATAGATATATATACGCATATCGATATATCTATATATAGATATATATAATGATAATTCATTACCATTCTGCATCTGTTACTGTAAAAAAAGGTTTGGGGGTTTGGTTGGTTGGGGGCTTTTTTCATTAAACTGCTTTGCTTATTCTCTTAGTCATTAAAGGCAATTATTTAAAAGAGTGTTTTCTTTTCCTTACTAAGAAGCAGTATCCTTTCCGTATCACCACTGGTTAGCCCACGGAAAATCATCAGTCTCAGACTGCAATCACTTGTCCATGGCTGCAGCTCAGTAAACACTTCTGCCAGGTGTAACACTTGTTACAGCTTTCAGGTTACAAAATAGTGAGTGTATATTTATTTCATTTAAAGAGTGCCTGTCAGAGAGGGTCACAAAGCATCTTAAACGAAGACTGAGAATTACATACCACCCTACAGCTGGCTGAATGCTTCATATGTAAGAACGTATATTTAAAAATAATTTTCCAAGTCAGTTTTTAGAAACACATCACCGATTACAGTAAATACATAAAAGCTGGAATCAATTCCATTAGGAACTGCTGTTCTGAAGATGCAGTAGCCCACATCCCAGAAGGACAATGAAGCTCTTTTAATCACTGTATCCAATTACAAGGACGCATAAATCATCACACACATGCCTATGTCTGAATTTTAAAAAGTAAATAGATCAAGAATAGTCAAGCCAAATGCTGTGAATCTCTGGATTCATGGATTAGCAGGAGAAGTGGTGCATTCACTTCCCATTTGAAATTTTTTGTTCAGTTTGGAGCTTGATCATAGAGATCTGACATTCTCTGCATTGGGGAACACAAAATCCTGGCAAACATTCACCTCAACAGAGATTGGTACATGGTCTAATGACAGACTTTCCTAGTCTCTCTGCCCTGATTCATACCCAGGAGTCTCCTAAGTCACAGGGGTTCAGAAGAGGAGCTGGCTTTCTTCTAACACTATGAATAGCAGCACTATGGTCAACTGCTCCTGCCCTTTGCTGTAAAACTCCCTCATCCCAGATCTACATGACCGTATCCTCCAGGAGAATCTGAATGCTCTCCATTTGTCAAGAAAACCTAGTACAACAGCTTCTTGCAAAGTTGATGGCATTTTCATGTTTTTCAGATGCTTTTAGAAAATTGTTATTAAATATTTATCATTCTTTGTAATCAAGAACATAGTCGTAACTTCCCAAATTACATCTTACTAACCTTGATTCCCTGAACAAATTTCAATCCTTTAAACTATGATGTTAAATCAAATGCTCTATGGCCCATCTGCATGTCAAAACCCTCAACTCAGAAGGGAGATTAGATTCTCATTAATACTAACACGATCTGTATTCACACATCAAAGAAAAAACCTGCTCTAAATATTTACATAAGCTGCACAAGCAACCCGCGAGATGTTTGCCTGGAGAGATGCAGGAGGCTGCACCAAAATTTTTTCAACTGAGTGATACCACAGTAGGACAGACCTCAGGAAAATACCTCCTTGCTGCTTCGCAAAAGGAGAAGGCCAGTTTCAGCAGGCAGAGACCTTCACTTGCCTATGTTTAGACTCAGCTTGCCCAACATGCCTAGGTTTCTCTAATGATCACAACCCAAAATCTCCTTGAATGTGCTTTGAGGCTTCTGCCTACAGCAAATCTCAGGGTTCCAGCCAGCCCCACAATGGCAAGGGCTTCCTAGGGTCTCGCACTGCCTGGGGAAGGGCTCCCTGCCCACTAAGCAGCCCTCCTGTGCAGAGCGCACAGTCCCAGCACAGATGATGTCTTCAAGACATTTGCAAGCTGTGTGTGGCCCAGGAGCCCTACAGTGTAGTCACAAGGATAGCAAGCAGAGAACAGTGTTGCTTTGCTTCCATGGCCCTGCTCTGGGGGACATCCCTTCTCTGGGTCAGGGAAGGGGGAAGAGGGCAGCAAGAAGGCTGCAGCATGGCTAGGGCTGCCTCCTTGCAACCAGTCAAGGTCCTGGCAGGTCACAGGTCTGCACCTGTTTGTCCATCTTAAGAATTACTTGGCTGCCCCTACACAGCCTCTTTGTTCAATGCCTGTGTAGATGAAGGTGGAGGCGAGGAGGTGTTTCACCTGTTAGAAGTGGGATGCACATGTTTGTGGCAAATTGCTAAGTCATCCAGTTGTTGCCTCCCTGCCACTGCTTGCTGGCACATACCAGGATGGAAATTTTTCACCTTCCTGTTAACAGAGTTCGATTGTACAGACAGCAATGCAGACAGCTAACTAACCTCTACAGACAGTAAGAGGAGAAGTTGTAGTCACCTTAATAGGCAAAATGTTGGCATTTGCCCATCATTGGTGGTTTTCATGCTTTGGAGCAATGCTACATGGTCATTGTTGCTTTAAGACTTTGAATGAAAACCCTTTGACAAGAAGGATCTGACAAATGCTATTTGTTTGTGGTTGCTTTTCACTGTTGTCTCTTTGATTCCAGCTTGTGGCTGTGCATATCCCATGATGTACTAACAGAAACAACAAACAAAATCCTGTACACAAGGGTCCTATGGGACAGTGAAATAAACCCAACAAGGGTTTCATTATTGTATTGATGCCAGGGCTCTGAATTCACAGCTGAAAAAAGAAGAAAACCAGGGTCTGGCTTTCTGGTTTTAACTGCAGTGGTTCTCAGAGAGAGGTAAACCAGCCCTAACTCCTAAGAAACGGGGATGGAAAGGGTTAAAGAAAGACTTCTTGCAGAACTGGCAGAGCCTTGTGTGCAATGGGAAGAGGAGGGATAATAGTAGGACAGGGATGCAGGGTGTAGCAAAAAAAAAGGGGGGAAAGAAACTGAAAAGCAATAAAACATGAGGTATAAAAGCTTCTACCAGTACCAAGTCTGACAGCATGATTTCTCCATGATTACAGCCCTGATTCTGACAATTTATACCTCCATCAAAACCTCAAGTTCAAGCAAAGGAATAAAATCAGAATTGATCCCAAATGCTGCCGCAAGAAAGCCAAAGTTTTTTACCATTAGCTTCCATCAAAATTAGATCCATCAATGCTGCCACTTTAGATTCATCTGTTTTCCCTGAACTCTCAACCTAGACTGTTTTTGCGCTCAGTGTCCTTGAAAACATCACATTTTCCCTTCAGAGAGAGAGTGCTGGTTTGGTTTTGGAAGGATCTCCCAAGCATTTCTGAACTGAGACAAGGTTATCTCTTGATCTCAGCCTGGCTTTGGAGACAGTGACGTGAGCTGCTGCCACAGCTACAGCTCACATTGGTATTTTTCACCTTGTCTAAAAGATAGGACAAGCAATGTACTTTATTGCAGTACCTGATGCTATTCTGAAAAGCTCTTTCTGCCAGAGCCAGCTATATTCCACGAGGGTAACTGACATCTCATGAAATACCTTTGGCTGTTAAAGTGCTGTAATTCTACTCCTATTTCAATCTCTGAAAGGATCAAAATTGACTTTAAAAAAACAAGCAGGACTGTCTCCAATGCCAATCACACAGATTCTCCTAAAAGGAGACCAAACTGGATCAAACCTTTCTCTCAAAAAAAGCAACAGCAATTTAAAGCCTGTATCATGAGTTTATCAACTGCAGTTAATGCACAAGTCTTCTGAATTTTTGCTCAGCTCATTCTGCTTCATCATCTCCTTTTCAGACAGGCCCCTCTGCTCTCACAAAGTATTCCTACTGCAACCATCTATTCCTATATCCAAGAGCTGATCTTCTGACTTGCCTACTAAAATCAAAACCTAGCAAGGCAACACAAACCACAGCAGAACACCCCATCAACCTCTTCCAGAACACATCAAATTTGGCCTTCAGCAGCTGCTGTCACATCTGTTCTTCCCTCTTCTTTCCCTTGGACATGCTAGAAAAGGCAGCAGCCAGCATTTAGGGCAGGGCAGAGCCAAGCTCTGCTGCACCTGGTAGTTTGGAGTGTGTTGGCATCAGTTTGCCAATGCCCCAGACAGGTTTTCTCAAGCAATTACATTTATTCAGCTACACAGCAAGCAGAGGCATTTGGTGCTGTAATGCAGCTCAAGGTTTGCAGCTATTAAGGGAGGTCTTACCAGCCCACAAAAACCCTCATCAGGCACTACCCGCGCGGAAATAGGCAGAAATCTATACCAATTAATGGTTCACAAATAGGTCTTGGGTTGTGGCTTTTTGCTCTTTATCTCCCTGGGTGACCTCTGAACCCAGGGATTTACAGAGAGCAGCAAAATGGGAAAGAAAAGGACTGCATCAGTACACTGTACAATCCAGTATCACTTAATGGTAGTAACAGGCATCATGACAGGGAAAGCAACAGTAATTGTAGTTCGGCTATAGCTAAAACTAGTCTCACTCTCGTGCACAGAAAGACCAACGCTGCTACTTTCATAGTACCATGAAACTGTTTGAACTCAGGGCATGTTAAGAAGGATTGTGGGGGAAGGAGGAATTAAGAGCATCAGAATAAATTTAGTTCACAAGGGGGGAAAAAAGCTGCTTTGAAGAACAGATTTCTTTCAGACTCTTAATACACAACCTCAAAGCACAGGTCTGCAGTGAATCCATCCTTCCACTCTGTAGGCGGGGAATGAAGGCACTCTTTATATTCCTCAGAAAATGCTAATCTCACAAGAAAATCATTGTATTATAGAAAATCAGAGCACTGGAAGCACTGGAATTCAAACCCCAAAGACAGTGCGTGAACTGTATTTTTGGACTCAGAGATGCAGTAAGTATGCCAAGATAGTGTTATGTTTTCAACATTCTCACATAAAAATTTCCCCACTCCATAAAAGCTTTCTTCAAAAATAATCTGAATTTCAGAGAACCATCTCCCAGTTTTATATTACAGATTCTGCTTTTAGGAAAGAGTTTTTTGCTGTGTCCTGAAAACAAGTTTCTGATTTAACAGCCATCACACTAAGTGCTAATAATAACACAGGAGTCAATGTACAAACACACCTACTTAGGTGGGGAATCTCTGTGTGTTAGAAGAGGAACACAAAAAGGGAGTACTGAATACAGTGTCCAGTTTTATAACAGTTTGCAGATCAGGGTTTGATAGTAAAAAGCCTTAAGAAGGAAAGAAAGAAGCCCAACACTGAACAGTGAGAATGATAAATGGCCAGGAAAGATGAGGAATCTGTGGTGAAGGGCTCCATGGTTGGGGTTTCTGGAGGACAGTGTGGTCTGTGGCTCCCACGGAAGTAACAGGACATGTGGATGCTTTATAAGCAGCAGCACTGATATTTCAGTTTTGCATTTCCAGTTCCTGATCTCACAGTTAACTGACCTGCCAGCCCACACACCAATCTGTTGCTATTCCTCTTATGCTACTCGCCTACAAATCAGGTCTCACTTTTCATCTACTAGAAACAGCACTTTTGAGATAACTGTGTATGTTTTATAATTACTCAGCTTCAATAAGCCACATTCTGGGAAAACATGAAGACAGGGCTGTATCTGGGGGCTGAGAGGATCTAGAAAGTTGTGTCACCTTCACAGTAGGGTTGTCCTCTCTCTTCATACATTTCACACTTGGTGGTTTGACCAAACTGCTGCAGGGGAATGGATCTCTAGTAGACAGAAGTCAGCAAGAGTTACCATAGTTTAGATTTGCTTCAGAATTTGGCTATGAATTTCTGTTACGATGATGTTGACTTGCTTTGTTGTTGATGTCTTTACAGCTCACTAGAGCCAGTATGACATTAGTTGCAACAGAAGGGACCTGGTTTGCTTCATCTCCAGACATGCAACTCTGGAGCTGACACAGCTTCCAGTGTAGCATTTGAGCCAGACAGGGATCAGCCCAAGAGGCAGGCATATTTCTAAGATGACAGACACCTCCCTTGATGAGAGAGATCTCTTTGGCATGATCGCTGTGCAGTGACTCAGTTTTCCCCTTTGACTTTACCACCCTCAGTTCAAACCTTCTGACCAGGGAACACAAGTTATTTCTGCTAAATTTGACAGTATCCAGCCACACTTGAGTGATGAGAAAAGGATTCACACTAAGGCAAAAACTAAGATGCAACTCTGATACTCCTTCTATCACTAAAATACAAGCATTTTTATAAAATCTTGCAAGTATTTTTTGTCCTTTCCATGCACCTTATGGCTTAGCAGCACCAGACAATTAGGAATTATCAAAAGCACCATCCTGGAAAAAGTTCTATAGAAAGGCTTCTCAAATACACAAACATGTCCCTTTATTATTTCAGCTATTTAATTCATCTGTTCATTTAGATATATATATGATAATATATAATTTCATATATTTGAAATACTCCATTGTTTTGATAGTTCATATCACCTGACTTCCAATGTCATTAGGGCAAAAGGGATGTTACAAATAACTACTTAAACCTCTTTAGGGCCACATTTCCAGAAACCTTACCAAATTCCTAGTATTGTAACATCTAATCTTCCAGGTACCTCATCAGAATGCTTCTATCACCCAATCCTATTTTGCAGTACAACAAATGAACACATTCTGCCTTTTTTTACTTGAAAACAAAATTAAAAGCCTTTTTCACTGTCAAAAGAAAATTATTCTTATTCCTAAAAATGTTTTCCTGACAGACCTACATTTCCCAATTCTTTTCTGCTTAAAGAACTAAGATCATCAAAATCCCTGATACTGTCTACAATGCACATCCTCATAATAAATGGTTTCACACCAGGCTTTTATGATATCGCCTTATCACTTTCTCACATAGCAAAAGGTGACAACTAGCTATAATGTTTCACAGAATTACAGAGAAAAGACTTAAGAAACTAAGAATACTATGATCTAATTGACTGTCATATAGAATGGGTAGCTTTTTCTTCTGCAAATTTGACTCAAACATAGAATGTTAAGCCCTCCAGGCTCTACCAGCTATTTTTGCACAGAGTACAAAATGTTTATTTAGGTGACCAAGGTGCACAAAGGTGCCTAGGTGCTCCTGGGCACACTGAAACCATGTGTTTGTCTGATGGTTACCTCAGTTCCCTTCTCTCCCTGAAAGGGTCTCATTTGCTAGGTGTGCCTATAGCATAAAAGTATTTGCAGTGATGAACTGAAAAAAAATACCATCTATCCAGTATATATTCCAGTATCTACAGAGGGAGTCCTAAATATGAAGACAAAGTCCTGATCAGTAAGGATGCTCATCATTCCCCATGCTGACTCTGGTTTCCCAGTCATTCGGTGTAAAGGTGATATAATTCAGGAGCAGCACTCCTTTTCAAAACTTTGCCCAAACAAGTTTTACTGCCCAAGTGCAAATAAACCCTTTTCAGGCTCTGCATTCTCATTTCTCAGAAAAACTGTCTGAGCTCCTGTCGCAAGGTTGCATCTTAGACATATTCCCCTCATTGGCATTCCCCATTAGCTTAGGCAGTGCAGTGTGTGACACACTGTCTGCAGTGAACCCCAGACAGGGTGCTCCTTCCGCAAGTTGATTCAGCTCACTACTGTAACAGAAAATAATCCTATCAAAGGAGAAAAAAATAGGTTCCTGCTAAGATACCTAAATCTGCTTGGCACAAGGTCAAACCAAGTATAGCAGAGGAGAAGGGATTGCACAGCAATGTACAGGAGGAAAACTAGAGGATGTCAGATCTTCCCATTTGAGCAGAAGCCAGTGTCACTGCTGGCAGCCTTGGTCCCAACTTCATGCTATACCCAGAGCTCTTGCATCTCTTGTCCCATCTTCAGGTCCCACCATGACCATGTCATTTGCAAAGCCATTCAGCAGAAAACTCTTCACACTCTGTTGCCAGCTGAACTGATAACTCACTCAGTTGTCCTACCTGAAAGAACTAGTATCTTATTATAACCTTGGATTCCAATTAATTCCTTCCAAACCACAACGTACTGCATGTGACAGACTAGGTCAGATCAAAGATCCCCATAAAAAAAAACCAAGTCTTTGACAGCGGCCAACAAAAGATGCCCAGGGGAAGAAATAAACTAAGAAAAAGACAAATACAGAGCTATCTTTCTCAGAAACATCCTCCTAGCTTCCAGCAACTGGCCGTGTAGGCTTTCCAAATGGGAAATTGTATTGATACCACTGTAGTGATGGAGTTTTTGCCAGCATTTTGCCTAATTTCCTTTTAAACTCTTCCAATCTTTGGCTTCCCTAAAATTCTCAGAACTATGAATTTCACAGTTTTGTTGTGCAGTATCTCAGAAAACAACTTCTCTTTATGAGTTGTAAACAAAATAATTTCACTGTGTTACAGAACACTTGATACATTATGAGAAACAATGAGCAATCTTTCCATCTCACCTTCCCCACGTAAGTCATAGTCTTATAGGTCTTATATGCCTGCTTTACCAAAGTTGTATTCCTATGAAGACCAGACCTAGGCTATTTATTCTTAGATGTATTTAACGTGTAATTCCAATCATCCTTGCTGCCCTTTATTTCATTTTCAACCTTTCTGAGCTGAGGGAGAAGAAGGAACCATATTATACCTATCATATTGCACATTTACACAATGGTGTAACTATGGTTCTTGTTTCTCTTCCTTCCTAATTAGCCTAAATTCCATTTGCTTTTTTGATCACTGCTGAACAAAAAATGTACAAGAACTACCCACACTACCTCCATAGACCTCTTTTCTGCACAATAAGAGCCAATTCAGCACCTCTGTTGAATATGTATAATAAAGATTTCCTCTTCTCCATGGTAGAAAATGCATTACTTTGCATTTTTCCAACTTGGATTCCATCTGCAATTTTATCCTGCAGTCATACAGATATTTATTCCTTTCATCTTTCTTCAAGCCACAGGGCTGGTTTGAGGGGGCCCACTCCCAACCTATTTTCCCAGTTCTACACTGCCCTACTCTTACTATTTTTATGAGGCTATTTTTTGAGCTAGATCAGCTTCTTGATCTAGCACAACAGCTCAAACAGGCAGTCGGAGGGGGATAACAGAGTGTACAAGAATATAACCTTGCATGGCCACCAAAGGTGAAACCGTGGCTTTATTTATCGTGAGACCCTTTATCATTTAATAACATCAGTAGATAATGTTACCTCAAGTTTTGTTCCACACTCAGCAGCAGTCAGTCTCCAATGGCAAATTCCCTCCATTTTAAACACTGACAATTTACTCTTACCTTCAATTTTCTCTCTTTTAAGTAATCATCAGTCCTGAAAAGCATCTTCTTCCTTATCAAAACAATCTTTAAATTTCTTCAAGGATTTTTGGCAAGGGACTTTTATCAAAAGTCTTTTGGAAATATAAATGTAAGATACAGGCAGACCAGACCATATGTATCCCCCTACTCCAAGTCTTCAACAGCTCTACAGGATAGAAAAGATCTGAGCTGTCTGCAAAAATTCCCCACATTTCTCTCTTCCCAGTATGATATTACTGCATGCATTTCTTACTTCTGCATTTACTGTACTAACACCCAATTAGCCAGCACAAAGTCATAACTTCATGCTGGAAATATGTAACTAATCAAACTCCTGCAAGTCCAGCTCCTAAAGACACCAGTCCTTCTCTCCTGCTGTCCTCACCTGTGCATCTCCCACTCCCTGCCACCCTCTGTGTCAGAGACAAACTTTGTGTCACTGACAGATTAAGTGGACCAGGAGATGGATCCATCTTAAAACTAATAATTTAGTACTTCCTACGTTAGTATCAACTAGGACTATCTCCCGACTTGAGTCTGCTACGGCTGCTACAGAATCACACGACAGGCTGTAGAGACAGCAGTGCAGTGGCAAGAGTGAGCTGCTGGGAAAGGCTGAGTTGCTTCATTTGACTACAGTGACAGTTTATGCTGGAATAATGTATTGGTAAAATGACAACCTTATTACTTAGATGTTCCCCAAATAGAACCACTTCTTTTAATTGGCATCACATTTTCCACCTTCCTCTGCCGTTCAAGCTGATTTATATGATAGATTATATACCACTGTTAGTAGTTCAGCAATTTCATATCAGAGTTCCTTTAGAAGTCTTTGGGGAATAACATTTGATCCTGGTGATTTGTTACTACTCACTTTATTGATTTATTCTATACCTACTTCTACTGACACTCCAATGTAAGATAGCTTAGACTCATCCTGCACAAAGCAATAGTCCACTGCAAGAACCCCCAAGGTTCTCCCACACAGAGTGCTGAGATATATTATTATTTTAGCTTTTCTGCAATTCTTACATTCAGGCACTCTACTAAACTCTTGACCTCCTCCTATGGACACTGCAGTAATATGCATTTAGACCACTCAGTTAACCAAATTTTTCCATAATTTTGGCGAAAGGTTTACAAAATCTCTCAAAATTATAACCAACAACACATCATTATAAAGGACTGGTAAGACAAAGGGTTAGCGGGCATTTATTCTCTCCATCCTAAAAGCTAGAAGGTAGTATTACAAAGTGTTGGACAAGTATTTATTCCCTTAGGCATCAGTACACATGCATTATATACATTTAAGCTGACTGTGTGGCAGTCACAGGAGTACCTTTTTAACACCTTTTAATCATCGTTAAATAGCATAGTAAACAAAAGACCTAACAACATCCTTCATAGCTAAGAAATAAAAAATACCGAAGAACAACCAGATTTTTTTTCTTGTATTATTAAACAAAAGACAAAAACCCAGAACAGTCAGAGCTGTATCCATTTTTTTTTATGCAACATCATTTAGCAGCTGACTACCATCGGTTCATGCAAGACCGTACTATTTTCCTACAAGGTCATATACAGTTCCACAGAGGTGTCATTGTCCAGCATCAAAGCAGTGTCACTGATGTAAGCGTAGAAACAGAATGTACTAAACAAAAGTAACCCCTACCAAACAGCAGTTCTAGGACAAACAGACATGGTCTGAAGGCTCCTTCTAGGTGCTGTGTTATGATCCTAAGTCTAGGATCATAAGCTGTCACTCTGCTTCTGTATGACAGAGGAGAGTTCCCACTAATCCAGGGATCATGTACAGTCCCAGATAAGGTGACACAGCATGGTATAAAGGTCATTACTCCTTTCTTTTCCTATTCCAAAGAAATCCAGACCATATTTACACCTTTCTGTATCTCTTCCAGCTACTAGCTACATCATGAGAATTTGTCCTCTTTTTCCATACCCTTAATTCTTCTTCAGGCCTTCCATCATTTACCATCCTAACTTCCACAATAGCCTAACAAAAATACCATGCCTCCCCCTTGCTGCAATCCCTTTCACCCAATCCACTACAAAGACACATCAGTTAAGACCAGCACTGTCACATTGCTCCAGTCATACCATTCCTCATTTATTTCCTTTCTCCAGATCTCCATTTCCCACTGTTTCTTGCTCTCAAAGACCTTCACAAATCAATTTCTTCTTCTCTCTACTCATTCCCTAAAATGAACCCGACAGCAGAGATGCAAAAGGCAGGTGGTGCCAGCAGATGTGAGGAGAAAGATTATGTTCTACTTTGGCAATGTTCTGCCTTAAACTGCCTGAGAGAGGTGGCCCAACGGATGTAAGGAAATGGTCTGAGGGATCCAGACAAGGCTGGAGAAGTAGCAGTGAATGTGATCATCACTATGTACTTCCAGAGGCTGTCAATCATTCCATGCAACCACCACATGCCAACACAGTATGTTTGCATAGAAATCAGCCAGAGGATACTCCAAAGACTACATCAGAAAAATACCCAGAGAAGGAAATGCTGCTAACACCTACAAAATAAAAGATTTTGCAGAAAAAGACAAGTCTGAAAGAAATGTTGTGGTCAATGTGAAGGGATTAGAGACTCTGAGACACTAAGATTTGGCCTCTTGGAGATTACTTGTTCAAATCCCCATCCTTGATGAGGATTAGCCCAGGAGGTATGCCATGCATTTTCTGCCTGGATATTGACATATTTGAAGTGTCTTATTCTGTTCAATTCTTAAAACTTCAAACTGCACTGTAAAATACACACTCAGCAGACATTCTCAAGTGATTCCAACAACCTTAGAGATGACTCAGAAAATTTGTTCATTATAGGAATTTAAAATTTCCATCCATCTCATGGTAGGCAACAAGAACAATGTTCTTGGGAGTTGGTACATTACAAATTATATATAACTCAGTGAGATAAAAACTTCCTTTCTTCAAGATGGAAGCTAGCAACCCTTTGTTAGTGGCAAGCCCAAATTTAAGGTGATATCTCAAGAACACACACATACTCCCTGGCATAGTCATCACAAAAAATTCTCAGTCATTAAGCAGTTATTAAGTATGTTAAGCCTAAAGAGTCTTGCAAACCTTTCAAAGTCTTGCAAAGACTTTCAAGACATTCTGCCTACAGAAGTCACCTGAGCAACAGACTAGTCTAGCTGAGCAGATTGCAGTGTCCTCAGTTGCTAAAAAGTGCTCTGTCACGTCACAGGTAATGCAAAACCTCTTCCGGTCAGGTCCCCATGTGTTTGTTACAGCACAGCCTATTAAGCTGAGTGCTTAAGGTATCTTGCCACAGGTTTAGTAGCAGCTGTAAGAAGTCGTAAGGCCTGAGCTGGTCCCCAGTAAATTTATTCCAAACCAGCCTCAAAACTTCCTTTACTCTTCCAGGTGCAAGCAGTATCTGCTGAATTGGGATAGAAAAGGGAGGATAGCTCGGAGCAATCCATGGCACATCATTCAGCCATGTCAGTGTTGATAAAAAGTGCTACTAGCCCCAGGATAGCGGAGCTCTGTGGTAAAGGACCATAGAGCGCTACAATCGTGATTTGGTATACAAAGAGTGGGAATGAAAACATGCAGAGCATCCCTCCTTGAGAAACAGTACAAAGGGTCAAACAGAACAACAGTCCCCTGTGCATCAGCCTATGTAAGAACAGCCCTTTATCATGTTCTTTACAGATACAAATAAACAAACTGCATTGAAGGCTGCAGGGAAACGAAAAGGCCACAGAAGTCATCTGGAACTGGCAAACAGACAGCAGGAGCAGCAGCTGGGTACAACAACATCGTCCTTTTATGTTCCACAAAGCTATGTCTGCTAAAATACAAGCCTGCAGGACTCTGCAACTCAATATGAGATGGGCCAGATTGGAACTAGAAAAAAATACAAAAACCACCGAATCCAAGTGCACAAAAGGCAGAAGGATGCCTTCAGGTGTACACAAAGATGTACATGTGTACAGTCAACAGCCCATACTTCCCATGCCAAATGCCACCGAGTCTGCAAAACAAACTGATAAAAACATTACAGGAGCATCCGCCTCATAAACCACTGGGAAACGTAACTCCCAAAGTCTTCTGTTTTGATGAAGCTCTATATTACCAGATTAATAAAGTCAGAAGAAAATGGCATGAGAAGCTAGCCTTGAGGGAGTGAAGTGCCGCTGGGCAAGGTTCAGCACACATCTTTGTGATGGCAAAAAACTGAAGACACAGCTACTTTGTTCTGCCCCTGGGATCCAGTTAACCCTGGCTGCAGGGCAGTCTAATTGCTTCTTTCTAAAAGGAGTTAGGATAAGGCAAAAGAGGTGAGGGGAAGCTAATGAACCTTTAAATACTTTACCATCTGCTGTCAACCAGGTAAGTAGTGGTTTAGCACTTGTTTTGAGGACAGTTTAGCAGCCCCTCTCAATAACAATAAGACTAGGCTTATGAACAGCCTTTCCCTATCAGAAGGAGAGAGACCAAAGAGAAAGAAAGAATAGGTAGTAAACGGGAGGGTGTATGATATATGCAGAATCTAATGCTTTATGTCAGGAGTGTTTTGCATTTATAAACACTGAAATATAATGCATATCACTAGTGAAATTCTCACTGTTTTCCAGCAAGATCGTGAGCTTATAAGATGAAGCAGACTAAAAAGACTGGCAGCTGATGTTCCCCAGTTTGTGTGTGATAAACATTAATGGGTAAACTCATGCTGGATTCAATATTTGACCTTAAAAGGCCAGTGAAAGATCCTCACTACACTGTCTATGATCTGGTTCAAGTAAATTATACCCAGAACTAGTCTGAGTGCATCTGTGGAAGGAACACAACCACAGCCTCTCTCAGCACTAAATATTAATGTCTGGGCAAACAAAAGCAGCACTAGGAACACCGTAATAGTATCACCGGCAGACACTCTATACATTTCTTCAAGGCATTGACACATCAGCACTAGGAATCTGCCTATTGTCCCACATTAAACTAGTGACTTGTTCCGAGACATTCCTCTGGGAATCGCAGATGTTATTTATAATTTCAGACACTTAAAAGGATTAAAGTGTGTTTATTCTCAGTAATCTCATTTGTAGAGAAAGATGTATACAGGCAGCAGGAGTATGCATTTTAACCCTATTGGGGACGACCAAAAGCACAGCTCCACTGACAGCCACCTGCCCTTCACTTCGGTATTCGGGATCTCCAAAGTCTTACCAGCCTGGCTGCTTTCATTAAAACTATCTGCAAATTGCAGGTTACAGGCACGCCTGATAAACTGCATGAGCTCTTGGTGACAGCAATCTGTGCATATAGCCAAGAAATCCAGTTGAAAATTGAACTGCATGTCAAGTAGCCTGATCCATATAATAATTGCTCGAGGCTGCAATAAACTACAGTCTCTGAAGACACGCAAATAGAGCATCGGGCGATATGCTGTGCCCTGGGCTATGAGGAAATTTGTAAGCCGTTTTTATGAAACAGAAGATGTGCCAAAGTACTGTGATGGTGTCACTACGAGTAGCTTGCCAGGAGGTAGGTGTACTGCAAGTATCCTAATCAATAGCGGCAGGCTACGAGGGATGGCAGCCCTGCCTGCACACGAGTGCTGTACAAAGCCCGCCGCAGCCTGCGCTACCCAGGCGGCAGCCAAAGCCGAACGCAAATCGGCCCCAGTTGCGGCTGTGCCTGCGTCTGCCGAGCGGCTCCGGTAACGCCCGCACTCCTAGCCCGGGGCCGGCGCCCCGCTTCGCCA
>JAOXXN010000395.1:30858619-30880013 GCA_026770055.1 Myrmophylax atrothorax
CGCTCGGGGGCCGGGCTGCGTGACCACACCTTCCGCAGCACCAGCGCCGCGCCGGCCGCCTCCCGCGCCCGCTCGCCGCCGCCTCCATCGTCCGCCTTCCGTGCGCAGGGGGAAGAGCGACAGAGAGAGCGCGGTCAGTGCTGGCCGGGGTCGGGGCTGGGGCTGGGGCTGCGACTGCTGTCCCACTGCGGGCTCCGCCCGGGGGGATCCGCTGCCGGAGACCTCAGTTGGGGAGGGGGCTCTTTGCACTGCGGTGCAGAGAGGAGGAACGTGCTCCCTTTTGTGAGCGGCACTGGGCTCCGTGTGTTGAGTTTTAATTCACAAAAGCCAGCGCCGGGGGGAGAGGGGCTTTGACTATGCGGGTTTCCATGTCCCCAAGGTGATGGCTTGTTTAATTCCCAGCCAGTCAAGTAAAGCAGGGGACAGGTAACGATAGTCTGAAAGCGACCAGTGCTCCCGAGCACACCAGTTAATACAGAGGCAGGAATACACCTTCTGTACCTCAGTAAAGGCAGTAAAACCAGTGGGGCTGTTTACAGTGTGTTCCTCTGAGCATCACCTGAAATACTCCGTGTACAGATCTCTCTTCTTTTCAACAACTTTAACTTGGGAAACAAACAGTCCGAGCGAAAGTTCAGCCCAGTGACTGCCCCGTGTGTGAATCTTGCCTAAGCTGCGGTTTGGACATTGACTTTCTCCCTCCCTGTTCCCTGAAACAGAATGGAGCTGAACCATCATCCATTTGTGCACATGCAGCCCGCATCCCCAGCGTAGCCAAAGCCAGCTGACTGAGCAGTGCAGGAGATGAGGGGTTGCTGCTGACTGAGCAGGGCGCATTGAAACACGGCGGCTGCCAAAGAGCGGCTCGCAGCCCCGGCTGGATCCTTTGGGAGATTTAGTCACCAGAGGGTGAGCGAAACAAAAGAGGCAGCGGATGCACTGCAAGTAAATCCAGGTGCTATTCCTCTAATTTTGACCTCGTTTAGTTATGTCGTTCAGTATGTCAAACACACCTATGAAAGCAATACATGCGCTACTCCAGGAAAAGAAAACCGCATTTGTGCATCAAGAGTACAGTACCCAGCAAGTGGGCTAAAAATTGCTGAGGAACAGATCTATCTTGGGGAAACAAGGGAGAGAAATCACTTTGACCCCCCCTTTCTATTATTTTATTTCTTATTCTAAGACCCAGTGAATCTGACTGCTGCTTCTGGTTGTCACTGTGGTTCAGGCATGTCAGAAGATGCAGTCCCTACCCTGAAGAAGTTTTCTTTATCAGTAAACAACATATAGAATTGATCTTATTAACTTTCAGCGAGGTCAGACATACAGGTACCGAGCCAATTAATGTCAGATATTCATTGTAACACTCCCAGGAGACATTACTGAGCAGCCACGTTACAGGAATACTGATACATAATTGTAATCTTCCATTTCACTGGCCAAGGGTTTTTGTTGCCTACATATTTGAAAAACTGCAATGAAAGAGGCAGCAAAAGAGAAGGAGAGGAAGAACAAAACATGGGCACAGTATTTAAAGCAATTCAGTGACTAGGGAGGTTTATCCAAACAAAAAAATTGCTCCATTTCTCTATCTTTTCTCTCGTGTCCTCTAAAATAGCCCTGATTCTCATTTCCCTGTGCTCACTGACATTCCAAACTGCAGCACATATGGAGCATATATGTGATGTATGGTGCTGTATTTGGACAAACCATCTATTTCCACGTAGATGGGAATGTATTTTAAGCACACCCATATAGATTACATACATGAGCAGCTGGCAGCAAGTCAACAGGGAGCACTGGGAGAGCAAAAGCTTTCTCACACTGAAAGGACATTAACAATGGTTGTTCTCGATGATGGTGTTTCCCCTTCAGCATTTCACTAAGCAGAAACATTTTCAAAAAACCTTTTGGGTACTTGTTTGCAAATTAACAGCATAAAGTGCCCCAATAGGGAGATTTTCATAAGGCTCTTCCTCTTGTCCTTGTCTGTTTTAGCAATTTCAAAGAGAAAAATCAATCTGTTTTATCAGGAAAGACAAAAATGGTGCAAAACTAAGGCCAATTGGGTTGAATTCGGATTTTCATTACCTATAACAAATATTTCCCAAAACCAGGATAGGGATAGAGAATGTCTGTATTTTACTATCTTATATTAAAAATAATTTCACTTTAAGGGAAGAATTATTTTTTCACTAAACCCCTACTTATGCATGATGTATTTTTTTTGTTCAATCGGGCCCTTTAATCATACCATAAACCACAACAACTAACCTGAACAAAGCAAAACACAAAAACAACTCCTGTGTATTTTCACAAGTTCCAGTTTCACTACAGATATTACTCTAAAATGACATCAAGGCACTTTTCGTTTATCAGAATCTAGAATGGTCCATAAAATAATTAATTCTTGCTGGAAGAAAACCAGTCTGCTCTCAGCATGCTCCATCTAAATCCAGTAGCAGATGAGAAGGAGGATGCAAGGGGGCCCCAAGTGACAGCAGTGTGTACTGAAGAGCAAGGCACACTAGCTAAGTCCCTAAAAGTCAGCAGACTCAAGAGACATTCTCCACACACTTTCAATTAATAATGAAGCCTCCCAGTACTTTTCAGACCTTTACATAGCCCTTGCAACCTGTGCTGACCACAGAGGGTCACAGCAGCTCAGTGTTACCATCTCTCTTGTTTTATGGCTGGGCAGATGAATTCGGGCAGAGAGGCTACCACTGGTCATGCTCCAGGTCAAGAGCAGAATCACAGTTCACTCGGGTGATCCTATACCAGCACCTCAGCTTTGAGCCCCACCACTGCCTATCTGGCATTTATTTCACTCCAGTACAGAGGGTAGGAAATTACTCTCAACAGCTGGATCAGAATGCTTTTGGACTTGTGCTTTCACAGACGTGGGACAGGAAGGGGTAGAGCGCCAAAGCTGCCACAGAGGTGAATCGCTGTCTCCCTTTGCATGTGGCCTTGTGCAGACTCTCCCTGTCTCAGCTGTCCCTTCAAAAGCACCATTCATATCCTGCTTGAATGTTGTAATCAATCCCTGGTGCACATTACCCATCACTAGGAAATTTAGCTAGCTCTGCATCTGTCAACTATTATATTTCACATTTATTACAGCTTTTAATTAATCATCTCTTGATAGCTAAACACAGCACTATCAACCTCTATGACAGTTCCCAGCAGGAGTTTCAAGTAAACAGCAAGGCTCTCTGGAGTCAGTGGATCTTCCAACCAATATTATGGCCAATTTTCCACTCCTCTCATCCATCTTCCTAATACTGAGGTAAGCCATTTATCTCCTGGGCAATATATTTTAACAGCAGACAAGTGCTACCTTTATTTTCAGCATGAAAGGAACCCTGGGGTGGTATAAATATTTATATGCTTAAAGGAATGAAACAGCTGGAAGTCCTTGCTTAGCAGGCTTCAACTTGTGCAAGTTGCACTTTGCATGAGCAGGAATATGACCCTCTGAATTACCACAGGGGTGGAAGAAAGCAGAGGTATGTGTGGCAGTGTTGCAAACAGCCACAGCGTGCCATCTTCCTTATGGAAGACATTAGGTTTCTGGGTTATTTGTAATTGACAGGGAAGAATCCAATCTCTGGCCAAAGCAACCAGTAACTCTGGTATCAGGCAGGGATATTTCTGTGTTCCTTGAATTCCTGAGTTTGGACTTTTAATTAATTAAGAGAGGAATGGACACCCAGAATGCCCTGCCTCACCTCTTCCTATGAGAAACGTTCACTGTTTGAAATAGCATTGAAGAGATGCTGCATTTTCCAACAGCTTCCTAACAGAAAAAAACCAGTATTTTCTGCAACAGACAGTATATTCAGCAGCCTGCTTCACTGCAAAGAAAATGCATTTTTGCATAATTTCTCCACAAGACAGGACACCTATAGAAGGATTTATTTCTTTATCTGTCTTACCCGTTACTGAAGTGCCTGTTAGGTTGGAACACGTCTAACCAGCAATGAAAGCTATGCCCTTCCCAATGACAGAACTTTGGTCCAATATCTCTTCACCAGCTTTTTTTCAAAAAAGGACCAGACACAGAGCTACCCCAGCAAACCCCACAATCCAGAGAGATTCCGTACTGTTGGTTTCAATGGGTAAAGGAGTAATACAGCAACTAAGAGATAAGGCACTTATAAACTTAATGGAGCGTTGAAAATCCCGTCTGCACACATAATTTCCTGCTGCCAAAGAACCAAGCAAAGGCAAAGAGAATCTTCTTTGGGCAACATGCAACAAAGCAAACTTTACACAGGCTAACTTTCAAAATCACAGCAAATAACAAAGAAATTGCCTCATCTAGGAGCTATGGAGGGCAGGAACATTTTGTTTTCAGAGCATAATTTGGTAAAACTGACTCAGCACAATCATATAATGCTAATCACTTCTGCCTCTGTGTCTTCATGCTGGTGCCAGGTCATGCCCTTGAGACGTATGGGGAAAGGCATTTGCCAATACTAGTAATAGACAATGATATGAGTTCTGGCTGTAGAACACAAACGTATTTATATTGCAAGCATGGCGGAAAGTAAAATACCAAAATGCAACATTCTATTAACAGCTCTTTCTATAAGGTACACTTTCAGACAGCATCCATCAAAACTAAAGATGATTACCTGCTTAAACTTCACTGTGTTTTTCCTTGGAATCTCTTATTGTGGGAACTGCAAAATTAGATCACCGAAGTACAAACAGATGTACAAAAATTACTCCACTCTTTACAGGCTATTCCTCTTCATTTGACAAGTAAATGGAAATGAACAGATCACAATTAAAGTGGAGATGGACAACAATTTCTCTGATCTCTGTGAATATGTTACTGTATTTCACAGTGTTTCAAGAGAAACCAAAATCTGCATTAAGATGTTTGATTCTCCTTCAACTACAAGAGGAGAAAAGCATTTCAAAGCCCCCAGCACAGCTTAATCCAACTGTATAAGGAAGAGACTGGTATTTTTTCTGCAGTGGTTACCCTGTCTTTATTTTAGAAAGATGAAAATTAAAATATAGTTACTACTCCACCTCTATTGAAAATACAACACAAAATGTTTTCAATGGGATTGCCTGTTTTGTAGTTGCATGATCACCACTTCTTCCAAATTTCAAGGGAAAAATTACCTTACAGGACTGTAGGACCATCTGCACCAGCAGCTTTTCATATGGCAATTCTTAAGAATAAAAAAAAATCTTACAGGTTACAGGCTGCGTTATTTTATTCTATTATAAAATACAGCTCATAGGACATATGTATTAATTTTATTATTTTTTTCTCGTGTCATCATTTGCCCAGTTCTTCCTTGTACTCTAATATTTTTGTTTTCCTCTGAAGTTATTAAATATACTTTCGTAAACATGGGGTAATTCACAGTATACTGGTAGAAACAAAAATTGACTACAGCCTCACACAGTGATTTCTAAGTAACTTCTGACCAGGCTGTAAAACCATAAAACACTGCAAATTTGACCACCACCTCCTTCAGCAAAAGGCACCCAGAGATTGTACCGTAACTTCCTGGTGGTCTCACACTAGCTATCAGTCCCAGAGATGCACAACAAAAAGCCAAACTCAGCTCAACACAACCTCCTCTGAATTTATCAACTTCACAAATGGTGGTAAAATGAGCACGAGCAACAACATGAAAAAAAATCAAAATCCTTTGTTTGTGAAGCCAATTTTGATTATTGTATCTGATAATGCAAAGAACAAGCCCTTTTAGAAAAACTGTTGGTGCTGTCATCTGCATACTGAGTACCCGCAGCAAAGGCAACATTAATAACAAGTTATCCTTGTAGAGGGGTCGAAAGGACAGTGCTGGGATGACAGACAACAGGCATCAGGGAAAAGATTAATATCCCTACACAGTCATACATCAAGGAACTCAATTTTTGCCTGTAATCCCAAAACTGCTGAGAGTAGGATTATTCCTGCTTTCCCTGTTACTGAGAAGAAAGAAATTGCTCATGGGAATAGGGCACTGCTAAATGTGAGTCCTTATGTGCGCAGAAAGGCTACATTTAGGTCCTAGGGCAAAAAAAAAAGCTCAGTTGCACGATGTTCCCAAGCAGGGGTGCCTCTACAAGTGAGGTTGAGGGTTCATTGCACAGGCCACTTAAAAACACAAAAAAAGTTTGTGTAGTTAAAGAAAGACAAAGGAAATGAGAGAAGAGGAACCACATGCAGCTTTTCATAGAATCATAGATTCATTTAGGTTGGAAAAGACATTTGAGTCCAACCAGCAAAAGGTTTACAGTTAAAAAGAAAAAACCCTTAATGTTATTTGGAAAATAACAGAAGTATGAAATCCGCAACTGAAATGGGAATCCTGGTTTACACCTCCCTGTGGCACACTTTGATGGTGCCATGATGCAGTACAGCTGAAGGCACAGTGTTGGCCATGTCATTGCAGGTTAGCTCCAAGAAATGCCTTACGTGGAGACCAAATTGTCCATTCTCCTGACTGGCCCCCAGTTTTCTTCAAATATAGTTAAGGTGAGAACACTTTAAGGACAGGGCTTTAATGAAAGGAAGCAAAACCTCTAACACAGGGAAAAGGGCACACTTTCTAAAATATGAAAAAACCCCATTACTGGTGTCACAGCCACCAAAGTACTGTTATCATGACCTTAACACTCCACAGCTCTGTCAAATAATGAAAAATGTCTTCTTAAAACAATTGAAGGCTATGCATTTTGGTTTTCCCTTTCTTGGAGCACACACTCTTTATGGCTATTAGTGAGTCGGACAACCTGACAGAGAGCTACCACCTTGGCAAGGACAACTGAAGAGGCCTTCTCTCTGTAACAGTACAAAAGCAGAGGAATTAAAAAAGGGGGGAGGGAGTGGAGAGAGAGAGAAAAGACGTGAGGATGGTATTAATATTGTTATCATTCTGTCACAGCTGGCAGGACAGCACTTACTTGAAAAATACCAGTATATGGAAGAATTGCAAGCTTTGAGTATCTGTAGAAAAACCTGTACCACACCAGGGCAAAATTAACATGACTGTAGAACAAAAGTGGCAGATGCCAACCATCCCTTTCAGTGGCTTTGCAATTAATGTGGTGGGATATGGAGCTGATTAGAAATTTACCAGTGCAACTTTTTTTTTACTGAAAAAATATGGATTCAGTACAACTGAAACCATGCCAAACAGTTTGAACAGAAAGCAGCCTGCTGTGCTCCCCCCGCACTGCCTATCCCAGGCTGGCAGGGCTTCTGCATCCCCTGCCACCCAGGAGCTCAACAGACCTGGAGATGCAGGTCCCCAGGTAAGTGTCAGGAAAATTCAATCTGTATTTCTGCCCTAAGAGACTTCTGCGATTGTATTATTTTCACTAGAATCAGAACTTTGCAACTTTTTTCCTCCAAAGAATGTAAAGTTTCCTTCAGGACAAATTCAAACTCCAGATGCAAGCATCTCCTTTGTGTATAGAATGGAATGGAATAGACTAGATTAGACTAGACCAGGATAGAATAGAAATACGTAGATGAAACAGTAGTTCAATCCTCCGGTTAGCTGGGGGATTGTTT
Organism: Myrmophylax atrothorax; assembly: GCA_026770055.1. Taxonomy (NCBI): domain Eukaryota; kingdom Metazoa; phylum Chordata; class Aves; order Passeriformes; family Thamnophilidae; genus Myrmophylax; species Myrmophylax atrothorax. The sequence continues at coordinate 30,866,181 of JAOXXN010000395.1, forward strand.
CAGTGTCTTCCAGTGATGTCACTGGCAGTGGATCAAGCCTTAGCTGCAGTGAAAAGCATGAGGAAAATAATATAAAAACTGCAGGACTTATGCTTTGGCCAGGAGGAGGGGAGGAGTGCCAAGGATTCATGTAGGACTTCAGACTTAACCCAGATACATGAAACTGATAACACATACTACTATTACCATATGGGCCAGGGAAAGAAAAAATGGACAATGATTGTGTATTTACACTGAAGTTAAAATAATAAGAATAATCTTAGCACCAAAAGGGTGAAATTCTAGAAATTACTGGAATATGAGGGGAAATACATAACAGCTTGATTGCCATCTAACAGGGCTGGAACTTGACTTCTCTGGCAGCCCCCATATAGCTCTCACTCAAGAATGAAAACTGCAGAACACAGCACACTAATATTATTGGACTTCACTTATTAATGCAGATTAATATTCACCATGCTAAGTATACATGTACAAAGGCCTTACAACCTTTATAACGGAAGCAGCAATAAATAAGGAATGGAAGAGAGATGGCAGTAAATACATGACACTGTCAGCCTTGTATTGCTCTAATTACCAGTTATGGACACATACAACTTCTAAGTCAAATAGACAAGATTGCTGATCCATTTCTTTACCTTTCACTCCAATTTATACTTTCTGTGTGGCAAAGTATTGTTTAAAAAAACTGATTTATCCACTCTCTATTAGAGAAACCTTTGTCTCTTGACTTAGGTCCATTGTACCTCTCAATGCTGCCATGCCCTCACTCTAGTAAAAAAAATATAAAATTAAAATATGTATACTATGCCCATTATAATCCACAATTCCAAACTAGGAAGATTAAAACATGCCTATTAAACTGAGGCGTTGCTCATTACTGTACTACATTTATCACTGTAAGGCATATATATTTTGGAGAAGCAGATAGGTTCACAGAAGGATGAAGCTAATTTTTCATGAAAGAGGACTCAGCAAAGGTCAGTGCTGAGCTGGTTCTGACTTCGCAAAAGGGTTAAATAAACTCTGAAGCTGAGAATACTATATAAAGCTCAAGCTCATTCTCAAGAACTCCAGAATCAAACTCTCTCAAATGCACTGACATTTAACATGGTCTTCAAACAGCAAGTGTGAAAAAGCACTGCATAAAAAGAGTAAAAAAGAAAAGTCCAAAGCTAATGTTTATGATCAAAATTATTTATTTAACTTACAGATCAACAGTAGTCATCACAAATAGAATTTATATCCTGTGATTTGGTTGTTGTTTTCAAATAAGTTAGATATAATGCAGTGATTTTTTTTAGAAGAGCATGAATCACTATGGCCACAATTTTCTTAGGTTTGGATGACAGTTTTAACTTGCTCCAAAACAGTCTGAAATCACCAGCCTTTTTACTAATGCTTTCTAATGGTTCTGTTCTTGCTAATTAATTAATGAATCTAAATCATTCAAAAATAGATAATCACTTGCAGACTTGATAACAGATCCTAAGTAGACAGCAATGTGTAAAGCATGCAGTAAAGCTGCCAAAAAAGAAAGGACAAAGGAGTTAGAAGGAAAAATAAAACTCACTTCTTCCACCTAATAGCAGGAGATTTTATTCTGCATTTATCATGCAGGATAAAATACTCATGGATGTCAACAAATAATCAACTACAGAAATTAGAAAAATCAGGCTGCTTCAATGCAGGAGGCTTTTTTCTAGCATTACATGCACAGGAGAAAATTAAAGGATACATTTTTTGTTTGTTTTGGTACAATGTTTGTTGTCCACACTTAGCAAAAGTAAAACATAAAAGAATAAAGGAGATGGGAAAGAGGGGTTAACAATCAGCTGTTGTCAGCAAAAATTAATTCAAAAGTGTTGATTATAGCACACAAGAAATGACATTTTATTGCAAGATTACAAAAAGGAAAAAAGAAGAAAAATGCTTTGTTGCATGTCTGCATAAGGAAGAAAATTATAAAATGAGAAATTTAATTTTCATGTATTGAAGAAAAGTGTCATAAAAAATAAAACTTACAGAAAAGCATACAATGACTCCACATTATGAAGTACAATTCTATATTTCTCCCATTTTATGATTTTAAATTATCACATACAGCTTTACTTTTATTTTGTTCCAGATGGAATCATGTACCTACTTCTTAACTGCCTACATGCTCTAAAAATTTATTTCAGTATGAATGTTGGGAGTCTCCTCTCTGCTTTCTTTAGATGATACAGTCATGGCCAACTTTAAAATGGAGAAAAGTTAGTTATACCAAGGGCAATCTCAACATTTATTCAAGTTATGGAATGAAAAATGCATTGTTACCATGGCAACTGTTAAATCACATGGTATCTGCAATGAGATACAGGACATCTTGAGTAAACACTCATCTGTGTGCTTGTGTGGTCTCCCCCGCAAGGAACCATTCCTTTGGGGAGGAACACGCACAGAATTGTGGCATAGTCCAGATTTCACTGTCTCTTCTGTAAAAAGTTAATGAAAGTAATCCAAAATATTATTTTTGCTTGGGGAGATTTAAGAAGATCTATCATCAGAATAGGAAGAAATACTGAAAAAAACCCCAAATGTTGAATGTTTTGCTAGGATTTGCCTCAGTCAATATCATGAATCCTTAAAAATGACAGTGTACCTCCCAAACTCACTTTGTACCCTTTCATTAGAAGACCATTCATAACAGCACTAGAAAAAAAGCCTTCCTGACAGCATGAAGGCTGCCAGACATGCCAAAGCACATCACTCTGGGGCTGCTGGAGTTGTTACCACTTCCAGCCGTCTGCCCCACCCTTCTGAGGGATGTTGCCGCCTCTGAAACAAGGACATCTGATCTACCCTTAAATCAGCCCTAAACCAGGCTGCAGCATGTCTTGCTGGTCTCTAATATTATCATCATCTAACACACCACCTCTCCCTGTGAGGGCCTCCCTTCCTCCCCAGGAGAGGAGACAACTCTCTCCAGAACAACTCCCTCAGACTGTATTGTTCTACTGCCAGTCCCATCCATGAGTCCCAGGGCCTTTACTTTTCTGCTACCCTTTTCTAGCTCTTCTTAGGTACTATCATGCCCACAAAAGGCATCTTCCCTGTCCTTTTAATTCACCACAAGGAGCAGCATTGACACCAGGTTCCCGAATAATCTCCCTTGGATCCCTTCCCTTCTCCTCCCTCAAAGTATCTCCTCTTTTTTGACCTCCTGACCAACCTGGTGTTACTGATAGGGAGAGAGAGAGAGAGCACCACTCTGTGATGCCACTTGCCAGCTTCTGATATCACACTATATGCACAGTGATTTCTTCAGCCAACAAAGGCTTCACTGGGGGAGGCAACTGTCCACTGACTTAGGTCTTCTGATCCCCTTCTCTTCCTCTCATCACATCTCATTACTTTCAGATTGCGTAGTACAGACTACTTAGACACTGTCAACACCTATTATGCCACCCAAGAAATATGAAAACTCTCACATGTCTCTGATCCTGGCCTCCCTTCCACCATTTCTGGCTTTGATTCCTTCTTGACCGTCACAGCTTTAAACAATTTATGTAGCTTTCTACAGCTTTGTACTTTTTTCACATATAACCTTGAGAGCTCATCTAACCAACTTCTTCCTCCTTATTCGGGAAATTATTTTTATATCATGTGTCTCATAAATTCACCCTATCTCATAAGTCCTTCCAGAAATGACTTCTTAAACCTGTTTACTTTGTCATTGCTGGGCTCTTCCCACGTGGCTGGCCATTTGCTATTTGACCTGAACTTTAACTGGTAAGAAGAGGCCATGAGTGAAGCAGAGAGATGCTCTGGAATTTACCAGCTGTCACAGAGCATTTGAGTAACAGAAATATAAAATGAGATATGTGAACAAATGACCAGGTCTTAACTCCCTAATAGAACCCTGTGGAGAGGGTTACAATATCCAAGTACTCCAGGGAAATAACTAATGATCCTTTCTTCAGTTCAGTCATGTTTCAAGAAGCAATTGCCTGAGTTACTAAGTGCTTGAGACTGCCTCAGTAATTGCAATGATTTATTTTATGCATCATCATAACTACAGCACTAGGTCAGGAGGACATGTGTCTTACGGATGCCTTGAATTTTAACACAGGCACTGGAGGCAATCAGAAACACAGAGACCACAATGATTTAAAGGGGAGGGTAAAGACAAAGTCTTTAAAATCCTATCTAAAACATTAGGTTTCTGTTAGATTTTTAGTAAAATTAATTATATTTTCAGATGATCCTAAACAGAAGTTGCTTACATATTCTTCCACTCCCTTAAAATGCAAGTGACCAGAATCTAATGTTCCTGAAATCCATTGGGATTTTTTTTTCCAGTGTAAGTAATGAACATGCAGCCTACAGTGTAACTACCCACTCAGTAAAGACAAAAAATGAAAACACAAGCCTGTTGTGTCTGTCTTATACCTCTGTCTATTCCAGAAGAAAATTTTCCTGTGCAAAGCATGTTTCTTCATCTCCCTTACTCTGTACTGGTGCATTGGCTACCTGCTAACAACCAGGAAAGAGGGGAAGAGACTTGGGCTCGCAATCATTTATTGGACATAAGAAGTATGATCTTTATATGCAGGTACTCACCTGACCTACCAAAACCATACTGCACCAAGGATATGTTGTGAGGGCACACATTCAAGTTGCAGGAGGGTATGTTTGCACAGCATCAGAAGGGGTTGATGAGCAGCTTCTTGGGCATCCCCATCCTCCTGATATTACTTACACTCCTTTCCACAGTCACTTTTTCTTTTATCTATGTTTACCAGTGCACAGAAGGACATTTTTAGGATAATGAAAATTTAAAGTGCTGTCATCACCACAACTTTCAAGTTATTTGAAGATCTTGAAGAAAATTTCTCTCCACTCCCATAAACTTCAGTGTGTTCCCCTACGATAACTCAAGGAAAAGCATTGCTAACCTTCAGCACTGTTTTTCCAATTACTGTGTTTCAAGGTTAGCAGTGTAAAAACACTAAACCAACACACAGTTTTCAAGGTCAAACTGAAAAACTCAGCAATGATAGTTCACAGTAACTTTCATTCATTTGGTATTCAGGATGCATTCTTTCTGAATATCAAATCACAAAATCATTGCCAATTCATCAGATTTTAAGCTTTAGCTTACTAAACACTAGACTATGCTAAAAATAAAATCAGCTTTTTATTCAATCTTATTAAGATGCTTCTGTACAACATGATCTAAGCCTCTAAACATCTATATCTCTATATTATCTCAATTGTTATTTCAATATGAGGAAATTCATAACAATGCATTTTAATAGGAAATATTAAAAGCCATATACTAAAAAGTGGTAAAGCACTAGAAGTCAAAAAGTTGAATGTCAAGGTGCTAAAAATGGAAGTGTTTCTCTACATTGTGTATGCCAGGAAAGCAATAACTCACACGACATCTGGCCGTGATTTCCCATGATGAAGCAACACTTTGAGGATTTCATTTTCTAAAAGCCCTAGTCTATTTAGAGCTAGCTCCTAGCTCCTTGCTCTTAACAATGCAATATAGATAAAGTTCATTAAATATATTGTCTAAGGTAAGAAAGTGAAGTTTTGCTGTAGCAAGCACTTAACCTGTGCATCTAAAAAAAAAAGTAAAAATATTGGAGCAAATTATTTTTATAAACACAAAAGTGATACAGACATATTGGTATTGCATGTTCTGCTGCATTTGCAAAATTGCCCAAATGAAGAATGTCCAGAATGCTAAGTATTATTAGATCTTAATCAATAGGATTTTTTTCAGATAGGCTGGGCATCCAACTATTTGATGAAGATCTTTTCCATGCACAGGAGCACTGGAATCCTGGAAACTGCAGCATTAATGAATTACAAGGAAAATTGCAAATGCCTATGATATTTTTAGTTAATTTTCGCATTATAATGGTCAAGCAACTTTTACAGCTTTTTGATACTTTTGCTGGAATGCTAAACCTTTATTTCTTCTTACAGCAGGTAAGACATGAATTTCTACCATAATTAAATGAGTAAATTGTTTAATTTTTATGGTTTCTATTCTTAGGGGATCCTTAATACCTATTGAACATCCTGTAGATGAAAAACTAATAGCATTTTAAAACAACTGTTATATGCATGATTTACTGTATAGCTTTTGTCTAATGCAAATATTTACTATTCACATATCACTGCAATGAAAACAGAATGTGACAATTGATTAACCAGTAAATATTAGACAGAATTTGAGCACATTGCTACAGCAGCTAGCAAGAAAAATGCTATAATGAAACTGGAGCTTTTTTCACAATGTAGTACACAACTAACTTTTGCACCAGACATATATGTACATATACATATGTGTGTCTGTGTGGCAGCTGAGGGTGGGAGAGTGAGAACAGATGAATTACAGGGAGCATACGGCCATCCAGTGCAGGAACAGAGCAACTCTGTTCCACGCATGGCTGCAGATCCTACTCAGATTAGCACACATACCCACAGCTCTGTTGTAAAATTGGAACACCTTCCCTCAGTTTCTGCATACATTCCTACAAGGAAATGTCTAAAATGAAATAAGAGAGTCAGATTTTTAGGGGTCTCCTGAAATGAAAGCTATAGCTGATGCTCTGAAAAAAACCCCAGAATTGATAGAGGCCATTTTTAAGAAAGTACTTGATTTGTGTGTCCCACATCAAAAATCTGCCACCTGAAGCAACTTTCAGGTGGTTCAGATGTTCAGACTTAAAAAGTTAAGCTGCTTCAACCTATCTATAATATCACTCAGCTAGCCAGTGTACCCTAACTACTCAAACACCTCATTAGTGTGGGATAGTATCTTGAGAGCCAACGTTCACAGTACTCCTGAAAACGGAAGCAGCACTTCCATCTACAAACAGGGATCTGAGACACAGATGTCTGGTCATTAGCCCAAGGTCTTGGAGGAAAGCCCATGCAGGACAGGGAGCTCCCAAGTCCCCACCTGATACCTCAACTTCATCACTTGCCCTTCTTCAGAAAGGCAGGTAACGTAACTACAGAAAGTTACCTGCAGGATAAGCCAGTGAGCAGACAGCCTGTGTCTATTGGTTTTTCTGTCAGCAGGCACTGGATGGAGAGGGGAAATGGTGACATTCATAGCCTGACATCCCCAAGGTAGGGGCACAGAAGTCTGTGCAGGTCTTAAATGTGATGGCCAAGACCCAGATTTTAATCTGAACGAACTGAAAAGGAGGTTGAAACTTTTCAGAATCTGCTAGATGAAAAACTGATGCAATCTGAAGAGGCAGAGGAAAGGAGTGTCAGAACAGATGGGTCACCAGGAGAAAGCAGCTTCTTTATGTTAACAACTGAGACTGTGTGTAAATGACTGGTTCTTTCTACAATGAGAAAAAAGGTTCCATAAGTTGTCCTTGTAAGTGATCGACTTTGCTTTCAGCAAGGTTTGCAATCTGTTTAATGAATAAATACATACAGCACATGCAAATATAGGCAGATATATCTACAGAAGGACAACTGGGGGGACCATTAGCACCACAAGTTCCTTGGTGGAGAGGGATTCTGCCACATCCTTGGTGAAATCCTGAGAAAGGCCCCAGATGCAGGAGGTCATCACCTGCAATGTGCAGGATTTCATAGGTTCCCAGTGGAGCACTGGGCACTGCTCAAACTCCACTGGAAGGATCTTGTGATGCCAGTGATAAAGCAGGTAGGAAAATCTTCTACCTAGGCTTAATTTAATTCTGCATTGGTGTGAAGTAGGAGTAAAGAACTTACTGCAAATAGAGCTCTGTTTAGAAGCCACATGTTTCTTTTACACAAGTTCATCAAATCTAAGAAACCAAAAAGAAATCAATATAGCCGAATGATTGGCTCTACATAGGTACTGCATACAGACTGACAGATTATTTATACAGACTGAATTAATGTGTGGATTTCACTAAAAAGATTCAGGTTTCTCACATGAGGAGACAAAGCTGGAGTGTTGGTACACTTTCCAGCTGTTTGCCATCCACACAAAGAAGCCCAGTCCCAAATATGTCTGGGTTTTAGCTCAATGCCTGAACAACCAGGCTTTCGATATGAGAACTGAAATTCTGGTCTCTTCAGTCAGCTCTGATTAGTGTCTTCTCTGACCTTGACTCATCAGATCTGTATTAACTTGCTAAGTATGGCCAAACAGCATATATTACAAACAGCAAATCAATTTAACAGCTGTATTTGTATCAAAATGTATGTTTTAAAGTTTCCTATGGTGAATAATACCCTACTTGCAATATCAAAAGTATTTTGTAAAAAGGCCTAAACTGATGTATTCATTAAGCAAATATTAGTGCGTATAAAAACAGAAGAGACACTGATACTGCAACCAAACCAAAAAGGTGATGCATGTTTGCATCTGTTCCTGTCTCCTACTCTACTAAAAGGAGCAGGTTATCTATCCTTTGTTCCTCCCAGCACCAGACTAAGTGGAAATGCTGCTCCTGATACAGCCCACACAGGTCTACTCCCCTCATCTCACAGGGAAAATGGAGATGAAATAGGGGATGGTGGTCTCAGTCCAGCCACTCCAGGAGAGACAGCAGCATTAGCCAGGCTGGCAGGGAACAAAGCTGACACACGGCAGCCAACAAAAGCATGTGAGCTGTAGGCCCTTCCCTTGGTCAAACAGGGCCGTGTAGCTCAGGATCACCCCCTGTTAAGAGCTTACCCTGGTTCAGAGCTTGGAAATCCATCTAAGATTTGATCTTCAGCAAGCTGTTAAAGGAAATACCAGCTACTATTCATGCTCTTCCTGAGTTATGTCATCCTACTATTGTCCCAGTCACCGAATGTGGCTAAAGTACTTTTTTCTGCAACCAGCAACTGCTGCTGCTCCCACACATCAGAGCCTTTCTCTGCTCAGATACTCACATTCCAGCCAGTGACAAAAAGAGCTGGGAACTGCCTGCCACATGATCTCAGAAAATATATTTCAGGAAGGCAGCAAGGTCATGGCTAATTTCAAATCCTGTTTCATGTTTCCACAGGAAACATCTAATTAAAACTTTTCACTGGGTAGTTTAAATGAAGTGCATGCCTATGCACTTGAGACCTCATTTTCATGTGCTGTGAATTAGAATATAGGAGGTGCTGCACACAGCAGTAGGAACACTAATCGAGGAAGGAAAGGAGAATACCTGCTTTGATTTAGAGGAAGACAGTCAGCAAAAATACTACTAATCACCTGGGTTTTCATTCCTTTGCTCTTTGAGCTGCCACATACAACCAAGAAAAATGACTGCAAGTAGTGTATTAACTGCTGCCACATCAGTGTCCTCCACAGGTGACTGTGTGTCAAGCACATCTTGCAAAATCCACTACCTTCCATGGCTACATTGTGAAAAAAGCATTAGACTCTAAGGGCTATAACCTGCTCTCACCAAAAAATATCTACTAACATCAGCAGGAGGTGAATTAAACTTTAAAATGCAGGCATAGTAAGTGACAGAATGGCTATAGCAAAAGGACAATTTTTTGAGATTTTAGAGCTGTCTCATCATTAAAATAAATAAATCCTGAGAGGAAAAAAAAGAAGCCTGCAAAAAATACAAGGTCAAGATATCCTTACATTCCTGCTGTGGATGTGGCTTCAGTAATGGAGGCAGAGATAGACACTTTTTTACATCTGCCCCTTTTCCATAAAGCCCTCAGTGCAGATAGCTTGACTCTGGTACAGGAGATGCAGCTGAATGTAAGGAAAAGGCTGTCTCCACACCAACATGCTTCAGGCGGTCTCCAGGGCATGCCTACAGGAAAAAATACCAACAAATACCAACAAATTCTGGCAAGCATTTATTCCAGTGAAGTCCTGACACAGGCCTCATTGACTCCACAGCATCCTTCCACTGGAACCACACTGATTTTAGCATACAAAGTAGATCTTACTACAGAATTTGCTCTGGTGCAGTTTCTACTCCAGACAAGAGCAAAGCTTTACATGTGAAGCTTGAAATATGTTCACCTGTTTAACGATGCTAACCATGTATCTTCTGAGTTACCGGCCCAAATCTTCATTTGGCACTGATTCCTTTTTATATGACTCTGATCTCTGGGCAGGTTGCCAAATCTCAGACAACTTCCAAAGAGGATGATGTGGTGGACAGCCATCAGCTTTTGGCTGATCAAAAAGTTTTCCTCTTATCTTGGATATTTCTTCTCAGCCAGGTCCACATTATGAGTCAAAGTCAGATGTCCTTCATTGGTTTCAATTCCAAGAGAAGTGTCTAGTAAAACAATGCATGACCTAAAAGATCTGCACCACTGAAAGGTGAAGGACCAAATTACTTCTCCTGAATTTCAGAAACTGCTTGGTATTTCTGACTTAAGTTTGTATGGTACATATTCAAAGAATTATCAACTTTTCAATCTTCCTGAATTCAAGTAACAAATTCCCTAACTTGACAGAGAGATCTAGGCACCTTTATTATTGAGAGTTCCCAGGACTGGAGTACCACCACACCAGAACTGTGTTGTTCCACTGCTCATGAAAAACAGCACTCCTGTCCTCTCCCTGCTGCTGGTTGATGACCTCCATTCATCATTCAGCCTCTTCCTTGTGCATGTATGCCTTCATGTAGCCACATGGTGAAGTACAGTATCTAGATTAAAATACTGCCAGCCAAAAAAAAATGCAAGGACATTTCATTTGAGCCAGTTCAGTTTCTGGATTTCAGGAATGAAGGAGGGTGGCTGTATTTCATTGGTAGCAGCAGGGCAGCTTTTGCCAACATGGGTCACCCCTGATGCCATATCTCATTCTCACCTCATCTCTGTGTCCCCATAACATGAGGGAAACTGATCCAGTTGGAAAATAAAACCACAAGAAAGGTGTATTTATTTTATTTTTCAACTTCATTATTCCCTGTGTCTCTTCATAAAGCAGCACTGCATGAGCAGCCCAGGGCTGAGGACAAGCATTTGGGGTAGTACAGCCATTAAAGAGATCCCCAAGGACCCAGAGGCTGCATAGTGACTGCAACTGCTTGGCTTTGCCTCAGCTGTGCTGAGGATTTAAAAAGTTATCCCACTGGCCCTCAGCAGTTCAAAGACCAACCCACTTCCAACATGCTTGGGTTCCCCAAACCAACTCTCAAGGATTCCAAGGCAATTCATCAACATTCATTAACCACTGCAGGTTTTATGCTACCCTTCAAGGTCTGACGTGTTTAAGACTCCATTTTATACCTTGTAAACAAAGGCACAAAGAAGTAGCAAAATTCAAAGAAAGTTATTTATTAAATAACCAATGGAGTAAAAAATAAAAATTCAAAGTTCTGGCTCTCAGATTTTAGCCTGCTAAATACCATGTGCCCTTTTTACCCTTTTCAACCCAGGAGCTAAGGCATTGTCCCATGCAAGAATGAGTCACCATTCCACACCAAAGAAAGCCCAGTATGCAAAATGTGTATGTGGAATTTCCTTCTATACAAAGTAGTTTAATGTTACAGAATAAATCAAAGAGGAGCAAAATAGGCTCTCTCTTCTTTTAAACACCAGTCCAAGCATCTGGAGGAAAGAAAGTACTGTGGGAATATGTAACTTGTCTCAAAGGAAAACAGGGAGGTTTCCAGTCAATGTCTTCCTATACTATGCTCACAACATATCCTGGAAGCACAAGCATAACTGCAGAGATTTCATTTTATAGGGAGAAGGACTGTATAATTTCACAACTATTTTGCATTCCTGGCAAGAGGACATTCTCCTCCAAAACTCTGGCCACATTAAATAGACTCAACAAAAGGAACAGTAAGTCCTCTTAAGAGTATATAGCAAATAAAAATACTTTTCTCAACTCTGGCAAACTTCTTCGGTTTCAAAAAGATGTCTGTCCCTGTTGTGCACTGAAGAAAAATAAAAGCCTAGGATCTGCAGAAGGCTTACTAAGAACAGGTGATCCCCTGGGGCTATGCATTCATTCCAGCAGATGAAAGATCGACCATCTGGAATAGGACACTCTCTCCAGAACAAGACAGAACTAGATTCAAGTCCCTGTTCCCCCAATTCAGACCAGAGACTTGAACTTCAGCTTACCTCCACAGCAAGCACGTACCTATTTCTTAATTACTCTTGCTCAACATGGAATATAAACTGACAACCTCATTGATAGATTCATTTTTTTCTTGGCTCATAGTTGAAGATGAAAACAAAATTGCAAACTATAATCTTACCCTGGTACAGCTCTCTCTGCTAATGCTGGCATATGTAAGAGGTGTAAAAAGAAATAGCAAACTCCTGTGCTAACATGCTGAATCCATTCTGTTTAAATGACTTTAGACATCTATACAACCTCATAGCTACTCAAGCCACAAAAGTTTCTGTGCTATAGTTGTGTATAGTTGTGCTACAGTTGTGCTAAACTGTGTATAGCTGTGTCCACTTGATCCACAGTTCTGCAAGAAATGCACCACATTAACTGCCAAGAGTCAAAAGCAATAAATCTGCACTCAAGATACCCAATAGATCTGTCCCAGGCAGAGCAGATACAACAAAAGTGATGATTTTTTTTTTAGAAAGTAAAGCCAGATTTCAGTCACTGACTGTATTCAGATGTCATTTGATATCAAAGTTTTAAAGAATATTTTTGCATCTGAGCCCTGATTACTGGCCATCAATCCAACAGTACACCAGTAGAGTGCCACAGCTTTGTCAAGCTAACAAAACCAGCAACTCTGGACATGTCCTAACATTCATTCTTGTCTCCTTGCAGATGTCCAGCTGGACAAGTAGGTTCACCTAAGACAACCTTGGTGTGTCATGGCTGGAATTTCCTTATGAAATTCCTCAGTCGTGAGTAATCTATACAACTCAAGGCTCTAACTCGTTAATCTTGCGTTGTTGTAAGCCTTTTAACAGCTTCAGCTCAACCACTAACCTGCTTCAATGAGCAAATCATGTGTCTTCTTAATGAGACCACTGATTACAAAAGTTAGTACCCAGTAAATTAACAAAACTGTTCTTAGTATCTCTTGTCCTTCTGAAAACATAGCTGCCTCCTGTAATATATCTCTTTCATCTTGAACTGAGTCACATAATCAATATGTTCAAGCTGTATGTACTTATACACTTTTAAATAATACGTAACTCTAATTAATATATATATTATTATGTAAAGGGATTATAGGGTCAATTTAGGAAATGTTCCCCTCCCCACTGATGCAGGGAAGTACCAGAAGAGCCTCAGCCTAGAATATAATTTCTATAGTTGAATAAAGAAATTCATATTCTTTAGTTCCCCAAAGAGCATATTATAGAACCTTAAATTTCCTTCGAATGTTACTGTCAATTTGTAAACAGGTTATTCAGTTGATCTGACATGAAAACAACACCATAATCTAAAGAATATTCTCCCCATGTTGCTGGGGTGAAAAGTACTTTTCCAACTTTACTAAGACAATGTCACCATTAACAGATGTGATTTTTCTTAATTAGTGCAACACTTTATTAAAATAGTAAGTGGAAACACTGTACAGTTTCTTGCCTATTATAAAGCCATTATTTAATTGAGTTGTAGTTGCTTAAAAGGAGTTTCAAAAACTATGCCTCAAATGCATCTCAAATGCTGGAGGAAAAAAGCTATGGTAAATTACTTCAAAAATTACTGTACTTTACATACAGAGCTTGCTTTCTATATTATAATTAATACTACTAATAAGCAAGCTTCTCAAGAAAAACAGGCTCATTTTGTAGCTGAATATTTCAATACAGAGTTTTCATCTATTTTCTGTCAAAGCAACTTTTTTAAGGGAATGAATTACTTAAACTACATAAAAATACAAATATCCAGTTCTACTTTTCCCTAGGCTTATG
>JAOXXN010000395.1:30880023-30890577 GCA_026770055.1 Myrmophylax atrothorax
AAATGATAAACTTAGAACTGCAAACTTGCATAGTTATTTTTACTCTAGCCCACATTTGATACCAAACTAATTTCTGTGTACTTTAGACAACCATTTTATTTTATTTATTTATCAATTCATTGTATCTCATTGTAGGAATTCAATAGCACAGAGAAGCAGCTTATCTTCCTATTTACAAGCTTATTTAGTACTAGTTGCTTTCTACTCACTAGCAAAGCTGAAGTTTTAGGAAACCTAACACATGTAGGTTCAGTGCCTGAATTAAGCACCCTATTCTAACACATTAGCAAGTGGGAATGGGAAAAAATTCACTGTAATTTAGTTTTTCTTTACAAGTCTGTGAGTACCACTATGGTTAGAGCACTTCACAAACAGTATATTCACCAGAGAAGTTGGCACTGTGTGGTACGGAGGAACACCAGTTCCAATATACCAGTTAACCTGGTCATTGTCAGTTTCCAGAGCCAAAATTAATTAAGCAGCTCACATATAACAGAGTTTGAGCACAGACCTTCTTAAATTATATTACTTTTTCAAAGCTCTTTTTTTTTTAGTCAGACCATAAATCTGAAAAGAAATCAGAGCATACCAGAAAACTGAAACTAAAGCAATATGAACTTTATGATAAGGATGCTTAAAGTCTGAAGTAAAAATATATGCATGTACATCATGTATATATATACACACACCAATTTTATGCGCTCCAGAACACAGCCAGACTAAAGGAATCCCTTGTCTCACCCACTATAGTTCCAAACCAAGTTTTCCTCCAGTGAACCACCCAGCTGTCACATATTTTCTCTCTTCCAGACTGTCTGCTTTTTCTGAGAAAAAATAATTATATTTTGTCTCCTTCTAAACTATCAACTCAAACCAATGTGTCCCTTATGTGCCCCTTGTGGACCACAGACCTCCAACACCACACCTTTAAGAACACCTTTAGGTACTTTATCTGCCCAAAAACCTCTTGTGCATCCACATCATCTGCCTTCCCTAAGCAAGTCACTAACTTCTGTCCTCAAACTCAGGTGAGGATGGTGACTATTTATTTGAATAACAGAAGAGCTCACCAGTCCTCTTAGTCATCCATTCTAGCTCCCCATCACACTCCACATCTCATTCACTGCACAGGAAAAAGAGGTATTGGGGTAGGTGGTACCAAATTCTGCAATTAGGCTGAGAATCCTTCCTTCTTCACAGAAAAGTGCAAGAATCATCAAAACCCAATTATATTACACCTTTTTTTTTTCCTGTAAATGCTGAAAATCCATGTGAGGTTGTACTAATCTGAAGAGATCTGCTTTAGAAACACAGTGGGTAGCACCAGAGGAGCCCCAGCTCCATTTCCCATCACATGCCTGGGACACAGTCCATGTAGAGAGTACACATACTGAGTACATGTGCATATGCACAATTCTAGCCCCATATTCAACTTGGAGTTTTGCAGGGGGTGAGGTTTCATAATTCTAGAGGAGAACAAACTAGGACTCCACTTCAGATAAAATTCCCCATTGGCCATCTTGGAAAGAACAGCTTTACTTCCAGGCAGGTTATAAAGCCCTCAGCTTTGAACAGAGACACTGTCCCAAGCAGACAGAGACACACAGCCTTCCAAACCAGCAATATTTCTGTTTCCGTACGGGCTGTCAGGAGGCCAGCCCAGCTAGCAAGCTCTCCAAGTGCAAGGAGAGCAGCCTGGCAGGATGTTCAGGCATCTGATTTAAAGACTGCATACCATCCCTTTGAGGAAGGCAGATGATCCAACAAAGTACCATTTGAGCTCCCCAGGAGGCAAAGCTGGTGAAATCTTTAGTGCAAGGATACTTGCTGAGAAATGAGGGTCTTGTGGAAAACATGCAGAGTATCTCCACTTTACTCCTCCACTGAGTGCCCATCCTTTGTGTTTCTAAGAAACAAATGTAAAAGCTATGTTTTTAAAAAATAATAATAATAAAAAAGATGGGCATGTTACACATAATAAGTACACCACACCCTGAACATGTTGTTCCTCTAACATTTACAGTGAGCCCAAGGGACTGGGTAGTAAGCCAATGCCAATGAATCTGCCATCACTTTTGTAGCAGCAGGATGAGATAGGAAGGTCTGAAAGCCTGAATCCAAGTAGTACTCGCTACAATTCAGCCTGCTGCTTTTCTCCTTGGAAAGGAGGGGAAATGGCTTCCTGAAAGAGTGAACTCTGCCCAGCCAAATCCTGGCACCTGCACATGTGCCAGATCAGCTCTCAGACCACATGGGAGGAAGGGAGGGAGAGGAAGGGATGGAAGCTCACAGCTTCCTGGACGTATGCAACCCACTGCCCCACCACAGCAATGGGTGCATTTTTTTCAGGGAAAGTTAGTTACCTGAGTCAGCTAAACTGAGAAGCTATGACAAACCTTAACCATGTCCAGTAATGCCTTCTTGGTGACTATTCCTAATGAAATCAATAGCCTAGTTAGGGGCTTAGCAAATACACCCACACTGCGGACTGTAGGTCTCTCTGACACCTGGACATGGGCTGCCTGGACTGAAGGGAAGAGACGCATCAACCTCCACCCTACAACAACCAGTAAAGTGCAGAACAAGGAGAGGAAGCACACCATGATTTATTATTGCCTGCACTAGCTGTAAGACATTTCCCACCCAGAAATAAAGGGCACATGAGGAACAACCTGGCCTTCTGCAGTCTCTCAGGAAACATTTCTCTCTTCTGTCACCTTTAAAAGCATATCCTAAAAGCTTATCCTTGCCTGAGAGCAGTAACTGCTGTGTTATACTGCTCAGGATGGATATGAGCAGATTGCTCTAGCTCCTGCTAAAATGAAGTCACTCATTTCCTAAATACCAGCAATTGCTAAGTACGACACTTTTCAAAAGGAGAAGAAAAGCTGAGTGCTTCTTTCCATTTTTGGAACTGTACTGTAATCTGTGCAGCTACAGAGCTGCAGCTGATACCACAGCACCCTTTGCAATGACTGGAGTAAACAGCAAAAATATCCATTGTATTTTTGGAGTTTCAGTCCCAACATCCCCCTCTCTTCTGTGCCCATGAATCTGTAACTTTGCTTCCAAATCCCGAAACACAATTGAAACCTTCCCTGGTGTAAAATCTTTACTTGAGTAACTAAACTTTTAATTGTGCTTTGTGGATAGAGTTTAAAGATACATGGAAATTTTGCTAGATGTCAATGGCTAGTGGGTCAGCTGAGGACCAATTCAATCTCAGGGATTTAGCCTCCTCCCTTCTGCACACCTACTGATACAATTACATATCTAACTACGCCAGACCAGACCTTATACACTGCTGAACAGAACAGCATGAAGCTCTGAAACAATCATTTATCATTCTCTTTTCCTTTGTACAGCCTGTTTTTCAGTAGGGATGAGCTTGCAGATGGACTGAAAAGTATTTCTTTTCTAAAGCACATGCCTATTTTCTGTCCAGTGAACAGAAAATGGAATAAAATATATATACGCAATGGCAAGAGATATGAAGACTAGGTAGGATATTTTTTGTTTCTTGTAGTTATTATCCTCTGCACCTTTAGATGAATATGCAGTCAGAACAGAAATCTTTCTAAGGAGAACAAAATTAGGAGACATTGTGCTATAAGCAGAGCAATCAAGTTTCAGTGCATTTTCAATCCAGTTATTAACATCTGAATAAATGCTTTCAGGAGCATTAAATGGAATGCTGCTTTCTTCGGTGTAACTTTGATTGAAAACACAATTTAAAAACAAAACAAAACAACAACAACAACAACAAAACAACAACCAAAAAAACCACCACCTGCTGAACTCCCTATCCAGACCATTCTTTTTAATTAATACTGAAGTTATTGCCAATACTTGCATTCAGATATACTGGCAATGAAGTAATTTTAAGACAATTTAAATAAGTACTTGAAGTACTCATATACCTTTTATGCTATTTGAATATGCTCTAAACCCCTACAGTTTGGTAAAAAGCAACCTGAAATCATCTGCTATATCCTATAAGATATCAATAACAGCAACTGACAGCTAATGACAACATAATAATTTAAATGTGCTGACAAATATTGACCTGAACACACTTTGGAGAAATGTAAATGCCAGAGGAGAGCAGTTACAGCTCCATGACTAATGTGTGCCCTGGATTCTGACCATCAGCTTTGCTATTTCAGTTTTGTGACCTAAATCTCCCTCTCCTACCAGAAAAACAAACAACCAAACAAACAAAAAAAAAACCAAAAACCCCCCAAACACAAAACAAAAGACCCAAATAAGAAATGTCTTACTTGTTCTGCCTTCTCCAGTAGTTTTCTATCCGCCTGCAAAAACTGGCAGTTCTCTCTCGCCAGCTTCTGGACCAGCTCAATCCGTCCGATGTCATCTCTTCCCTGAAGCTTGCATAAAACTCCTGCCTTAAGGGTGGGAGAAAGAGCAAACAGATACTTAAATCCACAATCCCAGGACATGGCACTGCCACAAATTTCAACCTTAAAAGAAATGCATCTCTTTTCTCATATTTGTGGTACTGCAGTGTTGCTTGCTGAATACAAACAAGTTGCTGCTTCCTAAGAAACAACTGGAGAGAAGCGGAGGCACATCTGAATCTCCAAATGTATCTACTTTGGAGGAAAGAAGGCAGGGCCAACTAAATCAACCACTCCTCTGAGTGCAACTGTCAGATATGCTGTGTTTTATTTGTTCCTGTCAGCCTGTTTCCTGTTACATAAGAGAACAAGAGCAAGA
This sequence comes from Myrmophylax atrothorax, assembly GCA_026770055.1. NCBI lineage: Eukaryota > Metazoa > Chordata > Aves > Passeriformes > Thamnophilidae > Myrmophylax > Myrmophylax atrothorax. The sequence continues at coordinate 30,884,761 of JAOXXN010000395.1, forward strand.
GGTTAAAAACTCATGGGAAAGTTATCCAGGAACAGCCCTGGAAAAAGAATGAAGTGCAACAAAAGGCAGTCCTAAAAATAACAGGCTACAACTCCCTCTGCTCCTACCCTAACATTTTTCATGTATGCAACACTCGAGAGTTAAAAGACAATTGCACAACATTTATTTATTTTGTAAATAACAAGTCAGTATCTCTTGATTTTGTTTAGGGAAGAAAATTATATTTGCTTTAAAGCTATGTTGAAACTATTTTTTTGGCTAATATTCTGAAAGTTATTCAGGCTATGCTGATAGTGTTTTGTCAAAACATTCAGCACTTGTTATTCTCTAAAAATGTCATATATATATATATAAAGATGGATTCATGTTTGCCTATAGGCATAACAGAGAGCCGTTGCAAAGTTAGCTGATATGGGGTAAATTTCTCCCTGTAAAGTTAGTGGCTAATATCACTGTCCATGATTTGGTTGTGGATATAGTCTCTGCATAACTGTGACCTGGCGCAATGGTACCACACAGCTTTTATTAGCCCAGGTGTTTCCTGTGGGAAAGCATATTCTTTGAGAGGGCCCATCATGTGGCATAGCTATGGTATATGACTTCAAAGGCAGTCTGCAAATAGATTTTTTTTTTCCCCACTTCCTCCACCATTTTCTTTCTACTATTCACCTTGAGTTTGAGTGAATAGCTATATACTCCAAAATTCACAACATATCTTGTGAGTCAGGCCCAAAAGGTAGTGATGCCCTGACTGCTAACCAATAGTGCCATGCAGGCTTCAATCCTTTGGCCTTAAGAAATTCCTGCCCATAACAGCTAAAGGTGTGAGAGTGCCCATCCAAACAATCCTACAGTCTGCTCGTTTCTCCAAGGAAGAAGGAAGTGAAGGTTAAGATTTCTTCAGCTGATGGAAAAAAATAGGTTGCACAACAAAGTCAAAAGAGTCCTCCCTAACAAATTCATTGAAATAAATTTGTACATGCCTACATTCTTCCAACCTGGATGAAGACATCTCCTCACAAGCCTGTTTCAGACACTTCAGCTCTGGTGAAGGAAAGGATTTCAGATACAGCCTGTACCCTACATGTCCTATGCTGCTCCTGAGCCCGGCCTCCCAAGGAACCCAGCTTTCCCAAGTAAGGAACCTATGCACTGGTTTGAAGGTCAGAAACCCAACAAGAAAATAAGGAAGTGCATTGCAAAATATCAAGGTCCTTACATTTTCTACGAGATTAGCCTTATCTTCTAAATCGAGAACACTGGTCTGTAAAACAGTTCGGACGTACCATTACCGTTACTGCAGATCAGCAGTGAGACCGATTTTATCAAGTGTAGAAGAATATAGTGAACTAGTTGTCCAGACTTGTTTAATCAATAGAGAAAAAGAGGTACTTTGGGTGAGAGGGTTTTTTATTCTACAGTAGACTTTTAAAAATGGACAAATCAGTTGTTTCCTAATATTCGCCTTTTTCTCCAGTAATTTACACAGGGAACCTAAGGCTTGGCTGAAGTCTAATGTCTGCACTTTGCAATGCTTTGATGACTTGGGGACATCAACTAGAGCCAAACCTGCTTAATTCAAGGCTGCAGGATGCTTCTAGCGGAGAGTATCACATCTGTGTGCTGTAACCCCATAGGCCTGTAGGCTAAGTGTGACTCAAAGTGTTATGACCTGCTAGGGCTTTGGGACTATACGGATTTAGAGTCTTTCTGGATCTGTGACCTTAGTACTGTGGAGGCCCTTTTTACACTTTTGTCCTGTGCTGTCACAGTTTAGGAATGGTACACCCCAATTTAGTGCTCCCATTATGACTCTAGAGTTTCTTGCTCCCCCTTCCCCATTCCCCTTCCCCCCCTGCAGCAGGATGGAGATAAGAATTAGAGTCACAAAAAGTAAAGATCACAGGTTCAGATAAGAACAATTTACTGGAAACAGCAACAAGATAAGAAAACAAACAGTGACAACAACAATACTGATGGAGGGTACAAGAAATCCCCCGACAATAGACAATACTCAACCACTCCCTCTGCCATGTTATACTGACTTGAGCCAGAGAAGACTGGAAATTACATGAGGTGGTATAGAATAAGGTCTGGGTCCTAGCCATGCCTCCTCTTAGTCGCTGGAAAAATTAACCCTGTCCTGGCTGTAACTAGGACACATGCCCAGGCAAGGCAGACCATGATCTACGAGTAGCATAGATGGTTATGAGTCCCCACTTAACAAATATTTATTGATCTTCAGTTTATGAAGCAAAGCCCAATGGTTAAAACCACTTATGTTAAGAAGAGGAAGGGGGTCTTCACTTTTGGGGTCATAGTTAGCTTCAGTACGTTCAACTGGAAGCCAGTTGATGAAATCTTTTGGAATTTCATTAAAGCTTCCGATACTGTCTCTCACAGTATCCTTACGAACAAAATGTCCAGCAAACAGCTGGATAAACACAACATGTGGTGGGTGAGCCTTTGGCTCATGGGTCATGCACAGAGAGTAATAGTGAATGGGGTAACATCAGACTGATGACCTGTCACTAGTACGGCTCCATCTTGGGCCCTATGATCTTCAGCATCTTCAGAAATAACTTTGAATAAGATGCTGGAAAGCAGTGCCACGGAAAGGGACCTGGGGGTGCTGGTCAATGGCAAGTTGAATATGAGTCAGCAGTGCCCTGGCAACCCGGAGGGCCAACCTTGTTCTGGGGGCCATCAGGCAAAGCATCACCAGCCAGTCAAGGGATTGTCCCAGTCTGCTCTCCACTGGGGTGGGTTCACCTGGAATATTGTGTGCAGTTTTGGAGAGCAACAAAAATGGTGAAGAGCCTTGAGAGGAAGCCATATGAGGAGTGGCTGAGGTCACTTGGTCTGTTCAGCCTGGAGAAGAGGAGATTGAGGGGAGACCTCACTACAGTTAAAACTTCCTTATGTAGGGAAGAGGATGGGCAGACAGTGATCTCTCCTCTGTGGTGACCTGTGACAGGATGTGAGGGAATGGCCTGAAGTTGTGTCAGGGGAGGTTTAAGTTGAATGCTAGAAAAAGGTCCTTCAATCAGAGGGTGGTTAGGTGCTGGAACAGGCTCCGCAGGGCAGGGGGCACAACACCAAGCATGACAGAGTTCAAGAAACACTTGGATCATATTCTCAAGCATCTGGTGTGACTCTTGGGGATGGTCCTGTGCAGGGCCCGGAGCTGGACTCAATGATCCCTGTGGGTCCCTTTCAACTCAGCATATTCTGTGATTCTGTAAACATTTCGGACACGTGGGTCTTGCTGTCTTTCACCACTTCTCCTCTGCCTGTGTTCACACAGAGCATATTACTGGCTTCCACATGGATATAAGTCCATTAACTCTGCCATAAATACAGTCTGTATTCAAACTGGCAATTTCATTGAAGAATAATATTGTTCTGTTTCAAATAACAACCAAGTAAAAATACTCCTCCCCTAACAGTTCATTAATTTAAAGAATTGCAGAGAACATGAAAAAAACCCAAACATTTATTTTATTGGGTTTCAAGAGGGTAAAAAATTTCTGGGAGGGTTAAGGTATTATTAAATTAATTGTACCTGCTTGGCTATGGGAATAAAGAATATTGGAAATACAAGGGGCTAAATATGTTTTTTCATCATGAAGAAGAAAACTAAAAATCCTTCAATTTTAATTCTGATTTCCTGACTTACGCTGATTTTCCACTACAAATCTTTCTGCTAAATACTTATAAGAAGACTCCAGGTGAATTAAATAATTAATTGATGACAACTTCTAAAAACTGGTTGGGAAGATGTTAATAGTCTCTGATTAGCGGCCAATTTCACTTCTCAATATAAATCTAATTTTCAAGCAATACTTCTGAAACAGTTACACAAAAGGGTAAAGACAACTCACCTTACTTGCAATTTTGATTTTATTTTGTGCAGGCACATATTCTCCAGAACTCTCCATGCCCAGATGTCCCTGCTTAGTCCTCTAATTCATGCAGAGATGCAAGTACTAACTTAAATGAAGGTGAAAATCACAAAGTTGCATAGTTTAACTGGCTTTAACTTAATGAATGATAAACAAATGTAGTAAATTTATAGTAAGGCTCTACCATTCAAGGCTCAAAATTACTATAATTAAATGCATTTATGCAATATTTAAAATGAAATAAAAAAAATTAATGGGAATCAAATCAAATTAATCAGTACTGAGGTGGAAAAGTGAAAGTGCTGACAACAGTTTTTCTGTTTCAGCACATCCATTGGAAAATATTCGCTCTGCAAATGTCATAAATGAACATGCTAGCAATGACACAGAGGTGAATTAAGACCTCCCTAGGCAGACAGGATGGGATCTTTTATTTACATTATTTACAGCATGCTCACTTTTAAAAATCTCCATACAAAATTTTTTCCACACTTCTACCAGTTTTTTCAACTAACTTCAATGTAAATCAAGTCTGACCCACAGAGCAGTGTTTAGGGTGGGCACCATATTCTTCAACTCTGTTAAAGGTTTGTGGTGGCTTGGGTTTTTTCCACTGTACCTCTAGCTCCTTCTGTGGCTGGTAAAAACAACATAATCATTACCAGCTTCACCTTTGATCAACCTGAAAACTTAAAACCATATGCCACCACCTCTAGTCACATATACAGTCTCACTAAAGTGAAAAAAATTACTCACTCTCTTAAACTATTTGTTCTTCACTGGATGTCATTTTTATAGCACTAACAAACAAATCTGAGCAACTGCTGCTCTCCTAACACTCCTGCTCTCCTCCCACTAGAGCACATGAATGTTTTTGCTAACTGCTCATTTAGCAATTCTTAAATGAGTTTTGTATTCTTTCAAATTTTAGAAGCTGGTTTCCAGTCAAATAAAATCTGGGTGAATCAATATCCAAATAATAAATTCTTATGGGCTTTTATAATCAGTCCATGTATTCTTATTAGCTGGCTACTTAAGAGCTTTGAGGATGCATTGTCAGTGTCATAACTGGGGACAAATATTTTCAAAAAACTGTAATAACTACAACAACCAAGTAGAATTGAGCATACACGAAACCACCATCCCCCTCAAAAAATAAAAATCAGAAAGCCAGATTTTTTGGGCATCAAGGTCAGTATTTCCCCCTGGGTCTTTTCTGTACCGCTGTAATGCACACTCAAGCTGTACAAAATTGATCCTCAACTCTGCACTGATATGAATTAGGAATCTGTCCTAGTTACAGCAGCTGGGACTTGTTTATCACTATGTGGGTATAACCAAAACTGTGTATTCTACACCCTCTATGTAATTTTTGATGAACTGTTAATGATGGATCATTTGCAGCAGCTGCCCAGGGCACATCTGACACCTCAGGCTACAAGCTGGGTGTTAAGGAATCCTGTGAGGCACAGGAATGTTTCTGTCTTCACACCAATGACTCAGCAGTGATAACTCCCTTCTGGAGAGGCATTAGCACCTCCACACCCAGCCTGCTAATGGGTGGGTCACATCTGCTAATGGGCTATTAGGAACTGGCACAATAGGCAGTTGCAAAGACCTAGATCGTCAATGATTCCAAAAATATCCTATGACTCACAGCATTAAATGACCCATTGTGAAACTTCCCACCCTGGGGGAGGTACTGGGCACTCCCACCTAAACCTGAGCATATATAATCTTTGGGCTTTGGGACTTCTGGTACCACTCATCAGATCCTGAGGAGGATGAGAACCTCTACAGGACTGCAACCGCCCCTCTCAACCAGACTGTGACTGTCATCCTCACCAAGGTTTTCCTTTCGTTTTACTTTGTACTGAGGGAGGACCACATGACGTGCAGCACATGGGCCAAT
>JAOXXN010000395.1:30898684-30920097 GCA_026770055.1 Myrmophylax atrothorax
GCAAGCTCTAGAGAGACTGGTTACTATGGCAGCTCTGAGCTGTTTGACAGTGTTATAATGTTTGCTGATGCTTATTAATTTATCAGAGTGGAAAAAAATGAATAGTTCATACTGACACCACTGGGGAAACTAAAAGCCAGAGCCTCCAGGCTACGTAACACACTAGTGCTGAGCAATGGAAAGGAAGATAAGCAGCCAGTAAATGCTTTACAAACCTCAGATTTGGGGACCATTTCAGACCAGACCATGTCCTCATGCATGCTCCTATATTTTCCAAGTTCTGTTTCAAAATTAAAGGGGGAAAACTGAAAAGCACTGAGTATCTCTGAAATCCCCAAAAGCTGCATGTAAGAGACAGCAATAATCCCAGGAACAAAACCCTACAACTGAGAATTGATTCCTTATTTACCATGAAACTGTAATCTTTTCCCAGAAATTACTGAAAAGAGGAAGCTTTTTAAGCTATCCTTTACATGTTTCCCTTTATTAGCAATACAAAAATTGCCTTTGAGCTTTCTCATTCCTTCCAACTATTTCTGCATATATATATATGCAAATTATCATACAGATTTCCCTTCACTGAGTATGCTGCATATCTCTGAAACAGTTGGCAGACCCCTGGGGGGGTGTTGCCCAGACAGCTGTGCAATCAGCTGAGTAAATCAGCTAATTAAAGAAACAAAGAAAATGCAATAATTATTAAAGACAGACTCTGGCTTACAGCATTGCTCAGCACCTCTGTATCTAAAACAGTACAGCAAGCATCAAGCATGGGATGGAATGAAGGTGCAATCAGTGAACAAACTATTGCACAAGTGACAATGATGACATTTTTTCTCAAACACTAATCTGGGAATCTATGCTATTTATGCTTTGTAGTTTAAATCAATTTAACATAAATTACTCCAGCACTTTATTTTACAATTACAGAATTGTGAAATGTCATGTTGGTCTCATAACTAATTTCTGTATGTAAAGAATGGTCACTAACTTCTGCTTGACCTTCAGTGTAGAACTAATACTGAATTTGCACAGAGGGTACTCATTATGCTCTTGCCATGCAGAAAAATAGGTTCCCAAGGGTCTTAGTGCTACAAGCCATTTGTCAGTTCTCAAATAGAAAACAGGACTCCCAAAAATGATGCAAAAACATTTCCTCTCATTGCAGAGTTTATCAAAAGGAATAGATAACAGCAAGTGTAGGAATCTGCAATCTAAACAGAGCTAAGGCAGTGTGGTAAGAAAGGAAGCTGACAGATGTAGATTTGGTCTTGGTGATCCACACACCATTGAGGTGCTGTTCCTTCCCATTGCATCTGTATGACCTAGGAAGGACAAACGCCAGTTTAAAAGAGGCTCAGGTCTGCCTACATTATATAGCCATTGTCAATTAAAAAATGAGTGTACCAAGTAAAGCCACCTATATTTCCCAGCTCAATCAGATAATGGTAGCTTTTCTTCTCACATTGTTGTACTGGTTTTGTTAGGAACTTCTGTTTATTTTATTTATCAAAACTGAAGCCTTTCATCTGGCTTTGAAGGTCCCTATTTCAACCAAGGTAGTAGCACATTAGAAGAACGTAATTTGTAAAACACCTGTGGCTAAACAAGGGAGACATTTTTTAATAGATAATCAACTACTGTTGATTCATGTGGTCAGAGGAGGTTTGGTTTCCAGTGCCTGGCCCTTTGTGATGCATACAAAAACAGCCACATTTTGCACCCACTTTGTGAACATATGAAGTTGTACTTTTATCAAGAAAAAAATTGGAAAACAACATGCAAACACTGTAGGTTTACTACAGGAACAGGTAAAAGCAATGTTTTTTGTACCAACAGCAGCTCAAGGAAAATCATATGATGGCTGCATGCAGAAAGTTTCAATTTTTACCCAGTACTTTTAGACATTCATTCTCATGTGCATGATTTTTTTTTTAATCATGTGGCAGTGAATCTATCTATAGCAGTGTGCCTGAAATGAGATGATGGAAGGACGGAGAAAAGCCCATTACATGATCAGAGAATGATTGCTGGGAACAAATCAAACAAGAAGGTAAGGACAGCTGCTGAACAGGCTGGTGCAAAGTGAAACACCACTCTCTATTTCATGGAAACCACCCCCCCCTCCCCCAAGCACGGCTAGGAAAAGAGCAGGAAACAAAGAGGACTCTGAATAAATAAATTCTGTGAGCTCCCTGTAAATGCTGCTCAAAAAGCCCTAGTAAACAAAACATTCACCTGGGGGTTGTTGGGGTTTTTTTGGATGTTTGTTGTTTGGAGTTTTTTTTGCACAACTGCTGTGTTTCTGACCCTACTGTGCTATCTCTTTTTGCATATGTGCAAAGTATCTTTCACCTGCACAGCTTTTCTGCACTGCTCATTTCTTCTATGCCAGTACCTTATAGATCACACAGAAAAAACTACACATAAAGTTCTACAACAACTGCAAAAACAAAACCATGAACTGCCAAAATCTCTCTCATCATAATTCCCACAAGAGAGCTCTTTTCTCCTTTTTTTCGAGACTCAGTCCATTCTGCTTTATATCAGCTACTGAATACACAAAGGCTGTCAAGTATTACTGTGTAGTCCTTCCACTGATGTTGTCCAGGGCACTTCCCACGCTTAACATTGCCCAGAGTGGGCGTAAAGCAGGTGGTCATGGATTCAACCACAGTACAGCAAAGATCTGTGTATGTGTCACATGCAGGGTTCCTGACCAGCCAACATAAAGGAGCACCATTTCCCAGGGCTAGAAGGGGTCTGATCCTGCCCTCTTGAAGTGCTATAATTTTCTTGGTGGGCTTGATCCCATGTAATGCAACAAGACATTGGTCCCTAGGAGTAGGGATTCCCTTCAATAAGGCCTAAAATGTTTTAAAAGGATTGGTTGAAGATACTAGTGTTATTAGAATCATAGAATATGCTGATTTGGAAGGGACCTATGGGGATCATCAAGTCTAACTACTGGCCCTGAGCAAGACACTCCTTGAATCACCACCATGTGCCTGAGAGCATTGTTCAAATGCTTCTTGAAATCTAAGACAGTTTTAGTGCTGTGACCACTTCCCTGAGGAGCCTGTTTCAGTGTTCAACCACTCTCTGGGTGAAAAACCTTTTCCTGATATCCAACCTAAATCTCCCCTGACTCAGCTTCATGCCATTCCCTCAAGTGCTGTCACTGGTCACAAGAGTGAAGAGATTGGTACTTGCTCTTCTGTTTCCCCTCATGAGGGTGTTGAAGGTTGCAAAGAGGTCTCTCCTCAGTCTCCTCCAGGATGAACAAACCAACATTACCACCCTTACTTCAAGATATGAAATCCTTAAAGCACAGTGTAACTTTTAAAATATTACTAGCTATGTATTCAGAAGAAGTTTTTATTTTGGACCACATTTCAACAGGCAGAGGAAAAGTAAAGACACGGTTACTGTGACCTAACAGAAGCATGACACTCCTGCACCTTCACTTTGAGTAGCCATTTCTGCAGGGTGAATGCTATTATAGTCACTTGCAGAGGAACTCTCATTTCACACATTTTGCTAGTGCATTTCTGATCCTTGCTTTAAACAAGTGGATGCTTGGAGAAATTGGAAGTTGTAAGAGAATAAGGTCTTACTTGAGTAAGAAATATTGTAAATCTGCTTGTTCATAAACCTGCAAATTCAATGATACGTAGTATGTCTGAAATTTAAACACAATGCTGAACTGTTCCATTCTTAAATAACCTTTGATCATGTATTTGTAACCTTATTTTTCAACTATGTGTACAAATCTAAACCAAATTTGCAATGATTCTCATTTCCTATGTAACAACAACTCTACAAGTAAATAAAACAAATTACATTAGATAGGACATTCAGATAGCACCAAATGCCAGTTTTTGCTAATTATTGAGGAATAAAGAAGTCTCACAAGTCTCCCCTACTTGGGGAAATGGGCTGAAAGAACCAGTTTCCTGAGTTAACTAAGATGATAAAACAGTTTAATACTGTCAAAAGGGTCTTATTGGGCTCCTTCCCACATCCCTCTGCCTCCCCACCCTGATAAGAAGCTGCCACAGTCACTTTGTCTCAACTCTAGTACATGCTGCTGCTATACTGTATGCTGCTCTAGCTACTCATTGCAAAAATAACAATAATAGATTCAGATTTAATGGACTAGATTTGGTATGAGAAATGACTACTGATACAGCCTGGAAATGACACAACACACAGGGGTATGACAGATGTAGACAAAATCCTGAAGAGTATGATGATGAACAGGGAATGGATTATTCACCACTTTCTGTCACCAAATAGCTATATCACAGCAGAGTAACAGTTATGAAGAGTGTGTTTCAAACAAACAAGAAAAAATATGCTTTCACATACTACACAGGTGAATTGTAGTACTTGCTGCCATAAGAGATGATGAAGGTCAGGAGTATAAGCAGGCTGAAAAAGCAATTTGATAAATTAATGGAGAAAAGGTCCAGCAAGGTCTACCTCACAAAGCAGCATGGGTACAGCAAAATCCCTCTATCACAGGCTGGTAGATGCTGAGTGTGTAAATCAGAAGGACCATTTGTACTTGCTCTGTTTCTCTACTTTAAGCATCCGCTACTCATCACTCACAGTAGGATCGTAGCTGGATGGAGTTTTAACCTGACCCAGCCTGACTGTTCTCATGTGTTTAACCGGGCTGACATCGCCTGGAGTGTGTTCGAGTCATGTCACGCAATCAGCTCTGACACCTGTGCTGTAGAGGTGGTGCAGTGGCTGGGAAAGGGAATAGCTGTTCATAGCTTGCTCAAGCAAAGCTCAAGCCCCAGTGACAGCTTCATATTGAATCATCTGCACTAAAATAAAAATACTAAGCAAATTGTATAGGCAGTTAGGTTCTGACAGAAGCAATAGAAAAGGGGAAGGGTGGATATGCATATTTATATATGTCAGGATATAGTGGAGGCAATCCAGAAGATTTCAAATATGAAGTTATTACACTATAAAAGCCATCTTATTATAAATAAAATATAAATGACCCATTAAAAAAATCAATGAAGCTTGTCAATTCAAGAATGGCATGACTAAAATGTAACTAATTATGTAGTGGAAACTTGAATATCATTCCTAAGAGGGACCAAAACAATACACAAGTGCTAGGGCTTTTGTGGCTGCCCTGCCCTTTGCAGTGGGAGGAAAAAGCACCCAGAACCCTGCTGCTTTAATGTCTGGGGAGAAGCTGCAGTCACCCTCTTCCTACCTCATCCATACTCAGTTATTATCTCAATTAGCCTCTGTATTCATAAAAACAAAGACCAGAGCCATGCTCTTATCAATTGATCCTTTGCACAAATAAAGTTATGGAAACTCTTTCAGATATAAAGGGATTTGCTGGGTGATGCTATAGGGTGCAATTAGGTTCATGCACAGAAATGCTCAGCATCTCGTTTGTGGATGGGATTAACACCAGTACAAAGCATCTACCTGACAGGTTTTGATAGTTGAGATGTACCCGTGTAGCTTTGCTACCAACTAAAGCCTCCAGCCTTAGGCTATTTGGTGCTTTTTATCCTTCTTTTAGCTACCATCTCTAACGCATAAGAAACACATCATGAGCCATGACAAGAAATTGAGATAAACGCCAACCCCTGGAAACCTTCAGACAAGAGCCTGCCTTTCTGCTGTGTTTCAGCTCATTTGCAGAAGCCATAAGAAGCCACCAAGGTATGAATAAACACAACAATTTAATGCCAAGTGCCTGCAATTAAAGACAAAATTTCCCTTCTGCTCCAGTTACTTGCTTCTCCAAGACCTTTCACCAAACCACAGAAGACAGCATTTAATCTATTTATTTCTAAGGTTAGGCAAGAATAATTTCAATGAATTTTTATAAGACACAGAGAAGTGCACAGGCTCATTTCCCCCTCTTAGGTCACCTTTATCATGAGAGTTTTATTCTAATGAAATATAAATGTGCTTTCAAGTCAACCCTGTTACTGAGGTCCGTCAAAGCTTCTGAAATCCAGACCTTTATTTTACTCTGTTTCAGTTTTATTTGAAAAGAAGCTAAAAATGCTGAGCTCCCTCTGCAGGAAAACTCTCAAGTACCTCTCTGTCAACCTTGCTATAGGAGTGGTATACTTGCAGTACACATATGGAATATGAAAACTAAGCTTTTTTTTCACAGCACAGAAGTTTTTAATTTTTCAGGTTCCTCATTTTTCCTTCAGCATCTGTCAGTTTTATTAGTTTCTCCTATTCTTCTACCCCACACTAAAAACAGAAGAATGCCTCTTGGGTCTTTAAGGCATTCTATCCTGTACCCTGCTGGCTTTTTATTTTCTGGTAGCTGACATTCTCCATCAAGTCAGATTCTGTACTAGCAAGAATTTGATACTCTGCCCTACCCCACAGTAAGCTCAGGTCTCTACCTTGGCTTTCAAAGCTTTTTCTCAGTAGATACACTGTCTAAATCCCTGAAACAGCCAGAGCAGTAATAGTCGTAATTAGTACTCTCATATACATATACTAGGTAACAAACCCAAACTTCATTTGAACAGAAACAAACTGTTTCACTCGGTAACAAGAGGCAATAACCTCCCTCCCCCTCCCCCCCCAACATAGCAAACCTTCCTATTTGGAACCTCTTCCTCTCCTGCAACAGCAGCTGTGGTGTTTGTGTGCAGGTATAGATAGCACTTTCCATGCAATGTAACATTGTGATTACTACAGCAGTCCTAGACAAGTAAGACAAAAGCTCTAATCAGCCAATTTTTCTAGCCCAATACCCAGAAATTAAAGTAATTCAGGAGCCAATTGCAGAGTCTTTGCATGAAGCAAAAATACCTTCTTTTTTCTCCTTGTTCCTATGGGTAGTGCTAACCAGCTATCTAGAGGAAATATTTTGAAATGCTGCAATTTAAAAACCACCAAACCACTGCACAACAGCTTTTGAGTTTTGGGCTCCTGGTCTCTAGAAAAGCTTTTAGTTAATGAACCCATTATCCACTGCAACCAGGTTCCACTCAGCAGGTTATGACCATGCCTGTTGCCTGTTGCCTGCCCTCCCCACCCATGAGTTCCAGGGTGGATGAGCCAAGCACCCATGCCGTTCACACCAGCCTGAAAGCTACCCAGGGCAGCTGGCCCACTAGCTATGTTCCACTCTTTTCATGCCAAAATAAACTGTCTGATCTTTGGGGCCTTATTTCCTGGAATTATATGGAGTCTTGAAGAGGGTTAAAGGAACAGTATCTTTGAAAGGTGCTGTGGCTTTCAGCTCCAAAAGTACTTTCTCTGAAATATGCTTCACTTCACTAGGCACAGCATACCACAGCTTGGTTGCTAACAGTAACTGCTACACTGTGAATTTAACCATCAGCAATAAAATGAGCATAATTGACCTAATTTACACTGCACCTATTGTAGTAAAGGCATTAACTTAAATTAGGCCTTACAGTTATGCCTGATCATGCACTCCTTTTTTACAGTCATCCAAGATGAGGCACAAAGAAATGCAAATTTCAACAACAAGAATGCACTAGTTAAACGGACTAAAGAGATATCTATTGTTCAGATCTAACTAGATAAAGTGTTTATATTAATGTTTTAGGAAAGGCTGGACAGCACTGCAAGGTCTATAGGGAACTTTGTTTATTTAGGGCTGTGATTTTTAACTAAAATATTTGCACCTGCTCAATATAAGTTGTAATTGCACTACTATAAAGGAGACTCCAAGAGATATCCTCCTTTCGCATTTTCATCTCCTGCACCTCATTCCTAATCCAACCCCAGACCATTTTCTAGTAAAACAACCATTTATGTATCAGTACACCAAAAGGAAATGAGACGCTAATTCACAAAAACAACTCTTTTAGGGAAAAGTGTTTTCTCTATTGCTAGTAGCAGTAATCGTTTTTTCTGACACAACTGCTGAGAAGCAGGGCAATTTCTTACACCTGTATAACCAGTAAGTAAAAAGTCCATGCCACCACACTCTTGAACCATCTGACAGTAAAAGATTACCTTGAGCCCTCCTGCCCTCCTTTAAAAATCCTGATTTTCTCTGCACTCATACAGGGCAGAAGGATTTCTATGTTCAGCCATTATAAGTCAGATGGGACTGGGGTGATATGAGGTAATGGCAATTAGCTGAGGGGTGTTAACATCATAAAGTACTACAGTTTCAGAGGCAAAGCTACTGCACAGAAGCAATTCAGGTCTGAATTCACACCTACATTTGTGATCATTTTCTGCAAATTTACATCTACGGATGACTGTGAATGTAACCTATGGGTACCTCTATTTTCAGATGAAAATGCATCAAACTGTGTCTTGAATACTTTTGTAATACTTACATTTTCACAAGAAAATATTTACAGATACACTTGCCACATCTTCTTGATGCCTCCAATTTAAAATACTATATTGTGTGCTGTACATGTGTTGTGTGTAATGAATTTTATACTGTACTTGTAACCCACAGATAAACAGATGCAGATATTATGATGCAGTACTATTAACAGGTCAAAAAAAATCTCAAGAAGTGAAAGAACCATGATCTTGGTTTCTAGAAAAATCACTGAAGATCACAAGAGATGCTCAGTGAAAATGCTCACAAAGACCTCAGTGGCTTTGGGAACCTGCTAATAATTTAAGACAACTCCACTTCTGTTTTACTCTAGAAATACATTAAACCTGCTGCAGATTAACTGCACTATACATGAAGACAACAGAGAGGTAACCCTGTATAGAGTCAAGCCTGGCCAACATGTTAGTTCCCATGCAGTGCCTGGAAAACACAGCTCCCTTGCTTCCAAGTCCAGCTCAGCAACACAGATACCACCTTTGAATTGTCTGTGCAATCAAACCTGGCAGAGCTGAGATTACCACATATTTCCATGCCTTTGCAGTGTAACAGCAGCATTTGCTATAAATGCTTTTACCATCTGAGACTTTCAATTATCCATTTACCTTTCCTTTTGCCCTGATCACAAAGACTTGCCTTTATGGCCATACAGATAAATAGACAAGAAATAACACCTTTGTGCATGAAGTTGTCCTTTTGTTTTAGCATAAAGAAAAACACATGAATGGGCAGGTAAAACACAGATATAAAGAAAAGATGATAGCATGAGGTACTCAGCTATTTAAAAAAAAAAAAAGGAAATTTACCAACTTATTTGTCTTAAATGAAACTCAAATATGTCAGCTTCTTTGATAAAGTGCAAGCCCAGAGAAAATAGTGATTTTGGCCACAAAGTGACCCCAGTTCCAATTCACATGATTTTATCACAAAACAGTGATTTTATTAGCTAGGTTATTAATGTGATGAGCTAAAGGAAGAGAAGCTTGACTGTAATTGCATTGTGCTATATACACAAATTCTCCATCTCCGTCTTTGCTTCCCCATGTTAATAAGACAGCAATGACAATTCAATTACTTCAATAAATGACAAATGGGAGCAGCATTACAAGCCCCCTCTGAAGTCTAGCCTGACTCACCTGACTTCCTTGCTTTCAAGGCAATGACAGCAGCCAGTTCTCTCTGTACCTGAAATACCAGGAAAAGAAAGGATGGTTATAGTTCCTAGCACCATCAAGCAAAACAAAGTGCAACACTCGTAAAATACCAGCTATCAATTTGTTGGAGCAGTCAGCTGCATGTGGAATTATGCAGGTATCTAGTTTTGACATTACATCAATTTTCCTAGCAAATCTATTTCCTCTTAAGTTGGGCATTCTATGACAACTTCTTTTTTTACACTAATTTAATGTAAATACTACACATTCCTTAGGAAATGGGCAATTCAGTAGTCTGACCTGTAATTTATTCGCACAGCATATTTGTTTCACAAGTACACACTTGAAGCTTCTCCCTTTCCTTGTTCCCTATTTGTTTTGCCTCTGATGAGCACACTGTAATGCTGGATTTAATGGTGACTTCATGCTGGGGTTTGTCTGAGGTTCATGTATATAATGGGTATTCACTTTTGGATCTTTCAGGAGGAAACAACCTCTCCTAATAGCATAGCTGAGTGTTTCAGGACCAAAATTTCACTGGAGATGAACATACAGAAGTCAGAGCACTTTGATTTTCAGTTTTACAGGCCTATGATGACACAGTGCTGCTATGCTAGCTAGCTCTGCTCCTCATCCTCTTTGCATTCTTCATATTTTTCTTATAGTGTCTGTAAGATCAGCTACTGCCTCTTTAGCCAGCTTTATTCTACATCCACTTTTCTGCATAGGTCTATTCCTTATATAATTTCTTTTTCTATTTTTCTACACATTATTGTTATGGTTCAAACTTCTTTGCCACCATCATCTGTCCCACTGCAGCTGCTTGCACTCGCCTACAGCATTCCAGGCACTCTCTCCTGCATACACCTCAATTCTTACCCTCTGCCTCATACACACTCTCAGACTCTTTTGAACACCTCCCATCTTCTTCCAATTTCCCAACGTTTTCCAAGACTGTCTTTAGTATTAGAAAAACCCCAATAAATAAATAAGTAAATGGGACATTTTCAATTATTTTTGTAGGGCTTGTCAGACTCTCTGTATAAAGTCTTCAGCACTGCATACTAGTCATCTTGTCTAACAGACCTATGCAAAGCTCAAGGCTATTCTGCAGTGGGAGTTTTGAAATCCAATTTGTGAGAGCATGTAAAATTTCAAACATCGTTCACTAGACCTGTGGTTTGATCAGAATAAGGTACAGAGTCCACAAAGGATCCTCAAAGGAATACTATTTCTAACAATTGTCTCACTCTCATGATTCTGAAGAAATGGTTGAAAATGTGGAAGAAAAATAGTTAATATTATATTGGTTTGAGCAGAATGACAGACAAAAACAGTCAGGGCATCTCAGTACAATGTTAACTCCAGCACCCACTGATCACATACTCAACAGCCACCCAGCAGTACACCCTGTGTGTGGCAGAGGGCAGTCATACCAGAGGCCACATCCTTCCCCTGCTTGCATCCTTCCTTCCCTTGTGGCAAAGGACCAAGGAGATTTTTTTTGCTGCCCTTGCAGGGCACAAGGATCTTTTCTACTCCTTGATGCTGCCCTGCTGAGAGGGCCAGAGTTTTCTGCCACTCCAAGCAGGAAAATACGAAATCAGTGCCCTGGTTTTCTTAAATGTCATCCTGTTTCCAGCACAATTGTGCAAGCTGGCAGTATTACCATCCCTTCCTTCCTTCCTGTACACTCATTCCCACGTCTGGAGAAATGTTAATCATGGCTAATGTAAGCATAAACTTCAAGTAAAATGAGAGTTAACAGTTCTTCTGTGGATGCAGCAACTACTATACTCTGGTAATAATACATACAATTAGAGTGGGATTTTCAATAAAAGCCCAAGTTGTTTCTGAATAGCACCACCACAACTCTTCATGGCTACATTGCTCAGACCCTCTCCCTTCATTAAGCTCAGCAGGAGATACCAGTGTTGATGCCTCAATTCTGGTCTAGTCTCGCAGATTACTGACAGTAAGAAACCTTGTGTTGAAGCTTCATCTTTATCTTTTGGCATTTAATAAATACATTATCCCAAGATCAGCCTTAAGGAGACACTACAATCTGCAACAATAGTAAATGTATCATTTAACCCAATCAAACAATTAAAAAATGCAAATCTCTCCACGAGTGTGAAGAAAAACCCACCTTCTCAGAAGAAAAGGCAGCATTGTGGCATCCTGCAGTTACATTTGCAGTATTACTTTTGCTTATAAGGTGGCACTTTTCAAGTTTGAAAGACAGTGCTAAAACCACAGGCAGTAAAAGGGCTGGTTTTCTATATCTTGTCTATGCTAAGTAATAGAACTTATTCTTTGCTGTGTGCCAGGAATGCAGCTGGAATATTACTCAACCTGAGCAAAACCCTTCTGTTAAAGCAGGAGAAAAGTATGTTTCTCTAGTGCTACTATTAAGCAAAAGTTGCTTTATCAAAGGGTTCCATCCTGATGATCTAAGCTTCTTCTCATAGTCATGCCTTAGGATTTTTATATATTTGTAGATTTTTATACAGCTGTATAGTTTCTCCCACAAGGTAGCAGCTAACAGTTTCTAAAAGTTTCTCACTGTTTGTGCCACATGCCTGAATTCTGTTCAACAGTCTTTTCAACAGACAAGATTGTAGCAAGGACAGTATGTTTGGGACACGTGCACCTGGACCAGAATAAGAAAGACATATTGTACTCAAACCAAGGTATAAAGCCCAGAATCTTTGGAGGGGCTCCAGCGGAGCAGTTCTGAGGGTGATACCAGGGGCAAAAGGTTCTCAGGTTTGATGTACCCATTAGATATGATAATTAGGTAGTGTTATCATAGAATCATAGAATCAATTGGGTTGGAAAAGACCTCTGAGATCATCAAGTCCAACCCCTGGTCCAACTCCAGTCCGTTTACTACATCATGGCACTCAGTGCCACGTCCAATCTCAGTTTAAAAACCTCCAGGGATGGTGAATCCACCACCTCTCTGGGCAGGCCATTCCAATGCCTGATTACTCTCTCTGTAAAGAATTTTGGAATGGAAATAACTGAACAAGATCACTTCTGTAAAGATAAACCTGAAATCAAACATCAAAAACTCACAGCAGTTACTAAATTAATTTAAAACACAAAAAAATAGTACTCACTGTAATAGTGTGCAAAAAAAAAAACCCAACAACCAAAAAACCAAGTAGGCTTTACCTTGAAACCTTTTAATTCCATCTCTGGCAATTTAATTACTCAGCAATTAAATTTAGCAATTCATCAAAAGTCTCACTAGTTGAGGGGCCTTTGATGTCACATCTCTTCATCCACAGTTCCAAGTGTTCTTGCAAAGATGTTTCCTGGTCACACCTACCCATTGTTACCTAACCCAGGAAGCTCTAACACAGTGAAATGATCACTTTAGGATTAACAGGTGGTGAGTTGTCTTTAGACTTCCAAGTTGCTGGCTATAGCACCCAGTCTCACTGAGCAGGCCATGAGGCAAAGGTGATACAGCAGAGCTTTGTTGCTGTAGTGATACATGGCTCTTCCAGAAAGGTTTCTTTGATGGAATGCACTATGAACATAATCCAGCTTTCATCCATCTCTCAGCCACCTCCATTAGGAGAGGTCTGGTGACACTTTGTCTTTCCAAGCTGCACACACATATACTTGAATATGAGTAAGTGACAAAAACTTAGATTTCCTTTGGTGTGGAAGAAACGTATAAAGAAACATACAAAATTACTGAAGAGGAGAACATCTACCGTGGCTAGAACCAGAAGTATGCTTAGTATCTCACACTGACATCTGCATTCACATGGACCTCTAAACAGGGTCCTGCTGGTGATGCTTCATCTACACCTTGATGTGGCTACTCTGCCCATGAAATCTTTCATACCATACCCCTGATTAAAGCCAGAGGCACACTGTAAGGGCAGGAATAAGGACAACCACTACCCTGCAGGAGCTACATAAGAATTTAAGAAAACTCCAACTTTCACTCAAGTCATTGATGATGATGGCAAGAACACAACTGCCAGAAACATACTGAAGACAGACAAAAAACCCTAAAGATTTGTTTGCTTAGGAATATACTGAAAGAGCAAGTTACATACAATAGCATCCCTTTCTTACAAATACTGGCCACAGCAGCAGAGTTTTACAGCTTGTCAGTTACCAAATTACACCCTGGCTTGTTAGTCAGCAGCATTTTTCTTTGATAAATGAACACTTCACAGAGTTGAAATGCAGAAATATTTATTTTGGTTTCCTTCATTGGTTTTGAAAATTGTTTTGGTTTTATAAAAACATAGAAATAGCCAACACTAAGCAATCATCTGAATTCCAATGTAACAAACTACTGCTCTAACAGTTGACTTAGATTTGTGTACCTTAATTGCACACACATATGAAATTATGCTACAGAGTAGTGCATTACAATCACACACAAATCTTAGTGCAAACCTTGTTGTGCTTGTATTTTACATATATCCATGTTTTCAAAAAACAGCAATGAATCCTAATGCAAAACCAATTCTGTTAAGTATAGCAAAAGACTTATGCTATAATAAGGCTTATTTCTGCTGATTTCTCAAACAAAAGGTAAGTAGTTATTTTGCAATTTATCTGGGAATTAGTTTTTTATCCCTGAACAAATACCTGTCCTGGGCCAACACACAGTTCTGTTGGCATATATAAATACTTCCAATTGCTGCAAAGCATCAGGCAAAAACGTTCTACCTGACCTATTTTGCTATTCAGTGGAGTACTCAGTGGCTCATACATAAAGCACAGAAAACAGAGGTTATGTCAGAAGCTCTTCCACTTACAGAGGACCTGGCACATTTTTAAAAATGCATTTTAAATACAAGTTTATTACAGGGAAACAAGTGGCTAGTACAGGTGCAATGTTTACCCTGACTGTTAGCATAGCCCAGCCTCTGAATGGTTTGGTTTTAAGTCTCTAGTGTTCTTGCCAGTTAGGAGCTGCTCATTTGCAGGGCTGGCACCACTCCAGAATCGTGATAATGTAGCAGAGGCTACAGTTGCTGATTTAACCACATCCACACTTTCAGTGCAGAACCACATACACAGACTTACTCTGAGGAACTTCTATTCATCAGTCTCCTTTGTGTGGAATGCTGACTTCTACCTTATAAAAGTACATCGCAGAACTGGCTGCAGATACAGAAGGCAGAACTCAGATGCCTTGCCCCAGTTAATATTAGGACTATGAAAGATGTGATGCCAGCTACACAACTGTAAGGGTTTGGGTTTTTTTAGTGGCTGGGTGGTGGTGCTTTTTTTGAATAAACCATGTAATTGTTCTGAGGATGCAAGATACTTAGAGGCATTTTCATAGCTGACAAATCCTTTGTGGAATTGACAACTGCAAAATACACTGCAGACAGCAAACATGCTGGCAATAAAACCTTAGCTCCTTGGTGAAGGCAAGTCCCATTTTTGGCCAAGGATATCTTAAATAACTTACATATAGTTACCATTTATAGTTAAGGCTCTTTTTGGAAATTGTAGGTCACCATAAAAACATTATGCAACACAACTTGACAGTAAGGCAGTGTTCCATTTCTTCAGTGTTCCTATGGCAAGTACCCATTTTTGTACAAGTTAATGATTGCACAGTTTCCTTCCCTATGTTTGCTGTAGTCAAAATACAGATATCAAGGCCAACAGTAGACATCAGATGTGTGCCACTTTTCTCATTCTATTTGCAGTTACATTTTGGCATTAGCATACAGTTCATCTATCTGTGACTGGAAGTATTTTCGCAGTTCTGGTCTCTTCGCCTTCAGTGTTGGTGTCAAAAGGCCATTTTCAATAGAAAACATTTCAGTGTGCAGAACAATGTCTTTCACCTGAAAAAAAAAAAAAAGAGTTACTAGCCAAGCTGCCTTCCTTGAAATAGACAAGGCTATTAAAAACTTGTCCAGATATCATAAAAAGCCCATCATTTAAAAAGTTTTTCAGATGAAAATTAAAAGTTTCTGGAGAGTCAGATTATACTGGTGTTGAGAAGTTTAAAGAATTAGGGGTTTGGTTCTCACAAGCATCTTACCTGTTCAAATGACTTCAAACCAGATTCTTTCCCAACTCTCACCATGTCTTCCAGAATGTGTTTTTTGACGTCCTGTGGATACAGGAATACATTGTATAGCTTCATGCTTGTACAAGCATCAACTTGAAGAAGTTGATGCAGAACAGCTGTTTAATTAGATATGCCTCACCTTGTTTTTGCATAGCTCTTGATAGGAGCCTTCAATTCCCTTTTTCTTGGCCCAGTTGTGCAGAGTATCAGGATCAGGTACCACAATAGCTACTAAGAAGGCCTAAAAAGGAATTTTTATCAAGCTTTTTTTCTCTAAGCCAACATTTCAGTTCCTACACATTTGTTACTAGTCGATTAGGTTTTGGAGTCTGTTTCTGATCTTGCTGTAAAGTCAGCAGCTTTCTGCTACCTGAACACAGGAGTGCAGTTCAGAAGCTTACACTTGAGAGAACTACTTGTAGAACCCACGCTTCTATTTACACTTGAAAGAACCTGGATATCGTAGGGGTTTTCTTGGTGTGGCAGGTGGGGTCTTGTATTTTTTGTTGGGTTTTTTCCCCTACACACTGTTAGCAATTTATATACAGTCATTAATACTCAATTAATCCAGTTTAGCTCTGCTACTGGTCTGAAACTAAATCCAGAAATATGCTACTAACTGCTGGAGTCCATTCAGAACCATAACATACAATGGTAGAAATTTAAGCCAACAATTTAAGATTTCAGTCCCAAAGTTTGGGGTGGGGGGACGGAAGAAGGGAACTCTTTCCTGCAATCTCCTTTCGTATTGATTTTTTTTAATTACCTGAAAAATGCTTACCTGCAAGCTCTCTCCATGGACAAACACCTGTGCAAGTGCTTCACATCTCAGATACACATTCTCTATTTTCTCTGGTGCTATGTACTCTCCCTGGGCTAGTTTAAATATGTGTTTTTTCCGGTCAATGATTTTCAATGTACCATTCTGTTGACAGAAATAACTTTCACTCAGAAGAGGCACTTCAAGTGAAAATGAAACTTAAGCATGCTCAGTAAAACTGTGCTAGAGCTAGAGTAAAGTCAGACTAATGGTACAAGAGAACAGGTTATGCATCCATCTAATCTAAACTAGGGAAAGCCCCAGGACTG
Source organism: Myrmophylax atrothorax (assembly GCA_026770055.1). Taxonomy (NCBI): domain Eukaryota; kingdom Metazoa; phylum Chordata; class Aves; order Passeriformes; family Thamnophilidae; genus Myrmophylax; species Myrmophylax atrothorax. The sequence goes on from JAOXXN010000395.1 coordinate 30,915,351, forward strand.
ATACTGCCAACGCTTTTTTAGCCCCAGGCAAATATTATTAGCTACAACAGTAATTATCCGCCTTCTCAAATACTTGTTTTTCACCTAATTCATTCAGTTAAATAACAAATGTTTTCTATTTTATATGTTAAATTACTGCTAATAACTACAGAAGTGCCATCTCAGCTTACCGGTAGCCATTTCCCAATATCCCCTGTATGAAGCCAGCCATCTTTGTCCAGAGCTTCGGCTGTTTTTTCTGGATCTTTCAAATAGCCACGAAATACAATTGGCCCCTTGACACACACCTGAAAATAGCAGTTGGTTAATGTATGCTACTGTGAAGGAAAGTTTACAATCACTATCTCTATGAAATGCTTTCTCCAATGGTTCTCAATAACCCCCACTGAAAAGACAAGATGAAATTCATGTGTTTGTACAGAAATCTCTACTCATAGTTTTTGGAGACCTAACATCCTCCATTGCTAAGAAGTATAGTAAGAAGCCATTGGAAGCATCTGTTCTCTTCCAGTAGCAGTACTCCTACCCACTATTTGAATAATATGAATTTATCAAAGATAAACCAAAGATATTTTTATTTATGTGAAGAAATTCTTCTGGATCCAGAAGTACTACTCCTCAGCCTGGCAAAACCTTCAGTTCAGCTTTTGGTGCATTTTGTGCTAAAACTAGTGGAGGGGGGGAAAAAAGCTGTGTATCAAGCAAGAGATACATTTGTAGAGTCCTCAAGATTTGTCTATGAAGGAGCCCAGTAATTTCACTAAATTGAAGTATTTGTGTGTGTGTGTACCAAGTAGAAAACCAAGAACAACTTCTCTGAATATAACTGGACACATGGGAATTGTTAGGATCAAAAACATGCTTATAAGATATGAGGAAATGGATAATAAATATCAATGCAGGCTGGTAAAATACTAGGCCATCTGTTATTCTTGGGGATAAGCACAATTGTAAAATGGACAGAAGGGACATCAGAGCAGTAGTGAGAGTTCTGGTGACCTTGCAGAGACAGTACCAAACTTGGGACCAAAGCAATATCATGTTTTACAAACCAAGTAATTTCTGTTATAAACAGAGTTACGTAGAAGAATATGAGTAAGGGAGAACTTGACATGGACCCGTCAAGTCGAAGTCTGGCCAAACAAATGTTTCATTTTTCATGGCTCCTACAGTCACAGGGAGGCAGTAGATGACACCTTTTCTCAGCAGAGACAGCAAACCATTTATCTATGTCCTGCTAACTGGCACTAAGACCTCATTTGCGTATGATCATATCTAATTCTATTCACAAATTTACTCTTCTTGAGCATGGATAAGAGACAAAAGTGAAGAGCCGGGCCGACAGGGCAGAGAATATGGAAAGCTTACTCTCACAGAAAGGAAGACTAGGAATGTTTAATCCAGCTGAAAAGCAAACAATAAGGAGGAGGATTTATTTTAGGCAAACGGATAAGGAGAGCCAATTCCATAGCCATGGGCTTCAAGTTCTGTTAAACAAGTTACAACACTTATTTGTTATATTCAGGATAGTGAGGAAGTTAGGTCTGAAAGACAAAGATAGTACCTGATATATTAAGGGGCTACCATTTTTATTCTGGTCCAAAGTGACTCCTAATCCAGCAAACTTTCACAGCAAGTGCAAGCAAAATATTTTAGGAGGTTTTTTTTAAGTAAAAACAACTACTTAACTGTTTCTCATTGTATGAATTTATACTCAATTCCTCTAGCGGACCAGACAGGTAAAGAATTTTGACGCTGGTCTCCACTTGCAAACAGCTTCTCACCACCAAGCCCAACAAAATTCTTGAGTACTTCTGGGAATTAAAGCCCAATGCTTTTTCTCTAGTCTCATACTAACTACAACCAAAACAAATACAGATTATAAATTGTTGTACTCAAGTAAGTTACCTGCTTAAGCTACCTTTTAACTTCTCCATTTCTCACTCCTCAGCTACCCTCACAGCTTCTCACAAGCATATGGAAGACAACACAGTCAATTTGCTTTCAGGGCTTGGGGAAAGTAAATTACTACATGGACATCTGCTCAAAGTCTATACACAAAGTTTAATCTGTGTTTATTTTACTTGGAAAAAATAATTTAGAAGATGGCATATAGCATTACATACAAAGCTCAGTCCTCAAAGTGCAATTTGTAAAACATGTTCAATTTGTGCAGGCTGCATAAAAAGAAATGGATAAAAATGTGCATGCAGTCATGACACATCAGCAGCCTTCATGGCATTTTATCTCTTTCTCTTAAAAGTGTTCCAGACACTTTAAATTACCTCATTTCACACATCACAAGCCAGGAAACCAGCTACATGCATCAGTTGCTCTCCAGCACTTGGTAATAGAGTGGCAGAGAAGTTCTCTGCTGGCATTCTGCTGAATGATAAATGAGACGGCTACTTCTACTTTCTCAGCTACCCCACAGCTGGAAGATGGCACGGTGGTCATACAATCATATATACTGTGGGATAACACATTACTGTGTAAACTGCTTCTTCTACCCCCCAATATACAATTCCTGGTTTGCTTCTGTGAATCCTTAACTGATACTGCATGCAGGCACCTTAGATTTTAGCTACTTACAAGTACTTAGATTTCAGCACTTTTACTAAACTCAGTTGTTATTTCAGTAACAAAAAACATTTTCCAGGATTTCACAAGAGGCTCACATTGACCTTCTGAAATTACTTACCTCACCCTCTCCTTTGGCAGCCAAGTAATTCATTTCTGGTACATCAACCAGCTTGATGATACTGCACGGCATTGGCGCTCCAACATGACCTATTCAACAGAGCAACACCGCAATGGCTGAACTGCTTTTTAGTCAGATGCTTAAAAAAATAAGCTGGTTACACACTGAATAAAGATGGAAAACTGATTTCTGGTAGCTTAAATTTGCTGGCACTGAATCATCAAATTCTCAGATACTCCAGAATGTTACAAGCTGAACCATGTACTTGGGCCTGCTTTTTCTTGTAATCAAGATCCTCACTCTACAGACGTGTTTAAGCAGCAGAAGTCCCACTATAGGTTCAATTATCAATATTATTTCAGTTAAGGAGGTAGAGATGTGACAGCTGACAGAAGTGCTGACTGTTCATTCCAATACCAACAAATGCCATTTACATTTCCCACACATGCATTTTCCAGAACATTCATAGCTATTTATGGGTAGAAACCTCAAGGGATCCCTTCAAAACTTTTTTATTTCACTTGAAGAAAACCAGTCTTGTCCTTCATGATACTAAAGATTTAAATAATGTGATCAGGGACCTCTGAAGAATTTCAGCACCATGAAATTTAACAGATAGGCAGACTGTTAAACATCATACCTGCTGTCCAGTCACCAGGCAATGACAGGGAGCATCCAGCTGTGCATTCAGTCTGTCCATAACCTTCATAGAACTAGAATGTGAAATCAAAATATTATCTAAGACCACTACTTTTCAATATACAGTCTCTTCATTAAAATGAAATTAATTTGGGGATTTGTTCTAGTTGTTTAAATTTGAGTATACCAAAATTCCCAGCATCTTCTATAAAGAATACTACTATATCAGTTTTATCACAATACACAATTTTAAGTGCCTATATTCCACCTTCAGTTCCAATATTTACTCAAAGTTTCTCTCATTTTCACATAGTTTCTGATGCCTCTTTAGATTAAAACAGAAAGCAACACAGGAAGCAAGAAAAAGGAATAAAACCCCATAGCATTAGCAACGACTTCATTTACAGAATTTAAAGACAGGTTTGTCTGAACAGCCAGGACAGGAATCCCGACAGCCCATCACAGCTCTGTGATCATTATATATATACACACAAGACAGGCTTTTCTATGCAAAATGCATTGTAACACCAACACACCACTGAAAGACTTCAAGAAGTTACAGAACCCTGATATTTTACGGCATTTTTGTTTGAAGATAAATGCAATGTGTGCAAACTGATTCAACCTCAATCTCCTCTTCAAAGCAACAATACTACAGTATCATCACAGGGATTATTAGATTCTCTACAGCAGTTACAAATACTTGTGTAGGCAAAGCAAACCCCGCACTTGAACAAACTTAATCCAGATATGTAATTTATTGTTTACAGTAGCCTACCAAAAAAACCTTCTCTTTAAGACAGGTCAGCTGGTTTCTTCATTTAAAAGACTTTGGGATGAACACAGAAATTTCAGGGGATTGAGAGAAACTTGGGAAAAGAGTATGCACTTGTGTAGTGTCCAAGAATAGCAGAGAGTTATCTATATAATCAGACTACTAGAAATGCTCTAACATCAAAGCTGGAACCAGATATTAAAATCTTTATGTTTTATGATTAGGCCAGGCAACTCACCTGACAACCAAGAGCTGTTCTCAGGAAGGTCAGTACACTTGCAGATACAGGTGCTGCTCCTGTAACCATCAGTCTTACTTTTCCTCCCAAACTTGCCTAAAACAAACACAAGATACTGTGGACACCAAAAGCATTTTAGAGATATTTCCAGAGTCTTTTTCCATCCCACCCTCAGCCACTATTCACCTACAGTGCCACCCACAAATGTTAGAGATTAAAGTTTAGTCTCCTATTGCAAGCTTTCTTGCAGTGTTTTTAATCTCATTAATGGCTGGAAGAAACAGTATCTCAAACATACAGTATCTGCAAAGACTACGCTGTGGTGTCTCTGCAATGCAGGCTCTGCCGAAAGTTTGAAGAGCTTAAGTCATGGCCTTACAGCAATGGCTTTATT
>JAOXXN010000395.1:30932832-30955953 GCA_026770055.1 Myrmophylax atrothorax
GTATACCACTCCTTACTGATGAATTTACCTTGGTCCTTTATTATGACGTTTCCTCACATTCCAGCAAAGCATATCAGTAAAACAAATAACTAACTTTAAAGGAAAACCATTCTGTCTGGTTTCATCTTTTTGTTTGTCTGTTTCCAATATTTAGGAATCTTTCAAGGCATATAAAGTAGTCCTGAGACAGTAAAGTCTTGTTACAAGAAGAACAAAGTTCTTAAATATTGTAAAAGTAAGCTAAACAGTGGCAATCATTTAAATAGCAGGGAAGCAAGTGCACATTGGAATTCACAACAATTTAGTTTGCAAACTCAGTAATAAAAGAGCATGGTTTGTAATACACAAACAAAATGATAACTTCTTAACTGGTTTTATCTGCAGGTCACGGTCACAAGTGTCTTCAAAGCTATGATTAAAAGGTTGAACCAAAGCAAAAACATTCCTAATACGTTGTTTGGTGAAATGGAATTAAAAAGAAGCTTGTCAGTACCTTATTTGAGGGAGTTTCCAAATACGGATTTGAAATTCTTCTGGACAGGGTCTGTAAAATAATTTGGTAGACCTTTAAGTTTGTTCTGAATTTTGTGTGGAGAAAAAAAAAAAGCAGTAGCAATCTAGTCTTTCAGTTATTTAAATATAGGAGTGGAAGCTTGAACAATTTGCTTGGGAAGTAACCGGATAGTTACTTTTAAACAAGTTGAGAAATTCTGATATTATTTAAAGCTAAGCATACAAAGACATTGATGATAACATTTTGATTTGTGAGCACAAACTGATTTTTGAAAGGTTTGGAAAGAAATCGCTCCAAGACATACCGCACAACAATCAAAGCGTACTAATGAAGCACATTTTGGTCTCCATTGGGAAGAACAAGCTGTATCTTACTGTATTTTACTGTAAGATGCTGACTTAGTTCTTTATTCAGGAGAGTACTGAACTGGCTCCACTATGGCAACACCTGTGTATTTACTACAACCTGGTTAATGTTCTATTCAAGGGCTAATGGTACTACAGAGCATGTTTTTAGTCATACTTTTTGAAGATACATTTGAATTTTCTCCTCATTTTTAGACCTGGGATTTTGCTTTGGCCTCATCTCAAATCGGGAGAATGACTTGCCTACAAGTTGCTTGTGATTCACCTCCTGCCCAAGCTGTTCAAACAACTGCTGATATTTCTGCTCCTGCCAGCACTGCAGTCACAGTAGCATCAGCAATGCTCCATACATCTGCTAGTAATTTCATTACCACCACGCTCAGAAAGAAATGAAGCAAGAGTGCCTGGAGTTCCAGTTCAAGTGCTTTCCTCAGCTGGGATTGAATACAGTGGTAGCAGCCAGCAACCTGTCTACACTAAAAGTCACGCTGTAACAACTCAAAAGAGGCTGCAGAAATTGCAGGAAAATAATAATTTCAAATGCGGAATGGAAAGGTTTTACCTTTCTTATAAGAGCTTCTGATATTCATGTGTGTTTAAAAGGAAAAAAACTTTGACAAAAAGAGGGAAGTAGGAAATTTATTTTTATTAATCAAGATTATTCCTTTTTCTAAATATTTTAGGGTGAGATTTCTATTAAAACTAAAAGAAACAAAAAAAGGCAGAATTACAGTTCTTCTTCCCAAGCAAATTGTTCAAGCTTCCACTCCATGTTTTTCAAATATCTAGGTTAAATTGTTGTGTTTCCAAAATATGAGCACAACATTCTATGCTTAGGAGTTTGCAATGTGCAATCAAACTTTACCTGGTTAGAGTTTAAAACATACTCATCAATATTTGCCTGTTTGATCAGGGCTTAATTTGCAAACATGCCCACGATCAACTCCTCACTGCTGAGCAATTCTAGGAACATTTTTGTTACATACAAATAGAAGAAAAAAATTGTCCATAGTTTCAGGAAACTATCACTAGGTCCCTAAAGAATTCATTGTAGCACTTGTGCACTTCAAATTGAGTTACTCAGTGTACTTAAAATTAAGCAAATGCTCCAGTGTTTTTATTCCTTAAATATAAACAGTCTGAATTAAAAAATCATCTCATTTTGAAATGCACGTGGTGTAACACAGACTACCTGATAATGAGATCATTTCTATTCCGTGACAGGGGGATTTCTGCAACTACTCAACACCTGAATCCTAAATTGGTTAATGTGACCACGAAGGAAATCATATATTCAGACACAAATCCAGCAAGTATTTAAGCATCCTCACCTAAAATACACTTTCACATGTATTCAAGCTGGAAACTTCTCACATTCCAACAATAAGAGCATATGGAAAAGGATGACAAATAAAGCCAAGTCCAAACTCACTTTCAAAAACAATCATCTCTTTGTGCGTTTCTCTCTTTGCTGATCATTCAGCAATAACAATACAGTGGTTCAGGAAAAAATTAAGAAATCCACCAGGGGGGTTTACTTAATTTCCCTCAGGCTTCTCTCACACTCCACACACAAATCAAAAAGTAATTATTTTTGTCCTAACCAGATTTCTTTGTCTTATTATGAACCATGACAATGATAATGCCATAACAGCGACAAAAACCACTGCAACAGTTACAATTGATAGAACCCTGTGGGATTTTTTCATCAAAAAGATTTGCTGGAGTTGCCAATACCAAGCAGTTATAATAATTACAGTGTCACTCCACCCCTGATTTGAACACGAATCCTAAAACAAAGCTGGGCTGTACCTGCCTGGCACACCCTCCTCTACCTGCAACACAAGAAGGCAGCAATTTCTGCAGGAGTAAATGCTTATTTATTCCCAGTGCTTACTCAACCCAGGCAAGGAGTGGGGGAAGGGAGAAAAAAATTATTGAACAAATGACTTATCACTTTGCCACCTTTTGAATTTTTTGCATTTGACATCACTTGCTAATGTCTAAATTATAGGTGTTTTAAGCAGAAATAAGACATGGGTGTTGTGTTTTGTAGATGAAATGCTGCCATTGTCTGAGGGTGGCTGGATATAGGGAGTGCTGTCGTGAATCCCAATCTGTTTCCATGTGGCAACAGATTTTTTCTTGTTGCTAAGGCACAGCAAGCAGAGTTGGTTGGGAAGCTAGCTGACTTTCAGCAGATATCATTCATATGAAACCACAGAATATGCCTGACTTTTTGCCAAATAATATTCATAACAGCCTTCTCCCACTGGTCCTCCTGAAATCCTCTGTTAGAATTCAGGGGTAATGAAGAATAACCAAGGGAATAGTTCTCTCCATTGATGTTTATTTAAGATTAAATATAAAACCTTTTATAAAGGATCTTCTTTATAAAGGAAAGATCTTCTAATCACCTTAAACTTCATATATTTAGGTGTAGCATAGAAAGGTTAAAAAGCTGTAAAAAGAGAAATCTGTATTTGGCAGAGCTTGCAATGCAGGGCTCCCAGATGAGCCTGCAAAGCTCTCTGGAGAAACCCAAATGGGTCATTAATAAAAGAAAACCAAGGAGTGTATTCTCATCCATTTTCTGCATAAGAAGAATTTACAAAATAAGTTATTTCGCAAAGGAGGAAATCCACAACTAGATGGTTCATTCTCACTTCTCTCAAAAGAGAAAGGGATGTTAGAAGAAAATGGACTCTCCTTATAAAGACGAGCAATGCACTTTGTGTTTAAAGACTTATTTTTGAAACAATGACAGTCAGGAGAGCTTTGCATTCAGAAGAATTTCTCTATTTTCCAGTACCTAACAAACTCAATATGGCTAATGTGCTTATGCTTCAAATAAAACTCTTTTTTAGTTAATCTGTCATAAACCAGTCACTTTCAGAGTCTCAATAACCTAGCAACAAGCATAATTTAGTGTCCAAGAGCAAAAGTTATTTGCAGTGCCCAAAAGAAGTTAAGAACATCACAGAAGGAAATATGGCAGGGCTGGCTGGTTTCTCTCCTCCGTCTTTCTCAGGCCTACCATGGAGCAAAGCCCAGGATAAATCCAACTTCAGGAAGGCACCAACACAGGCCCAAACTTCCTCTGTCTGTATCCTGTGCCTCAAATAAAGCTGCAACATCCTGACACCCACTCAAATTGAGAGAAAGAAAGGAATGGTAAACTGGCAGAGGAGGATCCCTAGGTAAGAAACTTTATGTTACTGAAGGAAGAAGACCATCACTCTCCTGCTAATGATCAGTTCCCATGATCAGTTTAAAGAACAATAAAATGAGGCTGCTAACAATCAGATCAGGTCCTCTCTACACATCCTGCTTCAACTTCCCATTCCCACTGCTCTTCTCCTCTGTGCTTCCACACGTGTCCATAAACCCATGTGCTAAACAAAGCTGAAGGACCAATTGCTTCAAACTGGCTCATTAAATAATGTTCTATTCTAACCCAGATTATTTCCCTCCTCCAGGTCACTGGGGAGCCATGCAAACATGATCCAGCAAGGCAAGCAGCAGGGGCACAGGCAAAAGCAGTGGGATGCGGAGGGAGGCAGGAAGGGACAGCTGTGCTCAGAGGAAGCACTTGTTTGTGCTGAAATAAAGCTATCCAAGGAATGATGGCATAAAACACGCCTAATAAATCCTTTTTATGTTGACAGAACAGTGTCTTTGCTCTGTCAACATAAAAAGGAAGTTAACTATGCTCACAAAAAATGACAATACAAAATTCAAGGGACAATACCTCCAATTCCATGTTCAATCATTTAAGTGCATCAGCTTAAGCAAAACAGGATTCCCATTTCCTTTAATTCCACAGATCAGCTGTAGAGTACACTGGCTACAGACATAGTTTGCAATATAGAAACAGAGTTTAAACTAGTTTCCTCTTTCTTATAAAAAGATAATGGACATTTTCAACTCATATGCTAATACAATGTTTACAATGAGTGTTCATTAAATATGAAAAAAAGAAAGAATCAGAAATTTACTGGGTTTTATCAGGCTTTATATAACATTAAAATATGCAGAGAACACTTAATTGTCTATTGATGTTCCTTCGCTAACCAAACTTTATTGCAGCATTTGTGCTCTAGTTTGCCATTTCAGCCATACCTTTCCTAATGCTACCTTAAAAACTTCTCAGTGAATTTCACTCTTCCTGGCTGTCAGTGACATTTCACAGGAGAGTAGTATCCTCTCTTTCCTTCAGTACAAAATAGGAACTGTACAGACTGTCACCATAAACATTTAGCAATATTGCTTTACTTATTTCTCTTTAAAACTCAGCAGCTAATAAATACAGTAGACGGTCCTTGTAATCTACCATTGTGTCCCTGGCCACCAGCATGTGGGTTAGTTTTGATCTGAAGGGCAGCACAAGAGCAGATGGGTCGAGTTCTTAGTGATTTTACATAACAATATTTCTAATGATGCAAGTTTGAATTTAATAGCACGTTATTTGGAGCTTTCAAAACAAGGCACAGTGGATATTTCACACTATAATTAAAAAGATGTTCCCATTTCTTTTCAGCCAAATCTAAACGAAGACATCAACAAAACATTTAAAAGAGAGATCAGAAGTAGGAAAACACAGATTGTCTACATACTTAAAAGCTTTTCAAAGTACCTCTGTTGACTTATTTCTTGAGTTGCCAGCAAAACACCTTCTCATTTCCAAATAAAAATAAAAAAAAAATAAAATAAAAAAGCAGCATACCACATCAACTTGGCAAAGGCATTCTCAAAACCAGGCAGCCTGACTCAAAAGCATGCGTTAATAAAAAGAAATTTCATGAGGAAACTGTGTTGAACACAATAATAAATGCTTAAGCCGTAAAATCTTCTTTCTGGAGTTTTTATAACTTTACTAGAGAAGATCCTGCACAATTGCTCTGGCATTGAAGTTTGTCCTGCACAGACCAGGGGATGGATCAATCTCTGGGAGGTCCCTCAGAACCCAAAGCATCCTATAACTCTCTCCTGCTCCATCACTCCCAAATGCAATCTAATTCTGCTCCTCTAGTCAGCTGCATCAGGCATGGAAGACAAAGTCTGTGAAGCTTCAGGGCAACCAGAAGCATTTTTCTGGATGCGTCCTGTGTATATTCTAAAAGGCTCTTAAAATCACATATTTTCATGTTAGCCTTCCACTGAAACTTCTCCCCATAAAATTCCCCGAGTGCCAGGTCTCATTTGCTGATGACCTGATATATCTCAGCAATCAACATTACTGCAGACAATGGTGCCAGAATTTGGCCTTCAGCAATCCACATTTGTCAGAGATTAAATACAATAAAAAATTTAAAGCAGATAATCAATTAAGTGATTCATCTCACCTGTCACTACCAACCACCCAACATGTGGTTGGTTCAAATGTTCCCTCTCTGGTGTAAGGCAAAAACAACATGTTCAGTTATTGGTTAGGTACTTGGTTTTCCCCAGCACAGGCTGAGGGGCCTTCTTCTGAACTGCCCCCATAACCCCACTGTAAGGATGCTGATCTCTGCTGCAAGAACGCCACCAAGCAGCAGAAGAGAAAAATATCCAGTATTGCTGCAACTATTTCAGTGAACACAGATACAGGAAAAAACACTCATATATTAGCAAATATTCAGCAAATCAGCTGTGAACAATGCTAACAAATAGCTACAAATGTCAGTATAGAGTGCATATATTGTTGAGTAAGAAAATGCATTAAAACCTTAATTCATTCAGAAGCAATTTGCAATTAAAGAACCAGTTTTATGGTTTTCGATAACTACAGTATATTTAGTGTTCCAAATACCAACAGATGAAGTTAAAAATGGGTGCTCTGATTATGATTTATGAAAACACATCAAAATAAATTGCATCAGTTTAGTTAACTATTTGAAAAATGTCTATATTTCTGACTACTTTTTTCTTTTTTTTAATAGACTGCACACATATAGTCCATGAATTGCTTTACAAGTGTACAAAGGTGTGTTTTTAATATCCCTGTTATTTATTGTCCCTGCTCCCAGTGAATGCCAAGTTTATAACAAAAGGTAGGTCAACAAGTAGGTTCCCAAATCTTATTCCTGGTAGTAAAGCACAGTTATACTTTTCTGGTACAAGACATTGAAATTCTCTCCTCTGTTTCTGACAAACTGATTTCCTGATTTCGCAGGGACCAAGTGACCTACTGGGAAAAGCATCAAATTGTTCAGTGTACCTCAGTTTTATTCCTGAACATGGCATGGTCCAACCTTCAGCAAGTTTTACCAACTGGTAAAGATCAGCTCCCATCTAAGGGCTAGAAGCACACAAGCTCTCTGCGATGTATCCAGGGCAGCCCCACTCCAAGTTCAAATACCTACAGGATGTTTAAAATGCAACAGATCTTGAGTAAAGCTGCCAACATCTGCCTTTCTTGCTTCCGAGGTTTTCAGAGAGTGGGAGTGGCCTCCAGAGTGAGTACACAGGCTCCTGTTAAAGAAGCTTGCATTGTTGCCTTAACAGTTTGAGAATCTGCAGCAAGATGGTTTGTATTGGCAACACTCCGTTATGCGACCTCTTGGGAACAATATTAATTTCACTGACAGTAGCTCTTGGCACAAGCCAGTGCCAACCTACTGTAGACTGGAGAGTGGGAGTTCTTAACCACTTCCAGAAGAACAGCTGTAATTTACTTTTTTGTAGAAAAACTGTAAAAGCTTAGCTATTTTAGTTTTATGTAGCAGTCCAGGCCTCAGTGTACAGAGAGCTAAAAAGCACTCAATACACAAAGAGAGAAGAAAGTTTTCCCTTGGACCACACAACCAACTGAAGATCCAGGAACTCCTCACCTGCTCTCTGCAGATCCTCAGCACTACCTGGAGCTTTGTTACCAGCATCTTCAAAGGGTCTGCAGAGGGGAATTGCACTTAACTGTGATAACATCTTTTTTGTGCTTAAAAGCCTTTAGTCCGGCCATTGAAGCAGGAGCCAATGAAAATTCAAGTGCACTCCATCTCCAAAGGGAGGTTTGTTATCTCTGAGATAGGGAGTGACCTGAAAAACAATGCAGTTCAAAAGTTTCTGCCAGTGTACCAGGAACCACTGCACGCCCATCATTCAATCCTGACTGTTTAGCACATAGAGTAACATGGGAAGTAGCACGCAGTAATCATTAGATACGGAATAGGACTAGAACCTGAAAAAGAGTCTAGAATATAGGAATAACCACTAAAAGCAGCTTAGGCAAATTTAGCTTTCACTCAACTGATAAGTTACAGAATCAGAAAATACATATGCAAGACACAGATGAGTCTTGTAAATTTTTTTTTGACATAGTAAAACTGCTCAAGTGCCAAATAGCTCACAGATACAAATTTTATTTAGTATGATAAAATAAAAACAAAATAATATAAATTACATTGTTTATCCCTTGAGATTTTCCAGATGGTACCAGGGAATTTTCTCATTTTTACTCCCAGTTTTGAAGGCTAGGGCCTTGGTCCAACAAGAGATTTTTTAAAATTTCATTAATAGAACCTGTCCTTATTAGGATTCTCTGCAATCACCGCTTATTTTCAAGACAGCATGGGCCTTCAAAGGTGATCTCTGCACCTCTCGTCAGGTTTAGAATATGTTCAGATACGCAACTAAACTCAGTTTAAGCAAAAACCCACAAAATTTGACAATACTATTGCAAGGTTAACACCTCTGAGATTCATAGACACCCATTCAAATTCATAGAAAAAGGATGTATTAAACTGTTGCACTAAACCCTTCATGGAGAAAGTATATATGAAAAACCTATTTTAGACAGCCTAACTAACTAATTAAACAAACAAACAAGCAAATCTTGCTTTGATTTGGTCCCCATCAGTCTCTTGTCCCCCATGATGTCATTAATTTCCCTCCAGCAAAACTAGACCCGGCATTTAAAGCATGAAGTTCCTATCCCTTTGTTTCATTTCTTATACACATTATGAAGAGTTTCAACAATTTAAAAGGCACATTTTCCCTTTACAAGAAAGATACTACTCCATAAACAGAAAAAAAGGTCCTCACAATTTGAGAGTCAAATGATTAGAATTTTTTCTACTTTTTACATCTAATTAAATTATCTGAATTAATTAACCTTTAATTGCATTTGCAACTATTATCTAGTTTTTCATCCCAACAGAAGTCCCACCATATGATGTCTATATCATAGTCAATCTTATTCCCATATTCAAATGCACATGCAAAAGAAAATTTAAAAAGCTAGGATCTAAATTAGCATGAAAAACATGTTGCAGTGGAAAAAAGAACCCCATAGTATTACAGCAGTGCAGGGATCTGAGGTGACTTGCATGTTATGAAGCTGAACATACATGCCTGTGTAAGATGTGTCTCCTGACAAAGAAGTTGAATTCTCTAAGATTTTAACAAGATCTCTGTATATCAGGGCTGTAAATAAAATTACTCCTCCAGAGGAACTGTTTGGGGGTTACATCTCTCTCCATGGAACAAGCCAGACATCCACCAGACATGGTCCAGAAAAATATGTACCAGAAGGTCATGCTAAGGCTTTAACTGTAGTTCTTGCAGTCAAATGAAACTCTATTAATAACCAGCCTTCCTACTCAACTGGTTATAAACTTTTGTTTTGAAACAGAAGTCTTTTGGCTTGAAAGTTGTGGATGACATTTTCAAGGATGTTTCAAAACACACATGAGGCAGTACCCATAGCCTGCACCGGCAGAACCTGAGATAACCCAGGAGTGCACCTCATCCCTCAAGGAAGACAGCAGTGGTAGCACTATTACTATTTTTAAAGAAATACTCATTAGAACATGTAAGAGAGAAGGACACAATGTGAACATAAGTGTGCTTATCAGTTGTGTGAACTCAGCATAGAACAAAAAAGTAGAATAGCTTCTGCATTACTCACAGCCAAAGTGTAACTGAGCGTATCCTGAGCAAAGCAACCTCCAAGAGCCAGCAGAACACTCTGCTGATGCCATAATACAATCAGAGGAAAGGACTCACACATCACTGCCTTTCTAGGGGGTCACATTTCCACCACCTGAGGACAGCCAGGCCTGGCAGCCATTGCTAGGAAACTACACTTTGAGAAGCTTCTGATTACCAGAGTAAGGAGCAGTTCATGCATTCCATGTTCTACTTGAAGCTGCATCCTCCTTGACCTATCACACACAACACTGTCCAGGGCTCTTCCAGGCTTCTCCTTTATGTATCCACGTAAAGCAACAACATAGAACTGAGCTGTCTTCTTCTGCTTCGCCATACTGAGTGTTCACTCCAAGATCCTTGAAGGAGTGCTTTGTCCCATAGGAATAAAAGGACAGTGGTAAAGACTGGCAGCATTTTTTTCAGGTCTAGGGGAAAAGAGAATTAACTTTCTTATTTAATATTCTGCATCATAGACACTGCTTACAACATCAATCACTTCAACATGCTGTTATCCTCCTTCCACTTGCCCACTGTATCCTGGTTACCAGCCTGCTCATATTTAAAAGTCATTAATAAATATCATTTCAAGTCAGCAAATGTTTTCTGACCTATGCAAAGCAGGAGGTGGGAGAGATGGGGAGCTGCTGTCTTGAAAAGCTGGTTCAAGCAATACGCCCATGGAAAACGCCAATTTGATGGTGAATTTAGAATGAAATCAGGGAAGCAAAATTAATGTATTAAGATTAATGTACTGCATTATTGCCCACCACAGTGACTGGTTTGTCAGACTAGCAGAGATGGTCTATGTGTGTTTCCATGTGCTTCCATGAACATTAACAAAATGTCAATGACATCTTAAGAGTCTGCTGAGACACCAAAGGAGCCTGGGGTAGCCTGGATGCCCTACCAAAGCAGGTAGTTCAGACTCTTCCAACCCCTTTACCATGACAATCTCAAAAACCTGCCCAGCTTGATAGCTCACTCTGCAGCAAGGGCACCTGAGCCATGGGTTAAACTCTGACACTAGAGCAAACTAATGGCAAATCATCACTTTCTGTGGGAGACCTTCATTTTGAGATACTGTCTTCAAGAACCAGTTGATACTCAGCCCAATCACCTTCCTCACTGCTCTGTTCTTTCCCCATACCAGTTTTTTAGAGGTGACTTCAAACCAGTCCTTGTCTCAGTGGAACCACTACCAAAAACCACAAGGGCTTCACCAACTTCATCCAAACTCGCCTAAGCCATTGGGGGAACTATCTATTTAGTCACTTCTCAAACACTAAAAATAACTGTAGCAAAATTTAGTGGAGTTTATGAACCTTTCTGGTACATAGACACACACAGAGACTTCTTCGAAAAGTGAAGCTTCCATAAATATTAACACAAAGGGGTTTTTACCTCTGCCTAATCTATTTGCTGCTTTTTCTCTATGTAATTCCACAGTGTTTATTATGAATACTGGACACAGCAGCAGAAGTTAACTGAAGAGGACCTCTAGGATACTATTCCTGGTCAGTAAACCCTGGCCTTGGAATTTACCTCCCTGCTCCCTCCATCGCGATATGATCAAAGATCAGATGGGTTCATGAACAGCAAAGGAATGGGAACACTCTGGGGTTTAGAAGATTACATGAGAGGTTTGTTTGCATGTTTTTAGCATGCCTCATGCTTGTTGATGTTTTTAACCTCTCCACTTGTGCCAAGAGATAACTTAGGAGGGGAAAAGTCAGGGTGTAAAGAAACAAGCACACACACACTGAAACTGCAGTTCGTTCTGGCAGAACATAAGATGACTCACAGTTCCTTGGCATTTAAATGTATTTCTAAAAGTCAGATAACACCAAGAACAGCTAAAGCAAGGGATGAAAATTCAGCCTGTTTTCTTGCTTAACTCAAATTAAAAGAAAAATAAAAATAAACAATTTTTAAAAGGTGCTTTCCCTCTCCTCTCTTTTTTCTTTGAGGTATTGGACAGGTAGCTACTTCTTAACAACTTATTCTCCACTCCATCACTAGAGTTTTTAAAGAAAATACTGATAGTAGCAGAGCCAAGAGATAATCTCTGAGCAGAGTTCTGCAAGAGAACTTGAAAAAGTTGTTGGCTACTAGTCTGTGGAGAGCCTTACAAATAGGAGCTTCACTGGTCATGAATATTTTTACATTCCTTAGAAGA
This sequence comes from Myrmophylax atrothorax, assembly GCA_026770055.1. Lineage (NCBI taxonomy): Eukaryota > Metazoa > Chordata > Aves > Passeriformes > Thamnophilidae > Myrmophylax > Myrmophylax atrothorax. The sequence goes on from JAOXXN010000395.1 coordinate 30,944,801, forward strand.
AAAGGAAAGCTTTTGACACAGTGTGTTGTAACAAAGTCAAGACTGATGCGGTATTAGCTGGTTTTCTTGTATGTTCAGAGACCACCTAGACAGTAATACTGTACAGTTGTACCTCCAACTTTAACAAAGGTAGTATGGATTCATCCTAACACATAAAACTCCTCAAAGGAAGCTCAAGCAGTCTTTCATGTGCAGAACAAAACATTTTAGTTGATCAAGGATTAACAAAGTAATGAAGGATAAGAACAGGATTTAACAGGCTGTTCTAATTTGGAAAAGGAAAATGAAAAAAATGCCACAACAATGTATCCTGGGCCGAATGCTGTTTAATGAAACATATTTGTGATGTCAGCATCAAGGTAGCAAATTTTACTTACATTATTTTGGTTAGTCACAATCAGAAGTCTGTAAACAACTTCAGATGGACGTAGTCAAGGTAGGCAAGTAAATAATTCCATGTTAAATTATGTTTATGCACATCAAATGTAAAGTAATTCTCATGCAAGGAAAATAAATACTGACCATTTATATGACTTTAAATTAAATAATATCAAATTTTTAAAAAAATCAACTTAAAGGAAGCAACCTGAATGGCTGTGAAGACATCTCAGTGAAGAACTAATCAGTGCCACCAGGAGCTCTAAAAAAGATAGCAAATTGTTAGGATGAAAAGCCTACATGATGGAGAGGGAGGAAATTGCATAATTTCTATAAAACAGCAGTGCAGACTCATCTAGAATACTACATTCAACACAAGCCATCACAAGTCCAAAGGAACATGGCTGAACTAGATGGAGTTCAGAACTAGGTAACAAAAAAATATTACAGCATGGAAAGAGTCATCTAGAGAGACTGGGATTGCTTGCTTTAAAAACAGCTGTAAAAAAGAATAAAAAGCTATCAGTACAGAAAGCTCCTTGACTCACAGGAACAGCAGAACAGTCACTGAAATTAAAGATAGGATATTCAAAGCTGATAACAAATAAATGCTTTCATTAACAGCAAAATAAACCAAACCACAGTTTTCCTTCCCCTATAAACTCATTATCACCAAACCCCACAGACAACTTTGTAAATTTGTGTTCCAAGGTGAGTCTGAAGGCAAAATACTACCCAGATTCATTAAAAGACTGGATTTGTATATGTATAACTAGAAAAAGCTGTAACTAGAATGGTTAATGTTAACAAGCCCCCAGTACACACAAGATCTCAGAGTATAAAGTATCTGACTATTTGAAAATAGAAAAAAAACAAACATGGGAGGCAGGCTACACAACATTTGCCCACACAGTCTCTTGAAAGCACAAGAAGCTTTATATTTGTGGCTAAAACTGTTACCTGTTAGATTAACATCAAACTTATGCATATAGGACTAGATGAACCATCATCTTAACCCACTACAACATGCTTTTATCTACACTAGCTTCCTCTGAAATAATTGTTTTGGATTTTTTAATAAAACCTCTACCAATATAACATAAATATTTATTGCCACATTGAATTGTAAATGATCAACTTAAAAATGGAACTCTTTAAGCAGGCTTTCAGATAAATTTTCAGTTTATGCATATATTGTATGAACTAATAGACATCTCAATGGAAAAAAACAGGAGACATTACTCCTGCCATTCAACTAGGAGACTCACCAATATTAATGTGTGTCCTGGCAACCTAAGAGACCTATTGATTTGCAGCCATTCATTCAAGCGCAGTGAAAGCCATAATTAGATAAATAGCTTTGGTAAAACTAATTTGAAACTCATTTGTTTTGAGACTGTCTGTTTAATGAGATAAAACAAGAAATTAAATATCTGCTGAATATTCCTCTTTGTATCCTTCAACACAATAGTAAAAATATAAATAAAGAGGTATTAATTTAACTACCACTATTATTTTTTGCATTTTATGTTTCTTGTCAAAGCAATTTCTGTCAAAGACAATTACAAAGGCACTATTTATGCATTACTGTAACAGACTGAGCAGTTTTATCAACCTCTTATATATTTGTGGATACTGAGGAATAAAGAGAACTGGTCTTTTAACCATTTGCAAACACTGACAGTATAACTTTAAGATGGTATCCAAGATATAATTTTTAAAATATCAAAATTCCAACTTTGAGCATGATTATGCCGTTCCTTGTGAAGAGAAATTAAATTCTATTTAAGATTTCAGAAGTGTTTATAAAATCTAAAAGGATTATTAAATTTTGGTTCTTAATTGATTTTTTCCCAACAAAATGTGACAAAGACTACTTTAAAGTATTCCCATGCACAAGTCAGTGACTTGTCATCTGACTGATGTTAGTTTATCCTGCTCAAGCCAAAACACTTGGGATAGCTTGTGTCCTCCCATTTCTTCTTTGGCAGCTAACTACTAGATCCTTCTCTTCTTCCTTTAGGGCTTGCATCTCCCATGAGCCTGGCCTCCCTTAACAAACACCACACAACTTGGTTTGTCCTGCAAAATAGATTCAGCAGCAGACTCACAGCCCACACCCCCAGATTTGCTTTCATTACCAAGAGGCCTCAGGCACTGCAGAAATGACAAACTGCAACAAAGCCCTGGATTGTACATGAGCTGGGACACAGAGCAGACCTAAGGGACACTTTTAGCTCGTTCCTTCAGCCATCCAATAAACAACAGCTTTGTGGCTTTCAGAGCTAACCATGCATGTGCATTGTTTTTCTCCCCTTCTTTCCATATTTAAAAATCAATTGATGTATCACTGAAGTGCATTCACCTGTGGGATGAAATGGAGCGTCTGCTTAGCAGTGTGCAGTAGCAGCCTATGACAGCAAATGAGTACCACATCCATTTGAAATTCCAAAGTGTTTTAGGACCACCAAGTTGAACTCTCTTGGCCAGAAGTTGGCCAGAAAAATCTAAACTAAATGCTTATAATCTTGGAAAAAAAACCCAAACAAACAAACCCCAAATACCTGCTTTCCATCCCTCCCCCTCCTCAATGTCACATCATAAAATTTTGATACTCACAAGTGGTCTGGACCTCAATTTTCAGTTGTCTGGTTTTTTTGTTTGTTGGTTTGGATTTTTTGTGGGTTTTTTAGTTTTGGGGAGTTGGGGTGCTTTTTGGTGGTTTGGGTTTTTTTTGGTCTGCTTTGGTTTTAGTAGTTTTTTGTTTGGGTATTTTGGGGTGATTTTTTGTTTTGGGGTTTTTTTTTCAGGTTTTTCCCAACCCAAAATGTGGTATTTCTTGCTCCTCAATACTGACCTACAGATTGTATACTGTCTACTTCATTATGAAAGGCATGGTTTCACATACATTTCTCCTGCCAGTGGCATCATTTCAAGCAACCACTGCTCTTTCCTTGGTGTTGCTTGTTCGACAGTCAGAGTGCTGATGCCAACACAGACATGACCTGCAAAGAGGCTTAGAATGGGCAGCTGCAGGAGAAGCTACCAGCAGATCACAGTGAAACCTACACCTATAAAACCCTCTCCACAGTTAAATAACAAGATTGCTGGAGAGGCTCAGAACTATTTCTTTCCTTACTGCTCTAACTCACACACTGTGCTTTTCATCATCTTCATAAATGACTTGGATACAGGACTGGAAGGGATACTAAGAAAGTTTGCAGATGACACAAAACTGGGAGGAGCTGTTGACTCCCTTGAAGGCAGGGAGGCCCTGCAGAGAGACCTTGACAAATCAGAGCTGGGCAATCACCAACTGTATGAAGTTCAACAAGGGAAAATGTTGGATTTTACACTTTGGAAGGGGCAATCCCAGATGTTTGTACAGACAGGGAATAAGATGCTGGAAAGCCATGCCATGGCAAGGGACCTGGGGGACCTGATTGATGGCAAGTTGAATGTGACGCAGCAGTGCCCTGGCAGCCAGGAGTGCCAACTGTGCCCTGGGGGGCATCAGGCACAGCATCGCCAGCCAGTCGAGGGAGGGGACTGTCCTGCTCTGCTCTGCACTAGGGCAGCCTCACATTGAATACTGTGTGCAGTTTTGAGCACCACAACATAGGAAAGATATTCAGGTATTACCGTGTCCAAAGAAGGGCAATGAGGATGATGAAGGGCCTTGAGGGGAAGCTGTATGAGGAGTGGCTGAGGTCACTTGGTCTGTTCAGCCTGGAGAAGAGGAGATTGAGGTGAGACCTCTACAACTTTCTTGTGAGGGGAAGAAGGGCAGGCACTGATCTCCTCCCTGTACTGGCCTGAAGTTCTGTCAGGGGAGGTTTAGGTTGGATGTTAGCAAAAGGTTCTTCACCCAGCGGGTGGTTGGACACTGGAACAGGCTCTCCTGGGCAGTGGTCACAACACCAAGCCTGACAGTGTTCAAGCAATACTCTGAAGCACATGGTGTGACTTTTGGTGATGGTCCTGTGCAGGTCTAAGGGTTGGACTTGATGATCCTGTGGGTCCCTTCCAACTTGGCATATTCTGTGATTCTGTAATTCATGTAGCACATGTCTCAGCCATATAAAGACCTAAGTATGAGGTTCAGAAAGCAAGGAAAGACAGGCCACTTCCTCACCAACAAGGGGGAAAAAAAGAAATTTGCATTCCTCACAATCAATCTTTTAAAAAATGAAAACTAGAAATCATTTGGCATTTTAAGATTTAATGGGTTAATTCAGTACTAAAACTGAAGGCAAAAGATCCTTGCTGATACTATGAATAGAGCTCTACTGGTATTTACAGAGATTGAAGGGTTTTTTTCTCTTTCAATCAGCAGAATATTTTCTTTTTGGACTAAAAAAAATATATTGACTTTTAATCAGTTAGCCTGCTATGTCTCTCCAGGAAAATATCTCACAAAAAAGGAAGTAATCAGAGAAAATTGTATACTTTAGGATTTAAACTATTAAATTAATAAGTGACCCTAGCTTAGTACAATGGCAATAAGAAGACCATTTTACAAGGTCAGACTAACCCAAGCCAAGCCATAAGTTAACCGAGATAAAAGACATAGTGACAATTATGAATAGCTACTGCCTTTTATACCTAGAATTTGAAAATAATGAGATCCTGTTTCCATGACTTTTAACTTTAGATCCCCAATTACGTCCTTTTTATCCTTAAACTCATGTCAAAAGCACAGATATAATGAAAAATTATTAAATCAAAAGGTGTCATAGATAAAGTTCATACAGCAGATACTAAAAAAAGCAAACTAAAATATTACACTGAAATGGATTCATTGATATGAACTCTACAGGATCTTCAGAGCAGCTTGACTTGGGGAAAAGGGTGTTTAAGAGTTTGTGAACAGGAGCAGAGCACAGTATGGGTGGCCCAGCTAAGCTAGCCATGAAAAACTACAGAAGAACAGCGCCCTCTCACTCTGTCCAGAGCTAAAAGGTGTCCCATTTTACTTTCAGCCCTACAGAACCATAGTAAGTCCAAAACAACATGAAGGCTCTTTTTTTCTAAGCATTAATATGAACCCATAACAGAAGATGGGTGACAATTCAAGGAGATGACTTTGTGACCAGACCTACAGAATCCGGGTGCCCAGTGATCAGGCACAGAAACGCAGCAAGACCCATTTGAAGTCTCAAGTACTTAGGAAGAGCCAGACCAAGAGTCTGTCAACTGAACACTGTCGCTTCATACACTAACTGCTACACCCAGTACCTGCCTGGGGTGAGGTCAGAAGCCACAGGTGGGCAGAGGCACTTCCTCTGGAACTGAATAAGCAATAATCATATAAAGTTATACTATACAAGTAAAAAGTTACATAGCATAAGTATAAAGAACAAGGACCTTTCCTATATGTGAAATCTTACTTTAATTGTTATATCATTAGCATAAATCTGTTAAATCACAATGGCTTCTGTAAGTTAGGTTGAAAAGATGGAATATTCTGCTTTCCTTTTTTTTTCTTTTCCCCTTTTGAAAAGCTATCACTGTCTATTTTCAGCATTTTCATCAGCATAAAAATGCACAGCTTGTTTTGCAATTTCCTCACAGCGCAAATGGCATTCAAACCACTGGGGACATACAAGTAACAACAGCTGAATACAAATCCTAATGGAGTTTGTCATAATTGTACAGTACAGTGTTGTTCATTCACCCTGGCAGCTGGGAAATCCAGCATGAATTAACCAATAATACAGGTTTGCAACCAAGCAAATTAAAGCATACAATTCCAGAAAGTAATTTTTGCTTATTTCTCTTTAAGTATGTAACTAAGGGCACAATGAGCTCACATTTAAATCAAGACTTTCAACAAGATGCAACACTAGCAGTAGTTTTGCAAATACACAAATACATTCCTTTTAATTCCAATTGAGTAGATCTTATCTCCTACATAGATTTCTTTGATAGGTTTCCAAGCCACACAGAGCACCACCACATCTGAGGATCTGCAGCCTACATCCCTTAGAAACAGAAGCAAAACCAAAAGTGAAAATAGTCCAACCAGAAATACAAAAAACATACAGGGCCGATCAATACTTTCTTTTGGAGACCTTCACTGAAGGCATTATCACCAACACAAGACAAGAAGGACTTAAAGGCTGAGCATAGGCAAAATGAGCTCAAGGTATTTTCAGCTTCAGCTTAATTTGCAATGTGGGACAGGGGTTGCAGTCAAGTCCATGGTTTATAGTAGGTAATTGTGGGTCAAAGAGGGACTTATCAGGATATGTTCTGGACCAAAACAGAGAAAGCAAGTAGAACCTCTCCCATAGTTTAAAGCAAGCTGCTGTATTTTTTATGTTTCAAGGGGTCGATGTCAATTTTATGCAGCTTCCATGAACACAGGCCACTTGATGGTACCTCCTCCCCATGTGTTGCCAGCAGCACCAGCTAGTGCTGTATCTGGACCTTCCTGGGGATGTTAGAAAGTAGCTGAGGTGTCAGTCAAGGCATTGCCAGCCTCACTCCCAGTGCCAGTGTAAGACCACAGGCATTGGGCATCATCCTGGCAATCAGACTAATCTCCAGCCTCAAGAAGTAAAGTAATTTGGCATTCTGCAAAACTTCCTAGGTTACTTCCTAGGGCAGAAGGGTGGGTTTGCCTGCCATTTCATTCAACTGTAGTTAATAAAATGCAGGCATAATTTTTCAGATGTCATAACACATAGGCTAATTAAGAGTTATTCTCCATTTAGTAATTCACTGAACACTAACTATGAAGTGAATTATGCAAATAAACGCACAAGACACTGAAATTCCCCATCAGCTACCATGGTCACTTCTACTAAAGCTGTTTTACTCATTTCTCAATATTTCATGTGTCACCAGTCACAGACCTGACAAGTTTAAATATACTATATATGATATGTGGAAGGCAATTATCTTAATTGGATACATTTTAGCAGGAATACCTAATAACCCTGATTACAATAGGAAAAATTCAGGACTACTTATCATGACTATTTTTAGTCACATAATAACTGCCAAAGCAATGGGGGTATTACGTTACTGAGTAGAACCTCTGTGGCAGACTTGAAATCAAAATCTCACCAATATCAATCAGCCAAATTTGATAATACTTCTGACAGTAAAACTTTTGAACCATTGAGCCAATTCAGCCTTTTTTGTGCTGATTTCAGCCAGTACAGTGTCTATACACAACAATACTGCATCTTTTTAATGAAGAAGAAACGTCAACACAGGTACCAGAGAAATTGTTCTCCTGACTTTTTCCCTCTCTTCTCATTAACAGCATTGGACAAAAGAACAGAAAGCTGCTAATAAAATGTCCTGATTGCACAAAATTGGAGGTATTGTCAAAACCAATGTACACAGAAAGATACAGAAAGATTAAGTGACTTCAAGAATTGAAATATTAGGGAAAGAGTGTATTTCAGCAGCATGAAATACAAAGTTACTCAGGCACTATGAAGATGAGAAGCTGCCAACAAGGATACGGGCTGCCATAAATATCAGTCGTTTGTGAGAACATTATCTGGGTACCAGGCAGATCTACATGCTTGGCTCAATAAAAACCCAACTGTCAACTCGACCATAACGTAACCATGGAAAGAAGGACTGGAAATTCTGAGTATTTCCAGCATGCAATTTCTAATACCCTGGCAAAACCTCATTGACAATATAGTTTCCCCAATTCCCAAATGAATTGATTATAGAATAGCTACTTGAATGACATAAGCAATTGAAAGCTTCTAATAAGAGATGAAGAAAAGCTTAGCAGAATGTAGGTTGAGAGGATCAGATACTTCATTTAATTAAAACAGATTGCAGATTGCATATAGTTTGATTTTTTCCCCCCTGCCAAAGAGGAATTGTCTCCAACAGCATGACAACTGCTAGTGCCAGAATATATGAGAGATATCTCTAATACACTCGAACGCTCCAGCTATTTTCAGCTCAGGAACCTTCTGTGCCTGAGGAGGATTATATATGCTCAATCCATTTCTCTTCCATGAACTTCTTCAGTCTCACCCTGAATTCATAAAGACTTCTAGCAGCCATACCCTAACTCCTGTGGTTTATTTTTAAACCAGCAACCCTACACTCAGTTTACATCCTGACATAAACATACAACAAAGTAGTTGCTCAAAACAGAGCTAAAGTGAAGACAATCTGAGAATATCTGCCTGGCCAAAAACCTCTAGGAACTTCACAAAAGTAATTACAGGGTCTCAGAAGAGAAAAAAGTCATGATACCTCCTTACATTCCATCAAGCCAAAAGGTACATCCCATGGTGAAGGTTTGTACAGACCAGCAAGATCTTTCACATTATCAGAGTAACGGGGTTTGACATCATAACATCCTAAAGGTTTTCCAGATCCACTGCTGTGACAAAGAGCAACATCAATGCTCACATATAACATCTGTGTGTAAATATGAACCTAGAAAGCAGAAGAGGAGATTAAAAATGTGTGTGTCTGTGTGTGTGAAAGGCAGTATCTCGTTCTCCTGAGCACTTCCCTGCTCTGTCAGGAGCAGCATTAGGTCCATTAAGACTGCAACTGAGTGTGATGAAAGGGATTTTTGGCATAATGGAGTGACTGCTACACCGATGTGCCTGCAGGACCTCACTGCTGGTGCTTCCAGAGACAGAGGTATTTTGTCACTAATTAAAAGAAAAAGGGGAGGAGAAGAAAATAGCTTTAGCAGGCACCAGAAAGAGCAGCAGAGACAGTTCATAAGAAAAGTACTCATGCTTACTACACATACATTTAACACATAACTCAAAGAGGCAAACAGGGAAACAGAAGAGTCTTTCCAAAGATTTTGAGAAAGAACATGGCAGAGCAAATCAGTCCCACAGGGTACAATGACCCACTACAACAGATCCCTCCTGTGCCTCTTCACAAGGTCTGACACACACCACTCCCACAGCAAAAGCAGCAAAGGATTAGGTCATTTTCTGCTATTTTATCCAGCAGAAATAAAAAACATCCAAGCAGAGGATGATAAGTAAAACCTACACCGCACAGTTCACTGTGCAAATGCAGTCTAATCACTGGTGCAATCTTGGGTCTCTGTGCTGCACCTGCCCTAAGACTGAATTTCAGAAAAAAAAACACCATCAAGGATAAGGCCAACATTCAGTTCAAAGTTCAGAAGCTTTAAAATAACATGAGGCTTCCCTAGCCAAGAAACTGGAGGTTAGTTTTATCTAAATGACTGAAGCAGTGGACTGTGTTGGTATTAACCTGTACACAGCACAGAAACATCCAGGTAGGATGGCTACTACAGCTTTTTCTACAAGCTGTTTTTCCACCTCCAAGTTCTTTACATGTATTAGGATTGGATGTATCCCAACAGAGAAAGCCAAAAATACCTGCTTGCTCTCCAGTTTTGGGGGTCACTGAATTGAGAGGGAAATGTTATTTTGTTACACTGTATTTTCAATTATCTTAATCTCTGGTCACAATTTTCTGATAGTCTAGTGCCAAGGGTCAAGGACTGAGACATCCAAACAGACTGAAAAAATTTATTCCACCCCATACTGCTTTGCAAAATGTAATCAATTCTTTTAATATATAACACCCTCTACTACTCAATGCTTTCCTTCTCTCTGGAGCACAGGAAGGATTTGAACAGCATGCAGTGAAGTACATCCTTAAAACAATTACAGTACCCTTAACACTTCCATTACATTTTATTATCCATAGTCCCCAGGCATGCACACATGTAGATTATCTGTGCTTCATAAGTGTGGAATCAAACTGCACTGCAGGCTGTCCCTGAGCAAGTCAGCATCAGAAGCACATCCCCTGCTCAGGGGTCATAATATTTTTCTGGGAAATTAAACAAGCCAGAATTTCAGCTGGTCAGCATTCACTCGAAAACAGCTCACCTAAGTGAGCAACACTCTTGATGAAACCAGCTGCACAAATAAGAGTCTCAGCTTGGTGTTTGAACAAGCAAAAAACACAAAGAAAAAGTCACTGGAGAGGAAGATCAGACTAAGCTTTTTTCATAAGCAAACAAAACCCTCTGAAAATTAACTTTGGATTAACTTGAAATATTTTGTTGAGATGGGAGAAAAAAAAAGAATCTTTGTTTCATATTCACATTGCTCAACCTTTCTCCAACCTTATTTTAAGATTTTTAGATTTAAGAGTCATGTTTAAAAGAGAAATATAAAAAATCCTGCATTGTATTGTTCTAACATATCCCTTTCCTCTCTCAAATACTGCCATATTCAGGGTTTGAGTTATTCTTTATATTAAATAGAAATATGTGAAAAGTGTCATGCCCCTAGAAGTCCATTTCTAAGGGGAAAATGCACATGCACAGAGCAGACAGGAATCAACACAGGGTACTGCTAACAGAAGTAAACAGCTCCCTGGAAATTGCACATGTGGGAGAGAGCCTGCATGCCCTCCAGGTGTCCACTTAGTCTCCAAAGGGAACAAGTGAATTCATGACACTGCCGGACTCTCAGTACGACCTGCCGTTCAGAACACTCCACTAGCAGAGTCCCTACAAACCCAGAGATGGCCGAGCACAGTATTCCCATTCTCCACAGGACTGACACACTGGCCTGAAGGTCCTGCTGCTTCCATACAGCATCTCCCCACAGCATTGTCCACTGATCCATGACCATAGAATCACAGAATCGATTGGGTTGGAAAGGACCTTAAAGATCATCTAGTTTCAATCCTCCTGCCATCAACAGGGACATGTTCCACTATACCAGGTTGCTCAAAGCCCCATTCAACCTGGCCTTGAACAATTCCAGGGA
>JAOXXN010000395.1:30961401-30998260 GCA_026770055.1 Myrmophylax atrothorax
TCTCTATTTTTTATTTGGGCCATTCCACTTTTTGGGAGGATAGTAGTAGGAATTTTAAAATTAGATTTTGTATTGCCTTTTTTGCCAAGTCACTGGAGCTTTGACATGGTGAATGAGTCTGCTGTTTTTCCTCTCAGGAAAGGGTTGGGGATCAGAAAGCAAAACTAGATCTGGTCAGGAAGTATTTGGCAAGACAATTTAATTTAAAAAAAAAAATCCAACAAAAGAGTGTTTTGCACCCAATATGTTGTGTTCAGAGCAACCTGCTTTCAGTGAAATGTCACTGAAGGGAGAGCAGGGCTCTGAGAGAACGTGGTCCCTAGTTTTAACAGGTTTGGCCTCTGACTGGATTTCCTGTCTCTCATAGACAGTAGCAATAACACAAGAGGAATATTAGGTCCACTCACCATGTGCAGACCTTAGAGATTTCCAGTTCTCCAGATTAAACAGTTATCATTTGGTCTGTTATAAAGCAAAACCAAGGAGACACTCTCTCTGTTGCTTCTAATATTAAATCTAAGTTTTAATATACCTTCCAGAGTGGAGTTGGGACCAGGTTTTGTTCCCTTACTTGCAAGAGACTTCATATAAATATAGAAACATCTATGTTTAAATAGATACAGGATGGAGTATGAAGACCTAAACAACTCTACTGCACTTTGCAGATGTGGAGCCTGGGAGTGTCTGCTTTTTTGAATGTGTTTGTTTTTCTTTCATGGTGTAGCACAATCAAAAGAAACAAAATAAAAACAATACAAGCTGTTTCATGCCTGTATGTGTTTCAGATCAGTTTTTAAGTAGATCATTGCAAAAAAAGAATTATCTGGTGTCAGGCATTTCCTGACAAAGTATGTTAAACTCTTATTTTGGACTTTAAGTGTTAGGAATTCTTGATGCTGTTGGAATAATTCATAGATACCACTTTGGTTTTCCCTGTGTGGACTGAAGATAGGCAGTGCAGGGATAGAATTGCAGCGTGCTGGGGTGCAGGAACCAGATGTCATTGACAAGCAGCAATCCTAAGTGAGCTGCTTGTGGCAGTCCATTTTGAATATTTGCTCTCCCTGACCTGGCAGGAGGCATTTGAAAGAAAGCAAGTTTTTTCCAAAACAACACCATCAGCTGTACAACCCTCCAAATAACACTTCCCCTTCTGCAGGCAGTCCTGCTGGAGTGGGGGTGGAGGTTGTGCTTTCCTATCCTTTCAAAAACCGAGTTGATTTTCTTCTTCCCATCTCTTCAGAAAGCAGGCAAGCAGGTTTTTCTTCATAACACCTCTTCTCCCATTCAGGTGAATGTGAGCTGTGCAGTGTCCACCTCCCTGTACAACATCCAGATGAACATCAAAGGAGGTCCCTCTCTGTGGGATCCATCCTATGCTCTCATGAGCATTGTATCCTATGAATTATAGTTTGCCAAATGTTACTCCAGGCCCAATGCATTGGAATCACAGACCACCTCTTGGATACTCTGAGATCCTGCCAGCTCTCAGGCTCCTGACATGGAGAAGCCTGGCCCGGCAGATTTTTATTTCTGACTTTAAACATAACATGTGCAATGACCCTGTAAAAGAGAAGGGCTGGGGGAGTGTTTGCACCATCCTGCCACTTCAGTGCCTCACAGCAGTCTCAGGACACATTTCCCAGTCCCAAGAAGGGACGTGTGTGCCCCTCATCACTTCACCCACAGCACAAGTGTGGCAGGTGACCATTCAGGCACCATGCTGTGGGCTGGAGACACACTGCAGAAGTCTGGGAATCTCTCACCTTTTTCTGCTTTGGTTCACCCAACTTCAAAATAAAACCAACCTGTTCACACCTCAGAGCTGCTAGGGATCTGCTTTTTGGCTGAATAACTTGCTTCAGATTTTTGAGTTGTTAGCTCCCTTTCACCTGATCACAGAGCAGAACCTCAGTTGCATTTTAAATGTTGACTATTGCCAACTTACTATGAACATAAATGACATCAATTTATTATCAGAGCCATATATATCAGGGGCATGTATGTGGGTAATGCATACGTTTAAAAAAAAACCCCACCATTTATTTGGTTTCTCAAGTAATTTTTTTTGAGAGAAGATTTTCCAGCTGGTTTAGTAGCATGTCATCACATAGAGCAAAGATCCAGTGACTTAAGCTCAGAACCACTGCTTGCAGCTTTTACAAGATGTGGTGTATGCTCAGCAACAGAAAGATACCAAAATGGGAATGGGATGAGGAAGCAGGGGATCAGTGAAGGGTGTGACTCGAAACGCAGCAGAACAGGAGAATAACTACTAAAAAGAAGGGAAGAGGTGAAAGATAAAGGGGATATATAAGAAGGTGAAATATTCAAGTAGTTTTATGATTTGTGTGACTCCAACCCAGAAAGTCTGAAGCTTCCTCTAACAATTCAACCTCCAGTTTCCTCTTGACAGCCTGTGAACCTCTTCACTTCAGTGTCTGACCCCTTCCCCCCTGCACCTCACTAAGAGCCTCCTGCCCCTCTGCCCTCAGCACCTCTTCCAGCTTCAAAACTTGAGGCATCTTCAAATTGGTACTCAGCCTGTGTTCTGCCCACAAATCATCCATGGAACTTGGACATGATCCCTGCTATTGACTCTTCAGCACTCAAAGATGAGAGAGCAGCCTCAGCCACTGGGTTTGTCACTGCTATTGTTTGAACCAGAATTATGGCACTGGTCAGAGGACAGGTGTGTAGGCAGGAGTTTGTAATCCTAAACGGATCTCTGCATTTCCACTAGCAATTTGGCCTTTTATAAGAATCACTGGGCCATGATGACAAGGACAAAACTAAAGTAAATGCAGCAAAAGCATTGTTTGGTGAGTACCAAACTTTTGCTTGATACAGATCCAAGGAAGAATGCATTCACTGTGGCAACTGTGATGTGCCAGAGCTAATGAACCTGACTCAACTCTTCAGTTTGATTTGTCTTTTTAACATACTTGGAAGCAGGAGACCTTATGACCCCTCTGGGAAATTAAAATTCTTAAAGCTCTCATGTCTGACCTTTTCTGTCAAAACAATGTTGTCATTGAGCTATAGCTCTTTCTTTTACAGGCCAAAATTGAACTCCAAAGCCAATGAGATCCTCAGTGGAGTTTGTTCAGTTTATTTGTTGGGGTTTTTTAACTAAAAGAAGAAATCTCAAAATGACAAATCAGTATCTTTTAATTTAAAATTTTAAAAGAAACACATAAATGGACCTGTGAAATCAGGAGGTTTTTCTGACAGCTGCAGCCAAAATTAAAGTTCCTTTACTCCCAGGCACATGGGGATATGCATAATTTTTTTTTAGTGTCCACCATGAGAAGCTTTACATACATTTACAGAAGAGACTGTGTAGGAGATTATGAAAGGGACAAATTGCAATTAGATGCTAAATTCTCAAAGTCAATGGAATATCTTTCCTGTGTGATTGATGGTTAATCTGCATATTTATATTTTCTTCCTTAGCTGTTAAATTCTCTATGTATGTTTAAATTCTTGTTTTCTGTTTTAATTTGTATTTTATGTTTCTTCTTCGTATGTGTGTGAGGATGTTTTAGACTCAATTTGTAGAAACTGTGTTTAAGACATTGCTGCCTCTTTGAATGTCTGAGACCTCTCTGTGAATCTTCAAATGCTTAAGCTCATCAAGCACATTTTAGAGGTATTGAAATCCAAAAACTATTAAGTCCTTAAAAGTATTCTGAAAATAGCCAGCCAGTTAAGAGCTGCAGTTAATGTTTCACTGAGGTAAAAAGTGCAGCACTTCATGAGAGACCTCAAAGTCCAGACAGGGTCTCAACCTCAAGACACAAATCCATATAAAATCAGGCTTCATTGATCCCCCTGCTCACAGAACCACTACAGAGGTGTGTATGAGTGAGATACATTTCTACATCCCTACAGTGTCTACTCAGCTTTCATATGAGTGAGCTACTGTAGTGTTACAACTTTCTCATATGATTTTATTATCATTTGCAAAAAGAGAGATATGCATACATGTGCACACAGATATGTAAGGTCGCCTTTTGTTTTAGTTAGTGTCAATATCTCTGTCTCCATGTGAACAGACCTTAGGTCCACATAATCTCTTTGATGAAGGAAAAATACAAAACCACATGCCAAATATTTTGAGTTTCCAAAATAAACCTGGATCCATGTTGACAAGCTTTTCCCAGGGATAGTAACATCAGTAAAATATTTTCATTCCAATTTCCTGAGAGATTGGAAAAATCAACAAAAGAATTAGCCTGATTGCCAGAAATAATATTACCATTTCAAACATGAAACCTTCTCACAACATCTTGTGAGTATTGAAATGCTTTAAAACACTTTGATTTGTTTGTGTTTGTTCAGGTTTTTGCTTTGTTTTAAATGTGCTTGATTTTTTCCACTGAATAAGAGCATCACAGCTGTTGAACAGAAACAGGGAGGCAGATGACTGGAAATGAAAATCACATCAGAAGACAGTCTCCACTGTACCAGGGGTTGGTATAGGTTTGCTTAGTGACTATAGAGGTTTCTCTGGTTTTGTCAAGAATAACATTTCCTACTAGTAAATGTAGTGAAATACAGCCAGACTAGCACTAGTGGAGGTGATAAGGCTGTGAACTAATCCAGGTGACTTTGTCCTCTCCATTTGTGTAGTGGTAGAGCAGGAAGAGCTCACTCCAGCAGATCTGCATAAGGCCTGGAAGATACTGCCATCCATATCTGCCAGTGCACCTATGCCTAGGATATAATAAATAGCTTTTGAAAGGATCTACACAAGGGCATTTTCAACTCTGTATCCTGAGTTAAAGCTTGATAAACCCTCAAGTCTCACTCCAACAGTCATCCTTGGATTCCTGACTATTCAGTTATCCTGTAGGACATCTGTTCAAAGGGGCTGTGGGAAAACATGATCAAAGCAATCTTGTCATTCAAGGAAGTGGCAGATAGCAGGGGCAAGGCTGGGGAAAGAGAGGTGGCTGACCAAAACTGTGCTGAGATATCCAGCACACCTGCAGAAAAGAAGAGATTGTCTGTGTCCTGCCTAACCCAATCTCCTCCCCATTCAGTCTCCTTTAACTGTTTACAAGCACCACTGGAGACTTCTGAAAAGCAGCAGGAGTCAGAGAGTTAAACTGGGATAGCAAACCAATTTGTCATAGGATGTCAGCTGGTAGATCCAGTTGAGACCATCCATGGAAGACTATGGGTGTTGGCTTGTAGAGAGGTGGGGTTTAGTGGAACCTCACTACGAAGGTGTACATCTACACAAGAGCACTACTTGCTCTGGGCTCTGCAAGCATTTGGCTGTCAGAAATGTGTTTAGGTTACCTGGAGCACCCAAAACTGTAAAAGAAGACACCTATGAACCAGTCTCCCAACAAGCCACATCAGCAGCCATGTAAAACCTGGTGAAAGAGTCACAGGAAACATATAGCATTGTACATGCAAAAGACAGAAGATGAATTTTCCTTGCTTACAAGATAAAGCTTTCCTCTCACTGAAGTCCTGGAAAAAGACCTTTTTTTTTGTACTTTGCCTGCAAGACATTAACAGTGTTTACTGAAAATTGGATACACTACCATTGTAAACAGTGTTATACCTTTAATTGTAATGAAACAAAATTATAAATTCATATAAAAACTAAGCTATTTCTAACAAAGCACCAAACCAAACTAATCTAATTAACAAGTTGATACTGACATATTAACTTACAGACAAGCAATTCATAAACTATCTAATGATGTATTAAGCTAACAGCCTGAACAGCAGCATGTATCAAAGGGAATTCAAGACATTCTGCCAACTAGAGGACTTGGCTAAACTAATGCATTTGTAGCTGGATCTAATTATTGAATTAGAGCTTCAATAATGCTCTTATGGCAGCCTGCCTAAACTGTTGTGGTTAGACAGTAGCAATTCTTCCCATGTCTTCCAGTATTTTCAATTCATTTGCAACACAATTTTTGAAGAAGAGAACTTGAAAGCCAGTCCAGCTTCCTTCATCACAATTAACAATCAAATTTATAAGATAGTAATTAGGACATACATTATTGCCCCAACCTTATATGTGACTGCCTTAATACAGTCAGATGTTTACAGCTAGACATTTATTTCTAAACATAGTCCTCATCAGTAACTCAAAAAAAACCCCAACAACTTAACAGACACTAAAGAAGAGAAAAATATTTAATTATATATTTACATTTCTCTTTCCCACTTCTTGCCAAACTGTATTTGCCTCGGGAGGCTGATGGGCTGTTTAATTAAGAACTAGGTAGCTTTCTGGTAATAATAAACTAACGGACTAGTAAGCTACTCTTACTGGTTTGCACTGATTCCATTTTTAGTATTGCTTGGTTCTTCTGACTTGTGAATCTTTCAAAGGTTAAAGTATTCACTTCTCACAGATTTTCAACAAGCTAATAAAAGGCATCTGGGAAATGTAAGTGGCTGGAGAAGGCTGATAAAAATCGGATGAAATATAGTGAATTCCTCCAAGCTTGTATTAGGCCTGTATTACAATTCAAGAACATCTTCCTATCAGCTTTCACTGAAGATGACAGTAAGAACTGATTACTGATTTAGTAATTAATGAAAAATTCTATTTTGGCAAGTGAGAATGTTGTCTGAATTGGAAGTTATTAAAACTAATTAGATCATGTGAAATCAGACAGTTTGTCTGTAAGCCCCACTGGCAAAGCTGAGCTGACTTGGGTAATGGCTGAGAAGTTACCCTTTTTTAGTACTTTGAAGCACATTAGACTTCATTAAAGACCAAATAAATGCATTTCAAAATGCAGAAAAATGTCATAGAACCAGTTCCTCATATTGATTCTTCACCTTTGAGTTTTATCTGTCTATAGCCTATCTACAGATGAATCAAAGAACCAGGCCCCCTGTCAGTGGAGAAAAACAAGAGTTTGTACATTTGAATTCAGCCACTGTTTCGAATCAGGCAGGTCTTATAAATTACCTTTTTAACTCCACTGACTATAAAGTGAACTAAGGCAAGCAGCTCAAATCTAGATGGCTGAGCTGCAGGCACCTAAATTTTGCACTGAGTTTTCATTCACACTTCTGTAAAATGGGCATAAAAGGTAACTAAGCCAGGAGGGAACATTTGCATTATCCTTCAGTCAAGGTTAATAAAGCTCTCAGGTAAATGTATACCATACATGCCCTACATATTCATTGTCTTGAATATCAACTACATGCCTTAATTAAATAAACAGGGTTTATCTTTTGTTACATCACAATAAAATTATAAATACTTGATTTAAAGCTATTTTTTAGGATCTGTAAGACAGACTCCATGTCTGAAACCTTTGTCCTACCCAAGTTATAGGGAAAACACTAACTTTAAGGTAAGCCATATACAAACAGGCCATTTGTTGTTTAACCTGTTCTCTGGAGGCTGTGTTGTTACGGATGACGCACTTGGTCTGAGGACACTGTTCAGCCTCACTGTGTTTTCCAGTTGGTAGGTACAACAGAAAAGAGAAGCAGTGAAGGAAGGTGGAGTAAAATCACATTTGCATTCTGCCACAGACTCCAGCGCACATAAAAGAGGTCACTAATATGTTGCAGGTAGTGAAATAAATCAGAGTTCATCCACTTTCAACAACACTGTGGTGAGACTGCTGGACTAAAACTGCCAAATTCTTTCCTTTTTCTTCTTTAGAACTGTCACACAAAGTCTCTGGTCAAGTAGCTAGCCAGATGCTGTTCACTAACCCAGCCATCAAGATTATGGACATCACAACCATCATTTCATTAGGACACCAGCCATAAGTTCAGAGCTTCTGGCTTGGCCACAAAGACTTCACTAACCATTAAGGTCTGCTAACATGCAAATGTCTTCTTTCCCAGAGGAAAACATGAGGAGTTTGTGGGGCATAAGTACTGACACCACTGACAATCAGCACATGACTACCATATGGCTGTTTTCCTACCATTTGCATACACCTCCCTAGCTTTCTGCCACTGTATGTGCTCCCCTGTCAGAGGCATGAAACCAAAATACCACGTGGAGGAAAATAAAAGCTTAAGTTGTCCTACACTCTCATAAAACCTTTCTGTCCATGACCCTCCACTGATACTGCCAAATCTAACCCCAAGCCTTCCTGTGATTCATGGATGATTTAATCAGTTCTGAATAGATAGATCTTGTAACCAAATGAGCACCAGAAATGCAAAGAAGCATAAAAAGGCATCACCATACCCAGCAGTCCATCAAGGCTCTCAGTGCCCATGACCTGCAACCAGCACATACTGAGAAGACATGAATCAAGAACTTTGAATACAATAATTGTTTTTCCTCCATCTTGGTAAGCAGGACAGAAATAGCTGGCATGGAACCCACAACAGAAGGCTCTCTTCTTGAGAGACACTGTTTGGCATTCAAAGTGTTCTGGGTGCATGGGTAACAGCCTGTTACTGACTGTGGTCAACCCTCCTTCACTCTTCCTAAGCAAGATCACAAATAAAATAGCCAAAGATAAAGGGTAGTCATGTATAAATGAAGGTTAATGTTCATATTCAGATCCTGGACTTGGATACAAAATCTAGTGGATGAAAAATCTCCTCCAGTCAGCGATCAGACAATAAACATCCTTTCCCGCACTCCTGAAACTGCCTAAAGCATTTGATGCTGTCTCAGAGTCTCAGTTCCTTTTCCTGAGAAAAAAAAAAATAAGACTATCTGAAATGGTCTGAGCTTTTCCTCCAGCAAGGCACTAAAAAATAATGACAGAATATACTGCAGCTTTATCAGAAACTTTCACACAGCTTTTTTTATATACTTACAATCAATCACTAGGTACAGCAGATGGAAAAGCAGGACTTAAGTTACAAGTTGTTACTTAGCAAGTGACTTGTATCACCTTTCTGAAATCTAGGCATTGCATAGCATCATCTAGCAGTCATTCCTGGCTGGCTAGGAAACTTGTCTCTGGGAGATAATAATCTGGTTTTAGTAAATCATGCTTCGATCATCCATCATCTGACTATAACATGTAATGTATGTTCACAGGAAACGGCAATTACTGTAAAATACTGCCAGGCATCTCAGAAAAGCAGGCTCTCACACGCATGCCAGAGTTTGCTACCAGAGAAGCCATCCTGTGGTACACAGTTCTTCCCTCAGGAGGAACATACAGTAAAGCACACTGTAGACTGGACTCAATTTGTGCAGCACAGTGCCAGAACGTGCAGTGTAAGAACCCCACACAAGCAGGGGGGTGCACATTTTTTCAAACATTAATGCTCAGCTGAAAGACTGTAAGTGATGACGAATTGAAATTACTTTTGAAATTGATTCCAACACTTAATTATGCTCAACAGTTAAAACTTTGGTTTTTAGAAAGATATTTATAACAGGCATTTTAGTCATCTAATTAAAATGTGATACAGAACTCGTGAGCCTGAGCGCCCAACTTCTCTGCATGTCCAAAGGGAAAGATATGGATGCCAGCACTTGACTCAGAGCACCTAAATAGGTGTGTAGAATCCTAAATATTTATCTTTGCCTCCTTTAGTTTAAGAAAACTTAAAGCCATGTTCCAGGTTGGTCAGCTTCACATAATTATTTCTGATATAGCAAAGAAATGTGGAAGCAGAGCAAATCTGTTTGTGGATGTAGTGAGAATCACACTACTGCAACATGCAATCAGTAGCACAGCTGGAACTTCAGCCCATACTTCTGCTCCTTGCTGGCTTGGGATAAGCTTAAGTACGTACTCATGCCCTCCTTGGTGGGGCCTGTAGAAACAGATTTCAGCTGTTACAACAATGCTTTTGTTGCTGGCATGCATCCATGCAAGAAACTCAAGCTTCTCCGATTTCTTAAGTGCAGCTCATTTCCTGGAACGTTTGGAAGCATCACAACCATCTTCTCTGTTTCCCTGCCAACCTGTGCTGCAGGGCAACAGGTTCAAGTGGCTTCATTCATTTTTGCTAGTGTTTCTCCTTTATTTCTGAAAGGGTACTTAAACAAATAACCAGAAATTCTGGATACCAACCCCCTCTTATGCTTAATTTCTTGTCTACTGTCCTATGGCAAAACTTAGCACTCTAGAAGATTTGCCTTATGGTTACCAGCTAATGACTTCAGGGGCTACTCTTTCAGTCATAAAACTCTTTTTGTGTTCTTAGTAGCTATTTTCCAGCATATCCAGTGCAGTACAACTTCGGGGCAACTCCACAGCCTGCTCTCCAGAATTCAGTACTGCTCTTTTCTCACAGAAGCACAACACTGGCTTGTGCTGGTGTAGGCAACGAGCCAGGAGGTGTTCAAAAGCCAATGGGACTGCCACACTGCTAGTAATGGTTGTATCCCCTTACTGCCCACCCTTGTCATTCTCCTGTTTTATCCCAGCATAAGGCTCAGGAGAAGAAGCAGCAGACTGGACAGAATTATCTCAGGAGCGGAGCAGGGCAGGCCTTCAAGTTAGGATTTTCCTCGCTGTCAACAGCAACACAACTGTTTCAGTTTCACATCTCACTGGCAAAATCAGGAGCAGAACAATGTGGGGCTGCCTTGGCTTTCTGAATGACTGAGCATGTGTTCCTTCTCTGCTCCCAGGTGGTTTAAAGCACAATCACTGTATTTTGTTCATGATGTTTTGTTTTTTGAAAGATTGAATTCTATATCCTGGCTTTCAAAAATCCAGTTCACAGTGTTCTGCCTTTGCCTGCTCTAGAGCATATAGAGGCAGTAGCAGAACACCAGTATGGAAGCCAGTGTAGTTTTTACACTCAGCCATGCAGAAGGTTTTGGTCCATATTTTCTGCTGGTAATTCTTTATGGAATCACAGAATCAACTAGGTTGGCAAAGACCTCTGAGATCATCGAGTCCAACCTTTGACTGAACGCTTTAAACAGGTTATTGCTTCCCTCACTAGAAGCTTTACAAACGAATCACCAACATGAATATGACTGTCTTTATGCATTTTTTAAACAGCCCAGCCAGAAAACATTTCCTATTAAAGACAGTCTTGGTCAGGAGAAGAGTTAAAATCTAACTCTGCACTGACAGATTTTTGGAAAAGCAGGTAATTCTACATAGACACCTTACCTTTGCTCTTGAGGCTAATGTTTCTGGGAAAAATGTGTGATGAGCACATTTATAATGCACAGATATGCTCTCACAACGTATGCACCTTGAAGCTGTGTTAAATTTTATTTGCCCTTACTTTGACTTTTTTTGGCACAGCCCTGTAACTCCCTATGTGCATCTCCATACATGTTTGCCATGGTATTAAGGAAAATGTCTTTTGTAGTGGTATCTCTAAATCATTAAGCAGTCTTCCCATTATTGCTCCTGTAAACAGTCTACAGAATATATAAACATGCACCATTTACATATGCATCAATCTGGATTATGTCATTGGCTCCATTATAATCAGTGTTTTAAAGGCTGTCCAGTGCAAAGCTTTATAGAAAAAATGGTATTAATAAAGGCACTAGGTTGAAAACAACTGGGTTTCCATGGTGCAGGTAGTCCCTCAGTTGAATCATAATAATTGACTGTATGCATGTTCTTAGCATGGCCCAGTTGTAAAGTAAATTGTGTTAGTTTAAGCCACCACAAAGATGCCACACCCTCAAGCAGTCAATAGGATGCAGTGTGGGCATTCCAGCTTACAATCTGCACCACATTTTAGGCAGACTTAACTGTGACCTTGGTGTAGCTTGGAGGCTTCCACTATTATATGCCAGGTAATAAAGAGCCAGAAGAGTCCCTCACTACTATCAGATTACACTACAGAAAAAACAGGGAAAAAGAAATGCTCGTCGATGCCGCTTTGAGCAGTGATGGTCAAAAAGTGAAATCTGACAATGACATGAATTGTGAATCTTGGAACTATGTGGTCCACCACAGGTCTCATAGTTTCAGAAAGTAATAAAGCTACCTGAAACAGAAAGCTGACATTTCAACAGCTCCCATGAAATACTGTTCTGTAAATTTGGGGGTCACAACATGAAAGTTTTCCGTTTTGACAGCACGACCTGATTATCAAACAGATATGCTGTCCTTTTATATTACAAAAATGCTGCTACTATTCTTAGTATCCTTTAATACAATCCAAAACAATGATTGCTTACTCATTTAGTGAAGCAGGTTATTTGATACTATTGAAAAATCTGCCTAATATCAATAAACCAAGCAAAGTCAGGTATTTCTTTTCAACCTGATCAAGTTTTATCAAAATCCAAAGTCTTCTGTAAAAATGGTTTATTTGAAGAAAGAATGCACTGCTGCAAGGGAACTATCTCCTTCCTTAGTGAAACTACATAGAGTAGCAGGAGTGCTTATAGTGTCTGCTAGCTACAAATGCTTTTATGTATATACAGGCCTTATCCCTGAAAAAATCCATACTTCTCTGGTCTTGGCTTCAATCCCTTCACTCAGAGCCTTGGTCTTTTCCCACACTCCTCTTCCTCAAAGATTTCTGGAAATCCGAAGGATATTTAAACAAGAAAAATAAATTCCTATTAGTCTTTGAGTAACTCAGCTACTTTCTAAAAACAAAACAAAATCTCAAAATGGAAACAGGCTGAATAATCAAAATCTGATTTAATTCAGGCCACTGGTTAAATTCTGCTGCTCCTCAATATTCTGCTCCAGGTTATCTCCATCACAGGAGAGAGAAGTAGTAGCAGAATTTAAGCGCAGTTCAGAAATTACTAATACCAGGTGGATGAGAAGCTGAACCATTGGGTTCAAAAGACAACACTGAAGAGTCAGTATAATTAGCAGCTGATGGTGAATGGCAGTGCACTGTAAAACACCTTCATCAGTGACCTGGACAGTGGGATGCAGTGCACCCTCAGTAAATGCACATGCCAAAGCAATAGAGGGGTCCAGCATGTGGAAGAAAACAGCTTTCCTACTTGGTGTTTGTGAAGCCACTGTGTTCTGTTTTACATCATCTGGAACAGAAGTGAGATCAAAAAACTGGTGTGAGCTCAGCAGAGGGCTACTGAGACAGCTGGGGCTGGAGCCCCTGCCCATTGAGATAAGGCTGAGGGAAACGGGCCTGTTCAGCCTGGGAGATGGCTTTAGGGGGGACCTAACAGCTGGAAAGGCCTTTGGAGGATTACAGAGAAGATGGGTCCAGACTCCTTCCAGAGGTGCACAGTAAAGTGACAAGAGGCAACAGACACTAGTTTCATCAAGGGAAATTCTGGTTAGTTGGATGGAAAACAATTTCACTGTGATGACAGTTAAGCAATGAAAAGAGGTTTTCTGGAAAAACTCTAGTCTCCATAGGGATACTCAAAATTAGCTAAAGGCTCTGAACAACCTGCTGTGACTTTGAACCTGGCCCTGCTCTGAACAAAAGTCCTTTTCAACCTAAATTTATTTGTGATTCTGTGGGTCTTTTTATCTGTAAAATAAAATTAATTTCTACTTTTAAATGCTTTATATGAATTTGTAAAGAAAGGCAAGTGAATTCCTTAAAATGTAACCTTTTAATTAATACACTCAGGTAAAATGAAATTATTTATGATTTAATGTAGAAGTACTACACAAGACTTTAATCATGCAAATGACAACTATTGCTTCCCTTCTGTACAGGTTCAAAAGCTGCACTCATCAATGTAATAGCTGAGCAACTTCTTGTAGTGCTCTCAGCAGCATGACTTAACATCTGGCATGCAGTATGTTTCATGCTTACTGGCATTCTCTTCTATCTGTTTAGATCTTGACTTCTTTTGTTCGGGACATTCACATAAACAGGATGTTTCTCTCTCTGCCTCTACTGATATCATACTGATGCGAGTTCTCCTGCAATAGCCATTTTTGGCAAGGTAACATTAAAGGCTGTGATTACCAGCAAACAAAATCAAACCTGCATTCAAAATGACAAAATAAAATGCAATCTTGTCCAGATCCTGTTAGAAAAACTGCTCCCTGTCTTCATTTTATCTGATAGCAGCAAATGTAATTTGCACAGCTGTTCTTCAGGGACTTACACAAAGGCTTCAGGCTCTGGGAAGACCTAACCTTTGTTTCTCTCTGCGCTGATTCTATCTCATTTTTATAAGGTCATAAATCAAGGTGAGAGAAAGAGAAAATATATTTGGGCTTTTGAATGCAAAATAGAAAAGAAAAAAAGCTATAATTTAAAGCAAAGTCCTCCTCCCCTCCCCTTTTTCTTCCCAAGTGCAAGCTCCCTGCTGTACAAATCAAAAGTATGCACTGAGACGGTACCTAAATCTTTTATGAAATGGGCCCTTCACCTGCACTTCAATGGAACTTGCTGTGCATTAAAATTTCTTTTAATGGCAGAAGGAAATAATTCTGCAGTTAGGGCACAGTGCTTCCTGCTGCACCTGGGTTTTGGGTTGGATATGGGGTGAATGAATTACAGGAGGAAAAGAGAATTGATTTGGTGCCTTTGTGCTGTCTCCTCATGGACCACAAAACCTGAAGGTCCCTACAGTCCTATAAGGGTAGAAAACATGTAGCTTTTAAGATGCATAAGGTCCCCCCTATACATAGTCCATGCATGCCAACACTGTGTTGCCTGACCTGCAATGTCACCCACCCTGCAGCAGGCATGTGGTAGCATGGGGATAGTTAAGCAATCCAAATCTCAAGCCAAGGTGGGAAGCAAGCCAGCAAGGGTGGCCAAGGTCAACATTTCTGGATTGCCCAGGGACACAGTTGTGTGCCAGTATTCTCCCACAGGAAGCATACGGAATTCCCCATGGGAAGGTATGCTTTTCTTAGATAAATGCCTCCTAGTGTTCCCCTAGCTCTCCAATATACTCATCTCATGGCTTAAGGACACATAGGGATTTTGGCATGAGATAGTCCATAGACATGTACCAATTTGCCCTGCTATGGAGAAGTGGATTCTCTGATGCCAGGCATATTCTTTTTTTACTCAGCTCTCTTGCTTCTCCCCAACCACTTTGTTGCCTGCACAAGTTAGCCCACTAACCAATGAGGCAGAGGATATGTGAATCCTGCCTTGTTTTCCCAAATCCATCCTCTTGCACAATATCCTCTATAACCTAGGATACATCTCTACAGTTCCTCACCCTTGTGCAGACATCTGAGGATTGAAAGAATTTCTTCATTCTTTTTTTAAGTTGTTGACATTCATATAGCCCAGGCAAGACTAACTCAGATCAATGCAGCTTACAAGGGTGCATACTTACAGACATATTAGCACCAGCCTTCAAAGAAACTCCCTTAAGGCAAAAAACAACAACAAAAAAAGGAGTCTTCAAAGGATACATCTACCCCCTCTACAACATAACATCCCATGCTCACTGCAAATAATAGTGACAGAAGAATCTGCCCTAACAAGATTCAAGGAAGACACTGAAGTAGACTCAGCTGGATTTCCTAAGAGGAGCAGACTCCTCCAATATAGAAGGAATATTTTTTTTCCAGATGGTAGCTAAGTTTAATAATACAAAAGCTGCAGTACCATCATCCAAATATTTGTTTTTATTTCTGTGCAGACAAGTCTGGCTCTGTTCAGTCACATCTTGCTTTACCATATACTCCCAGTGTGGAATCCTTCCCTACCTGTTCTTAAGTTTTTTGTGTATCCATGCTACCACTAATACACCCTTCACTGCATTATTTAGGCATAAACTCCAACTATAAACTAACTGATGGGTAGAGCAAGGAAAAGCCCTAATTTCCTTATACTTTAACCAAGGAGTGTAATTTAGTGTCTTTGTTGTAGTTCTATTTTTACCTGGCATCACATATGAGATATAGCTTGCATTTAGAATAATTTTTCGTCATTGCTTCTAGAAGCTGCCAGTGAGTTTATTAAAACTTAAAAGGTAATACCCCGTATTCTTTTATGTATGCTGCTTTTTCTCTTCCAGTTCCTTTTGTCTAAACCAAAAATCATTGAATCCAAACCGCTTTTTAAAGACAAATTTAAGGAATATATGCACTAGAAGTTGGGGTTGGTTTTGGTTTTTTGGTTGTTTGGGGTTTTTTCTCCAAGAACTGAATGTTCGGCAATGATAAAAGTATTTCCAACATAATGTTGCAGTATGCCCACATTTCCTCTTGTGGTGTCCTTGTATATTCTGCATCGTATTTTATCTTAGCCTGTTTCTCTGTGTTCAGAAGCAATTGGTAATGTGTATCAATTCTGAATGTTTTTGTGAAAACTTATATTGAAGCACAGAGCTAAGATCAAAGTTAATTCATGCTTTTGAGGTGCTATTGAAATTAAGTAACTGGCTTGCCAGTGATAATTGTGGGAGAATTTTGTAATGAGAGAAAAGTTGTTTCACCTCAATTTCTTGGTCTGTGTTTATTTGGACTATTGCAGACACAAGAAAAGCTGTTAGAAATGGCACTGAATATCTTGAATTACAATTTGATCTTGTTTACATAGTTTCTGCCTAGACACTGAAAATTAACAACAAAGAATTGCCACATAATGTTGGGAAGATACATGCCATAGTTCCTTCCTGCAGTCATGCTCCTTTGTCATTTTCTCCTGCTAATTTACCATAAACTCTGACTGCACAGCTGAGTAATGACTACCACATATATACAGGCAGAGAAATGGGTAGCCCCTGCCACACATATCTTGATTTCCACATGTACCAGACTAAGGACTCACTATCAGGATTGGCCTTTCCTATAGTCTTGTTCAGTAAGACATCTTTAATTCTGTTCCAGCTTCAAAAGACAGCAAAATTGTATCTTTTAATCTCCAGTGACTGGCAGATGGCTATTACCCAGTATTTTACTTTTCCTAAGTGTAGTTTATCAATGCTGCACTGATGCCACTCTCTTTTTGACACTAGCAGACTTCAGTTTGCACAGCGAGCTGGTTTTTTAAACAGAAATAATATTCCATTATCTCTGCAATCATTGTCTGTTCTCATTTTCACACAATTGCTGCTTTATTAAGCAAAGTATTTAGAAAGTTCCTCCCAAAACCTTTACACTGAGTGCTTTTCAAAAATTAAATGCTAACAGAACAATTTCTCTCATTTCCATCACTAGAAGAATGTTAATTAGAAGGGCTGTTTTTCTCATTTTTTCAATCTTCTCCCTTCAAATCTGCATGTGATAGTTAAACACCATACTGATGTGGGTGGCAGAAGTACCAGAATAGAATAAAGAAATACTAAACCAGCACGTTGCCTGTCCTAGTGAAGGTGCACATGAGAAGAAGCTCTGGTGGGAAAGGCATGTGAAAGGGGAAGTCAAGAAATGAAAGAGAAATTTTATAGTTTAGTTTGGACTGTCCTGCAAATATCTGCTCCTGAGTTCATGCTGTGTGGACCTAACAGCATAATTTCACATGGCACAGGATCACATTAGAAGGCAACAACAGCAGAATGAAGCCAATACAGATGCTGTGTCAAGTCAACCAAGGGAAAAGGTTCACATATTTAAATGATTGCTTCATTGCACACAGGCAACTGAATATTGCAGCATTGGCATTCACAGACTTATGCTGATGCTCAAAGTGGCTGCTCAGCTTTAATTATAGGCAGACATTAGAAGAACTTACATGAAAATGAAATCTGGGTTACAGGGGTGCTTGGAGAGCAAGTATTCCAGAAGCAATCACCAGCCAGTGGCAGTCACCACTAGAAACATAACACCTTTCCAAAGAAGCTGGAGCCAGCAAGCCAGTAGGATACCTTGCAATGAGAACATGAGCACAGAGAAACACAGGCTTTTGCTCCACACAACTCATTCCTTGTGGATAGTCAAGCATCACTCTGGGAGAAAGGCGTTTGAGAGAGAGATGAAGGTAGCTCAATTCTGGAGGTCCACGGAGCCAAACCCCTAACCCAGCATCAACACTTGGTACGTATGCTGCCATGTACTGGCTTGCACAACAGCCTGCTCACTTCGTGTGCATGATTTTTACTATCTCCCTCTTCCTACTACCTAGCAAACAGCCACCATGGTGTTTGGTGTTTACTACAGCTTTTGAGAAACTGAATCCTCTCAAAATTGAGCACAAATCCTCTGAAAAAGTAGAACTTTGTCCAGTGAGAAAATTTCTTGGACATCTCTGTGGCACTCTCCAGCCTCTGCTGGAGGGATAGGGAGATCCACAGCTTGTCCCATCAGTGCGAGTTCAGGCAGTGCTTAAAGTAACCCTATGAAGAGAGTAATCTATGAATCTATACTGTAGAGGTATGCTGCAATATACGCATGAACTACATAGAGTAAAGAATGTGGTGGTATGTCTTTGACAGATGATGTACAGCACTGACAAAAAAACCCAGCTCCTTCCACTGTGGTGTGGAGGTTTCAGACAAATATCCTGTCTCATCTCAAGCATATGACTTACTGTCCGTCTAGAGGAGGCCTTGTTATCCCCAACGCTGTATTTCTAAAACAATTTTTAGGAACACAAAGCCATCACATTGCCAAGGTTCACAGTCTGTACAATCTCAGAACCATTGAGTCTGAAAGGAATCTTGGGAGCCTAATTAACCTAGCCTCCTGCTGAGGTTAATTACAGCTTTGCTCAGTTTGGTCCATGTCTACTCTGGGCAACCTCTTCAAGTTATAATCTTTCCCAGTTTTTCTCTTGTTGTTTGTTTGTTTGAGTTTGGGTAGTTTTTTTTGAGGTTTCCTTTTTTAACTACTTAGAAAAAAAAAGACTTTTTCGTTCTAGGCAAGAGGAAATAATTTTTCTTCAGATTTGCTGAGATGGTTTCAATAGCTCTGACAAGTTGTCTTAGTTTAGAAGAAAACTAAGATATTTATATGGACCAGGAAAGAAAAGCCTCCCCCAAGGAATCACCACAACTTTGAAATTTAGGAGTTTCAATCAGAAAAATATATAGAATCAGAGGATAACAGTTCTTAACTACAAATATAGATCTATATATAACCAAAACTAGGACAGAACAAACAACTACCTCCCAAAGAAAAGAACAAACCCTTTAAATGGAACTGAATTTTTGTCTTTGCCCCTTTGGTGGCTGCGAAGTCACTTATGGTCCTCCAGTAAAACAAAGACAAAAGGGTGAGAGTGAGGTATTGACTGCTCCAAATGACTCATGTGGGAAATCAAGGCCACAAAAGAGGATGAGGTGGAACCCTCTGGCAGGCCAATGCAGAGTTCCCTCTTCATCCTCCATTCAGGGATGAGAAACGGGACAGGGGCTGGTGGTGGTGGTGCTCACTCCTCTGCAGACCAAAAGCTGTCTCAGGAAAGGGATTTGTAGCAGAAACCCAAGGCCCTCTCCCTCTGACGAGCAGCACAGAACACCAGAGCTGAGCTGGGGTCACATGTGGCTGAAAACCAGGTCAACTCAGCTCCCTCCAAACACCTTTGTGAGTCCAGCAGACGGTGGCTCCTAGGCACAGCAGCCACCGAAAAATGAACTGAAGCCAGCACACAGGAAAAGCTTCTCCCCCTCCCAGCTGCTGTTCCTCACCTCTACCCCACCACTAAGTTGGAATCTAGAGTCATCTAGCACTCCCTTGTTCCTGGTCCTGGCACTTCAATTCCCCAAACCTTTATGTTGGGAGGGAGAGAAAAAATCCTCTTCCCACCTTTTTGTTTGAACCTTTAACACAAGTGTCAATCAGGAGGAAATTCCAGTGGCAATTGCATAAACCCTTGAAAATAGGCATGTTTAGAAAGGGAATGCTGCTGCTGAACTCCAGCTATATCACTACAGGTATTGCTAGGCTTAAAAGAGACAGTACTACATTAGTAGCCCTCATCTGAATGACCCCAGGTCAGTTCCAGTTGGATGAGATGTACATTTAAATATCTTCACATCAAAGAAAAGGGAGAAATGACTATACCTACATCCACCACATTAATTTTTAAACCAATTCACCCATTGGAATTGTCTCTAATCAAAATGCTACCTCCAAAATAATTCTGCACCAGATATATTATAGCAGGCAGAGCACCCACTTCCTCCTGTTGTGAAGGAACAGATCGTTCAAGACAGGAGCCTGGGCTGCACTAAAGACAGATAAAATTACAGACAGTTTCTAAATAGATGTCAAAAGCTCAGCAGGCTTCTCTTCTGTCCATGGCTGCCCACGTCATGGAAATAATTCCACCATCATTACACTTGTTAGACAGCTCTTCTCACACCTTCCCAGGCCTGAGAAAGAGACCTTGCCTTCAGAACCCATTCTCAGTCCTGTCCACTCATTCCCTGGTTCCCCAAACTGGCCAAATTTATCTCAAGAGTTTAGCTCTGGAAAGCATGCACAAAATTATGCCATTAATTTGCATAGAAGTATAGGACAAAATTGGTATATGACTGCATTTTTCCCTCCAGACTTTTCCTTCCTTTCTACTGAGGAGAAACTCAGCTCTACATGGGGAAGTAGATTTGACGCTAGCAGCATGTGAGCACAGAACTGGTGGAACAGAAAATCTCACGTTCAGCAGGTAGCAGGTTGTGCTGGTTTAAAGGTAAACCGGCAGGAAAAACGCACCCAACAAAAAAGAGATTGTAAGTCAGAGTCACAATTCAATAACAATATTACAATGAATGCAATGGCACAAAGAGAAAATTGGTTTTAACCCACAAA
Organism: Myrmophylax atrothorax; assembly: GCA_026770055.1. Classification (NCBI taxonomy): domain Eukaryota; kingdom Metazoa; phylum Chordata; class Aves; order Passeriformes; family Thamnophilidae; genus Myrmophylax; species Myrmophylax atrothorax. Next base: position 30,981,921 of record JAOXXN010000395.1, read on the forward strand.
ACCCCAGAAGTATGACCCAGCACCCTGGGGCACAAACACAAAGGGGTTTGTTAGCCCCTGTGCTTAACCCCACGTGGTCCCCCCCCAAGTCCAAACTAAAAGGAAGTGAAAAACCTGTTGGTGCAGCTGATGGTTGCAGTCTGGTGAAGAGTGGTGTTCGCAGTCTGGTTGAAAGTGGTGGTCTCCTCCTGTCAAGGTTCTGGTCCTCCTCTGGATCCTACAAGTGATTCCCTGAGGTTTTCAAACCCCAAGATTATGTACCCTCAGGTCCAGGTGGGAGCACCCAGTACCTCCCCCTGGGTGAAGAGTTACACAATGAGTGATCTGACTCTGTGAGTCGTGGGGTATTTTGGAATCATTGACATGACCCCTCAGGCTGGGTGTGAAGGTGCTAATGACACCCTAGAGGAAGCTACCACAGCTCTTATCTCACAGGTGTTTTTCACACCCAGCTCACAGCCTGAGGAGTCAGGTGTACCTTGGGCAGCTGCTGCAAATGGTCCATTGTTAACTGTTCTTGGGAAATGAATAGGGAGTGTAGAATACATAGCTTTGATCACCCCCATACAGTGACAAACTGGTCCCACCTGCTGAACTAGGACACAGGTGAAAAGCCTCAGGCACTGATCCACAGTGGTGATGCACAGGGAAGCTCTCTTCATCCTTCACTGATCACTTGTTGGCACAGTCCTCAGGCCCCACAAAACCATTCCTTCTGCCCACCAGGAGTACTTCAGCAGGGCTCCAGCCATGCTTCCTACATGGCCTGTAGCCGTTCCCCGAGTAATGGGGACGCTAAGGCCTCTAAGATATTTTGTTTCACCCAGAGGCTCAGTACTGCTGAGCACCTCCAGGGTGAATGAGGGATCATGGAGGTGATTGAAACCTGAACCTTCTATAATATCATGCCCACAGTCATCCAGCTGGTAAAAAATAGTTATGGCTGTTGTTGGCCAGAGAGCAGTACTTGTGAGAGATGTTTCTGCCTTGTGTGACCTCCAAGCCTTTCTCTAGCATTACACCACTTGGTCTGAGGAGAGAGCCAGGAGCAAGTTCTAGCCTCCCAGTCTCAAGGACACAGACCCTTCAGATGATGCAAACTCGACTTCAACAGCAGTTTGTTGCCAGGGGAACTGTCCAATTCCCAATGCACTGCAAGAAAATATCTCTCTCTCTCCCTCTCTCCCTGTGTGTTTTTCAATGTGTTTAGAGAGGTTACATCCTGAGGCTGCCAGTCCGGTCCTGAGGCTGCCAGTCCGGTACTCGGGCTTCCTCTCCCAGCATTCCCCAATGGGCCTGTAACAAAGCAATCAGGACAGTTCAGCAGTAAGTCTCGTGACATAACCCTTCCTCTTTGTCAGCAAGTAGGAAAGAAATAATTTGCTGGAGCCTGCTACAAATATACCACCCAGGCACAGATAACATTCTTAAAAACGGATGTGAAAGACAAGAACTAATCAAGGATTCTGCAGCTGTCAGAGGAAAGTATTTTCTATGGCAGAGAAAATACCTCATTTTTTTGAGTATTTTCCATATGATTTTCCCTTCATGCAAACTGTAATTGTAGAAACTGGAACTCAAGAAATCTCTGGAGGTTCTGTAAATTTTCAAAATCATTAAGCATAAGATTAAATGAAATTGGAAACAAAACACAGGCTTTCTAGTATTTCTGGTCCAGTATATCTAGTCTTACATGGAGGTTATGTGAGGTGAAGGTGAGCTATAAGTAGCCAGGAGAAAGACTGTATAAAATTTCAACTTTTGACACAATCTAAATAGCAAAACTGGAATGCAAATCAAGAGAGTTACATGTCAGCCACAGATCCTTTCTTGACAGCAATAGGTTTAGCTTAGAAAAGGATTCTTATGCTCCAAATATTTTTGTAGGTACTTCACTGATGAATGAACAAAATACACCACTTATTTTAACTTTACTGCCTCTTAGGAGAGGATGAAGTCACACCTGCTGCGGGACCAAACCACTTAGAATGCTTGGATCAGTGTTTGGGAAAATAAAGATTAGAGGGTTTTTTGTGATGTTGGAGGATGAGCTTTACCAATTTCTTTCTAACTATTAGAGATACCTTTGGGAGTATTTTCTGACACATGCATATTCCTATATAAATTCTGGTTGGTAGGTTTAGAAATCTATCAACAGAATCCTCTGTTTAAAGCACCAATTGCTGAACATTTCTGGAATATACATTGATCTCAAAAAGGTAATAAATATATTTTTAGTCCAACTTTTAACTACTTAACTCTGCAATTTATCTTATCACTCCTCTAAAAAAGCTGGTGAGACTGACAGCTCATTATTTTTTTCATCATCTTCTTTGTGATGATAGCATTATAATTCATCACCTTGAGAAGACACAGGGATATTCAAGTTGTGAGAACTTTCTGTTTAAGGTTATAATATTGCTTTGAAGCACCACATCTTAAGACTTCAAAAAGAATTTTCCTTTGCAGTAAAGAACGGACGAAGGAAGAGGGGAAAAAATAGCTGTAATATTGCAAGACCTAGTAGCTGATCTCACAGTATAAAAATACCTTGGATTCTGTACCTGAATACATCTTAGTGTTTATTGAAGCCAAGCCATCTAGAACCAAAGATTTAGTAACTGAAATTTGAAAATTACTAATGAGTCTTACAATACTGACCATACTTCTTCATCATACTTTTGCTGTCGTACCTTTTTTCACACCATGTGTTAAAGGCAAACCAGCTGGGCTCTCTGCTCCTATTCCTGTCACAGGAATAATGCACAAGCATGACAGACCAAAACAAGTCTCTAATTAGCTGAGCTAATTAGTTTGAATATAGGACTTTTTTCATTATTATGGAGGGGCTCCTAGTTTCCCCAGAGAAGGCTGACCTCTTCTACTGGTATTTACACACGTATGGTCTGCCAACATTCACACACTCTGGGTGGTTAACACAATCAAGGATACAGGGATATCTATGGTCATAAAATAGGCAGCAAATACCCAAAGGGATGCACCCCATCACAACTAAAGCACATACACATATCTGTAGCTCCCCTATTACTTGTTTTGATTCCTTTAGATGTAAAAAGCATTGTTCTGATATAAATTTGGTCAAAAACAAGCCTTTTTTCCCCTTCATTAAAGGAAATAGGAATTTCTTAAAAATTGAACTTTATAACACCTTTATTGAGCTTTATAGTTTTCATTCATTCCTTAGTAGTGAATTTTAAAAAATAGGGCACAAAACATATGGATTCTTTTGGACTCTTATCTCCGATAATGTCTGTATGATACAAACTGTGTTATACCAGCCCTTCCCCAAGATAACATTCACCTTCCAATAAAAACCACAAAGACAGATTAATGACCAAGACTCAGTCACCCAAACATACACCTAAGGGACTCCCAGGAAGAGCAAAATCTTGGAGGATTCATCATTGAAGAAAAAATAGGGTCTACTTGCCCAGAATGAATATGAAGGTAGCCCAGACGAAGAGGTAAGACCCATTGCATTTTGGTTTTTTTAAGTACATGTCTATAATATAGAGGTGAGGGTTTTCAAGTCCAAAGAAGGGCAAGAAAGATGGTGAAGAGCCTCAAGTACAGGTCTCATGAGGAACAGCTGAGGAAGCTGGGGGTGTTTAGCCTGAAGAAAGGAAGGCTCAGGGGAGACAACTCTCTACAACTATCTGAATAGAGGCTGTGGCGAGGTGAGGGTCAGCCTTTTCTCCTAGGTAACAAGTGATAGGGCAAGAGGAAATGGCCTCAAGTTGTGCCACATGAGGTTTATAATAAACCTTACGAAATCTTTCTTCGTGGAAGGGGTTGCCCAGCTCTAGGAGAGTCTCCCAAGAGAAAATGGTCAAGTTGCCATTCCTGGCGGTATTTAAAAGATGCGTAGAAGTCGCACTTAGGGACATGCTTTAGTGGTGGACTTGGCAGTGCTGGGTTAATGGTCGGAGTCACTGATATTAAAGGGGTTTTTCCAAGCTAAACTATTCTTTGATTGCATGATTCTCTATCCAAAACTACTACCAAAGGAGAGACTCTGACCTGTACTTGGGCAGACCATCAGCAGGTGCAGGAGAAGGTAGCAAAGGTGGCCAGTGCCAGGATATGAAAGAGGAGTGGTGGGGAACCCCGGAGGTACAGTGCACAGGTCTGGATGTCCCACTGCCAAAGGAAGGCTGCACTGGGAGAGTGGAGATTGGGCCGGACTGGGTGGGTGAGTCAAGGACAGGAAGCATCAGACCAAAGATTTCTTGGTTGGTTGGAAATACCGACGATGTCTTCATAAAGGCTGAAGGGAGGGGAAGTTCCCAGAGCAGCTGAGTTTGTCCCCAATGGTTTCATCCCCTTTGTGCTCTCTGCTGCAGCTGGGTGAGGTCATTTCGCCTTCCTCTTCCTCTTCACTTTTGTGGTGAAGTGACATCCTTTGGCTCTAAACCGGACAAAGGCAGAGCAGACTGCATGATTATTTCCTTCCCAGGGCAGGTCAGGTCTCCATCACAGATTGTAAGACTAGGGCTTTCTTAAGATTTTCAAGGCCACCAGCACAGATGATGAAGGACCTGCAGCCCCCAGTAGCAGAGCGGCTGTTGAGTTTCTGCTAAGCAGTTTAGACAACTGTTGTACCCAACACACCATCCTGTGAAAGAGGAAAGGAGAAAGCTTTGTTCACAGGGGAAAAACTGTCCTGCAGTCAGGGGCTGTCCTCATAGTTTGAAGAAGCAGGAGGCATGGCTCTCCAGTACACACAAGAAGCCAGCTCACTAGTTCCTCTAGTTCCCCTGCTTTATTCTCAAATAGTCACCTGTAAATCCCATATTTCCTAACAGATGTGCTTCACACTCGAAAAAGATGCCTTAACAAGAAGGGAAATGGCAGCCTGGCTAGTTGGGAGATGTGAAGGTTAGTCCAAAAGAAACGGGTTGGTGATTCCAGACCAGCAGACAAAATCTGCTGTTTGTATAGCATAAACTGAATGTAATTTAGGCTCCCTTGGCTCAATCTGCACATCTTTTTTTTTCAAACTATAATCATACCACAGAGCAGCCACACAGCCCCATGTTCATCTTCACATGGTGCATTTTGGTGTTGTTTGCAGGGGGTTATGGTGGTCATGAGCTAGGTTGTTTTCAGAAAAAACTTAACCAGATGCTCTTAGCCAAGTGTGCAAAGATAAAAATGTACTTTAAACCTCACTGGGAATACAAAAACCCAAATGAATGACTGGGGGCATTCATCTGAAGAACAAGGCTAACCCTGCTTTGGAGTAAAGAGGCAAATTGCATACAGCAGAGGTGGGGGGGCTGCAGCATGGGCATCTTTGATCCTTGGGTTCACTTCTGTCACATACAACCCAAACTGAACATTCAGAGAAGAGGGAAATGGACAGAAATCCCTTTTTCTCCTTGTGTCTGCTTTGAATTAAGACTTTGAGAACTTAGAAAGGGCAGTTTGGGGAACCTGACAGTGGTGGAGTTCAGGGACAGTAAGTATTATACAGGTAAGTAGAAATTTTCATATTAACCAGCCACCTTCAGTCAGTACAAATTCAGCATAAAGCAAGCAAAAAGGAGTAGGGGGTTAGGGAGATAAGGTAGAAAAAAGTGCTAAGGCCCTTGGGGCAAACACCATTACCGTCATATAAAAGTAGAACTGCTCAACCCTAAACAAGGCCTGACAGTACATTCGATATAGCAGAAAGACACCTGCTGGAGAGCTCTTTATGTGAGAGGTTAGGAGAAATAAGGATAAACTGTTATTAGAAAATATACAACCAGAGTGTGCAATGCCACTTACATTCAGAAACATATTTTTAATCAATCTTCCCCATATAACACATTTATAAAGCTTTTAAAAAGCTTAGCATTTCAATGGTCTTTTGTAACTATAAATCAGGAGGTGTGTCAGTGGCACTGCAACCACATAAACCAAACCTCAGCTGTTAAATGAGAGGAATCCCAATCGATCTGATGTGCAATTTAACTTGTCTGGTGGAAGCCTCCAATCTGTCTTGTTTCCAAGTTATTTGGAGGTAACAGGTGATAACTACAGCTCTGCATGCACAGATAAAAATGTGACTCTGAGCAATCAGCAAAAACATTCCTACTGAACCGCTTTTCCCTCTGCATGCGGAGCATCTGACCCTTGCCAGGCTGCAAAACTATGGCCTGGAGCAGGATGTGAAGTCAGCCAGAGGCAGATAGATGCCAGCATGCACCCCACCATGGGCCATTTCCACCCGCCAAGACAGCTGCATCATTCTTGTCAGGGCTAAGGTTTGTTCAGACACCAGCAAACAGCAGGACAATAAGGCTGCTGAGCCCCAAAGTGCAGCAGACAGCCTTGGGGGGTTGTACTTGGTGTCAGGGGAGGGCTGTGTGCTGGGGAGAGGAACAAACCTCACAGGGCTAGGCAGCACCCAAGAAGGACAAAAGATTCAGCCTGGAGCCAAAGCTCATTTAAATCCATCTGTATTTCAAACATCCAAGCCACTATGCTAAAATACCCAACACACTGCAGCAGACTGAGCCATTCTGAGATAGGAGACAAGATACCACTACCTAAGACATGGTTTTCTTAGTTACTTCTTTCTGTTTTTCTGTTTCTGTAAGAATTCATGGAGTTTTAAACACCATTTAAGTTCACTAGCAAACTGCAACATGGCACTGAATACAATACAAAGGTAAAGCTGATTCTCCAACCTATTGCTACACAAAACCCCTATGGCACTGTAGGAGAAAAACAGTAATCAATAAAGTACTATTGCATGTGGCACTTAAAAGGCAATGCTCTTCAGAGAGCACTGCTTAGAGAATAGACTTCTTTTGTGAGTGTGCTGGTACTCGGAGCTCATTAAATAAAACCACTATCGAGTTAATTAGTTAATGTCTGGTAAGCCCTTTGAAGAAGTATGACATTGGGTATGTCAGTACCAGCTGTTATTTATTTCAGGGCTAGTGGGGCATACTGTGTATTTGACTATGCCAGTACAATGCCCTTTGGCTTCAACCATGAGATCTGAATAAAGACAGGATGTAATATCAGGAAAGAATTTGGCCTTTAAACTTTAAAAATGCTGCTTTTAGCATCTGCCATCTTTTCCTGACTTTAAATTTTACCTCAAAGCAGAGAAATCAAAGTTTTTCTATACAAACAAGAGATACATTACACCCGCAGGAAGCAGTTCTCCATTGCCTACAATTGCCATAAAACAGTACTGGCTACTGGGAATGAAGCAAGCTTAGGCAGCTCCAAGACAAAACATGAAAAGAAGTACTACAAAACAGTGGCATGGAGAACAAGGGAGTTATGCTATGAAAGATGCATACCCAGACTACACTGGCTCCTAAGAGGTCTGCAGAAAAATCAGAGCAAGACACATCTATGCCTATGTCAAAAGGTAAGACAGATAAACACCCTAAAATCCAATCCATGCAGTGCCATAAGTGTACTTGAGAGGATTGTGTTGTGGCAGGCAAATATTGGCTAGAAAGCTACCAATAAATCAATCCTCCTAGGAAAATATAACCTCTAGTCCTCCTTAGTATTTAAACCCTCCTTTAAGTTGGCTTTTACATGCTCTTTAGACAAAAAGCTGAGTGTATAGCTTTCCAGTACACCTATAAAGCAAGATGCCTGAAGTCCAAAATAAGTGAGGCATCCCTAGAGGGATGATAGATTTTGAGTTTTTTCTTCAGAGAGGCTCTGTGAGGGTGGGAACACACACCTCCTGCCAGCAAACATCGTGTTGCCGGTAGTAGTCCCTGGCCACACAGTTATGTCTCTGCTGTGTTGAGACAAACAATTCAACCAAGGAGGACACCACCACCTAAGCCAACCACTGAACATTTGCCCACAGACAACATTCAGAAAGCTCAGCTGCTCTCATATTTTTGTTCAGATAATACATGTCAAGTATCCATCTGTGCATGAAGCCAGTACAGATCTCAGTTCTTTGAAGATGACACAAGTAGTTGTATATACATATAATTACATGTATTATGTCATCATAATTATAGAAGATACCTTTATACTGCAGACTATGTCAACTGTTTACTGCTTAGACCGTGCCTGTATTTACAAGTTTGTAAATTAAGAAAACTACATTAATTAATAAATGTTGTTGATTTTGAATTCTATTCTTTAATAAGTCTAAGAAAGGACATCAGAGGAAGAACTAATCTCAAGATAAACCATTATTATTATTCTAGAATAAAAGATTGTCTATGCGTGGAATAAAATTTGAGTATCCCAGGACTGATAATCCTGAAGGCTCTGCCTGCAAGTAAATACACCTCTCTGCCCATTCAACTGCACAATCACTCTGCAAAACCTCAAAGAAAGCAATTTAAATTTTTTAACAAATGCAAAGAGTGAAACAAATCAGGTAACTCAAAAAGGCCAAACTATGAAAAATAGATTTCATTACTGAACCAAAGGAAGGACCATTTTGGAAATTGGAAGCATGGATTATTACCTCCAGAGAATCAAAGTCTTTCTTTTACTACATTAACTCTCTCCATCCATTATTCATCAGAGATGCTAAATTAGACAATTTTCATGTCAAATCACTTCTAGGAAAACCTTTCCTGTACCAGTGAGGGGCCAGAGGCCAGCAGGGCCCCTTTGTGTGTGCTGAGGCACATTAGGTCTCCTGCTTGCAGGAGCTGGGATGAGTTTTGCTTCTCCTTGAAATTAAGCTGCACCATTTCAGGCCCCAATACCTTCCCATCATTACAAAAAGCAACTCCTTGTAGGATTTTATGCTAGGCTTCTTCATATTCTTGCACCATTAAGATGTTTGGAGGAAATCAAGAGGGATAGGAACAAATAAAGGTAAAAGAGAGATAAGGTGGCACCAGGAATACTTTACTATTCTGTCACATAAAGGCACATCCTGTCACAATGCCTTCTGCGTGCCCTTTCATTTTTACTCTGCTCCTACGGCATTTGGTGTTACCTGCTCCATATTTCTGTCACTTTCTGCACCTCCTGCACCCAGCATCTATCATTCCCTTTCTCCCTGCAATGAACTTGCAATTTCCCCCCTTCTTTATCAGTGTCTCTCTTCTTCCCTCCTCTTTCAATGTCAATTTTAAAAGCTGTCCTAGGAGTCTGGAAGGACTAAGGCCATACCTCTGTGTGTGACTATGTATATACATCTGTGTGTGTGTACATACGTGTGCAAACCTCCTCCACTCTCAGAAGCAACAGAAACAGCTTGTCCTTTGCTTCAGTCAGAGGGTGAGGAGTGGAAGAGTGCACAGCCTTGGTCCCACTGCTGAGGGGAGTAGCAGTGGTCAGGGACTGAAGCACCTTGGGAATCTACTCCAGCATCCCAACAAATCCCATGACTTGCAGCACCAATACTCAGCAGAGTGTCCCAGATGGTACCAGCCTGGGAAATAAGCTGAGCGGGACACATACAGGCCAGCCCATTTCTTTGCCACTGATATTTCAGATCCAGCCTTTCCCAGATAATTTTAGCTTGCTTTACCAATTGATCCTGAGAGCAAGCGGAAATTCTGTTTTTATTCTTAACCTTGTTTATACAATACTGTGATGAGCTGCATACATAGAGCCAGAGGGAAAATGAGGCTTAGCAAGTACTAGTTCTTGGCACCCAGTTTTTAAACAGATGTTCAGATGTCGTAAGATGCATTGTAGTGGTGGGCTGGGCCCTGGTACAATGTGCAGCCAAGGATGTAGTGACAATTGTACAGCATTAATTAAACTTCCTGAATGACCTCACTTAAAGGCTCTGCAGAGACCAGATAAGAATCACAGAGCTTGGCCAAGAGCCTTAAAAGGGAAAGGAAAGGGAGGGAAAAGAACATTCCGTGAATGTGGACTTCTTACTCCCAGTTGTGGAGCAGCACCTGTGGGGCCTGTCGGTGGGGGGGGGCAGTGTGGTTGGTCTTGCTCAGTTTAAGCAGACAAATTAATGGGTCAGATGTGCAAACAGACAGCCACAGGTGGCCCTGGAACCTTACAGCAGCATGCAGAGCAAGCTCCCTCCCAGCTTCCCTCACAGTTCTGCTGCCCTCACCCCTTTTTGTGTAGCACTTACACAGCACTTCCCATCCACTCCAGGGTCCCAAGGCAGGTCCCCCACTTCACAGGATATACAAACTGTACTACCTGGTGTCATACTACTGCAACAGTGTCTGGCAGACTGTGATGGAGCACTGAGACACTGAACTGCAAAGGTACTGCAAAATGATGACATCCTAGGTCATGAACAAAACACAGGTACTACAGAACTAAACAGGGCCAGGACATGAACTTGAGCACAGCCTTTATTGTGCTTTCAACAGCTTCCTGGCCTGATTGTGTTTCCCAAGACAATGCCCAGGCTCATTTCAGGCAAGACCATGTTTAGGTAATTAAGACAAGATGACCAAGACTACCTTGTTCTGGCGAGAAGGAGCTCATCCATCAGCAGTCCAGAATCCCCTTTGGATGACCAGGACATGGCCCATTCAACTGACTCATCAGGGTGACTACAAAGCCCAGAGATGTCCCGTCATGCTGGTCTCTGAACACAAGCCAGTTTACACACCTTCACCTGGGAATGAAGGATTGCTCCTCAGGACAGATGTCTCTATCAGCACAGATGTAGTCAAAGCTACTAAAGTGCTTAGCTTCCTTTGATTTCAGGCACATAAGCACCTTCAAAAATAGAGTCTGAATTTCACCATAATGCTAGGAGCATGATTTCACATCACAATTAGTGTCATGTTCCCCTGGGATGGTCCTGCTCTCCACCACCCTTTCATCAATTTTTGATGGGTCTCTTTCCATCACACCAATCAATTTACCAAGCAAGGGCACACCAGGTGCCTGGCTACAGAAACAGTGTGACATAAAGCCAAAGATGGTGTGAAGAAGAAAGGTTGCTCCTTTCCACAGCAGGCAGCAGATTGATTGTCTTAGATGCAAAAAGTGCCTCTGGAGAAATAAGCAGTTCTTAGGAAATAACATGGCTGCTGTTCTCTGCACAGTGGTGCTTGTTGTGCCTGGAGAAAAGATGCTGCTGTAGAGCTTGGTCTGCACACCTTTGCCATCAGCATCCTGGTATGAAGTTCTTAAGCTCTACTCACTCAGCCCTGCTGCTGACCTCAAAAGGGGGTTTGCCTACAGAACCTATGGAAAGGAGTTCAGAAAGTTACCCACAGAATGAAAAATATTCTCATACAAAAATTATATTTCTCAATGTAGGAATTATCTTTGGCCTTTCCTACCCACAATCCTGAACAGGAGATCATTGTGTCAGGAAGGCAATCAGAGGAATGTTTGGTCATCTCAGTGGTTTTAATATTACATATACATCTAATGTGTTCACATGCTGATCTTACTGTGTTATACATAACACAAAGGGCTGTGAAAACTGCTGGAGAAGGTAAAACACCAGATGAGTTAAATAACTTGCTGAAATCCCACAGCAAATCACTGATAAGAATCAAGAACAGAATCCATGTGAAACAGCAACACAGAGCAGAACCCAAAATGATTGGCAAGATGCCTATCGATTTCAAAGGGACCACGATTTAATCCCTGGAGTCTTGACTTCTAACGTGACCTTCCTGTGGCACAGCAGATTATCAGCTGAGAAACTGCTCTATTTCAGGTTGATCAGTATGATGATGCATGTGACATGCATCTTAATAAGCAAGCGATGATAAATGTGTTTTTAAGTACTGTTTAACAAAATCAGTCTAGTAGATATTAGAACCATCAAAAATGTGGTAAAAATATTTTTCCTAGATTTACTTGGTTTATGTGATCCAAGACCCTGCTATTCTTACACATCACAAAAGTCTGTAACATTTAACATTTTCTTCAGCCAAACATGGTAAGTGTCCTTCCCAAATACAGAGTTCACCACATGAAATTTAGAATAGCACATTCAAATAGGGTTAAGCACTTTCAGTTAATCTTTAACATGGAGTTAATTACTGCATGGCTTGATCTCCTGAAGCTTTCTTTTCACAATTAGATTCCACAAGGACAAAAAGAAACAAAAAGCTGCAAATGTCACCATGATCATTATGGGGGATCTTTCATCAGTAAAATAATAAAGAAAATAGCCAAAAAACCCTTGTGCTGCATCTGTGGCAAAATGAGACAAAGAGGAGAGACACCCATGTCTGACAACACACGTCTTATAGGAAGGCAGTGAGCAGCCTGGGTAACAAAACACCTCAGACCTTGAGCACCTCTGAAGCATGGGTAGAACAAGTCTCTGTTCCCTCCTAGACTGGTGGTTCCTGCAGAAAGAGGTGAGGGCAGAACTGCCCCCGGCAGGACCAGAGAGCTACATGCTTTCTCCATGCTGTGTGCTGGTTCTGGCCCTGCACTAGGAACATGTGAACTAAGCTTCCAGCAGGAGACAAGGATTGCTGGGGTTACCAGCAAACTCTGAGCCCCTACCAGAGCACCTGAGGGGCAAAATTTACTGTTTTCTTTGCACAAGGAGAAAACACCAGTATCATATCCTCTGCACACTCACAGAGTGGTTACTCTGTGTCCTTCATTGTTCACTGTTTAAAAGACATAGTTGTTGAAAAAGCACAGCCAAATGTGTGCAGAGGATACATTTTCTACTTAATTTTCTGCATATGGTACTCAATTTTGCTTTAACACCTTTAAAAGCACACATGCAAACACATTTAGTGACCTTGTGCTGATTCCCACATGAATGCTTTCCGCAGAATGGCCAGGCTTTACCTGTAATAACATTGCAACTGGAAAAGTAACAATGGGAAATTAAAATTACAAAGAAATGAACTACAAACCAGTTGATAGAACAAGTATGTTAACTTGCTCACTGTGGAGGAACAGAGCATGATCTCTCCTGAAAGCTCAGTTCACCCCCTGGGCAGATGTGTCAGCAGCAATGCCAATGCCTCTAGAAATCAATCACCTGTAGACCCAAGGTTAAAAGGCTGATTTATGTCTAGTGGTAGCACAATGGTTACAAAGGCCCTTCTCAGCCTGGAGATGGGCTGAGAAACAGGCCCCAGGTTCAGAAATCCTTAATACCAGCTCAGGCCTGTGATTAAAAGTAAAAAGCAAAAGACTTTATCTTATAATAGAAAGTGTCCACTCTTTAAACAATTCTTGTTTGACCCATAGACTGAGTGTACAAACACGATGCTTGAGGACAACCTCACAGCCTCAACAGATGTTATTATCCAGTGATTAAACAAAGTTTTTTTCTTCAGTATGTTTAAAAATTATATTGATAATAAACCAAACAACAATAAAATACATTAAAACCTCGTGAAGGATTTAGATAAAAATCAATGTCATCTGAGCTCAGATTGTCTTAGATGAGATGAGACTTAGAAACCCTAAAAAATGGCCTAGAACACAGTACTCTCATATTTAGGAGGAAAAGGGAAAGATAAACAAGTTCAGCAAGTTTCTTCCATGGCTTCTTTCTTTCCTGAGCTTTCTTTACTTAAAAAAAAAAAAACAAAACACAAACAAACATACAAACAAAAAACATACACCAGTTTTGCTAAGAGGATTCCATCTCAGACTTGGCAAAACAATTTTGATGCTATTTTGGAAAAGCATTTTTGCAAAATGGGTGCTTTTCCGCCTTCCACATTCAGGCTTTTCCATCAGCCTTCTGGTGCACACTGATGTCTCTGACACTACACAAGCACACACTTTTACGTGGCTCAAGCCTTCCCTGTGCTGCACACTGATTTCCAGGCACCAATAGCAATCCTTGGTGATGGCCTATCTGCGTGTCACAATGATCCTCTTGACTCCTCCAGCAACCCAAGACTTTCTCAGCATTGTGCTCACACAGGAAGGCAGCTAAGTTCCCTCACGATTGACACTGGCACCTAATAAGCAGCAGCTTTTCCGTGGTGTCCCATGGATTTCGTTTATCATTAAATAAGATTGAGCCCATTCCAGTCAAGAAAGCAATACTTTTGCAGTATCAGCATGAGCCAAATGAAATATTTCCAGGTTTTCTTGTGACTGGAGTAGCTATCATTCTGTTATGCCAACACTACATTTTTGTAAGCTAGAAAGCAATTATTTTAGTATTGAAGCCCAACATCATATGTATAATGTTTAACACAGAAAGCAAATAACTACAAATAGGTAAGATACTGATGGAACAGAGACTCTGCAGGCAGACGGGTATGTTGCTCCAAGCAACTATATCCCTACCTCCCCCCAGTAAGCTATATTAACTGCTCTGACACCTCTTCATGACAGATAATAACCCCTCTAACAAGCACCTGACTCTGCCTAAGTATCTCTTAAAAGTGTCACTGTCACTCCAGTGGGAGCTCTGCTTAATGCTTGTCTCCTGGTGAGGTGAAATAGCTCAGCACAGACAGCTCTCTCTGCTGCAGCCTTCTTGCCATGAGCTACAGGCTCCTACTTCTCCATGCCCAACAGCTGGCCACTGCTTTTTCTACCACACTCCCTAGAGATGCTGGCAGGATGTGGTTCCAAACCTAAGGAACTGGGAAGCTCTCTCATATCTGCCAATGGAAGTTGTGGAATAGAATATCAAAGCTTTTACACTGACAATGCACAAGAATTCTCAAATGCTTTCAGTATTTCAGTTAAAGACATGAGTGGCATAGCAGGATACTTCAGATCCACTTCTCAAAAAGAGGTAGAAAGAGCATTCAGCTATAGCTTTTCCAGGGTTTTAGCAGCAGTGCCCAGCTCTGGAAGCATGAGTGCAGTGCTATGAAAAGCTGTGATAAATACAGTATACTGTGGGCTAGGGTGAGCAAAAGAAGGTAGGAACCAACTGATACATGTTAGTTCTGCCAGCTAGCATAAATTTAAAGAAACAAAACAGCAGCCAGAGGGAAATACCTGCAGTTCTTTGAGAGTACCTCAGCTTTGAACTTTAACTTCTTTGTTTCACCAGTTTAAATTAAGCGATTATAATGTGGTGACAATTCTTTTTAACATGCTTCCCAAGCAAGTTACCCATGAGCCTTTGATAAGACCACAGCACAAAAAGGGCACATAAAAGATGACTCTGAAATTTGTTGTTGTCACATTTAAGAGATAAAAAGCCTTTTCTGTGCCACAGGGGTGGAGAAAAGCAGAGTATTTGAATCAAATCAGCCTGCTGGGTATCTAAGGAAGATAAGTGCATGCGGTGTGTATTGAGCACATACTGTTCTTGAAGGGGGTGGATAGGAACATATGGGGACATTTGATGATACTGGAGGGATCTGAAGACTCACTTCTCTCTGCCAGCAAAGTTTCTTTTGGCTACACAGTTTGAACCTGGTTCAGTCCCTGTGATCTCCACCACTATGCCTGTGCAACCAGTGCTAGACTTCTCTTGAAAGCAAAAAGTCATACATAATCTGCCTGCTGGAAATGTTCCTCTCATCGGTCCTTCCCTTCCCATAGGTCTTCTCTAAATCCTGCTTTCTCTGTGTTGGTCAATGCCCTAGATAATTCTGCATGGGATTAAGTGATGCCTGGGAATCGGAAACTTTATCCAGCAGGGAAAGGGAGAGAAAAAACAGTAGCAGTTAAAGCTTACTTTAAAATACTGGGGTTTGGGGGTTTTTAATATCTGGGTGAAAAGTACACCAAGACAACATCAAAACACATATTTCTTAGGCAGTAGCTAGCACCAAATCCTCAGCTCCATTCTGCCTACAACTGGGAGCTTTGTGGAGCAGACTTTTCCCATGAGACTCCACTTCCTAGGAAGGTTTATTTCCCCATATCTGAGTTCTGAGACCACATGCCTGGAAGCAGAGAAGGGAGCCTTCCCATCCATTTTAACCCTTCATACCACATAAACCACTAACTTACTAACAGCCCTGACCTGCCGTGTTTGCACCAGTTGCATATTGCACTTTCCAGGACAGTAGAAAGGCCATGGGAACATTTCATGAACATTTCAAGGATAATGTGCTGTGCTGTCATGTTTACAGATTTGAACATACTATCTCACATGAAGTAAAAGTTAAAACAGGCCCCAGTCACAGCATGAGTTTTATCACAAGCTCCGCAGGGCCAATGCAATCAAGATCAGGCCCATTCACTGACACCTACTCACTTTGGGTACCTATGCCATGATCAAGTCACTCAGCCTTCTGGTTGCATTGAATCCATTGGATTTGTTTTAAAGCCGTCTTTGAATTAACATGACACATCTGCAAATGAGGATTTAAAGAGGGCAAATATGGCACAACTACAATGGGAGTGAGAATTCCTAGCAGATTTAAAACCATAGATAGATGTCCTTTTATAACCTCAATTTTTTAAATGTGTGTAAGGTTTGAAGATGAAGCTGGCATCACATGCAATCACAAACTAAAACTGGT
>JAOXXN010000395.1:31039580-31051294 GCA_026770055.1 Myrmophylax atrothorax
AACTGCTTGAGATCCAAAATTACTATGATTATCCCAAAAGCATGCAACAAGACACAAATTGAGAAATAGTTGGCAGTATTTTCATAGCTGTGGAGGCAGGAATTTCTTCAACTGTATCTCTGTTGGCAGAGTTGATCTGTTAGGTTGTGGGATCCAAAACACTGCCATAGCTCTGCAGTTTTGTTTCTGGAGTTACTAGATGGAAAAACAGTGATGAGAAGAGCTGAAATCATGAATGAGAAGTTAGCTACCAATAGGAGAGATTTCAATTTCCTTCTAAGCCCTTTCTTTGCTGAGACATGTCTGGTTATCCCAGTCTTACTATCCTTTTCAATCACAATTCCCAGCAATACAGTTACCAGCACTGTTTTTACAGCACCAGTTTTGCAATATGGGGAATATCAACAACATGCACTTTCAATTTCTTGAAACCTTCTTGAGAGGCAAAAATCCCTTGGTACAAGAGGTGTCTGTACAAGGAAATATTTTGACCTGTACTCTCTATGAAATCTAAATGTAGAAATAGATTTTACAACAACTTTTAATGTGATATTCCACATCTAAACAGTTTCACTTTCTATGTTCAAATACTACAGTTGTAAATTAAATCCCTGATCATCTGCTCAAAATTTACAATAAAGGTCCTACACACTGAGTGGAAATTCTGCAATTTCATGCTAGAAATTTAAACCAGACCCAACTCTTTCATCTGCACAGTTTCTTACAAAATCTTTGTTAAAAACCCCAAACCATCACAGAAGGAAAAACTTCTAACAACAATAACCTCAACCTTCTGTCGTAGCTCAATGGTAACAACACTAAGCTTAAAAACTAAATTTTGTTGGCAATGCTATTTGTTTAGGGAAAAAATGTATCTGCAATGCATGAATTGTCAAAAATTAAATTTATCAGTACTGTAAACTAACTGTAATGAATAAAATTAAGAAGACTGGAAAGTTAGAAATCAGCAGAGAGAAATGATGCAAATTGTGCATATGTGAATGGTTATTTGTAATGGCAAAAAACTACATTATTTATGTAAAACTGACTGTTTACTATGCCTAAGCATGATGTTTTGTGCCAAGAAACTACATGGTTGTTTTTTCTCCTGGTGCTCTCTTGCTCAGTCTGTGAAGCTTTCATTTATTTTCAGGAAATGTTTAACATATTCCTGCCATACTGCATAAAATTCTGAGAGGAAGGTAACTACATCTGCAAGTATCATGTGTGCTGAGAAATGTGCGCTGAAGACAAAAGCTTTGTCTTAGGAGAGCCCTGGCCCAGCAGACATCCCCCTCTGTCCCACTGCTGTGTGCACCCCAAGTCACCACCAGTACCAACAGGATTACTCAGAAACATGGGACTAAGTACCTGTTTGCTGTTCTTCCACATCTAAGATAACACTGTGAAAGGAGCTGGGAAAATCAATATGTGAAGAGAGACACTTTTATGATCAGGAACAATTCCAGGCCATGTGAAGTGCCCAAGGCCATTGTCTGTCTCCTTTCAGAGCCAAGGCTAAAACTTACATTAGAAACCACCCCTCTGCCAGTTTCTCCACTGCAGAGTGGAGTGTGATCATAGCTGCTGTGTGTCCCACAGCAGGGAGAGGACCTGATTCCCCCTTGCTCTGAGTCTGTAAAACACCATGTTGAGTTTTCAGTAGTTTTGCTATGAAACAGCTCAAGGAAGCCTGAATCCAGGGAACGGGCAAACCAACTCCGGTATCTCCTCATTCCTGTTACTGTCAGTAGAGCTGACACACAGTACAGCTGACTATACCACAGTGTAGTACAAGTCTGTCTACAGTAGAGGTATGTGAAATAGCTGAAGAAATCATGCTCCTTTTTCACATACCGCATGCAATACCACAGAAAGGAGCATCCTTGGCAAAAGCTGATCTGGGGGAAAACACATCTGGTGAAACAGAACCTAAGTTTAGGAGAGGGGCTTGAAGATACTGAGAATAGAAAAAGTATACAGATCAGCAAGGAATTAATAGCAAACTTCGGAAGTATCAAAAGACATAGCACTGTGGGATTATAGATTCCTACAGATGTCAAGAGGGGCTAACCAGGAAAAGGCCGTTACTGAACAAACTAGAAGTGTCGCAACCTTTTTTGCAAATTAAAAAAATTAATCTTCATACTTTAAGAAGAGCTACTCCAGGCTATGTCAGGATTACTAGTGCTTAAGGGACTGACTCAAAGGAAGTAGTGGCAGAACAGGCAGAGTGACTTTGTCCCCTGGCAAAGAAGTGTCCTGCGTCAATAGCAAGCAAAGGTCTTCAAGCAGATGACATCTAATACTTGCAGCTAGCAATTCCTCCTTTTCTGGTATGATCTAACTTATTTTCCTCCTTGTGGTATCTCAGAAAATTAAATCTATTTCTCACTATGTTAGCCTTGGTTCTGATAGTACTGCTTTTAAAAAAGATTCTCAAAGCCTGATGGAAAAGAGCTGAAGATCAGAAGAGAGAGAACAAATTGTACAAATAGTAGAAAGGATGGTAGAAGCCATTTCCCAATTTTTTTGTCTTTCCTTTAACATATAACACAGTGCCAGTTTCATAATGAATTCAATAGAAATGTTGCCATTGAGTTCACCCTCTGACAGTAAATTTGCCATGCCTTTGAGAAAGTTTTAAGACAGCTTTAATCTGTGAGACACCAATCTTAACCTTTTGAGAAGCAAATACTTTCATTACCCCTGTGACTGATTCTCTGAAGCTACTTACAAACGTTTTCTCAATAGGAACCTAATAAGGAAGATATGAAAGAGAAAACAAAAAGTAATGGAATCCTAGAGATGTTAAAGGAGCCTTCCATGCATTTTTTTATCATCATCAGAAGGTAGGAAAGTTGGCTGTTTTACTGATTGATTGCAGGATTTTTATTCTACAGAGCTTCTTGGTAAATCCAAGAGCACTGGAAGCTTTGGTTAAACCATATGTTCATACATCAATGCTCCTTTCAAAAGCACTGCTTTCCAGAGGTTAGGGGCCATTAAATTTGCAGTCTAAAGGGTCTTGAAACCCCATCACATTGCCTAGCAGAAAAAAATGCTGGCTGTGGACTTACCTATTGAGATGGCAAAGTGACCATCTGTGGCTGCAAAACTCTTCAGCATGACTCTCTTTGCTCTTTCATCAGACAAAAGTCCTGTCAAAATCAGTGGAGCTACAACAATTTAAAACATGTGCAATGGCTTTCTATGGGCAAAGGGATAGAGCTGACCAAAAAGACCACTCAGGGGATAATAATAATAATAATTATAATAAATAAGTCCAAAGCATTGTCTGGAATCGAAAGCAGGTGGGGAGACAAAAGTCCTCATGAATTCAAATTGAATTTAACTACTAGCTTTGCCTGTTAATAAAAAGTGATGATCACAATAACATCTTAGAACTTTCTCCTTTTTGTAATCTGTTTTCAAGAGTATACACTGCTTTGGAGGTGTGAGAGATGAATGTTATTTTGAGATGAAGTATAACATTTTTCATGCTCAACACAAAACCACAGTGATTTTTACTATTTGTTATTGGTACTGTCCCAAGGCCTCAGGCATTGCAGCTTGCTCCTTCATACTGACACAAATGTTTGGGCAGACAGTCACTCAGATCAAAGAACAGATCCTAATGAAAACTATTAAATTCCTTTCATGGCTTATTTTCCAACTAGATCCCTCCCCAGTCTGACATAATGGCTCAAACACCAGCACTGACACACATGGGAGGTGGTGAGAAAGAGTGACTCGTAGCAGAAGTCAGACTACACACTGGCAGTGACTCTTTTGGGGAGCATCTTTCCCACATTTGTGCCTATTTGGCAGCATGTTCCCACTTCCCAGGAGACAGCAGGGCTCATTGAAAGAGCTTTAAACTAGATTTGATTAATAAATAAACCTGGGGGCAGCACACCAATGTATCATTCTGATTTTCTATATCAGCTTGCAACAGTTGTGGAACCACATGCTAAATGTTAGGCAGAAAGCAGCAGATTTCACTAAATAGCCATTTGGCACCGAGGTTAAATGAGAGATTTAGCATGCAGGTGGTAACATCATAGCAGTCTCCATGGAGTGTCTTCTATATGACTTTAAAAAAAAATCATAGAAAATCCAATTTTAGAAAGCAGTAATTTTACTAAATGTATAAAACATGCAACTTCTCATCTGAAAATTTGCATAGACTACTGCAAACACATAATGAAAATCTGTGAAATGAAATGCAAAAGTTAATTTATCCTTTCTTAAAATGGACAGTAATTCTGATCAAGGTCTTTACTCTCTGTTCACGTTTGCCAATAGTTACTGTATTCACAGGGAATAAAAAAAAATACCCTTTGCTGCCTTCACATAGACAGGTTTGAAAGTCTAGGTACTTTCAAATTGCTGACAAATACAAACAAGAAGTATCAGAAAAAAGTAGACCATAGAAATCCCAAGACTTGAGCATTTGTAAGTAACAATGAAGATCAAAGCAAGAGCAGCAGGGAGTGAGAGCTGATGATGCTGAGCTAAAGCACAAAGGGAAATACCCAACCAGTTCCCTCTCCACACCAAAACTGCCTTTGTCACATGTAGCTTCAGGCATAGGGAAGGGCTGGAGGGGTAGTTTCGTATCAAAACAGTTCAACTTGACTGCTTCTGGTTTTTATTTTTAACTATTGGCCTTGCATGTGTTTTTAACATCAGCAGGGAAACAGAGTACATTCTGCATTTTGAACGAGTAGTACCAGGGGACTTACAGCAAGAAGCACCTGACAAGAGCAGACAGAGCTGTGGTGTTCCCCTACCAGGCATGGACAGAGCACCTGCTGAGGAAGGGATGTGAGAGGGCTGGTGTGTTGGTGAGGAGCTCTTGCACCAGCCCATAAGAAACTCCAGGGAGAGGACCTTTTCCCTCTCAGAAAGCAGGCATATCTGCCAGGCAGCCAGGACTCTTTGCCAGGGAGGACCTGACACCCAATTCTCCTGGGTTTCACCACACAGATCAGCTTTTCCCCTCAAAAGGTAGCTCATGGAGGAAGCAAGGCCTTTACCCATGCCCAGGCTTACTCAACAGCTCTGAGGTTAGAGTGATCACTTTTTAATTCTGCCTAAGGTCTGAATTTCTTGTACTACATATTTGAGCAAACTTTCTCTGGAATCCCACTCAAACCACCGAGGTGGCACACAAGCTCCTAATCTCCACTTTGTGACAAAAAATTGTTCACTTTAAGAAGAGAGGTAGGAAAACCTCTTGGCCAAATTCTTCTTAGGAGTTGGAGGCCTTTCCTGTAAAGGAGTAAATCCAGGTTCATAATCCCTTTAAACAGGGAAGGGATATGATTCAACATCTCCCACATCCTGGTTGAGCAATCTAAACAAAACGCATCAGACCATCTAATTGGCCATCTGAAGGAAAAACCTAGTTGGACCTAGACCACTCAAATCCTCTGGTGATGGGATCAAAGGCTTTACAGCCAATCTGGCCACCAGGACACTTTTGCTTCATCAGTGTGGGAAGAGTGAATATTTCCGGATCCAGCACAACTTATTAATGCTATTATAGTGTGCTGGCATGTAATTAGAAAGGATTCCTGCTACAGTAAGTAGATTACCTTTCACAAATTCAATTTAGAATAGTAAAGGAGTTTGCTAAAACTCACCCCAAAAGGAAGAAAGACCCAAACCCCCCAATGCATAAGGTACTGAGGAGTGATATTCAGGTTTCTCAACAAGTTTATAAGGCCAAATATATGACTAAAGTGGCAAACTCCACAGCAGCTCCACTGTGTTCTTGAGCTAGAAAACTTTTATAAAACCACACAAAATTTACTGCACAAGCATAGTGCATTTTGGTTTTCTAGTTACTTATCTGCTAAGACAAATTTTCTACACATATAAAGTACTATTGAAAAGTTATCTCCCAAAAGGAATGCACTGCAGCCTTGCATCTGATTCTAATAATGGAGTCACAATACTTTTATCAGTGTCCCTGTTAAGGAGTACTACCATGTTATAGCATATGTGAAAGATAGCCCTCCAGCTGGACAGTCTACATGTCTCATTATATTCAGATGGGATATAAATTATATCTGCCCACACTCAGCATTATTTCCCTGTTCTAAGCTCTGAGGTAGACATAAAATGCCCCAAAGCACGAGAAGTACTCTCTCTTGCGTCATTGTGCATACAGCGGCAAAAATAACTGCTGATACCACCCAACTTCTGTTCTCAGTGCTGAGAGAAACTGCTGCTATCGAGGAAAAAACACAAAAATTTCAATAAGTGACTTGGGTTATGTGTAGGTAATTTCAATGTCACAGAAAGGCAATACCCAGGAAAAGAAGAAGGAGCATGCATGGCTAAATATCAAACCATGCGAGACAACAGTCTGATAATGAGATTATTGACACAAAAACATTGGGTATGAACAAGGGTAAACATTTAGATCTACAGATACCTCATTGAGCAACACATGAACTTTTATATGAGTGGAATAGATCCTCTATTTACTGAGCTGCACTAAACTTGGTATGCTTTCTTAAGTGTGATTATAGGTAAATATTGACAACCCTTCAGTTTCCTTTTGCATTGAGCAAGCTCCTTGGAGGAAGAACTTGGCTTGGGAATGCTTTGTAAAACACAATCTATGTCTAATTACAAACAACAGTGGCAAAGAACAGAGATAAATACTTACATCATTAAGTACCTCCAATACTCTCAGGTTCTTCACTGTGTTTTCTTTTCAGCTTCATCAGCTTCCCGGGTAATTTTCCCTCACTATTCTCCTTCGTCATACAATTTCTTTAAAATTTCTTCTTGATGCTTAGAAAGAGATCTTAAAGGGAACCAAGAGGTTCCTTGAACACAAGTGGAATTTACAGTCAATTTATCTTTAAAAGAGGAAAGAGGTTTTCTTTAGAAGTACAGCCCTACAAAATTCAAAACACAATACTCCTAAAAATGGGATCCTTGTTAAAACAGCATGTTGCCATAGTGGGTAATGCTCACAAATAAGCCAGATAACAACACGCAGGTGCTGTGAAACTGTGCTTGTGAAAGACTAAAAGCCACTGCTGTATTTCTAACTCAGCCAGTTCTCTGCTGTGTTGCCTCATGCAGCCCTATGGAGAGGTACCACCCACCACAACATGCACACTGTCCTGTGAGGGAGACCAAGCAACAGCTACCTTCCTTCCATTGAGAAAAGTTTGTGGAATTGCTTCCTGATGCCATTTATCAGTGCAGCCACAACAGCAAAGTGCTCTTAGTGCAAATCTAGTTTCACCGTCAAGTGTCACCATGTTCCCATTCCAGCATTACACTACCTGCAGTCATTTAAAGGAGATATGCCTATTTAAAGTGACTTATGGCATACAGATATTCCCCAAGAACAGTCATCTTTAAGACCTCTTTCACCTAGGACTGCCACCTGTTTGCCTGGAAGTTAACTAGAGAAGACCACAACACAATTTCTCTTCTTGAGAATAAGCAGATAAAGCTGAAAACCAGGACAAAATTAAAAGTTAAGTAAACATTTTTCCTTTAAACCTCTGATTTCCTTAAGGCAAGGAAATCCCTGGTATTTGCATATGATGCACTCAAGGAAAAAAAAAGCCTTATTCCACATCCTAGCCTTGTTTAAAAATGATGTATGTTTTTCCTAAGGAAAGAAAAACGAGCAATCCCCAGAGTTTTTCACCAAAAAATCCTCAAACAGCTCTGCAGTTCCCTGGCAAACAACAGAGAATCAAAGAACTTGCAAAGTCACAAAAGCAACAGGCTGTTAGTCAAGTGCACCAGTGGTCTTTGGTGACATGGAGCTTGTCAAAGCAGTGTTTGCTTATGAGAAATATGAACATAGGGTATTACTGACCTGTTCAACCTGTTCACATCAAATACAGCACAGGGCAGCTTGGTTTAACACTGCAAAGAACTCCAACACTCTTTACGAGATCTGTAGGAACTCAAGCTTCCTCATTCAAGATTTGAGGAATTCAACTAAAAATAGGTCAGGGGAACTGGATGTCAACTTTCCACCTCATTTAAGACATTTGGAAGTTATTTGCTTATTCATTGCCATGATCCCACTTCAATGGTCTTCTGACAATTGGCATTTTCTTCCACACACAATCTAACACTTCTATAGAACACTATATTTTCAGTTGCATTGCTTCTCTTACTATCAACAGTACCATTTTAAGTCACAATCCCCAAATAAGCATCAGTGGTTTGTCTTACTACTGTAGCATAGTGGAGGTTATTAGAATGAAAAAGGCAGTAAAATCACACAAATCAGAGTGGAACATACTACAACCCTAGTAATTCTACTTTATTAAAATAACTTATTTTTCTATCTAGGAATGCCTTTTATGTAGCCATTTAGTTGACTCAGCATTCAGCAAGCAAGGTCTCCTGTTGCTGTCAATAGCACTGGTTTTTTGCTTTGGCTCATGGCAGGGGTCCTTGCAGACCTGTGTGACTGCTGACAGAACTGGGGAGACAAGCTTCGACCATAGCATCTCTGCAGTTTGTTGAATTCTTTAGTGACAGTAGCATTTCCATGCTGTTGTCAACCACCTCTCTTGAAAAGAGCCTCCTCCCTGCAAATCTCCCAGGTGATCTGGAGCAAAAGTGGTATGGACTTGTTCCTGGGCAAAGCAATTCTAGAAGAAACAGAACCTGTTAACAGGTCAGTAAGTTGCACACTGATTCTACAAAACAAGAGTTCAACACTCGGGGATGATTCTGGATTGGCTCCCTGGCTATAAACTCACACTTGACTGTAATCGGGAACAATTTTCATGTGTGGCCAGTCTGAGAGGAGAGACTTTTTACAACATTCAGAACTAGACACTGTGCTTCTATAGAAATGGAGAGTAGTAATACTCATTTCTCAGACAGAAGAAAAAAATGGATGAACACTGAGAATTTCTAAAATTGCACCTTAGGAAGGTTTCACATGTCAAGATGCAGCCAGCTGGTTGATAGTATAAATGACAAGAAAAAAAATAACCTGTACAATGAAATCAGGTGCAATAGAAATAAAAGGATGCAAGAACAGTAATCGGCAGCATTACAGAGATGCTATGCAGGAAAGAAATTCCTTGGTATGTAGAAACTATGCCCTAGAGTCTCAGTAATACTACTTGTGCATTTCAAGTACCAGGCAAATCTCCTGACCTGTAGGTAACTCATGAGCAAGTGCTGTTTGTTCAGGGCTTAATACATTTTGAACAATGTGACTACTGATAAATCAGTGTAACTCAGCATAGTACAGTGTGGATTTAATGACCTCCTTTAAGCCCTTCACAAACTTTTACTATTATTATAGACAGATCAGAGCAGAGTATTTCTATTATGTACAGTACCAATTAAACAAGTGATTTTCCATAAGAAACTGTCCAGAGCAATAGAAGAAGCATTTTAATGCCATTGTGTAAATTCCAGTTCCTCCTTCTCTTGAATGCTATGCTTTGTCCTAGATTATCAAATGGAGTTTCTAAGGCATTAATGAGCAACTTCCACTGGAGCATGTAAGCATACTTTGTACTTCTGAAAAGTCACGTGGACGTTCATATAAAAAAGTAAACAAAACCTCAAAATGAGAAAATAATAACTGAGGGCTTGGAGACTTTTAGATGAGGAACAACAGTTGAAACTTTCTTTTATTTCACTCTTAAGATGTAACTACACATATCAGCAAGACTGATGTGATCAGCACAAAAAGGTTCTCTGATAATTGCTAAGGAACCGATACTTTCATGACAGAACAAGAAAAAGACAACTCATAAAATCAGGTCACAAAATTAAAACTTACAGAGCTACAGACAAGACTCAATTACAGAATGCCTGCTGGAAAGAGTTTATTGTGGAAACAGCCTTCTACCAAGTTTTGGTCATTTTAAGAACAGTATTTTCACTTGGGTTAGGTAAAGGAAAAGTTTGACTGTCTGCAGGGACAGCCTATGGGTCGCCTGGCAGTGGAAAGAAATGTCTTTCTGAGACATTTACATCCATGTGCTATCCCAAATGGAAAAAGAGGTAGGCAGCAGTTCCTTCCCTGCCATATCTGTCTCTGAGGGTCATCAGAAGGCAAATACCAGGCATTTAGTTCATTAGATTCTATTGTAATCCTTTGGTACAGTTGCAATGGGATCTTCTAATTTATACTAGTCAAATATATTGTTAGTGATATGCTTCCTTCTATGCCTAATGCCACAGACCTGGTAAGGGAGAGCTAACACTACAGCAGACACTGTTCTGGCAACTCCCCTCTGCTGTGCTCAGGGACCTGGGCAGAGACGATTGCTGCTGTTGAAAACTGCTCTCTCACACTTGTGTTCCAGCTCTAATATCTCTTCACTGGGCAAAATTACTGCAGCTTCCTTTCTGCTACTGGCAGGACAAGACATTAAATAAAAAGCAGTAGTACCCTCCTTCTTTCCTGAGGCTCTCTATCCAAGCTGGTTTTAGAAAATGAATTAGAAGTATCTGGGGTTTTTTTGAAGGGAGAATCCAAATGAGGACACCCAAATTCAGTCACTGTATTGACTATCAACTCTCTTATGCCCCATGTTCTGCTCTCTCCACTCTGCACCCGCCTGTTAGCACTTCTCATAGCAGAACCAGGTTTCATTGAGTGAGAAAACAGAACTGATTTCATATTAAAAAAAAAAAATTTGGCCAAAATCAGTTCAAGACATTCCAAAAGTTCAATGTCAGCATGCCTTGCCCAGTTTGACTCACACTGCAGTCTACAAGATTGATCTAAAGAGGCACACTTGCCCTGGGTGAAGAGTCCCCCAAAGGTTAAAATTCCTGCAACACTTACCCGGTAGGCAGAAAAAGATAAGACAGCAGATAACAGGGAACGTCCTGGCATTTCCTGCAGCCACCCTCCTCTTGGAGTTGTAGGAGCTGGTTTTGGTCCACTTAAAGTGTATGAATGTGATGTATTTAACCTACCCACATGTAGTTCACAGGGAGAGAGGCAACTTACAATTTGTACATATCCTGCACCTAAACAGGGGTGTTCAGTTTCCCATACATAAATAATAAAAATAGCTAAAATACAGAGATAAATATACATCAAGCAAAATTTATAAAACATTAAACCATACATTTTAAATAATCACAAATATAAAACATTAAACCATAAATTTTAAAGTATTAAAATCCATGAAAGTATATAGCATGTATAATGTATGCAAGTACATAGGTGGGTAGGTAGGTATGATTTCCAAGCCTTTCTGTGCGGCTGGAGCTGCGGGCTGGGAGCGGGGTCTCCAGCGCCGGCCCCGCCGGGACCCCGTGGGGCCAGGTGAGCCCTCGGCGTGCGCAGGGGGCAGCCCGGCCCTCGAGGAATTACGGAGTAGGATTACTTCATGTTCCCACCGGCCCCGTTTCACAATCCCGCTTCCAAAAAGCTCTGTCAAACCGGCACGATGCTTCAAGCACACCCCCATCCGTGTACTCATGCTGGATTTTCCCAGGCCATGAATAATCTCGAAGCCCCCACGATAAATACACGTTCAGGGATGCCCGGAGCTCATTCAACCCGCCAGCCTCGCCGACGAGAAGGGGCCAGGGCCAGAGCCGAGCAGCCGCACGATGAAGTTTGCCGCGAGTTGTGGCTGTTTCCGTGCCCGCGCCCGTCCCGCCCGCCTGCCGCCCGCCCTGCTCCGCTCCGCGCTGCCGGCGCTGCTGCTCCTGCTGCTGGCGCT
>JAOXXN010000395.1:31069146-31100778 GCA_026770055.1 Myrmophylax atrothorax
CCCCGGCCCCGGCCGAACGCCCCCCGCGCGTCCCTAGCCCGCCAGCACTGACCGAGGTAGAGCACCACGGGGATGAAGCCCCAGCGGATGGCGAACTGGCCGCCCTTGAAGAGCTGCTGTAGGCGCTGCTTGGCCTCCTTGCTGAGCTTCGGCATCCCGGCGGCGGGACAGAGACGAGGAGGAGGAGGAGCGGGGGAGGAAGAGGAAGAGGAGGAGCTCAGCCGACTCGTAGAGGCGCCGTGCGCTGGGCGGGACCCATGGCTGGGCTTGGGGCGGGACCAGCACCAGCCCTGCCGGGGAAGGGCGACGGGAGGTGCCGCCGGGAGGTGGCGCGGCATGTCCTGGGCACAAGCAGAAGGATCGGGATCGGGGTCGGAATGGGGGTCGGAATCGGGATCGGGATCGGGGGTGGCCCGCCGGGGTCGGGCGGCTGTGAGGGGTCTCTGCAAACGCTCTCGTTCGTCTGTCTTAGGCCCTGCAGGAGTCACACCTGTGTTCCTTCCCTCGAGCTCTCGAGATGTGTGCGCGCTGCCTCTGGAGGGGAGGAAGTGCCTTTGGTAAGTGAAGAGAAGAGGTGAAGTGATGAGAAAAATGTTTGGGTGAAACTGGAAGTGCCTCTCCATGAAGTTGTGTCAAGCGGAGGTTTAAGTTGGCTATTAGGGAAAGGTTCTTCACCCAGAGGGTTGTTGGACACTGGAAGAGGCTCCCCGGGGAAGTGGTCACAGCACCAAACCTGGCAGTTCAAGAAGTATTTGGACGATTGGTGTGACTCTTGGGGATGTCCTGTGCAAGGTCAGGAGTTGGACTTGATCCTTGTGGGTCCCTTCCAGCTCTGGGTATTCGGTGATCTTTGATACCAGGCTGTGCAATGTGTTCAGTCTGTGGAAACACAGTTTGGCGAATGAAAGCTTAACTGGAAATGTAGGGAGAGACCTAATATCTAAAAACTGCCAGTACTGCACGTTGGCCTAGTCGTTACAACCTTAGAGCCCGGATAAATACTGAGTCACTTTCTTTTTTAACTAATAAATGAGTGGTCTCTGCCCTTGCTGTGCCCTAACCACCCATAGCATCACAGACTATTCTGAGTTGGAAGGGACCCAACAAGGATCATCGAGTCCAACTCTTAAGTCACTAGCCCACACAGGGGATTGAACCCATGACCTTGGCATTATTAAAACCAAGTTTTAACCACCTGAGCTAATCTCAGGGTCTCAGCTGCTATCTGTTTGACACCACTTACTTATGAGGCATCTTGCTGCATGGGGTTTGTGCCATTGATTCAGCCAGTTACCTCATGCCTGAGCCACATTTTCATGGAGTTCATGAGTGTCTCTTTTATAAACTGAATACCCTGTCCCTGAGGAAAATTTAGGCACTGGTGCTCTAGTTCATCGGCAGATGAACAGCAGTATGAAGCTTGGACTATGAGCCTACACCCTTCCCAAGAAAAGCATTTTGGGGGGGAATTCTGGGAATTCTAGCTTGAAAATGAAGTAACAAGTCTTTCTATCCATACGTTTGCATTGGATTACAATTTTTTTGATATATCACTGTTGTCAGACTTTTCAAAGTAGTACTCAGGAGTAGAACTGTGCAAACATTCAAAATTACAAATTTACTCTTCTTCGAACAAGTGTAGTTCAAGAGACACATTCATTTGTCAGTAATGGCTTGTCATACTCAAAAGAGTACTCAAACGATTGAACCTGCTTTTCTGAGTCTTGCCAAGGAAGAGAAGTGGTTGCTGCAGAAACCTATTTTCCAGCCATTTAATATTAAATTGGGTTTCCTGTGGAGATGAGGCCAAGTAAGATTTGTTTCCATACTGTAGTTACTGTTACAGCTTGTTCTTTCTAAACATACAAAACCAACTGTTCATTAAGCCCACAACTTGTTAATAATCTCTTACAAAATAAAATGTGACCCAGTGTAGTGGAATTAAATTCAAAAGGTATTTTTCCTTAAACTTCCTGCAATTTTAGTGTAAGTGGGATTCAGAAAATCGAATGTACTAATCAACGGATCCAAAGGGTTGGACAGCTCTGTCTTCTTTGAGAATTGGTTTAACAGTGTCATATGTGATACAGTATAATCTTATTGTGGATGTTCTTGGGAAAGGGTATTCGCCAAAGTGTGCCACATGTACCAGCTCGCTCTTTTCTTCCCTTTACATGTTAAGTCAAGGAATAATTTTCAGAACACATAAACTTGGTAGCTCTCTCTTCTTATATCTGCCAATCTGAATGTTTGACGAAAAACTTGTAGGTTATTTCCTTGATTTAACTGTAGCAGCCAGAAAATGAATAGCAAGAAAGTTAGTATTTCTTTGCCAGTTTTCTTGCAAAAAATCAGTGCCGTGGCCTAAAAGAGCAAAAACCTTTGTGTTTGGTATGCAATAAACCAGTGTTGATTCTGTATAGCTACTGGTCTAGATTTACATAGTCTTACATACTGAGGCTGCAAAAGAGTGTCTGTAAACAAGGGAAAATGACTGGAGAACAGCACTTATTCCATTATAACACACATCCATAGTCTCATACTGTCCAAAGTATCATATTTGCAGTAAAAAACCCAACCAACCAACCAACACCACAACCTCTCCCCAACAAAACAAAACCCAGAGCATCCGAACAGTAAATGATTGTACTGACTCCAGAAGTTTTCCATGCCTTTTTTGGCTCCTGTGCTACCTAGGCGGATGGGGAGTCAAAGAGCACCGCAGTCCTTTGGTGAACTACTGACTCAGCCAAAGGGGGAAAGAGAGCAGCAGTCATCCTTCCTGCAAGTTCATGGGACAGCGCTGTTCAAATAATTGAAATAATGAAAATCAGCCCCTGAAACTATTCCTATGATAAGGAATGAAACAATGAGCTGCTTTGAAGGGAGAAGTAGTACCCATAGAAATGAGTATTGAAAGAAATTGACGGATGTGGCTTTGCCTGGAGAAAACAGAAGTAACATGTTGTGGGTGTGCTGTGGGTATTACTTAATGTTTGTATTTTATTGTAGTAACACTTCCATAAAGGATTTTGATTTTATTTTTTTCTTACGGCTGATAATGAGACAAAACCACTTGGAATGGTGTATCCATTAAGAAAAGAGCCCCAGTTGCTGAAGTGACAAAAGAAAATTAGTAACACTTTATATATTGGGAGGTTTTTGTTACAAAAAATCCCTTTGAATTTCTTTTTGCCTTGTAGTTCATGTGATCAGCAGTAAGGATAAACTAAAAGACAAAATTGCAGAGGTTTCAACTGAGACAACAAGAACGTGAATCCGTACTGTTTTACTAACTTGATTAGCAGTAATTCCACATGTGCTGAGTTTTCACAGCAAATAAATAGCAGTAACACACATTGTAAAATGACCAAATGTTTCTATTTTTATGGGTAAATGAGAGAATTGAGATTCTTAAAGACATGACTTAATCACTTTAAATGTCAGTCTCAGGATCAGGGAAATAATATCAGTCAGATGTCTTTAACTTCTCTTTTTGGTTTTGAGTGTGAAGGATACCTTTCCAGACCTCTAAAGCTTTATCTCAACACACTGCAAAGTAAACCCATGCAACTCAGAAGGCTGATGAAGGAGATGAAGTGCAGTGACACACTGAAGTCTGAAAAATCACTGTAAGCTCGACATAGGAAATCCCTGCAGACTTCCACTGTGCGCTTACCACTCTCACTTTTGAGATTTTTCACTTCAATTTACTGACAAGAAACTGCGTTAAATTTGTCTGCTTGACGTGACAGTTTGAGTTTGACTCTGTTTAGGAGGAACTTAGATTTTGAAGATGCTATGGTAGATATTTAATACTTGAGGATTACACTGTGAATACATATAAATAACACAGGAACATAAAGGAAGAAGTCATTAATGGATTTGCATTGCAGGCTGAATATTTACAATGTCAGTAAAAATGGTAGTATATTATGACTAGACATTCTATTTCACTTCATTATTGTAATTAAACTTCCTATATTTATTGTACCCAAGTAATGATGTTCCTTCCATTCAGTTTTAATGTTCCTATTTATTTAGTCTAATAAATCCCATCTCCTCTGCAGAACCACTGGTCTGGGAAACGTTCCTTGTCATTTCACAAAGGCAAGAAGACATGTTTTCCAAACATACCTGGGATGCAGACCTGTAATGTGTACAAAAATTTTCTGTCCAAATTAAAATGTTTTTCACATGAATTTCTGTGTGATACTGGTTGAATGTGCTCTGGTCACTGTCTGATATGGGATATTTCTTTGAAAAGTGATATTGTCAGATGCTGTGCTAGTTTTGTGTGGGCTAGAGTTAATTTTCTTCCCAGTGGCTGGTATAGGGCTGTATTTTGGATTTGTGCTGAACACAGGATTGATAATACAGATACTTTTGTTATTGCTGAGTAGTGCTTGCACAGAGCCAAGGCCCTTTCTCTTTTTCATACGGCCACACTGGCGAGGAAGTTCTGGGTGCATGGGAGGTTGGGAGGACACACAGCGAGGACAGGTAACCCAAACTGACCAAAGGGATATTCCACACCATGGAATTATGCTCAGTATATAAAGTGGAAGGAAGAGGAGGACGTTTGGAGTGATGGTGTTTGTTTTCCCAAGTCACCATTGTGCATGGTGGGGCCCTGCTCTCCTGGAGATGGCTGAACACCTGCCTGCCCGTGGGAAGCAGTGAATTAATTCCTTGTTTTGCTTTGCTTGCATGCACAGCTTTTGCTTTCCCTATTAAACTCTCTTTGTCTCAACCCACAAGTTTTCCAGCTTTTACTTTCCAATTCTCCCTAATCCCATTCTGCGGGGAGTGAGCAGGGGCTTGGCTGCTGGCTGGGGTAAAAGCCCGACAAATGCCTATCCAGAAAATGAGTAAAATAATCAGACTGGTAGGAACAAAAAGCAAAGTGTAGTAATTTTGTATATTCAATACAGTAACTGTACAATTTGTTAATATAAAAGTAAACCAAAACTGAGTGGAGTTGAGTTATAATCATTATTTTTCATTACAGCTTCTGAGGCCAGGAAAGAAGGAACAGCAATCTGAGGTAAGACAGCATTCAAAGAACCTCATCAAATGGTTTTAGGGGCCCCTGAGAAGAACTGTTGATGTGCTTAAAAATTGAATAGTACTTGCTGCAAAACTGCTGTTCCTTGAGGTGTGACTTTCCCATTCTCCCCATCTTCATTTAATAATGAGAATGAAGTGTTACATTTAAAGATACTGCTATCTTTTACCATGAGTAGTTTATCTAAAAACACAACAGTTCTTAAATGCATATTTCTATGATTGCACTACTTGGCCAAGGATGAAAACAATACTCTGATTCCTTACATACTTGATACGCAAAAGTGATTGATAAAAGGATTTTCTGAGGCCAAAACTAATACATGTATTTACTCATTCTTTGTTTTTAAATTAAGGTCTTTTTTTAGCATCTGAACAGTGAACATTTCAGTAACTCCAGGAGGATTTTCCTCTGAAGATATTTGAATGTAAACCTTTTCTTTGTCAACAGATCTCAAATAGATTTTTGTTGCTTAAGAATGTGGTGTTTTAAAAGCACACATCTATAAGGATTTCGAAGGACTTAAAAGATGCTTATTTTAGGCAAATTTTTACTATGATTGAAACAAGACAAGGAAGACAATATATTCTGATTTCCAAAACAGTCTGCTTGGTATACTTGACTTTATACCAGTTCTGACCTTAATGCATTGTATTATGGTGAAACAACCATGAAACTGAGAATGTAAGTCTTTGCATTCAGTTGGCAGCATTGGGTGTGAAAATGAAATGCTTCTCTGACACAGAATATAGAATTTTAAAAATAGTAATTATAGGTCATATTCTGTTTTTTTTCTTCAAGGAGTGTTTATTGTAATCGTATTTCTTAGTATCCAACTACAAAAAATAAATATGCTGCTGAAACGAATTTTTCTGACAATGAAGTATTTGAAAATGTAACTGAGTGATGCACAGTATTTGCTTCACTGGTTTGCAGTCCTGCTTGTGGACACACTCCTTCAGATTTTGCAAGATAAACATCCAACATTTTATACGATAAATCCAACAACAAGAAGTTACTAATTAACTTTGGTTATAAGCAAAGACAAAACAGGTAGTAAAGCAAAGAGAAAACAAGTAGTAAAGCAAAAAGAAGAACCTCAGAGTTGAAATATGCCAGGTGCATGTGAAACAGGTCTGTGTGGGTTTTCTGCCAAAATGTGAGTTTGTTCCACTTTTGTCTTAAGTCACTGTTAAATAAATTATAGTTTCAGTAACTGTGTATATCTGCAAGTAGCCTTTTTTGTTGTTACCTCCAAAACATGAAGGGTGTTAAGATTTTTTTTAAAGTACAAATTAAAATTTAATTTAGCGTATCTTTAATTTAGATAGAATTTAAAGCATAGCATAGTCTCAGTTTTAGTTTTGTAATTATAATAGTTTCTAACAACTTGTAATAAAAATTACAGAGTTTGGAGCTTAATAGGAAAAGTAAAAATATGTCTGTTTTCAAATCTTGAATCAGATTGGCCAGTCAACAAAGTCAATGTGTTGTGTATGTACAAATGGAATACTTTGAAGTATATCTAAATGTTGAATTAGTTAGGTAAAATGAATGTAGGTATTAATTTATCTTCATTGTTCACTTTAGGTGAATTCGCTTCCGAAACTCAAGGACAACCCTTTTGTCACATTCCTAATTCAGCACGGCCTAAGCATGACTAGCAAGGTGAGGAGCAGTTCACACCTCTGGCCAAGCCCCATCAGGGTGTGCTGCGTGAGCTACCCAAGGAAAGGTGACATTCCAGCAAGTGCTGCCTTTCTGAACTTAGAAATCCAACCAATATGGATGAAAGTATCAGCATTTATGTCTGTCTTTAGGTTTTGCATTTTGGTAGTTCAAATTTCACTGAAAATGCTTTGGGATCTGCAGCATGTGGAGGATTAGAATTAGTAATTTAGTGTTATAATACAGAGTAATTAAGGCCTTTCCTGGCTACCACAAGGTGATCAAGGAAAGCTCTTTTTCCCTTCCAAGTCTTGTCTGTTGCTATCAGGATTAAATGAAGCACAGCTCACAGTTAATGATGTTTTTACTATTCTATTGAAATTTAGTCTCTTTCATGCATAACTTCTGTCTGTAGTTTGTCTATTTCATCATAATCATAACCCATATTTATCCCAGACAAATGTTTCTAGATTTTACTGATTTCAAAACGTGGTCAAGTAGACATGCAAGTGTATCTTCTCTATTTATTTACAGCCTAATTTAGGTGCCTGAAAGTTCTTCTAAGACTCTTTCCACTAATGCACAGAAAACAAATGACCTTTCAGGGAAGTACCAGGCAGTGTTTCACTCAATGCTGCTGCTTTTCAGTTAGGATTATTAAAAATCTCAACTATTAATCTCCTACAAGTGCCGAACGACAGTCATTTAGATACTGGGTTTTTTGGAGTCTGGCTTAAGAGGGTGATTTGTAGCAGTACATACTGGAGTGATTAATGAGATATCAGTAGCTTTTTATGTAGCTCCCTACCTAAACTGACAAATAGAAACTCCAAACCAGTAAGGGCAGATTAGTTGTGTGCCTTTAACTGCTTCCTGTAGAATGTTCCATAGAATCCTAAAGTTTCATTTTGAATGAAAGCTGTTTAAGCAAGAATTTTAGCAGATGCAGAAGACATTCAAGGAACTTGTGAAAGTTCCTTATGTTCTGCTTTGCAGAGTCTGATAGGCACACTTGGCACAGGCTATGAGTCTGACTCTGATTTCCAAGCATTTGAACATTCAAAATAAAATGCTATTTCTGTAAAACTTTTAGTTTTTCCCTTTTTTTCAAGGATATATTAAGTACACATCTGAAGAAACAATATTTTTTACTCCATTATTGTAGGTTTTGGTAGCAGTCACAAGAGATTAGATGTTGTTAAGTGTAATGAGGTGTAAAGATGACAAGATAAATGTACCAGAGGCTTTTCAGTTTGATCACATCATTCACCACATAACGATACAGATTTTGTATTTCAGACACAAATGTCACCTTTAGGTTGAAATCATGCTAGATGAGTCTGTGTGAGTAAAGTATAACTAAGATAGTTCCCCACAGCCCAATTACCTTCCCATGTTAAATACAGAAAGGAAAATAAGTCCCCTTGAGTTAAGAGATGAGTTATTTAGGTGTAGTGTTTGTCATGGAAAATTCTTTCTAAAATAAACACAGTAGCAACAATTCGTTTTCTTTCCTTTCGTATTTTAAGGGGACAGGCTGGTTCTAGTGACAGACTGTTAGACTAGACTAATCCTGGTCTCTTTTAGGGCACTAGTACTTGACTAGTACATATGACAGTATATATTAGAGTCATTAATTGTATCATAGCAAAATATTTTTCTGCAATTTTTATATTAAATTTCTTTGAAGCCACATGCAGAATGTTACTTCCCACATAGTATGTTAGTTCCAGCAACTCTAATATAAATGTTATGCTGATGGCCTTTTGAAAGCCTGAAGGACATAAATCTGTTAGGAAGCCTAGATGGGACTAGAAAAAAACAAAATTACAAATCATTTAACTACTATTGAAAAAAAATTAAAATACTGACTAAAGGTCTCAATTAATAAATTGTATTAGCCTCTGTTAATTTAATTTTTCCACTTCATTACCGGAAGACACCACTGATCCAAAATTTATTAGCAGTGTTCTGTTAAAGCCAGCGGAGGGCAGACTTGAACTGGAAACTCTTTTTGTTACTTCAGTTACTTGAACTTAAAATACCAGATAGTCCCTTGAGCTCAAAGCTGATCACAATCTCATCACTTCTGTACTATTGCAATTACACTTGTGCTGGATAAAAGCTTCTTTGCAGTTGCTGTTTGACAAAATGAGTGTTTTGTGAATGTTTAAATAAAGATGCTAATATGAAAGCGAGTAAGTCAGTGTATTAGCAGCTGTGTTTTAGTCTCCAGGGATAATCCACTCTGCTTAATCACTAACCATGTGTATCTTTAAATGGTTTTTTAAAGTTAATGAATACCATTATCCCCATTTCACCGTGAGGAAACTGAGGAATAGTAAGTGGTGCAGGTACCCATCTAGGTGACTTACAGAAACAACAAAATCCAGACTTCTGAGATCTAATCCAATGTTTTTCACACATAAACTATTACATTTCTAACTTGCAAACATTATGGAAGTGATTGCTAGCAGCCCAAATCGCTGAGACTGAAGAGCTTAGACTGATGAAATAGCAGGCAACCTGGCAATCAGGTTGTAGATCTTGAGAAGAATATTCTCCCCAGGACGTGTGGCAGTCAGATCAGAGGGCTAAAGATCTGCTTTAAGAATAGTATTTTATTATTAAAACGAATAGTCTGTATTTTTAGTATATTTGTCATTCACTAAGTGAAAGTGTAGTCTTTCCAAAATCTTTATCATAGACTATTACTGACTCTTCAACTCTATATTGAACATTTTTAAGTGCTGTGTAAAGGTTTGTAAGAACAGATTACAAAGGAGTGCACTTTAAGTTTCTTGGTGATTTCTCCTTGTACCTTGTATAATTTTACACCTCACAAAGAGCTGACACCTCCTGGTAGTCATCACTTTCCATAATTCACAGAAGTTGAATATGCAGTTATCTCAAAAGGGAAAAGATTAATTTGCTCTTCTGCAGAACATAAACTCTTCTCAAAATAACCACTAATTGAAGACATTTGTTGACAGACATTTTATAGTAAACCACTGGATCCCTTAGCTCAAGAAGAAGCAAGAAAGATAATGATTCAATTAACTAAAACTGCTGCTTTGAGAAATGTGTTTTCCAGTGTCAAATTTATTTTATTCATCCCTAATTATACATTGCTTAAAACTGTTAACCATTATTAAGGGGAAATAAGTCTGAATTTTTGGGGACATGGCAGGTTTTTCCTGCTCTAAGCTCCACAATAATCTTTTCCTATACTAATCTTAGATGGTGTATATTTTCTTTTGTTTGTACCCAACTTTTATTTCCTTTTTAATATATCTGTGAAATGTTAAAAAAATTAGTGCTTTAAGAACAGTTAAGATATTACTACCTCAAAAACACCTCGTTGTTACATACAGTTGTGTTTGTTCTGCTGAGTAGGTTCCAGCTCAGTTACAGAGGGAGTTACAGATAATGCAAAATAACTATCTTAGAGCAGCAGCTGTTACTATAG
Organism: Myrmophylax atrothorax; assembly: GCA_026770055.1. Taxonomy (NCBI): domain Eukaryota; kingdom Metazoa; phylum Chordata; class Aves; order Passeriformes; family Thamnophilidae; genus Myrmophylax; species Myrmophylax atrothorax. Next base: position 31,079,352 of record JAOXXN010000395.1, read on the forward strand.
GCAGATTGGCCAAAAGCCTGTTCCCCATATTTCTTTACATGGAAACAAAGGGATGGATGGATGTACTGTCTGAATAGAGAACATGATGTTGTGTGCCTGTGACAAAAAATACAATAGTATTTTACTGAAAAAGTATCCTTACTTTTGGATTAAAAAAGAATTGGAATATACCATGTATACTTGTATTTGACAAAGATCATTTGCCTTGGCAATGTTCCTTCAGAGGTGAGAGTTTTAATGACAGGGAAAAGATATTTCTACATCTGTGGAATCTAAAGCCTGCTACTGTCAAGTTGCCAGGACCCTTAAATGTGTGCTTAAGCATCCTTCTCTCTTTTAGTAATTCAAAAATGTTTATACTTGCTGCCACAAATAGCAGAAGAACACCAACAATGGCTTCCGTGTTTATAATTCTGTGGAGTCTGCTACCTGTGAGCAGACTCTGCCTAAAGTATCTGAAACTACTGATTGTTAACCTTGTTCTTGACATACTTCAGCCTCCAACAGCCTGCTGAAACTTCTGCTACACCTTCTGGGAATCTGTCTATAGGAATTTATTTCTCTCCCACTTGGCTGCAAGCCAGAAAATATCTGTTTGCACAAATGCTTCTTAACCTTGTTCCCACTGGGTTTTTAATTTTTTTTTAATTTCTGCCTCCCTGGTTTTTGGATGCTTTTGTAGTAAATTTAGTACTTGCCAAGTTTGCTGTGTAATGGACTGGTGGTTACATTGCATTTTCTAAACTACTGTTTGTTTCACTTTAGGTGCACTGAATAAAATTATTTCTCCATGGTCATCTTACTGTAACATAGGAGTTCTAATCAGTTTTCTGAAGGTCATATTTTTCCTTCTCAGCAGTGCATAAGGCCCGGTTGACAGAGAAAGTCTTCAGCATTTGCAGAGTAACCAGTACTTGTGAAGGCCCAAAAAACATTACTGACAGGGAAGATTTGCTTACCACAGGAGTGCTACTGGTATCCAAACTAGCTTGTCGTAATTCTGGAAAACCTGCAGCTCACAGACATACATGAACCGAGTCCAGCTCTGGGGTCCTCAACACAGGAATGACATCAGCCTCTTGGAGGCAGTTCACAGGAGGCCACCAAGATGATTGGAGGGATAGAACACCTCTCCCATAAGAAAAGGCTAAGAGAAGGCTGAGAGTATTGGGATTGTTCAGCCTGGAAGAGAGAAGGCTTCAGGTTGGCCTAATCGTGGCCTTCCAGTACCTGAAGGGAACCTACAAGAAAGAAAGAGAGCAAGATTATTTATAGGAGCATGGAGTGACAGGACAAGGGGGAATGGCTTCAAACTTAAGGAGTAGGTTTAGATTAGATGCTAGGGAGAAATTCTTCAGTGTCAGGGTGGTGAGGCAGTGGAACAGGTTGCCCAAAGAAGCTGTGGATGCCCCATCCCTGGAAGTGTTCAAGGCCAGGCTGGATGGAGCTCGAAGCAACGTGGTCTCTAGTGAACGGTGTCCCTGCCCATGGCAGGGGGTTGGAACAAGATCACCTTTAAGGTCCCTTCTAACCCAGGCCATTCTATGACTCTGTGTACATGTATATAGACATGCATTATATGTATATAAGTCTGTAGAGTATAGAACTGTAGGTTTATTGGAATTAATTGAAAATGAGCCAGCTTGGATATCAATATGAACACCATTACTGAGGATGTGTATAACTTGTGTAGCAAACCTCAGCTGCAGCTTCGAAGTCCTCAGTGTTTCATCTACCTAGAACCATCTAGGCAAATATGTAGACATTAGAAAATCCTTTTTCATGCACTTCATGTATAATTGTGGTGAATGTTACACCAGAGTCCAGTCAAAGCTCTGGAAAAGCTAGAAAGTCTGTGGTGACAAAACAGTCATGGACCATGGCTTTATGATTGCATGCTTGATTGAGAACAGGGATTCTGCATTAAGACTGTACACAAGACAGTGTGTAGCATCTCTTACTATGTTCTGTGGGATTTTAACCACATTTATCTTCCATTTTTAATTAGATCTCAACATTAGGAAAAAAAATGGAAATTGTGGCTTGTGCAAAATTTGGTTTCACCAACTCTGATAAATCCAGCCTTGCAGCTTCCAGTCCCTGGGGTGTCCAAGTACTTGTCCCTAGAACTGATAAACTGTTAGACCAGTGAGTTCTGTTCTCTTTAAGGGATTGTATATGCATCTGCAATTTTTTTCATCCCTTAAGTAAGGCAGCTGGAGTTTTCAGGCTATCCCATTAAACTGCACCTGTGCTGCAGGTCACTGACATCAGAAATGCACCTTAGCCCTGGTGTCACAAATGAATCCAGTTACAGAAAGAAGAACAAGGTTACTGAAAGAATGGCTTTTAAGATTTTACTTCCAAATAATAATGAATATCTTTAAAAAGGCTAAAAGCCATGAGCATGCAAGCTCCTACTGGTCAGTTTTCAGTTGATCAATATTGGCTTTTAATAACTAGCTACAAAGACTAATTAGTGACTTCACTGTGCTACCCTACATTTTGAAGTCTCTAATGCTGCCATGTAGTTGCACACTCTAACACTGATTACTAAATGCAGACTCACCCCTCTTGATTTCATACCCAGCACTGGTCAGGACTAGCAAACCTCAGCTTCAGGATGTAAGGTAAAGTCAGCATCTTGCCTCCTGTCAGCAATAACTTCTCACATTGCTCGGTGCAAGTGAAAGCTTTCAGAAACAAAGTTTGTGTTCAAACACTTCAATGTTTTATTATTGACATCACAAACTGGATTTTCTGCCCAAGTAAAATGTCTTAAATCCAGCAAAATTTCATAATTGTCTTCTCTGGATTGCCTCTAGATTTACAGAGCTCAAGAGCAGAAATTTGCTCCATATTTTTTTCTCTTACAATTGCTGCTAGAAGTCTTGCCAAGTTTCTGCCTTCATATCTAATTGGCACTCAAATCAAAAGATGAGCATGGGGGAGGGAGAAAGCCTGGTTACTAAGAACTGTATCTGCCAGACAATAAACTATGTATTGGGGGGGTGGGGGGGTGGGGAGTGATGTGGAAAATTGGTTTTCTCCCTCACACAGCTGGATCATTTATCACCAGAGTAGGTGACCTGAGGGATACTCTGTCATGCTGGCTCCCAAGAGCTGCTAGAGACAGAAGAACCAACTGCAAGATGTTCAGCCTTAACCTATAGTGACAACAAAAGCTGCTCCACTGGAAGTGCTTGGGATGTCCATGCTATATCTGATCCCTCACAGCTGACATCAGCTTTTGACTTGCCAGGCAATACAGGTCATAGCAGCCCAGCACAATGAATAATTCACTTTCTACATCATCTTCAAGGATAAAGAGTCTTAATTCAGGCATTACTAAATTACAGAACTCCAAAATTACACTGCTGACATTTAATTAAACTGTGAAAGCAACCAAACATCAGGTACTGACAGTAATTCAGCCATGCCATGAGCCCCCAGTCTCAGCTCTGTGTAAGGCTGCAGCATCCATAGTAGACAGCAGGCAATAATCAGGAGCTGGAAGCAAAAGGTGCATGACCTACAAATTTATTAAGGTCTCATCCAGCTCTCTAACAGAAAGGGCAATGAAGCTGGTGAGGGGTCTAGAGCACAAGTCTTATAAGGACCAGCTGAGGGAGCTGGTAGTGTTTAGCCTGGAGAAAAGGAAGTTCAGGGGGGACTTTATCACTCTCTACAGCAAAGGTGGGGGTCAGTCTCTTTCAGGTAACAAGTGACAGGACAAGAAGAAATGGTCTCAAGTTGTGTCAGGGGAGATTTAGATTGAATATTAGAAAAAATTCTCCCCTTGAAAGGGTTGTGAAACACAGGAACAGTCTGCCCAGGAAACTGGGGCAGTCACCATCCCAGGAGGTCTTTAAAAGATATGTGGATACGGCACTTGGGGACATAGTTTAATGGTGGACTTGGCAGTGTTAGATTAATGATTGGATTTGATGATCTTAAAAATCCCTTCCAACCTCAAGAATTCTATTTTTATGTCTATTTACAATAATAAATCACAGACTGATACAACACACTAAACGTATATTAGATTCTGGTAGGATATATCACCTAATTTTAATTCCCGCACTTTGAATGAAGATTAGTTTTATGCAACACTGAAATCAGTCACCCTCTGTAAGGCATTTAGCACAGGGGTAGAGCAGCTTTCAGCTCCACCAGTGCAATGATCAATAATGTGACACAGTACTGTTATGCCAGAGCAAGTGACATATGGCCATGTAGCTGCACATTATAATTAACCACTGATTAACAACAGAAAGAGGATAGACTGTTACATTCAATTAACTTGCCTTCCTTTCAGCTGACAAGCAGCTGAGTGCTGTACACTTATACTTTTTGCAAATTTTCTTCTCTGCAAGTATTATAATTGCTGTAATTAGCACAGATCAAGTATGACAGCAAACCTCTCATTTCATCTATACAATACAGCAGCTTTTAAAAAGGTAGGTTTTATCTATTTTATTAATTAGCTAACCAGTATTTTTCATCATGTGTTCTCAAGAGTTCCATGCAGTTTTTTCAGATAATTCTGTCAACTTCTATATAACTCTACAGAAAAACAAAATTTTCACAAGAAATATAAAATGGGATGAGTTCAGTTGATAGCAATCATGTGCATATCTATGAACAGGTACAGTGGTGTGTGAAAAGTGACACAGGTGTTTCACATTTGTTTTTGAATGAGACTCAGTATTTTCTCTTATGCTGTTTTCTTTCCAATGGGCTGCACTTTAGTTCATAGGAAAAAAAGGCTGCCAAGGCACCTTGAAACTCCTTTTTGACTTTCTTCTGTTTTCCATATGGCAGCCTGCTGCCATAGGTGCTCTGTGGGTTTTTTGACATTTTGATTTGCCTGTCAGAATAGTGTAGTGGTTAGAAGAGGTGACTGGCAATGCTAGAGAGGAGTTTATGCTGGTTAGTAACTTGCCCACTGATTAGATACTGAGAGATTTGAGCAAATGTTGTCAAGTCAGATCACACTTTTGACAGAAGGCCACGTAGAGTGAATTCAGGACGGTAGCCCTGCTGTGCTTCATGTCATCCATCCAGGCAATGAAAGCTGCAAAGAAAAAGCTTAATGCAAGTACTTCGTATAGCACAGTCCAACAAACCACTGGGAGACTGCCATTACATTTGCTTAAAGCTCAAGGAAATGTTATCGGCTGTGATAACTGAAAGGACATCAGCCACTGACCTTGTGAGTCTCCAGATTGTTCTTCTTGGCATAAGGAGTCCACTCTTTTCAGACCATGCACAAAAAGGAACCTGTGGGGGTCACTGTGGTGCCTGCAGGGCAATGATGCACAGCTCAGGCTGTTATGCACTGCCGGGGATGCCCGACCTTCCACTGTCATTTCAGAGAAGCAGCGGTGACACTGACTGCGTGAACACACCTTTAGCCTGAGTGTGCATCGCTCTGTCTTTGTACTGACTGACCACGGGTGGCAATGTCAATGTCCTGGAAAAAACTTTCTTACACTTGCTTGCCTCAGCCCCTGTTCCTGCTCCTTCCCCTTTGTGCTTTTTCCCTTGTTCTGTTTTTATAGTTAAGGAATCTGCACTCATATTTTAATTTCCTTTGCAAAAGTTGAATTTGGCATTTTGTTCTAGCAATAGTTCACCACAAAGACCTTCTGACCACTCTAGACTGTAGGTTCTTTTCTGCTCCCTCTTCATTCGGTTCCTTACAGGTGCTCACATACACTCCTTAAGGGAATTCTATGTTCAGTGTCAACTTTCCACACAAATTCCTCCCCTTCTTAAGCTGGCAAATGCCAGAGACTCTTTCCTTTGACTGAAGTTTCTTTGAGCATTTGGTTTTTTTCTTTCTAAAAGATACAAGTCACACCTTGACACCAAAGCATGACAAGAAAAACATCAATGCTTAAACCTATGCAGGAGTGTGCAGCCATCAGTGCTGCCCACAAATGTTACAGTCCCATGTAGGGTTGTTTCAGCATTAAATTTCCTGTATTTATTACTATTGAAATTCCAGCACTCAGCTTCCTCTCTAAGAAGGAGGCAGAGAAGGGGCAGAGTGCCATAGCACAGGATGATGCCTGCCTTTGCATCAGGTGGGAACCATGGGAGAGGTTTCCTCCAAAAGCTCTACCCCCTCTGACAGGCTCTCAGATGTGTCTCATTTTGCGCAGTTTCTTCATTCATTCAAAACTGCCCACAGAGACAGACAGAGAGGAAGCACGCCAGACATTTTGAACTGCCCCTGGTTTTGCTTCCCATTCACCTCTTTTCCTTCAGCTCAGTACAAAGTGTGCTTTATACAACACGTTCCTCCTTTCAAGCATGAAACAAAACTATTCCTCAGTACTTGTGCTGTACACTGCCTACTCTTATTAGAGTAGGAAGGAATAATTACAGGGATTATGAATGTGGTACTGAATGTCAAGGCATATTAAAACTGTTCAATATCTCAAGAACAAATCAAGATTCTTCCAAGGGGCTGCTTTTCTGCCTGAAATTAAATTACAACATCAAGAACCTTCTAAGTAGATCTACCTAGTAACTAATTTTCTTCGTGTATTTAAGAAGTTACTCATCTCACATTACCAGAATGCGTCAAAACTCTTTGTGCTCCCAAACATCGCAGATTTTTATCCAATACTGCTCCTAAGGTACAAAAACACTCTGCCATTCATCAAGAATAGGGCACATGTATTGTACTGCAGCATGTATCACACATGCCAGACTTTATGATAAAGATGTGTCATACAATGGGGATCTTGGAGAAATGCATTGTGTGGTATTTTCTTCAAGTTATTTGCCTGGAAGTGCATTTTATTTTGGGTAATGATGCCAAAGCAGGGAACTAATCCATTTAGAAGCTGCATTGCACTGGTCTCTATCCTCACTCCTATGGCCCCATGCAGAACTGGCTGCCATCACCTCAACAGGAGGCTGGCAGCACTTTAACACACCTGATTGTGGTCAGGAAGCTTGTCTTGGGCAAAGACTAAAGAAGTGATGAAAATCTCTCCTCAATCCTTCACCGAGCTGGGGAAGCCTTGAACACCTCAAACACATTCAGGTTCATGCTGGATTCAAGGGCAATGTTTTTGTAACACAGCTTTCTACACCGGCAGCAGGAAAAAGCAAGTTCTCACAGATAACCAAAGAAGCTTAAAGTTAGGAGTTTGACACAGTATGGAGGCAGTCAAGGAGCTCTTTCTCAACTCGAATAGTTAAAAACAAAGATTTGTTAGAGGACTCAGCTAGAGCTAAACAGGCATCATCCAGTCATAAGGAAGCTTTATCAGCCTTGCTGCTATTCCCCCTTAAAATTCAAAAGCTGGTAAAGTTATTACATACTTTTAAGTGGGATTATGAAGCAAGAACAGCAGACAGAGGAATGCTGTAGAGATTCATGCTCGTTCTTTCCTTCTTCCCTGCTTTAGACATTTAAAAATGCAACTACTTCATGATTAGTCAAATAATCTGAACAGATGCAGCTGGAGTCTTAAATCTCAGCACCTGTCCACAAGCTGATCTTTACAGCCTGGCCAGAGAACTATTAAACCAGATCTATTCTTCCTAGACATCTGCCTGCTTGTAAGGCCTTTAGCAAAGAGGACAGCTGCTGACATTCAGAGCTCTGCTGAAGCCACTGATGCTATGCTAAAGCTTCTTTTGGCTTAATGAGCAAGAAGGGGAATGTTGAGATTCAATACAGCCAGAATCAGTAAGAAGGCAGCAATGCTAAGCCAGTTGTTCAGGATGAGAGGGAGTAAGAGATGGAATGAACACTTTCCAGGTGTCAGAAAGGATCCCCCTAGCTCATCAGGATGTGCTGAATTGATATGACAGTGCCTGTATCCTTCCTCAGTCAATATAGGGAGAGCTGAAATTAGTTTTGCTAAATAGCAGTTGGATTGGTTTTCTCTAATGGCTAAAATGAGGAATATAAATCCCAATGAACTAATAAGTAAATAATTTCCTAGGAAATATCAGTGCTGTTACCTTGCAAAAGTATTTCCCCTTTGTAATTTATTATAGCAGACTTCTTAAACACCAACATTTTAGGGGCAGGACAGTCTGCTGAAAGATGACATTTGGTATCACAGTTGGCTCACAAAATGTTATCACATATAATACTATTCCAATTCACTCCCAATTATTAGCGAAGTCTGAACTGCAGGTTATTAACAGTAATGAAAACACAATGCATTTTAACAACTAAAAAAGCAAAAGAAAATATAAGTATTTTGACTTTAAAAAAAAAAACCAAAGAAACAAAAAAATCTTTAAGGAGTAAGTGCAAGAACCTTTAAAATTTATATTCCAATCAATCTACTCTTGGTAGATAATACCACAAGGAAAATATACCAGGGACAATACAACCTTTCAGTGCCTACATACATCTGCTTTAGATGGTACCTCAGGTCATCAACATCAGTGCTGGTCCAAGCACACATATGGTTTTAAACGTATGTTTTAAGTGAGCCACTGCTCTGTTCCTACTTTGATAGGCATCCAATATGATATTCAGTGATTCGGTGAAATCAAAGATGATTTACAAGAGCATGTAGTGACAGGACAAGGGGAAAGAGCTGCAAACTGTAAGAGAACAGGTTTAGATATTAGGAAAAAATTCTTTACTGTGAGAGTGGCGAGGCACTGGAACAGGTGTGGATGCCCCATCCTGGAAAGTGTTCAAGGCCAGATTGGATGGGGCTCTGAGCAACCTTGTGTAGTGGGTGGTATCTGGGCCCATGGCAGGGGGGCTGGAACTAGATCATCTTTAAGGTCTTTTCAAACGCAAACCATTCTGTGATTCTATGATATTCAAGTTCCATGCATGAAGAAAGTATCTTTTCAGAAAAAGCACTAAACATTCATTATTCTGGTTCACTATTTGTACTGCAGAAACATTGAAAAATCATATCCACACTGAGGACTTCTTATGCCGATAGCTATCTTCATTTACTTTGTTGTGTGTTGGGGAGGGAAAAGCTGGTATTTCTTCTCCCCTCCTATGAAAGGGGCCCTCTCACAGTAGAAAAACCTACCATCATATGCCAGACCAAGAAACTCTACGCAGAGGACTGGCAGTATTAGTCAGCACTAGTGATGAGAACAACAACCAGGCAGCTTGTCAGAAGTGTGGTGTGACTCAGACTGACTTCCACAAGTCTTTCCGCACCATTAAATTTCTGTATTGTCCCAGCATACGTAGAGTAACAGATGATTAAACACAACCTTATTTTAGGAATCAAGTTAACGAAGCGAGCACAGTGCAATGTGAAAGCTTGCTGCACAAAGGTTTCTGGAGTCACGGTGACATTCTTCCCACTATCCTGAATTAGCAGATGTATTTATTATCTGGCAGCTGTGGGTTGGGAGAAAACCCCCATACTGAAGTCATCTTTAATACAGAGCTAGATTAACATAAAACATGAAAAATAATTATTACAAGCTCAATGCAGGCAACCAGCTGTGAAGTCTGTAGGAACAAATGTAATTCCTGTAACTGGTTACTAATTGTCTGTAATACCTTCACATATCCCTTTCCTTGTGAATTGTCCAGCAGGCTCTCCGCTGCTCTCTCCTCCAATTAAGGGCTGTACTTTGGAGTACCCCATTTTGGGAAGAGGTATTCAAATTCACATTGTATTTCACTAATCAATAGGTATTCCAGACTGAAATTACATAAGAGCCCGTTCTAAGCTCTGCCTTTCACTCACTCAAACTGAAACTGCAAATCCTACACATTCATAGGACAATCACATCAACTCTAATTTGTACCTTTTGCAAAGGAAAACTTTTACCTTCTTCAATGTTCAGATTTCCTTTATCACCTATTTAGATGAAAGGAAATTGAGTGTTGCCAATTCAAAAGGTTAAAGACTGACATTGAAAAAAGTGAAACTATGCACAGTGACATCTCCCACTGATGCCATCTACTACAGCTCTTACATTCATCCAGGTTTTTCTACAGCATTGCACCAGAGACTACATTTATAGGGGGAAAAGAAAAAAACCTTAAAACAAAATGCAGTATCACAACACTGGACTTACAGAACAGAACTTGCCTTGCAGAGGAATCTGCTCTGTAGATGCCCATGGGAGACCATGCTAGTGAGAAGGGGCCCAGGAAAGCTGGTGGATGTTTAAGAACTGTATCCTCCAGGCTCAAGAATAGTCTATGGCTACATACAAAAAACTAGGGGTGCCAGGAGGCATGGATGCATGACTACAGAGTTCTTGACTAAACATGAAAAAGAAGCATGCAAGACAGAAAAAAAGCAGCATAGAGAAGATGGAAGCAAGAGCAGGGGACCTAGGGAAATGCACCATCCAAACATGCACAGATGGTGTTAGGAAAGCCAAAGCCCAAAAGTGGAATCTGGCAAGGGAGGTGAAGGGGAACAAAAAAAGCTTTACCAGAGAGAAAATCAGCAACACGAAGACTAAGGAAAAATAAGGCTCCACAGATGAGTGGGGCAGAGGACCTGGACAGAACATACAGTCAAGGCCACCTTTTCTTCTGTTGTTACCAGCAAGAGCATCCCCCAGGAGCGCTGGATCTCAGAGCACAGAGAACTGCCTCCAGTTCCAGGCTCAGAGGGCTGTGACCAGTGGCACAAAGGCCAGCTGGACACCTGGCCTTACTGGTGAACTCCAGGGGTCAAGACCCACGGCAGGACAGTTTAATATTCCATTAATGAAGGATGGGACAGAGCTCACCCTCAGCATGTTTGACCAGGAGAGGCTGAAAGCCCAGAGGGTTGCACTGCCATTCACAAGGACACCAGTGGGCAGGAGGCATGAGCCAATATATGAATCTCAGAAGTTTAAAGGGCAGCACCAACTCCTGCTCCTGGGAAAAAACCTCAGGCAACCAGCAGAGACAGGGGCCAGACAAGCAGCCCTGGGGGTCTCCATGAACAAGGGAATCCTGAGCCAGCCACCTCCCCCTTACGGCAAAGACTGATAACGGCCTCCAGATCACCATCAGCTCACACAGTGATTGCAGCATAAAAAATTTAGTGATAAAGACACATTGCAGATCATGGCTGTGTATCAACGGCTGTTATATTAAGACCACCAAAGTACCAAGCTGCCCAAGAAGTGCCACGTTATTGACAGGATCATCTGCTTCTGCTGATTTACAGCTCATCTGCTCGAACTCATCCTTCACCTGTCAGTGTTTCTCAGCCATGGTGTCCTACCTGACAAGGCTGCATTTGCAGAGCCAACAGTCTGTGAAATGGGTACTAAGCATATTTTAAGTAATGCAGTCAACCTTACTGTGACTTTCAGATGTGTATAATGAAAGTTGTACAAATATATTGCTAGGTAATGTGTATTTCAACAAAGTCTGTAAAAGAGGCAAAACGTTCTGCTGTACAAAGTATTTACAAAAACATACAGCTTCCAAAAACCCAATTTATTTTACTGCCAAAATTATTAAACACTAGAGACAACCTTGTAGTTTATTCATTAGGAATGTAAGTTTTCAGGAAAGAGAACACTTCACTGCAAAAAAAGGGGAAATAGTGTGTTACTAAAACAAAGAACAATGTCACATAATGAACTGAAGAATGAGACAAAGTGTGGCAGTCATTTAAATTCAGGTTCTCTTGTGAAGACAGACATCTATAGACTGAGGCAGATATTCCACAGACTTCAGTGAATATTAAGGAATGTACACATCTAGTCTTAGAATTATACAAATACAAAAGGCAATGTGTATTACACACCTGTATACAGCACGGTAAGCCACAAATACTGACAAAAAGTATTGAACAATTAAGTTAGAAATTTCTAGAATCCTCACAGGAAACCTTAGAAGTGAGGCTAAAATAGCTATATATTTCTGTACCTTTCAAATTTGTTAGGTAATCAAGGCAATTAAAGACACTCCAATCCATTCAGAAAAGTCACTGCAGCTCTACAAGTGGTTACAGGCCATAGGCTTTGTGCACAAATGTTACAGATTCTCACAACAAAAATTCTTCTCAGTTTCCACAGAATTTTGAAAGTGTTGCTGTTCAAAGCCATCCTTGGAAACAGTGCCCTCTGATTTAAACAGTAAGGTCCATAATAAACATCAGCATTGCAACAACTTTTCTTATTTCAATTTGAGATGATTCACTCCTACATAACTTTCTTCCTGCAGGATGTTGCAGCTGTGTATGTTCAGAAGGTATTTATCAGAATTACCCACTCCTGGGCAGACCATAATATGGGGAGTCTTAATACGTTTTCCTTGCACTGTTAGAAGACATCTACTTCTTTAACATACATTTTCCATTCAACAGTCTAAAATGATCAGACAATGCCCACACCCCCAGAGTTTGACAATTTTAGAAATACCATGAAAAGAGATTTATTTAGAAATATCTGTTTCCTCCTCTACTTTCTCCCCCACCCCTCTCCCCTATCCTGTCTTTTTTTATCTTTTCCATTTTTAAGAAAAGAAAGAAGCACAACTGAAAGTTTTGGTACTCATATAATTCCTTCGGCTCGATCAGTATCAAGGTCTGATGTCAGCTCACAAAACATGCTCACTGTGTAAACTGCTCTAGAGACCCGTACATATTTATACGAAGCCACATGTGTATGGAAAGAGCAGCCTATAGTACAAAGAACCTTTCCTTTTATTATTTTCTAAAAAAAGTATGAAGCTTTAGTTATTTCAGTTGTACCAATATGAGCCTGTGTCTTGGGTTCAAGCCAGATCAGCTGGATAAAAGGATAAACTACGCTTATTTCAACACCACTGGACTTGTAGCCAACAGTATTGTAAACACTGTGTTATGTATCTACGTTGTATGGCATTTTAGATCCTACAAAATCCTAATTATTTAGAGCTAAAGGGCTTAAATCTTCCCAGTATAATAAATATCTTTTATACCAACATCCAGCTTGAAGGATTGTTTGTTATCTCCATAGTAGTCCATTATGAATTGAATGAAACAAGCCAAAACCAGTAAAATTACTTCAAAAGTCAAGTCCCTAAACACTAACTCACAACTAATACCATCACAACAAATATTAGTCTATTGCAATTTTATTTATCTATTATATTTTAAGTCTCAAATTACAGGAAAATTTTCCCAAAGTATTCTTCAGACCTACACTGCAAAAGCAGATCAGGAGGCTGCTGTGAGTTCTGCAAGGTTATTTCTTTGTGACATCTAGAAGGAATTTCGAAGGAAGGAAGAGCTCTGCATCCAGTGTGTGCAGTGCAAGCCAATGCTTACTCTCGGCTGCCCAACACCCTTCTGTTGCTCGTGGCTGTGCCTGCTCCAGCAGCCACATGTATTAGCCAATCTGAAACAAACGTGTTGTATAATGTGCATTGCAGAAAAACCTTTAAAAAAAGAGGCAAAAATTTCTGTTGTACAAAGTATTTACAAACCATACCACCTCAAAGAACCAGTTTCTTTCACTGGCCAAACAAAGTACTGAAAACTAAACAGGGCAAACTTGTAGTTTATACCTTCACAATTAAGTTTTCATGTACAATTAAGAAAGCATTTCACTGTAAAAAGGTGAAATACTATGCTGCTAGAATAGAAGTGTCACACAACAAACAGAAGAATGAAAAAGTGTGGCATTTTCCCTTAAACTCAGGCTCTCAGGTGAAGAGAAACACCTACAGTGTGATGCAGTTTTTCTACATACTTTGGTGAATTTTAAGAAATGTACACATTAGTCTGCAGTCTTATTAGTACAATTATACAATTCACTTGTCCCTATCAACTATGTCTCCTCATCTCTTTTCATTAATTAATCAGCTTATTAATTGCTATAAACCTGAATAACATTAGCTGCTTAAAGGTTATCTGTGCTTCGGTTTAAGCCAAAAAGGAGTATCTAAACTGATTTCCAGGCAAATGGGAAAGCCTAACAGAATTTTAGTGTTTGTTTCCTTACAAGGTTCTTGACAATAATGGATTAAGAGCTGCAGAAATCTGGATAGTTGGGAGTGACCTTAGATCGTCATCATATTTCTCTGCTCATAACAATCTGTTTATTACCTAATCACTGCTACTGGAGTGGTTTTGTCAGCTACTGCTTCTTCAAATTTCTGCACAAGAAGTTTTAATGTAGTTTTTTAATTAAAATCCTAACATTATAAAAATTAGTATCAAACAAACTCACTGAAGGTTAAGGGTTAGGTAACCTTGAACAGGCTGCTGGTTTAGAATTTCCAACTAGAAAAATAATAGATATAAAAGACTAGGAATTACAGTGCTAGTTATATTTACATTTTCATTTCCCTTTGTGCTTGCAAGTCACTGAAAGTACACATCCTTTGGTAGTATTCTCTTAGTCTCAAGTACAAAAATTCATGTTAAACACATTCACACTCGTGATTTGCTTGAGTCAGTGCAAAGGGCTCATTTCCTACATAACATTGATACACAAGCACATCTCTTCCCTATAAATAATACTGATGACGGACTTTTCAATGAGTAGCTTTGCAATTGATATTTAAGAATCCTAAAGAAAGAGTCTGTCACATAATTTTTAAGTCTAAAGAGTGACTACTATAGCAACTGATAATAACTCCCATCCACAAGTACTGCTGCTGTATGACTTCTGACCCAGTTTTGAAGACATGTAGGAAAACCAAAATGCATTTATAAATTGGACTCATAAAAAAGTATGAACATTGCAACATGTACTAACCACCATTACAAAACTAACTGTAACATCAAACACCAAAGTGATCCTTCTAGTTTTAACCTTACATGTAAGCACAGCTTTCTGCTATCTAATTTAAGAGAGTGTTTGTTCTTGCAATGCTGTTCCAAAACTTCATGACAATATTGCAAGTCTCCTCCTAAAAAAAAGTACGTGCTGTTTTGCCTATGCCAAGTGGTAGTGAAAAAGCAGAATCTGGGAGAGAGGCTCTATTTTTCCCACACTGCACATCTACAAGAAGCCACACACCTTGGTCAGTGGACAAACAACTAATCAATGCTTGTTCAACTGGTGAAGGTGTAAACTTCTCATGAAGCTGCAGAAAGAGGAACTTTTCAAGCTATCAGAAGTTGACTCAAAGTAATTACAACTGCTGTCGATTCACTATTACTGTCAAATGTGAGCCAAGTAAGAATTTACAGGCTTGAGGTTTAAGGAAGTAATGCATAGCATATTAAGGAGCTTAATGTACCAATATCAGGACAAATTCTCAATAACTTATTTTTAATAATGGCCAATTTAATATCAATCTGTTGACAAAGTTATGCTAATACTTGGAGGTCGCTGCTGATTAGGTTGTTTACCTAAAATTGGAAGATCTGTTCTTTCTGTCCCATATATCAGTTTTTCCTCCTGAAGGCTGCAAGCTGAAAACCTGTTTGCCCCTGTACCAGACACACCACCACGATTATTTGGAACTGTGACACCACTGACCTGTTCAAAGGATTTACTGAACACAGTAGTGGTTGTTCTGGCCAGACTATGGCTGCCAGGCTTAGGCAGGGACTGGCTTGTTGTCAGTGTCAGTCTCTTCAGAGAGACAAGCTCTAGATTCTCACTCATGGCTCTCTGAGTTTGTTTTCGTGATAAGTGTTCTCTGCAGGTTTCTCCTTCTTTTTCTTTTCCCCCAGCTTTGCTTCCCCCAGACCTTCGCTGGCTCTTCCCTAGAAGGTTCTTGCTGCTCGTGTTGCTGCTGTTAGACAGGGCAGGCTGACTTGTACTAGAAGTAGCCGTAGAGTAAAACCCTTCATCAGTTTCAGATACTTCTATCAGTTCTTCTTGAATTCCTAAGTCAGAATTACCTACATGGTAGAAACAGAAATAAAGAATTAGCAATTGACTTTCTCACATTTATTGATTTTATGTATTACCTAATTTTGGTTATTTATAAGCATGAAGCCATAAAGCAACAGAGCAGAGAACAGAAGACAAAACACTTACCTATTCCATGACATTTTGGAATTAAGATTCATTAGGATATAGAGTTACAGCAAATATTGCCACATTAACTAGATCAAAAGGCATGCCCCCAATCTCATTCTGTTGTGATTTTGGGGGGGGAGGGAGGGGAAAGAAATGCAGACTTGTTAATTCATGCAGGAAATTAGAAATTTAGAGATTAGAAGGTACTGCACAGAACAAAAAAAAAAAGGTGTAAATCTGATTTTGAGCAAGTAATTCACTACATGATTTGGCAAAGCTTGTTAATTACAGAGGTATGTGATCAGTGCCCCAGGACACCCATTATGGTACCTGCATGTTTAGCAACCCAAGAATGCTTTAGGACTGAAAGGTCACTTTCTGCATCACAGGTCTGGTGGTACAAGTTGGAAACTGAAGCACAATATGAGATCTTCTACTGTGACAGGTTGAATTTGGGCAATCTGAGGTACATGGCAAATACTTTTCACATCCATTTTCATGGATTTTTTCATACCATTGATCACTGGATTTTATAAAACTCCACAAATATCTTTAATAAATTCAAACGTATGTTGACTCTCAGTGTATTTTCTCCAGATTAAATAGATCTACTTGTAAGTATGTCATTGTCTGTGGCACAGACGAAGCTGTGTGCAATACATGCAATTGTGTTATTACACATGCAAATAATATTAACTGCATACTTTAATTCTTGAAACATGCAGCAGTGACCCTTTCAATCAAAAGCAGTACCTTAGAGTGCAGCTACAAGTGCTCTGCTAAAACTGCACTCTGCCAGATGAGTTTACTCCATCCTCCATCATTTTTCTTACAGATTTTTGCCTCCTGATTTCTGGCATGCCTTTGCTGTCAGTTCTAGGATCTGTAGCTGTTTCCTGTACTCCCTGTAAATGCTGAACATCATTCTCTGCTAGTGCTCTGCTCTTTTCCCCATTCCCGGTCCTCTCTCCAGCCACACTTGTGACACTAATCTCAGGTATGATAAAGTTGCCCAATTCAGTAGCATCATTACCATTCTCTGGTTGTTCTAGAATTAAAGATGGATAAGAAAAAAACACAAAAGATGTCTGAAACAAAACATGAAACAAAAGCCAATACAGATGACTTAAGCATTATAAATTAAAGCAGATGTACACATATTAACCTCTTGTTAATTAGCAACATTAGCAAGTATGGAATTTTGCTTTATTTCTAAAATTGCAGTCTTCAATCTTCCAACTATCGGCCTGCACCACATACTGGAAAGGCCCATGCTTGATCTTGCAAAATTGAAATTTTTGAGGGTCATGACACAGATTATCAGAAATCAAAGAACAGTCCATAATTCACCTTTATGACTATATTCTCTGTATCACCATGCTAAGGGGAAGCTTATTTTTGCAATGAAATGGCATGTCAGCTTCATGTATTCTCATAAAAGACTAGAAATTCTACACATACTATGTCATCATATTGCACTGTGGTTAGTCTGAAAACTAACAGTGAAATCACTAAACCAACTCAAGCACACTTTGATTTCCATCTTCTTTCTTCATTTCAAAAAATTACTTTCAACCAGGAAGAGATTTCTGTATACCACAGAAAAAGAACTGAAGAAGAGTGAGAACTACATTATACATTATATGGATATGTATGTGTTATATGCAAACACTATGGCCACAAACTTGACAAGCCTAAAAATGTACTAAAAGCACAGCTCAGAATAAAGCTCAACTGAATCCTTGTGTTTTATTCATAACACAGCTCATTCAGATCCAAGGATTAAGTAAGGAACACCCAGATTATCCCACCAGTTTGCTACTGCACATGACAGAAGCTGGTGGTACATACAGACATTTAACTGACAGTATCAAGCCCAAAATCAGAGGAATTTACAATGATATTTTTCACAGCAGCAGTTCAACTGCTCTTTAACTGGTGGGGATCCTCTCTTCCTCATGCCCCTCACTGAGGACTCTCGTGTAGGCACAGTGCACTTCCAGGTCAGGTGAGCTCCAACACTGGGCTTCTCGCTAGCATTTGCGCTGTCTGCATTGATCATAACAGAGCCAAAAGGTTATTCTGGCAGGGATGGACATCAGTGTTCCCTGGTGTAAGAGCTATTCCTAATTTTACCAGAAAATTCCAAGTATCATGAGTCTTTCTACCTATACAATGACTAAGGAAAGTGTCTATCTAACAAGTTGCACTACAGAAGGAAACAGCACTAATAACTGCTGCTATTAGCCACTAAATTCCTGACATCTGGCAGGAAACTCAAGTTAGAACTGTTTATTCCTTCTAACAGCACTTTCTGCAAAACTCGTCCATTGTCAGTAACAAAGGTAACAACTGAGCAACACGAACTGCAATAGTAATAATAATAAATAAGCAATAGTGATAATAAATACCATCATCAAATACAGTCTTTTTCTAAAAACACAGGTGCAAAAAGGTTATCGACGAGAGAAGATCAATGTTCTGATTGGCCTCACTGCTCTAACTTCACTAGGGTGAGGAACCTGTGTGTCTCCTGTGGAAGCTTCAAACTCCTTCCTGCTGTTCTAGAGTGAGGAGAGAACAGAACAAAGCTTAACTGTCAGTCCCTTCCCCACCAAGGGCAGAAACACGCTGACTATCCAATTCCAAAGAAGGAAGACTCAGAGTAGACAGCAGAACTCAGCAAAACAGAGGCAGATTTTTTTTGTTAAAGATGTTGTTTAAAAGAAACACCCAGTTACTGCTATTTGGTGATGTGCATATCTAAATGTAACATCCTGCTATGATATCAGCACTTTAACCATCATTGCTGCATTCCCACAGCTGTGGGAATGACCAAACAGCCATTACCATAACGAACTGAGGAAAAGAAACCCCAAAATTTAACAGTTTTACTCATTATAATTATGTCTATATACCTTTTAGGCAAATGCTCGTAACTACTTCTAATAAAGGAAACACCTCTCTCTGAGTTTAACTGAACTATAGGAGGAAGCTAATGTAAAAATGGGATACTGGGTACCCCAACTCCCATTAACACTGTCTACCATAGCATCTACAGTCAAGGGGCAGGATAAGACTAGACAATCCATGTCCTTTATAGCAGCATACCCTCCTCATGTTAAAACTCTTACAAAGACCTAAACCAAGCCTTCAGCTTCACAGTGCTTTGTTTTGAAGATAATGCTGCTTCAACTCTGGACAACTCTGAGGGACTAGCCTTTGAGACAGAGAGAGATTAATATCCAGTGCACAAGGCAATTTAACAAAAGAGAAAACAAAGGACACTGTTAAATAGTGTAGAGACAAAACTGAATAATTATGTCAGTGTGAATGTTAATATAAATACACCCATAGCAGCTGAAGGAAAATGCATTTGGAGTCACATTTCTGAAAGCTTTGAGTAGTACAACCCATTTCGATAAAGGCATTTCATGATTACTAACTGCTATGACTTAATTCAAAAGATATTTCAATCAGTCTACCTTATTATTACAGTTGCCTAGAACATTTACCTCAGATTACACAGGCAAACTGCCCACTTGGATTGTAATTCAATTTTAACCACCACAAGCTCAAGCTGCACATCAGTGTTAGCATTTTGAATTATTCACAAAAGCATCAAGCTGATCTCCCAAAATTAACATTCATTCCAGATTCTTATAAATTACAACTATTTTGTGCATTAATACTGTTTCAAAAAGTAAGAAAATTCTCTCCACAGAGAAAATTCAAAGACCTTAAGTACTACATTAAAGTCAATCTCTGCAGTGGGGAAAAAAGTAACTTCTTGTGCTTTGCTAGTTGATGTCTTTGTTCTTGTGTTACGTATCTCACAACATCTGCTTAGCTCTTCTTAGTCTCTTACATCAGAGTATTTCTCTTACACGCACTACCCCTACACTGGAGTTTTTCCCAAGCAACTCTTTCATATGGCATTTGGAAGATTTTACTTTGATAAGGAAAGCACTGATAGGGCTTGTTTTTTCCCCCCTCACTTCCATAATTAAACACTCATTTAAGTATTTATGTCCCTTACACACTGTATGATTTCTCTGTATTTCTTCTATTTGTGAACAGAAATGGAAATGCCACTTAAGGCTTGAACTTATCAAAAAACTACAAAAAACTAGTGCTAGATCCAAGAGCTAATGCTCCTCTTTTTGCAGTTTTATAATTTGTAAGCAATTCAATAGTACTAAATAATTTGTTGCTAAGCGGTAGCTAGTTCAACTCACTCTGCAAACACTATGACCCATTTTACAAATCACCTTCACCTTTGGTACCTTCAAAGTACCTATCTTAGATGTCTAAATTCACAATACTAATTTAATGTAAAAAAATCCTTCTAAGTAGCTGCTTTTAAGGAACAACTTCCAGGGTTCAGTATCTCAAGAAGTTTCAATGTTAAGTCAACCTTTATTCAAAACTGACTTCAGTGTAGAGTTCCAGAAAAGGCCAGCAAGATGTAATGTCTGCAAACTTTTATAGTAAACTTTTTTAAAAGGAAAAAAAAAAAAATAAAGCTAATGCTTCTCAGATGGAAATGCGATTCACTTTAATTCTTCTACTTTATTTATTTAGCACAAATAGCTAGTGATTAAAAATCACTGCCCTTGCTCTCCCAAGAGATACTTTGCTACATAGATTTCCTGGGCCACAAAATTTGGAAGATCAAAATATGTCTCAGCTGTCTTCTCTGTCTTCCTAATTCATTTATACTCACTTTTATTATACTGAAAATAAAAGTAAACCCTCAAATACATTTTTCGCCATACACCATGAGAGAGAAAATAATGCTCAGAAGGTACAGAGTTTGTCATCTAATTTCTATCAACTCCAGTATTTATTTTAACTCAAATGCTCATCTGTAAGAGCAAGTCCTGCTATTCTTTCTGCATGCTGACCCCGAAGATGTATTTCATATCTTTCTTTCATAACGAGTTGTGGGCCACTGAATTGGGTTATTAAGAATTTTGAAAATGGGAGACCATCCACTCTGTCTTTAAAAAGGCTTTTCAAGTCACAAACAGCATTCCACCCCATTTCTGAGTTCAACTTTTATTCTCATTTCCCCTTCACCTTACTGTTATCTGCTGCATGGCACGCTTGTCCCACACATTTTTCTTTGAACTTCACTCCCTGACAGGAGGCAATAACTGTTTTAAAAATTTCTAGATTTCTGTATTTCCTGAAAAATTTGCATTCTTATAAGGATGGATGCAATACTGATTCTGTAACATTTTGGTCTCCTGTTTTTTCTCCTGTAAACACAAAGAGAATGCTCATTTTAATACACTTTGAATTCTCAGGATGAACTAGTGCTCAGCATCCCTGAGCTGCATTACCCTCCACCACCTCATCTTAACAAACATAAGAACCACTCAAAAGTAACAGCTAACAAAACTGCCAAGCTTCAGAGGGCATTTATGCATTTAAAAGCTGAGCTACCATACAGTTTTCTTGCATCTGGTCCATAATCCATGCTTAATAACTGTAAAGCCAAATAAAGAAAAATAAAATGGTCCTTAGC
>JAOXXN010000395.1:31109810-31131623 GCA_026770055.1 Myrmophylax atrothorax
AATTGTGAATGAATAAAACATTACAAGCATCAGCAATTTTGTCTGGATCAATGCTTTAGATAAAACTGTAAACTGATAAAAAATACATTTTACTTATTAGGGAGTGACTGAGACAATAACTGCCCAACTCACATTACACAATTTTCATTCCTGTAACATAATTTTGGATGATAAAAGTAGAGCCATCCATCCCACGCAAAGGAAGAATTCCAGTGGCTGCTTTCACTCATTTTTTGCTTGCTTCTTCAAGCCTCAAAGGCATAAATAGAGGATATTTGTTATCCCATACCTCACACCATGCTCTCACTACCTCTAATATACAGGAAAAGCACCTGAGCAAAAGGTCTTGGGATTCCAGAAGTTCAACAGCATACACACAAACTGCTAGAAGCTTTTACCTACCTTGTGAGAAGAGCTGTGTAATGCTTAAATTCAAAGTATTACAATAACTTAGTCATTTTCCCACTCTCATTAAAATCTTCTAGAAAATTCCATGTATTTATACACCTGAGACAGAAATGAGAAGCCTCAAGAGTAATTTTAGAATCAAATTTGTTAAGCTGAATGCAATACACTCAACTGGAAGTAATACATTGAGATAGATCAAGTTAAAAAAAGACTTATAAACAATCAAATGATCAGCCTGCATTGTACGTCTTGATTTAATGTGCTACCAACTACCTTTGGCAGAGGATGAAGCATTGTGTTAACTATCATGCATCAGTGTATGGAAATTAAGAGATTTCCTAACCCTAGTAGTAAATACTGTTGAAAACAGTAAGCACTTTCAAAGCAGATGAACTACTAAATTCAGTTCTTCTGTTATTTGTCTAGGTCACAACTTCAGTTTTTTTAGTGGGACAAGTTTTCTGAAAAGAAACCCAATTATAGATTCCTCCCTTTACTGCAGCAAAGGCGGCAAAACCACCAGGAGATCATGCTAAGAAAACAATCTGCTTGCTTTCCTAAACTTTTCTTCCTAAACACAGAGTTGAGTCAACATTTCTTACCTCCCAAAGTTACTCCTGAAACTGAAAAGATCTTAGCAGGTTTTGGTTTTTTAAGTAGTAATTTGGGACAATCTCATCCATTCAAAAAAAAAGAGAAACTTTAGCTTCTGACAGACAGAGCTTCACTTTGGAAAAATCATCTGTGAAAAATCTATAGGTTAAATCTAAAGGCAAAAAAGTCATGCCAAGTAGACTAGTCATCAGTTTCAAGAGAACAGCAAAGATCCTTCTAGAAAACTTTACCAGCAGAATTGCTTTCCATCTTCAGCTTACTTTTTTTCCCATCATTTGCTTACGTATTTCACACAATTTGCACGCTTCCCATAATGAAGAATGAGTTCTGAATGATGTGCTTGAACTTTAAAAGGCACATAAATAGCTATGACAGGTATCCATGTCTACATCATTATCTCTGTTGAGACAGCTTTGTATCAGCACATTTAAATGCCTAATCAGTACTAAACCACATTTTCTTCCTCAAAATGCCAGCACATGCTACAACCTAATATCAAAATGCACTAATGATTGCTGCCATTTCAAGATATCATTTTAACTAAACACTTCTAAAAGGTATCTAGACTGAAAAATTTTTTAACGCTGGAACAAAAGAATGTCCAAGCAATCTCATCCCTTTTCCTTTTAAACTGCATCCAAATACATTACACATTCCAAGCACTATTTCCTAATGTAAATGCCTGCATGGCTTGAGCCCTATCTAAAAGGACAGCAACAGTGTATTAAGTAGAAAGCAAAAAATCATCTGTGAAAAAACAAACCTTGCATATTTATTTATTTATTACTGTTGGGGGGTTGAGTCAAAGTCCTTCAAATCTTCACATTTACTGAAAACTCTCCTATAATTACATTTTCACTTAACAGTGGCTCTTGAAAGTAGCTAACGAAGTCTTTACTAGCAAAGCTACTATGAAGTGAATATTGAACAAGCAGTTTATTTATCTTTATTTATTTATATAAGTGGATTATTAATTTTTTTGAAAATAAACCAAAATAACCCATATGAAATGGAAACATGAACCAGCAGGACAATGCAGTTACAGATGAAAATCCACATGAATACTTTTCAAATCCTTAAAAAAAAATCCAATCCCCAAAGCAAGATAATTCACAATTTTACAGTACTGATAATTATATTAGAAGTACATTTATTCAGAAGTGTACAGATGGGGTTGTTGGTCCATTTTTAATCTCAGGAGTATTTGTTCATGCATTCATCCTCCCCCCTTGCATTAAGAAAGGACAGTACATACACTACACTGTAAAGCAGGTTGCCACTACACAATGCAGCTAACAGATCTCAAATAACAGCTGAAAGATACTACTTGCCTTATTAACTGCTAGTTTGTAATTATTTTGACAATGTGGAAAGCTCCAAGTAGCCCTTTCCACAAAGGGACAGCTGCTTGGAGAACAATCCAAATAAAGACTTCAGGACTTTTTCCCAAGGCAGCACAACACTCAGTGGCAGTACTGGCTTTTCATTTCAATTCAAAGTTTCACTAACAGGGAAATCTTCAATCCTTTGCCCCTGAAATTATACCAACAACCTTTTCAAGCAGAATTTGCAATTGCAGCCTGCTACTAAGGTCCCTGAAAAACCTAGTGATAGTAGTAACAAATCAAAGGACATATGAAAGTATTAATTTGGCTATCAACAGGGAGACTTATCAGATTAATTTACATGTTGACATGCATTTTGAAGACCAGACAGGCTTGACTCAGTAGGTGGAGTAACTCAGAATGCCTTTCTGAGAAGCAAGGAAAAATTACATTTCCTCTTTGTTGGACAACCCGGAGTTTCACTATGAGCATTTTCTCTAAAAATGTATATACTGAAAGCACTTTATTACTCTGGCCTTTATTACTGGCATGATCTCAAAGTTTGGAAGGGTGCCTTATTGCTCAGTCTTTTCAGAGGAGGAAATAAGGACCTGGTGCAATTTTAAAATAATACATGCAAGGTTTGCTGGATTACAGAAAGTGAGTGAATGCAGTTAACAACACAGAACTAAACCCAGCTCAGTGCATTCTGAATTCACCTGGACACTTTAAAAAAAGGGCAGTCGTGGCACATAGAACCTGTCCTGCTACCAGTACTGAGGAAATCATTCCCCCTTCACCCAACTTTTTCCATATTTTCCATCGTTTCAGCAAGGGTACATCCACCCTATAAACCCACATTTATATTGTAAGTATTTCAAGCAACAAAAACCCTAAAACCTAAGCAGCAACAAAAGGATCGCAAGCCTATCTAACTTTCTTCTCCTGGGTTGTAATAGACAAGCTTCTCACATCTACAGATCCACACTCAGATAATTACAGAAAGAATTCTGTCAAACACCATTTCAATTCCTTTATACATGTATCTCAATTCTATATCCAAGTCCTGAAGCTCATGAGTGCGAGTGCTATGATGGGGAGGTTAGAAAACTTAAATTTTTTTTCCATGACAGTATGTCATTGCTAAGAACAAATATTTTGAAGGATACTTTTCATGTAGTTCTGTAGTTCATGTAGTTAGAACACAATTAACTAGCATGCAAGATCTTATTTTTATTCTGCTAGTGTTATGTCAGACATTTGGGGTGAGAGATCCAATATACTCACTTCACTCTGTGGCTCCTGAATTACTTTATAAAGAGATGAAATCAAAGCAGTCTTGTCTTTCAAACTGGTAGCATAGCTGGATAGGGATGCTTCTGGCAGTGTCTGAAATAAAAATATTATAAGCAATTTTTATCATTAAAATAGAACAGCTATTTCAACAACAATTTTTCATTGCAAGTTACTGTTTATCAAAGTTTACTATAAAGTAAAACTTGTTTCATAAAAAAATCGCTGAAGACACACTGCATTCTATCATTTTGCAGTTTCATACAAATGTGATGACAGTGGATGGAAAACAGATATAAAACCCAAGAGGTGCAACCCTCTGAAATTTCACTTCAAATGTCAGTACCACGAAAGTTAACAGTTTTCAAATCCATACCAAGGAGTTCTCAAGACTGATTGTACACAGGCAGCAAACATTATTACCAGATACAGTTTACTCAGCAAGAACACAAATTCTAGTTGATGCAAACAGCTCTTCTCTAACACTAAACATAGTTTCTGCCAGCACTTCAGAAGGTAAAAATCTAATCTTTTTAACAACCCTTTGGAAGCTGTACATTTAAACTTAACACAGCTCTCACCGTACTTACCTGCAGTCCTTGAAAGGAGACCATACTCCACTATACAGATAGAAAGACACATTCCCAGTACCAAATCCTATAGTCTAGTACTCAAACCAACAAAACCATTCACCTCTGATATAAATTTTCACTGCTCTGTATCAGGAAGTGTGCCACCCCAAAGAGGCAAGGAAAAAATCTTTTCAAGCAGGCATTTGTACTTATCACATGATCTAAGCAAAACCCAAGGTTACTATTTTTCATTTTCTACAGGAATCAAACATTCCTGCATAGTGCTCCAGCAGCAATTCAAACACTACTGACAAAATATCTGAAGTATATTACCTTGAACTCTGATAACCACTCCTCCACAACCCCAGTATCCACAGCTAACATCTTCCAACATCTGTTTCCAAACCTTTAGCCTGAAAGAATAAGCAAACAGAGCTTGTGAAAACTATATAGTCACTGCATTAAGCAGATGATCAAAATGAAGTCCCACTGAATATTTAAAGATTTTTTTCATGCTTTTACTTGTTAACATTTCACATGCTGACATTACTTTGAACTTTTATTCTACCTCACTTATGCAAGCTTCTGGAAGCATTACATTAAACACAGTAGTCTTCACATACTGCAGTTTAATAAATTCCAAGTATGTATTGTGTGGGAAGCTCAATAAGTCAAAGATTTGCAGAAATGGCATTTTGAAAACAGAAATATCACCTTCTCAATTTCAATTTATTTATCAGCTTACAAAACTCGAGAGAAAACTGTATGGACTCAGTGAAGAGAAACAACTGTTTAGGTTTTTCCTAGTCAACTGCTGTTCCCAACTTGGAGAAGGTCACTGAAATAAAAGCGGATAGAAAACCTTTCAATCCTCCCCCACCGTGGCAACTGCAAGACAATGAGCCTGCTGCCTCAGCATGGAGCCTAAGGCGGACTGCCCTGCCCAGTCTCACACAGAGCAAAATTGCGAGCACCAGGACTCAAACACAAGAGATGCAGAGTGGCTTCTGAAATTAATTTCTGATTTCTCTTCAATTTTAAGAAATGACTTAAAACCAACTGTCCCTTGGAGCAGTTTATTCTGAAACAAAAGAGGAACATATCATTAAGATACAAAACTACTGGAAGTTAAAAGAGCACGCTGTTAGCTTATCCAACCCGTGACCACGGATTTCAAACAGTGACAAACTTAAATACTCACCTAAGCAAAAAATTAACACTGACTTGGTGACATGTTCAGTCACGGAAGATATCCCCTCAAGTTTTGCTTCACCAGTTTAAAATTAGTCTTGAAGTACTGCTACCGAAAGTATGGGCTGTCAATGAATGATAAGCAACAAAAAGATGGGAGGGAGTAATTGCCTTGTATAACACAAATACAAATACTTTGTTCTGAAATCCAGACTGTAGTGGAATATATAGAGAAAATTTTAACAAGTCTGAAGGGAGAACTAAGTATGATAACAGTGAGAGCACGCTATAATCCTTCAAAGCAAGGTGAAGGGAGAAAGGGGAAAACAAACTTAAGTAAGGTTTTACTTAAAGAGAAAGTGCCCAAAAGCAGCGTTGTGAGGAAGTAACTATTCAAATATGCATATCAAAAGGAATAATATTGAACAGGGTGTCCAGCAACTTCTTGAATCATTTTAATACACAGTAATAGCATAAGCAACCAGAGACTTCCATGTCTCCCTTTCCTCACTTGCGCTACACCTCATAACTACAAACATGGAAAATCTGGCCACTGATGTCAAGGTCAGTGCAGACACAGCTGCAATGACCATGATAAAGTAGAACAGAGCATCCCAAGAAGGATCAAAGCATGGAGGAGGACCAAAAATGTTGCAGAAAGGTTCATGGGCTGTTGCAGAAATATCACCAGCAACAGAAAGACTAGAGCTCCATGACTGAATCAGGCAGAGGACCTGCTGGCAAGACACACAGAAAAGGCCAAGGTAGTCACTGCCACCTTTGCTTCTGTTGTTCCCAGCAGGAGCAACCCCCAGGAACCCTGGATCTCAGAGCACAGAAACTGTCTCAAGTGCCAGCCTCAAAGGGCTGTGATCAGTGGCACAAAGGCCAGTTGCACACCTGGACTTACTTCATCTTGCTTTATTCTAATACAATAATAAAAGTCTCCTTACATTGGAGATACCAACTTTTGCTTTGTTTCAAGATGAAGAGTATAACTTGAATAAGGTATCAAGCAAGTTTATCTGACAAGAAGAAGTCTCATTTAGAAGAGGCTAAGTCCTCCAGAAGGTCATTCTTTCCCCCTATTACAGCAAAAATACATCAGAAACTTAGTGAATTTACTGCTTTTAATAGGAGGAGGGGAAAATGGCTGCTGTGCATTGAGCTGGTGGAGGGCAAGCCAAGACGAATTACGACATATTCTCTGGCAAACTTACTAACGCCTCCATCTACTTAAATGGCTTTGGTTTTTCTTTCCTGTGACTCCAAACTTCAATGCAATAATATAAAATCATAGCTTTGAATGAAATCACAGACAACAAATGCATAGGTTTTTCTTTAAAAAGAAATTCTCACAATTGGTGGTTTTCTTGCTCTTTAAAGCTACCCAGCCTTTGTCAAATTCCCGGAATCCATGTGTGTAAATGAAATCTGGATTGAGTACAAGGAGGCTGGACTTGGATGATGAGCTCTTGAGTTCTGCAGAACTGACCTTCTGAAACCACAGTATTAGATATTTGCTAGGGGAGCTGGAATAAACAAAACCAGGAGCCAAAAACTGCCTAAGTCCCATCCTCTGGGAATTGCTGGAAGAGAAGAGAAAGCATACACTCCATCCTTACCTAATCCATAAAGTATCTGCTTGGAAGCCTGTATTATCTGCTAAGAAAGAAATGTTTAGCCTAAGGGGAACATGGAGCAGAAAGTTAAGCTATCTATGAACCAAAACCCAAATTTTTAAACTCATCCCAGCATAGGAACAAAATACACCTGTGAGCATTCCATTAGGATGTATCAGACCCATATGAGATCTAGTCCCTAGTGCATGCTGATCTACTGTTCTATAGTAGTCTGCATACAAAAGTAGGGAAGGGCAACTTTTCTTACCCTTTAAAGTGGTACAAATAGTATTAAAAACCTTTCAGTCAACTCTACATGACACGTCAAGTTCACTTAAGGACTAATCTACACTTAAAATTCAAATTGCTGAACCCTATTCTCTCCCACTTGTTTCAAAGGCACAATTCTTGGTAGGCCTCAGAACAGGAAACAGCACTCAGGCAAGTATATTCTTGCTAAAATTGCCAAAGAAGAGAACATAGTTTCCTGATGTTAATGCACAAGTCATTCTAGTGATACAGGAATCTGTTCATTTATAGACAAATTTGAATATGGTTAAGCTGTTCTATTCAGATACTTGTAGGGGAAGCAAAGGGCAGCAAATCATTTGAAGTCTCTTGAGAAAAGAAACAGATGGTACTGTGAACTCCAAAAGCCACTCTGACAGGTTCCAGAAACCACAAAGGCAAGGTCTGACTTCTTAGCATTTTTCAAACTTCCACAAAAAACACCATTGTGCTAAGCCTGAAACAGTCACATGCTCTATTCAAATATACAGCTGCAAACAGTGCTCAAAGATTCAGTATCAAATCTTCTGTGACAACTGCTATCTTGAGCGTAAAACAAAATAGCTGTGGTGGACCAAGCATCACTGACAGGCTCAAGCAAATTCCTACAATGACAGATGATTATTCAGCATCTTCTAACAAATGAAGTAACAAGAGTTAGTTGAAACTCTAGGTGACAAGCTCAAAAGAAACAGAAGGAGTTACCAAAAACAATGTGAAGGAAGTATGCACTGAAGTCCAAGTAAATGAACTTCACATAAATGCACAGGAAAAAAAAGCCATCTGAACATATCCATGGAAGAATCCAACCAGAGCCACTAAATATAAAAGCAGTTCTTCTAGTTCAGAAAGTTGGAGTCAGAAGTTGTTCCCCCAGCACAGACTTCCAGTTTCCCCTATCAGTCTCTCTCAGGCCTCTATTACAGCCACTGTTAGACACTGAGGTTTTACAAATTCTGGTGTGATTCAGTATGGCAATTTCTGCATTCTTCCTCACAATACAGTAGCGAACCTACACAAAGATAACTGTTCAGAACATGGTTTGTAAAGATTACTGAACCTTAGGAACTGAAACTGCAGTCAATTTTAATTTCATCTTGCCAAGGGCGTTACTCAGTTTTGCTTCCCTTTCCCCACTCCCCTCTGTCAGCGATAGAAGCAACCACCTTATCTGCAGCTTATACTTTACATCCCAGTGTGGAACTTCAGTCTGAAAGAGTC
Organism: Myrmophylax atrothorax; assembly: GCA_026770055.1. Lineage (NCBI taxonomy): Eukaryota > Metazoa > Chordata > Aves > Passeriformes > Thamnophilidae > Myrmophylax > Myrmophylax atrothorax. The sequence goes on from JAOXXN010000395.1 coordinate 31,118,346, forward strand.
AGGCCTCAATGGACATTTTCACTATGTAAATTTTAATAAGATTTCCTGATCCTGTGCACATATGCTTCTTGAACAGTTTACATTTGGGATACGACAAAATGATAGATATTTGCCCATCAAATGCAAAAGTCTTCCTGAATGATATCTGTTACAATTTTTTAAAACATCATAGATCTAATAATATTCAGCCACAGAAGACAGACCTCAATTCAGTTTTGATAAGAGCAAATAAGAAAAAAAACTATAAAAAATTATAGAAAGAAACATACATCAACTAGACTGTATAGAAACTGTAAATAACTGTTCAAATGTAGTGGTTTCTCATGCAAAGTATCCATTACCATAGAATATTGTGTGGAGGCTTCTGGGCTGCAAAGCATCAAATACTTGGCACATGAAACTGTAACTCTGACTTCTATAACCTTTCAATTTTGTCAATAGGCGACAAAAACCCCAACAAACCACATACAGCTGAGGTCACAAAGGCCATTTACAATGCTGGCACCTTGTCACATGGGCACATGTGACCCAAAACATTCATGATGAAAGCTTTCTAAAAAGTCTCAAGCAGTAGGTAAGATTCCTAATAGCACTGGCTTTGGAAGATTTTAATCCTGATCTTCGACTCCTGGCAATTATATTTGCTCAACTTCAGATTAGCAAACAACAGTTACAAACCACATTTATATACAACTAACCTTGCATTTGCCCTTACTACCAAGGAGATAACTCTTCCAAGACAACCAAATGACTCATGCCAGTCAGACAAGTCACCAGGATAGAGATATGAGATTACACACACTGATATATTCCCTTGAATTTACACAAGCCATAGTAAATCAGATCTATACTGTCTAAGCAGCCATAGCAGTACAATGCCAAAATGAAGTAAGAGGAAACAACCTCCACAGCTTGAATCTTACTTTGTTTTTCATTCCACTTTATTATTTCCTCCTTGCTGCCTTTTTTAATCTCACTTTACTATTCCTTCCCTGTTGCCTTCTGCAGAAAAGCACACTAAGTACAACTGCCAGACTGGCAACAACAGTCAGTGAAAACTGACCACCTGTAAGCCAATTTACACCAGTTACATCCCATTCTCTGGCAAGAGGAATCCCTACTCTTTCAGGCTATTTCATTTGGAGTATATCCTCAAATGTTAGCTTTTCTATCATCTGTAATATATCAATAGTTACATTCATTACAGGAAAATAAAGTAAGAGCTATTACTTTCCAATCAGTTTTTCTTAGCAGCTAAAATATACTTGCTTTCTCTTCTGTTTTACTTCATACAAACATTACTGTTTACATCTTATTGACTCTTTCAGAAAGAACATATATAAACAGTCAAATAATATACCCATAGTTGAAAAATCTTGTTATAAAGTAAGTCCTTACTTATTCTGGATTCCTATAGTTAACAGTTCAACATACACGAAGAAAAATCTAAATAGCAACTATATACATCATAAGGAAGTAGAATTTAAATTGAACTAACATTAAAAGGAGCAAAACCACAAACTTAACCAAATATAACCCAAACAACAAAAACAAACATGTAACAGGGAATGTTACACCTTTGTGCTAATACTACAAAAATGACCTAAAATGCACACACTTTCCAGTGTTTGGTTTAGGCACAAAATTCCACGGCACTAAGATAAACGTATCTTCTTTATACTCTGAGACTTTTTACAAGTGTATGTGGAGACAGGACAAGGGGAATGGCTGCACACTGAAAGAGAGTAGGGTTAGATTAGATATTAGGAAGAAGGTGAGGGCACTGGAACAGACTGCCCAGAAAAGCTGTGGATTCCCCATCCCTAAAGTGTTCAAGGCCAGGTTGGATGGGGCCCTCAGCAACCTGGTCTACTGAAAGGTGTCCCTGCCCATGGCAAAGGGATTGGAATGAAACAATCCCTTCCAACCCAAGCCATTCCATGACTGTATGAAGAGAACAAACAAGAAAGCTTTATAAATTTTGTCTGTTTTCCATATATATATATATATATATCCAGACTCCTGTAACTTGTGTCAAGAGCATTTGTGAACTGGCAATACTGCAGTACTGACACAGAGCTCTTACTGCTTCTGTAAGGGCAAGCAGTGCTACACAAGTTCACCACTTACAAGTAACATTCTCTGCAGAACCCCAAGCATAGTAAACTTACTGCTCTCATGCATCCAAGTTCCCTAAGCCCAAAGTATGCTACATCCCTATGAAGTCAGGAAGTTTCTGCAAAATCCAAACAGAAATTTAAAATAGTGAAATATAATCAACTATGCAGAGAGAATAATCTTGTTGCAGCTTCAATTTCAGCATTGCAATAAAGTCCTGAACCAACCAATGGTCTTTTCCAAAGCACAGAGCATTACTTTTGGTAGCAATGAGGTGACATGTAGGTCCTTGCCTCCTCAAACCTTAGTGCTACTACTTTATTACCTTTACTAATAGTTATTCACTTAATCTAGAAATCATGAAGTCTGTCTGCTGCAAGCTAATTTTAAAGTTTTCCTTTCTAAGTGAAAATTGCAAGCCATCTCGAGTTAAGAGTTCGTTCAGAATTTTCAGACATGATCAAATATCACTGCAATGGAAGGGGTTTGATTTTACTTTGACACCAGTCCTTTATTTCAAACGAATGCTATGATACATCCCATCACCCAACTCCACCAAACGCAGCAGCATTAGCACTCTTGGCAACTTTAAATTTGCAAAATATTATCTCCAGTATACCATTCTACCATTTCCTCAAAGAACGTGAGAGAAAGGCAGGAACCTTGCTATTAGGAACACACCACAGATTTTACAGCAACAAGAGGTTCATGGTACGCTACTGACACGTTTTAGTACTTCATTTTCACAGGAAAAAAACCTATACAAAGGTGCATTTTCCAGAAGAGGGGTACATCAATACTGCAAATATTCTTAGGACTTAGTTTTAGTGTTGATAATTGATCCCTGTTAAGCTACAAGACTAAAATTATCCATCAATACATGACATAATGCTGAGTTAAACAGTTTCAGGAAAAATATGCTTTATCTCTCCATGGCAGTTGTCTCATTCTCTCTTATCCCTTCCCTTTCCTGCACCCCCCACAAATACGTTATAAGCTACAGGAAAGTGTAACTTCTCATTTAAATTTTTTTTAAAAGAGCAGGACCCACATTTTTGTCTCATTTAGAAAAGATACATCAAATACAGAAATGTTCTACTGCCACATATAACTTAAATGTACAGACAATGTATATGCAACTCAAAGTCTCAGACAATTTACTACCCTGCATGTCTTGCTTTGCACTGTAATTTAGAAAAAAAATCAAATCCCAAAAGCATAATAGTGTCAAAGTAGAAAAAGAGACACTCATTTTCTTAAAATGTAAGACATTAATAAAGAATGAATTCATCTTAGATAGAAAAGCTTTTCAAGTAATAAGTTCCCACTTCAAGAATGCATCTAAAGCTTGGAATACTAATTATTACAAGTCAGAAATAAAAAGTTAATGAAAGTCAAATTACACGGGTTCTGGAGAGACCATCCTGGAGAGCCATTGTTCCAAAGCCAGAACAAGAGAAAGTTTCTAGGGAATTTATACTGGTATCACTCGGGTAGCAAACACAGTTTAAGATTAAAAATAACAGGGCATACATTAATTTTCCTGTTTCTTTATTTGCATTTTCTTTAAGTCACACAATGTCTTCTGCTCAAGGCCTGATTTTTAAGAGCATACTTTGAGATCTATCTATCTAACTAGTTGCTCTAGAATAAGTGAGTGGCACTTCAGTATTCAATTACTAATTCAGAACTCTAGCTCAGAGCACACACTTGATGATTCAGAGCCAGGCAAATATTTCTGTAGCCTAACAACAAAGTAATCAAAATTTGTTTCTATAATAATCCAAGGTCTGTGAACTTTGATTTAGTGCATTCTGTTTACAAGCAGCAACTGAGAAGTCACTTGAATAGCAGATGCAATTATGAAAAGACGTGACAATTGGTCATTGACTACACATGTATTTGGGACACAGTGCACTCAAAGGAACCAGAGCTGAAGGATATCAGTGCAGGCTGATAACCCCACAAAGCAACATGTTCTGCTTGTAAAAGCTGTCACACTCATACGAAAGAAGAGCTGCAATGAGCCAAGGGCAAAGCAGGCTTTATCACCTAGGAGGAAAAAAACAAATATAATCTAAGGTAATGGTCACTTTTCAAACAATATGAGATTTGAGGGGTGGGGGTTAATTGCACAACACAAAAAGATAATACATCATTTAAAATCAACAGACCCATTTAAGGAACTTCTTCAAGGGTAAATGTGGCATCACTTGGTTCCTGTTTCATCACTCAGTCAACTTCCTATTCACTTTGGTCAGGTTTTCTGTTGACTGAACAAGCACAGACTTTCATTTAGGCCTTCCTTTGTCCCTTGACATCAAATGTACTGATATCCTACTGCTGCTATGGAACTTATACAGGACTTTTATTCTACCACATGAAAAAGCAGCTGCAAATGGTTAAGTAGTGCTTGCCACTGGATTGCTGCAGCTTTGTGAACATAAGTGAACTAGCATTCACTTCTTTGCCAAAACAGGACAAAACCTCTAAGCCACTTCTGAATACCACTAAACTGGGAACAAAGCAAGGACTTTAATTATTTCCTTAAGGAATGAATGTGCATGTTATATATGAAAAAGGAACTGTACAGTTTAGAGATCTTCTCTGATTATGTTAAGTTTCAGGTGGAAAATCCTGATCAGTTTTCCCTGCACAGCTACAGTCTGCCAATAACAACAGTCTGGGACAAAATATCACTGCAAAAATAACCATCACACTCTACTCAGAACTCTTGGTAATCAGCGCAAATTCACATGCTTCAAATACTCTTAAATTTTAGCCTAAAACAAAAAGAATAATACTGAAAATACATATACCAAAAAAAAGTGTGTAAGGCAGCAAAAAAATTAAAAGTATCAGAGACTGCAAATCTAATTCCTAGCATGATGCACCAGTGCTGGCAGAGTAGTTCTGCTGTTTTGTACACATTGCTGAGAATTCAACAACATGCCAACCAATTCCAGATGAAACAATAGAATTCTGATACTTCAAGCTGCATCATTAAGCACTTCACAAAACAGATGTTTCTTTTGTTGTGTTTCACTAAACACATGAGAAATTTGATTGAAATATCTCATCACAACACAACTCCAGTGAAAATACCCCTCATTTACAATACTGACACATAACGCTGCTGACAAAACAAGGAGGAGGTGAAGAAACCTAAGGTTTCTTTCCTCAGCTTTACAATTAAATGTAAATCACATTCTCTCAAGACAGGCGGAAATTGGTAAATATTATTCCAGCACTCACAAAGTTACAGAATGCACCTGCAAGTGGATGTGCAGAATTACTGTCAAAAGCCTCTCACCTGCTTCTCTGGCTGCTGCACTGGGAATTTAGTTCAAAGGAGAGAAAAAAATGCAGGAGCCTATTAGTCTTTCTAGACCTGACATATGGAATCAATAAAATTAGGAACATGAGAGATGTGAGCAGAAAGACTACAGTTTATTGAGCCCAAAAGCTGTAACTGAGTAAAAACAGTAGCACGTCCGCAGCACATGACATGAAGCAGGGAGATATTCTGGCACAACCTAAAGTAAGCCTGTAAGAAATGTATTCTTTTAACTGAGTATACAGTAATGGGTTCAGCCAGATGTCCTACTAGCCACAAACCAGAGGAGAATACTCACAACTTCACTGACAAACCCAGTGTAAACTCACCGTATCCAACATAAAAGTGTTGCTTCAACACTAAGTGCACCAAGAGCCAGGGAACTCCTTAATATCACTCCTCTCCGCACTTTGATCATACTTTCCTATCCTTCATCAGCCTACCACAAAATACATGATGTTGCAGCCTGATTTTGCAACCTCTTTCAAATCTGGAAGAGTAACACAATTTCCTTCCGTCAGCAAACACTGCCAAGGAGTATTACCAGGGGAATAAAACCCATAATTTTTGTACCTGAAGATCCTTTAGTCCTGCCTGCTCAGGCAGAGATGTTAGTATAGCACACCCAGTATGTCTTATACAATAGACTGCTTGAAAATATTTAGTATCCTGACAGAGATGGTGGTTGGTGTTAAAAACCCATCAAAAGCAATTTTTCAAAAATTTATTAGTTCAACTTAACACTTTTACACATACGCCAGTCAGTTCCTTTAATACAGCAAATACTATTAAAGGGTTGAAAAGAATTAAAAATAGAAGAATTGTCTTTACATATGAGAACAGGCTTCAAGTGCTTGAAAACAAATCACAATGACATAGTACAGCCTTGTCCATTAACCAGACAATCATGGAGACGTTCTATTATCCAGAACTAGCTCCTGTACAATCCTGAGACTGCTAGACAGCTTAATTGTTGACTATTAGATTTAATTCTCTATTGCATATTTAAAATGTAAAGGGCATCTTCCACCTTCCTAAAAAAAAATGTGCAATAAAATATAGCAATAGTAGTGAATCATGGTGTTTAGAATTAGCAAAATATTAAAGGTGCATGCACGATTCATCAAGTTGAAATTAATGCCTTGCTGAAGCATAAATATTTATCCAGTGCAAACAGTGGGAAACCTTAAGAGACAGAACAGCTTTAAGCTCTGAAGTGTGTTAATTAGTACCCACTGTGGGTTCAGAACATGCTATGCTATTTTTAAATAAAGGTTCACTTCCAGATAGAACAAGCAACAAAATGGAAAGTTAAGAGGTAAGATATCCTGAGAAAGCCGTCCTTAATAGCTATCAAAGTGCCCAAAATGTAATAGTTTTTGTCAAAAAGTTTAGAATAAGCTTTTACACCAATAAGGATGGAATTCAAACACTTAGCAACTTCTGCATCAGCACAGGTGTGTTTTACTAGTATTGCTTTTACCTAAATATCTTTGCTAAGCTTTGACTGCTACACAGCATTTTATATCACCAGAGGTTAGAGACAGATGAATACAAACATACATGTGTTTTGAAAATATAACCCATTTCCAAATCTTCCTCTTAACAGATGATTCTTCAGCAATGCTTGTCATTTCAAATAAATTAAGAACTGCTTGCACGCACTCCCTCGCTTTCCATGGCATTCTGTATAGACAAGAGCAATGATAATTAAATATCTGTCCAAATTCCACATGCTTTATTGATTCCAGTTCTAATAAATAATGCTCCTAGTAAGAACTGTTTATCGAACCCACCTGTATTACATTTGTACGCCATTTAGCAGCCACACTGAAGCCTTATAAACAGAACCATTAATTCATCACACAAACAACTACACCAACATCCTCCCCTCTCTGGCACTGCAACTAAAAAGAGGGTCGCATTCAGACAATTTCAGTATTCATCTGGCTGTAGGTTATGTTACGCTGCTCTCACTATCTTTCCAGTTGTTACCAAAGCATGCAAGTTCATGTGGGGATGCGACTGAAGAAATTGCCATAAATAACAGTTGCCCTCATGGACTCAGCCAACATTCTATTTTTATTCTGCTCCTCTTGAACGTGGCCCCGATTAGGGCAAAGGCTTCACAACAGTTGCATCAGAGGTACAAGAAAACACTTTATAGCATTTCTAAATTAATGCTGGATATGAACTGAAAATGAGTACAGTTGTTACATCTTCCAGATGTTGTTCTGGTGTATGGGGGGGAGGTGGGGGTGTTGTGTTTATACCCAATCCAGGAGTATTTGAGTTTTCATGCTAGCAAAGTTCCAGCACAAATTCTGAGAGAAATCTTATGATTTCCAGTGAAAAAAAAAAAAAGCAGCAGCATTTCACCCCTGAGCCTTGTGGAAAACTTTTTAAGTTTCTCCCATGTTTTAAAATAACTTTAACTATTTCAAGTGTCAGTTACTTACAAAGAAAACCTTAAGGGCATTCCAAAGTACTTCATCTTAGAAGTGTGTGCATACACTTACACATTAAAGATTATAGGGAAGAGTCTGGCCACTACAGAAACTAATTGAACATTTTAATGGCACGTGGAGCTTGAGCAGCCTAGAAGCTTTAAATACGGCCTTGCAGCAATATGCAGTTGCAGCACATTAAAAACATTTTTAAACTAAAGTACTCCTTGTCTTTAACAACACTGACCTGACAGAGATTTCAGTCCTTATTCTGACACCACTTTGTTGTTGCTTTCCAAGATTATCTCAAGAAGCATTTCAAATAAATTAATCCAATTTAAGTTCCTAAATAAATGAAGCTAAAAAAAATGCTTTAATTCCAACCCATTCTTCACTCCCAAATGTGTATTTAATACACCACCATTTCAATTCTGGCGGCTGAGGACAGCAAACTGCCAAAAGGGCTATTTTTCCTGGAACAGAAAAGAAAACAGAGATTTAAAGAAAAGATCTCATGTTTACAATTCTAATTAAAGCGGTCTTTTTTATATATATATATATATACACACACACTTGCATAATTGAACAGAACAGCATTAACAAATCAAAACCTGTCATTTTGTTGAGGAGGAAAACTATGAGATTCCAGTAAACCAACAAACTCTTTTAATTACATCCTACTAAGTACAAACCAAAACACTGAAAGACACTGCATACAAAACACAGGTTTTAAGCACACTGTATTTCCATAATTCCCTGAAAGTTTCAGATTACAGAGAGTCCCTTCAGTAAAGCTATTTCACTTCGGAAGATAAACACAGACTGACAGGCTGCAGTTTTTCCAAAGTGTAAGAGATTTGGACTCTAGTTCTCCTACCTTCAAAGACAGAGCACACACACAGTGAAGGTCACACTGTCAGGCTCTTCGTTTCATGATCGGATCTCCTGTTTAAATTCCACGAATATTGTTCCTGGAAGACTGCTCGGTAACTAGTAACACTGGAAGTAACACACAACTGCAGCGATTCACATGTGTAACCTCCATTTTTGCTAACAAAACTACCCGCACAAATCCTATGGCAGACTTAATATTAAGCTTTGTACCCAATCTTCCACTTGGAAGAGAGGAAGCCTGTGCAATACTGCCAGGTGACACAGAGCGCACATTTCTCAAAGGGATGGGCTGGGACTGAAACTTGACCTGGTGATTCACCTAACGGATTTAAGTCTAAGCTCTTGCCAATAAAGGCTTTGTATGTTTGCTGAGTGCCCAGGTGATCTTTGTTAAGAGCCCAGGCACTACTACATTTTCATATTCTCATCAACATAAACATTTAAGTCTCATGAAGGTTTAATCTGAAAGCCTCAAATACTCCACAAGCTCTAAGTCCCAAGGAAAGCCTAGCAACTGTGACTTATCTCTAGCAAATAATGCAGGTTTCTCAAACTATGCATTTTTCATTCAACCTGAAAAAAACAGTGTCGTATCAGGCCATGAAACGTATGTTTATTTTCTAAGTAAAACAGCCAGACATTACCAACATTTAGTAAGTAAAAATTTAAGTCTCCAAAATGAACAAGGTGATTCTCACACTGCATTCATTAGTCAGTGACAGGTTAAGAGACAACCTAGTATCTATCTTAAGGCAGGATTTAATGAAAATTAATTTCCTGACATGAACATAAGAAAGGTTCAAGATATTGGGGTTTTACAGGAACATGTACTAAGAATGAGACTTTAACTTAGTAACTTAGTATTAGGTTTGATCCATCAGTGAACAGACTCTTCTCCCAGCTTAGAGCCAGCCCCATTGTGCTAAGTAAAACACAGATGACACATACCATTTGCAGTGCCCAGACTTACAATATCCCACACACATGCTTGTTTGTGATACAAGTCCTTGCAAAATTAGAATCCAAGTGACTTAACTATCCAGCTGTGCCTGAGAACATGTCTACCATGGACTCTCTCAAGTGAAAGCAAACCCGCCCATTCAGGAGACGATGGCAGAAGTTCAACATGATTCTGTCACCGAAAGCCTTGCTCCTTGGAAGAAGCTTTGTGATTAAATTTAACATGTATCTTTAAAACAGCTCAATGTTGAAAGGAATTGATTTGCCACAGTTAAGAAATCATCCACAGTAGTACTGAACTTCCTCAAAATTGTTATCCCTGTGACAAAAGGCCTGTTAGAGGCTCCTTGTCTCACAAACAGATTATCACAGAAGAGAAGCAGCTCAGTTTTGCACTTCAGAAATATTTTCATATTGTTTTCTTACTATGGAGGCAAAAATATGGCCAAGAACATTGCCAGAAGGATCTAAAACTCGAAGTAAATTACTTTTACCAAAAGTATTTCACTGATGAATGAAAAATAGATTGGAAGTTAATTTGACCACATTATGTAACACTACTTACTTTTTTCAACATAAAACAACTGCTTGGAAGGCAGAGAGAACAAAAGCAAAACACTGGGGTGGGGGGGAACTATATGATCCTTAAGGTCCTTTCCACCCCAAACGTTTTATGATTTCGTGGAAAGCATAAGCTTCTGAAAAGACACTGGAGCATCCAAGTACATTACTGATGGGAAAAACTGCAGAAAAGCCTTTCAGATGCCATGAAATGCAGTCATCAATGTCATTCCACGCTTTGCTCCATAAAACTGCTTTTTGCTTCTTTGCAGTGACATTTGCTGACGTTGCTCTCAAAAAAAGTCACCAAATCTGAATTTGTAGCTAACAAATCTAAGAGAAATCACTTATTAGAAACTTCCACAGTCATCTTTTCACTCACCGGCAACGTATGCGAAAAATTATGCAAAACAATTAGTAAGACTTCATAATCCTCCACTACACACATCTTTTCCCTGTGAACATGAGACTCGGGAGCGTTTTCGGCACCGAGCTAGAATTCAATTGGACGGGAAACAAACGTGATGGCTGTCGGGATTACAGAGAACGAGCCAAATCCACGGGCACCACCTCTCCTTTCACCGTTACCTTTACAAGACCAAGCACATGGAAGGTTACTCCAATTTAATGTGCGCCAAGATAAATCCCGAAGCCCGGGCAGGCACCAGCCCTGCAGCCCGCGGCGCTTCCCCCGGGCAGCGAACTCTCTCTCAGCGCCTGGAACTGTTGCTGCCGCCTCTCCATCGCCGCCGGCGGCACCCAACTCAGCGCGGCGGCGAAACACCCAAATACACGGACGAGACAGGTTAGAAAGAAGGCATTTCACCGCACGCCACCGAACTGTGCCCTACCCCTTCCAGCGAAGGTTTACGCGCGTGCCGGGAAGCGCCAAGCTCGGCGCTGCCCGCCCCGCTCCGGGGACAGGCGGGAGCAGCTCCTTTGTCTCGCTCGCAGCCCCGGCCGCCTTCTCCCGGTAGCGCCTTCCCCGCGCCGGGCCCGGCGCTCTGCCGGACTGGCCACTGTCCCACCGGAGCGGCGCGGCGAGGAGGAGCCCCGGCCCGGGAGGCGACAGTCGGTACATTCCACATGGGACAAGCTCGTACACGCAGCATTTTCATACGAAAACTGGGGGTTGGTCTTTCCTTTGTTCCACAGTGTCTCATTTGGACGCATCTGTCTCTAAGTGTTATTCTGGATCTGAATCAATAAGCAATAGATAACGGCGAGGGAAACCCCGACTCCTGGCCTGGGGACTGTTTTTCAAAGCCACCCTTAGATATCTTGTATATAATTTAGAACTTCACTTTTTTCACCATCGAGTGTTCTCTCTCCCAACAGTGTTGCCTGCAAAGACTTTGGGTTCCATGATGTATTCCACTACCTTAGTAGCGTTGCCATATCTGCTTTTATTTTATTTTTTTAACATTAAAATAATTCCTGGCCTTTTTATTTTTCTCTGTATTTTTTCTCTTTTATTTTTCTCCTTATTTTTCTCTTTTTTATCGCTGTTTTTCTCTTTTTTTCCCCCTTTTTTTCTCATAATTTTTCTTCTTTATTCATCTTTTTTCTTTCTAATATTCTTTCCTTTTTTTGTTTATTGTTTGATTTTTTAAATTTCTTTTTCATTTTCCTTTTATTTTTCTCTTAATTTTGTTGGGGTTTTTTTGTTTCTTTTTTCTTTATTTTTTTCTTTCTTTTCCTCCTTTCAGTTTCCTTTTTTTATTGAGTTCCGTAACTCTTTGTGAGAATAACCTGGCAGCTGGGGAAACACGATGATTATTTTTATTATTTGTTTTCTTGTCGACCCATTGCTTATGGATACAATCAAAGCTGTGAGAAGGGGAAGGTGGGAGGGGGACGGGGCGGGAGGGGGGTGGGGAGGACGCATTTATGCCTTTGCAGCGTGTTCCTGGTCCAGCCCCGCGCGGAGCCGCCGGGGCCGGTGGGTTTTATTTCCTGGAGCTCATCCATCGGTGACGTTGTGACATACGATGAATGTGTCGGTCCTAATAAAATCAAGCAAACATGTATGGGCTTCCACACATCCTTGTCCTCCTCCGAGGGGGAATCTGAGGAGGCGCTTGGCTCTTCCCTGCGGATATTCCCATGAGGGCTTCGTTCCTGAGGTCGTTATTGCAGGAGGTGTTTGTTTATTTTACGTGGGGTGAGTGTCACCAGAACTGGTTCCTTTGCCTGCCGAGACGCTCAAAACCCTCGAAAAAGTGAGGAGATCACTGCCTGGCTTAAGTTGATGTCGCCTTCGGATGTGGTTGAGTCCTGAGATGGAGTGAGGAAGGGAAGACATTACCCTCGCTCCCCCCTCCCAGTCCTCAAAACAGAGGGAGTTGCCCCCACACAGGGTGAGTTGCTGCAAAGAGCCACTGCCAAGTTGGAAGCGTTGGATGGAGCAGAAGGTGAGAATGCCGGCAGGGAGAGGTGGGATCCCACTGGGATCAAGCCAAGCCGATCCCCCAAAGCCTCCTCGCTCCCCAGATCCTGCAATCCCGGCGGCCAGGCTGGATTTACGGGGGGAGGCGAGGGCGAGCGGGGATTAATTCCGCCCCCACCGCCTCCTCCTCCTCCTCCACCGGTGTCTAATCTCCGCTGGGGCGTCGAGGTCTGACCCTGCTCAGATCGAGGACCAGGATAACCCTGGCTCAGCCAGGGAGGATCCACCCCTGGGCTCTCTGAAAACCAGGGAGTCAAAATTGCCCGTGTTTTGGTATTTTACTTATTTTTCAGGATCGATGTGCTTATCTGAAGGGTGATGGTGGGATGAGGGTGAGGGATGCGGGATGGGATTCTCCCCCTGGCCAGTGTAGGAGCGATGGGGAGGGTTTGGGGGTCCCTGTGCCCCTCCAGGGCAGTGTCACTGGGGTACCACGTTGCACTCCTCCCTTAACCCTAATATAATTAATAACCTATATAATTAATTAATCAGTGCAAATTTTGTATTCACGG
>JAOXXN010000395.1:31131723-31152173 GCA_026770055.1 Myrmophylax atrothorax
GGGGCAGCGGGGAGCGCTCGTGACAGCGGCCGCTCAGGACAGAGCACGGGCGGCAGCGCTTGGGACGGGCTGGAGGGAGCCGGCCCCAGAGGCGTGTGCCCTACCCTGTCCGGATCACACACACAGTCACGCTGCCATCGCTGGGAAATAAATCCAGAGCCCGCGGCAGAGTCGCCCTGTGGCTGCCCCGGCCCCGCAGGCACGGCCGCAGCTCCGCGGGGCGCCCGCACAGCCACCCCCCGGCACTGAACGCCGCTCGAGTTTCATCAGGCATCTCTTAATCTTAGATATTGGATTCTTATCACCCTTCCCCAAGTGAAGCGGTTGTGGGCAACTCTCATTCCACAGCACTCCAAGGCCTTTTAACTTTTTTTCCCCCATTTTTTTCCTACTGACTTCATCCTTGGAGTGCCCTGAAGAACGATCTTGAACTAAATCTGCATACCACACAATTAACTACTTTGGGGTTTTAAAGTTCAGTTTACATTTTATTGTTACCACCAGCGTTTCTTCACAAATATGCTTTCGGGATCTAAATTTTAATTCTCAGAAGCACATGCTTATGGTAATCTTAAGGATTAGTGAAGATTAAATTAATCAGTAATCTAATTGCTATATGGTGAAATCAAGGCAAGGAGGCTGTGATTTGCTCAATGGTAAATACCATGAAATGACAGAGCCCAAATTAACACCACCAACATTTACTGCCACAAAGCATTGGCCCATACAATTACACATTTAAAAGTCGTGGTCTTCTATGCCACACCAGTCTTCATTTCCGCAATGACGGTAGGTAGATAATGTGTTCACACACAAATTTATTGACTTCCCTGGAGACCTGAACCTAAGAAAAGACCAGGTCCAAATGCATTTCTTCAAGATTTCTTGGCCATCCTGAATATAGATATCAGTATCTTTCTGTCTGAGCTGTTTCTAGACTTGTGCTATTGTACCATTCATTTCCATAAGTATGTAGTATATCAATTTATTCACAATAAAATATATGTGCTATTTTCAAGGATCTTTTATAATACAAACTATAATACATAAAAATTGCTTTTAGAATATATGTGCCTTACTAAGCCATTTGTCTTTAGAATACTCCCACTGTGTTATGGTCTAAAATCATTCTGTCATTAGTTTCTATGACACTGGATAAAATAGGTCTGTTTTCTTGAAAAGATAGATATTAGTTACAACAAAGGTGTAAAAAAGCGTTATTATTTCACTAAGATGAATAGAGACAATTAAATGCCATAATCTTAGTAACAACCAATTGCAACTTTTTGAAGGAGATAATAACCTTCTACCTTTGAAAGAATATACATCTGAAGCACCACCAGAATACTTAACAGTTTGGTTGGGGTTTTTTAAGCTCTTTATCTGACTTTCTCTGTATTCTCACCATTATTTCTGCCAACAGCATTTCAGGCACACACAGCTTCCATCACAATGTCTTTCCCACCTGCTGCCTGTACCTATTCCTGATATCCATCTGGTTTTTGTGACCCAATGGTTACGCAAAACACCAAATTAGACTGAATTAATCTGTAGAGAACCAAGCAAAAGAAATAAGGGGGGTTTTTAACACTCTTCTGTTCCCTGAGCTAGTTTATTGCTCAGTCCTGCAGTTCTGAGAGCAGCACAGACCAAAGAACAAGCAACAGAAGCAAAGACACGGCAATGCAGGAGGAGTTTATTGGCCTGCATCCTCAGACCCAGTGTCAGTAGGGAGATTGGGTACTGATGTGGCTTGTGGCATCCATGGCATACTAAGTGACCCTGGTAATTGCAATGAGGTAATGAGATCATACTGTCATTAGTTATTAATTTTACTGATATTAATGTGTTATGACTCACAATTAGCAAAAGTAATGAATCATCCGCAAAGAAAAGGCAGGTAAAGTCTTCACATGCAGCCGATAACTGTTCTTCCATGTGAGGTCACATTATCAAAAGAAAATTGTTCAGCTTGTACTACTTCCACAGACTTTTTCTTTTTAACTTCTAAATTATTTTAGTGTTTCAGCCTCTCTTACCACATTAGCCTTCAATCTTTAAATGCAAAAATATATATGCAATAAGTTTTCTTTTTAATGTTTATATTTCTATGGAGAGCTGGGCACATCACTCAAGTTTTGTGTTTATGGGAGGTTTTTGCCATTAACAATCCATTTCAAACTGCCCTCTCAAGAAGAATGTTACGAAGAATCAGAACTTCTCCAGCAATCAGGACTGCTCAGTGCTGTTTCACAAACAGTATTTCCAGGAATAAGTTCCCTTTGAATTTCATAAAACATTCTCATTGCTAAGAAACATAATTTGGAACCTAGAGCTTCTGCCTGCTTCATAATTTTTGGTCTCAGCCTTTTCATTACAAGTTCTTATATTTAGATATATTATGGAATCGTAAGCTTCTTTAAAAATAGAAATCCTTGATAAATAAATACTTAACAACCTTAATCTCTCTCATATGACCACGTTCTTAAAGCTCAATTCAACACACAGACCGTTTTCAAAAGATAGTACATCTGGACCGTGGGGAAAAAAATAGCAGTTATTTCCAGTCATCCGATCTCATACCAAATCCGTAGCCTGTGAGACACCAAGAAGGGCACCATTTAGGGAAAGAGACAGAACTCTAGATGACAGTTTGTTGGTTCTCTGTCCCAGGGCCAGCCTAGGCCAGGCTGGCTGTGACTGCAGCCAACTGCACATGCTGCCAGGTGGACAGTAGCGCCATCGTGGAGCAGCCCTTCTGTTTTGGCTAGGATGGAAAAACACTTGCTGCCAAAATAAGAGCAGTCTGTAGTCTCGATTAGAAATTCAGCTAACATTTTCAGAGATGCTCAGAACTCATATTGCTCTCCTACAGAGCCTTTGATTAACTCCACTAATTGGGACAACAAGGAAGGATCAAGTCGTCTTCCACATAAGCAGAGATCCAAGCGCTTTGTATCAAATGCAGAGGGCTCTGGAGACTCTTGGTCTGACATTTACCATGAAAACAGTTTCAGTAACCAAAGCATGTAAGCAGTCAGATAGAAAAAAAGTAAGAAAATCATGCTGACCTAGGAAGACAAGCAGATATTCTGAAATTTCCTTTCCAATAGAAATAGATGACAGGACTTTCTGCAAAACTATAAATTCTGAAATTTTTTTTTTGGACCTCTGAAACAACTGACAAATATGATACTTTGACTGTGTCAGACATTCAGGTTTGACCTATGGTTTTTATATTCTAGTTTCAACAATAAATAAGGTATTTTGATAGCTTTCCCTTGAAAACATAAAAGAAACCAATATATTCCCGCAAAAGATACATTTTGTCAAATCCATGTTTTGATAGAAAATTGCTCCAGCAGAAAGGTCTTTACCAGATCCTTCCAGAAAGTGAAAAATCACTAACATCTGTTTGACTCTGAAACACTGAAGAACTCAGTGTCTCAGATTTCCCATATTATCACAAAACATTTTAAAGGAAACTGTTCAAAAAGGAAGGACTTGATAAGCATTTTGTTGTTCAATTGATTGAATAAAGTCCTTTCACTAGAACTTCATATTTTAAAAAAAGGAAGAAAACAAAACATGTATTAGCATGGAACTATAAAAAAGTATCCTTTACTTCATAATTTATGATAAGTTTTATTTATTCTAAATAAATAGGTTTTATCATATGCTTTTTACTGACCTGGAGTTCTCCTGGCAACGTGGAATTCTCTTTAATTAGGTGGGGTTTTTTTGCAAAGCTTACATACAATCCTAATGCTACTATGCCTTTGATTTGCTACTATTAAAATGAAATATTTATTACAAAAACACCACAGTAGAATTAAAAACAGAATAGTTAATTTATTCTACTATGTGAAGACTTCACAAAAGTTTAAATTCACATAACTCAAATTTAAAACTGAGTCTGTCTTATTGTTGAAGGCCAGTTCTCTAAACAATATAGTCCATACCAATATTTTGCACTAAGGGATGATGCTTACAACACTTGAAAATGCAAGGTAACAGCTCCTGATTTTGATTAAATTTTAAGGAGAAACCACTGCAAGAATTTGATTGCAGAAAATGCTTTTTCTGATAGTACCACTAACATAAGGCAAAATTTAAAAAAATGGGAAGCAAATCATCATAAAAAATACACAAAAGATAGGAAATCCATTACTTTTTCTTCCTCACTCTTTAAAAGCAGAGGTTGAAAGCACATACATAGGTTTGTAAGTACAGCAGTTCACAAGAATAATTGTTTGAGTGGGAAGACACAAGCATTTCATCAAAGCCTGTGTAGTTCAGAATCCTAGAAACAGTCCTTCAAGGTAAGGGAGGGGAAGAGAAGAACAATGTGGAAATTGCTGTTATGAGACCTACAACCAAACACACACCATCATGACAGAATTGACAGCAGTAAAGGCTGGTTTGGGGAGGAAGAAGCTAGAAGGAGACAAGTCTCTGCTGCAGTAGAGCATCTTCTGTGGCACACATTCCCCCTGCAGTGCTACAGTCCTTCCTGCTTGATGAAGTACCAAGAGAAATACTGGTACCCACCAGGCCTTTTATGCAACATCCCTACATTGGTATTAGCAGCTCAACTAAAGTACCACAGATATTTTAATTATCACAGCTGAGCTGGCTTTCCTCTCTCTGACCACAACTGTTTGTAGTGCCTGGCTGGGGGCTTCTCCTTGTGTATAAGACAAAAAGGAACAGGAAGGGCTTGTGTGGTTGCTGTGAAAATAAAAAGGGAGAAAGATGAGGAAAAAATTATGTGAGGCAATCTAATGATTTTTGTGTTTTCATGATTCTTCATGCTCACTAATTGTTACTGCTACAGAAAATTCCTCTTTTGGCTCGTGTGCCAAGGCATTTTGACAGTATTCTGAGTTTGTGTATTTATTGTCTTTCTGCTGAACTACAGAAAATTAACAGCTCAGTTTACAAGAGCTATCAGACTCCCTGACCAGCCCAAGAGGTGTATATTCTTTTCATGACAAACTCAAAGTCATGGCATTCTCCCAGTGTCCCACCCTGCCTCCCATGAGGCTCCCCCATGAGAAGCCCTGTCCCTTTGGGGCCAGGGCAGAGCTGCTCAGCAGTCGGAGGTGCTGGGTGTGTACGAGGCTGCCCAGCTGTGCTCACCACTTCCTCTCTCGGCATGTGTTTAGCTGATGAAGAGGCTGTGGTTGGACTCAGAGCTAACAGCTGACATTTCATTGCTGCTTACGCTTGGGCCAGGCTTGTCAGCTTTTCCTTTGAATCACGAGAACTAAAAGCACACAGAGTCATTTTTATGTTGGAAGCTCTCCCTTCTGGTGTAATCCTGTTAGCCCCAAAAAACAGGACACTAGATCCAAGCCTACAAAGTTCATGTGTCTTCTGCTAGCCCAGATAAGCAGTTTGATGTCCTACTTGGACACCCTGATACCCAGCCTCTGTTAGGAAGTCCTTATCACATGTACTATGGTTGGCTCCATACAGGACCAGTGGAAGCAGCTCTGAAAAGCAGCATGAGCATGTCTGTACAGCAACATCTTTTTGGTCTGATCCAACTCCTCTGCCATGGCTCCATCCTCCCCTCAGCTGTAGCTATTCCAGGGTACAGAACCAGCACTGGCTTGAGAGTTCCACATTTCAAATGATTCCTCACAGAAAGCTAAGTCTTTACCTACATTACTAAGTTTCATAATCCTGAGAGAGGATAAGGTTTATTTTAAAGCAGATAGGGCGACAAAGGATAAGCTGCAAGGGAAACAGAAGGTAGGCATTAGGAAGTCACAGAATTATAGTCTGGGTTGGTAGGGACCTTTAAAGGTCATCTTGTCCAATCCCCCTACAGTGAGCAGGGACACCTTCAACTAGATCAGGTTGCTCAGAGCCCTGTGCAGTCTGACCTTAAGTGTTGCTGGGGATGGGGCATCAATCACCTCCCTGGACAATTTGTTCCAGTCATTCACCATGCTCATTATACAAAATTTCTTCCTTATATCCAGTCTTACTCTGCCCTCTTTTAGTGTGAAACCATTATGCTTTGTCCTATTGCTACAAGCCCTACTAAAAAGTTTGTCCCCATCTTTCTTATAGGCCTGCTCTAACTGTACAGATATCACTGCAACTCCAGATTACTGGAAGAAAATGTGGAAGTACTATCAGTTCAGATTTTAAGAACAGTTTAGGTGTATTTGACCCTGCTTTAAGACCTATACAGAGAACTGATTGATGTCTCTTCATGATTACCTTTCTGAGCTTCTGGACTTTTATTGGCTATGCTTTTTCTCTCTTCTCAAAGTAATGATTTACAGACTGAATATTTTAAGACTTCAGTGAAATTAAATTACAGTGTTATGAAATGCTTTTACAATAAGTATGGAAACACTATTGATGGGAACATAAGTATTCTTAAATAGGGAAATAACAAAAATCTCACATATTTGAAATAAAATCCAAAGCAAACTTGAGTTAGGCAGTTATCTTTGTTACCTATTCTGATAAATTATAGATCCGTTTGTCTCCTGCTTTTATGGTTCATAGCTATATCAACCCAGTTCTTAGAATGTTACTGTACAGGGATTTTACAGTTTGTTTTCACTGGTAACCCTAAATTTCCTGAGGATAAAGGACATTGGGTTTTTCCGGGTTCTTTGGCAGTGCCCAAAGAAGATGATAACTTACAAACAAGTGCATTCTTTGCACCCCATTTATTTTAATAGAATTTTATGGAGTTTTTCTGGTATTTTTGCTTACTTAGAACAGACAGACAGACATCTGTTCTTGTTCTGTCAAGAGCATCAGCTGCTTTGTTTTTATTTAATATATTGTTTTCCTGCCAGCAGAGAGACGTTCCACTTGGTCAAGGACAAAATTCCAGCCAACAATTTTTTTTTTCTGAATGTGAACAATGACAAAAATCTTGCCAATGAGACTTGCTTTCCTCTTAGTGTGGAAGGTCACAGATTTGTTCTAATTATTTGGTCATTTCCCCTAGAATTCATAATGTTGGTTACAGAGACCTGCTTCACTTTCAAAGACTGGACTAAGGAGGAGAAGCGGACTCTTAAGGTAACCAGGCCATTAATGCTCCACTTTCTTGCTATTTGCTTCCCCCAAACCTGCCATTTTAAAGAATAAAAACTTACTATTCATAGGGCTATTATCTAGAAAAAAGAGAACATTCAAATTATGTACTTATTATTTGATACAGCTCCATCCTGTTGACTTTTAGAAAGTCACATTTCAGCTCAGCAGTTTGCTTCCCTCGGCTCAGCTTGTGCTCTATTTTAGCTGACAACATCTTACATGTTGTCAGTCTGTCACGAAGAACAGAGATGTGGCACTGGCTAAAATGAAAAAGGACAACATATGCTTGTTACATATTACATATTCAATCAAAACTGTTGGGAGTTCCAAGGTGGGGAAAGGCGTCTGATTTTTTTTTCTAGTGGTGAATTTCACAATTTTTCTGAGAAACTCAGATCAGCTATCAAACAATAGCTAAACTTATTTTCAGTTTGCTTTTCAAACTATTTGTCAATGTGTATCTTGCAGCCTTGCAGCCCTTGTGCATATATAACTGCCAGTGGCTGACTTGTCTCTTGACTTTTCTGGGAATTTATTCTCTGAGACATTTGAATTATACCTAGTAATAGTACAGGATTATGGATTACTCACCACTCAATAACCATCACTCACTCAGGCAGCTGTGAACCTTAGAACTGACTGGACACCAAGCAGCTGAGCTGCTGGCAGGTGGGAGAGATTCATTCTTGGTAAAAAATGAGGTAGGAGGATTTAGGTTTTCCTTTGGAGAAATAGTTTGTAAAGAGCGTTAGGGTGGGGAAGGGGGAGTATAACAGAAAGGATGTGATGGTTTTGAGCAAGGGATGTCATATAAAAGAAACTATGTAGTTGGGGGGGGAAAAAGCAGTTGACAAATTGAGTATTGCACATACATGTCTGTCCATTTATACCTATATTTTATGTCCACCTTCAGAACATATAGATGCCATGGCCACAGACCACAGCCCTGTGAGACCTGAGTGGTGACCGTGTTTTATTAGTCAACATGTTTTTCAAAGCATTATAGAAAATAAAAGCTCTCCATAAATGCTGAGTATTGAGAGAATCCCCTTGTTTTGACAGAAACAAAGTCTATTACAGTAAAGCTTGTTTCCTGCCTTGGCAAAAGAGATCTCATCACCGGTATCCCCAATAGTATTCTCCATTGTCACGATGACATCTACTGGAGGGGATAGGGTTGAACATCTATTTCTCTGTCCAAAATATCAAGTCTTCTAACACCAACAGGGTTGGTGTGGTTTCACACACTGAAAACTACTACAGTATTGAAACATGTGGAAAGCAACATGCCATTGTCAGTGTTCCAAATATTTTAAATTGCAGCTCCCTCAAGAGACACAAAATTATAAAGGATTAGAGGAAATAATTCAAACCTCATCTAGTACATGTAAATAAAAATGCTCCAGCCAGATAATTTTAACTTATTATATGAAAAGGGAAGAAACATGTTAAATATCTCTTGCAAGAGTCAATAAACATTAACTGTACAATAATGCGTATTATTGTGGTACTCCAAAGATATGCTAATCTGAAACACAGGTATGTTAAAATAAAGGAGATATTAGAATTCAGTTATGCAAAACAGTATGAATTAGAAAGAAAATATATTCAACACTTTACATGTGAGGTTTTTAATTTTCTCCACAAGAAAAATACCCTATTTTGGCATGAAAAAATAGTGTATATTCTTGCTACATTTTCACTTCATATTTGCAAATGCAAATACATCTTCACAATAACTTAAAAGGAGAATTGAGAATTAAGATGTTTTCTGAAGCATCACATCTAACTTCTTTTGTTGGAAATGAATTTCTGTAATTTATTTAAATGAAACTGGAGTCACCAACCATTCAAGATTCTTTCTCAAAATAAAAATTTGCAAGGAAGTACACTTCTTTTCCTTTAAGCCCATTCATCACTGCTAGACTATGGCTGCACCTTGGCAGCCTTCTCCTGCTTGTGGAGGTCCTCCACCTGGATGAGGGACAGCACATGCCAAGGCACCCTATTGTCCTCTTGTTCTCTCCATCCTGTTCCTGTTCAATGGTGAGGAGCAGAGAATAATTGTGGGGCAAATGCTGTGTGCTAGCAGGTGGTATCTGCAGGCTCAGTCTGTGTCTGGGATGGAGAGGGTGCATGTGGATTCTGGCTGTTCCTTCTTGGTAAGTTTATAGAGGAATTTCCCAGGAAGGAAGTGCACACACCAGGGCAGATTTTGCCACGAAATCAAAGCAAACAAAAACAATTCTGGTCATATAAAATTGCAGCCTAACATTGCACAAACCCAGACTCACCGGAAAAAACTAACAATAAGAAAAGACTTTAATTAACAGAAGAGGATTTTTGCCTCCTGGAGTTTCCCTTTCCTTCTCACGCAGGAAGAGAACAGTAATAGGTACCTGCAGATGACCAAGTGGTCTGAAATTAATGAATGCTTCAGAAAAATCACAATATACAAAGTCAGAAAATTTTTTCCACATGAAGGAAATTTCACTCTAATAAGATCAGAGTTGAGGACAGAAGAATAACATGTACTTCTGTTTTCTCTGCTGTTAATGACAGGCGTAAAGAACAGCCAGCTTAAATCCCATTATCTGTTACTTGCATATGAAAGAAAAGATATCTTTAAACCATGAAACTGTCCACACCTACACCTGTTAGATTGCCCATTTTCCTGGCCCAGGAAGGCTGTGTTGAGGGAGAAGACACTGCCTGAGCATTCTCCACTCAAGGAGTTGCATATATACCACCCAAGACTTTAACCACTATGACCACAGTTCCTTTGCAGCCAGCAGCTCCAGTGAGCCTATGGATGCCCCTTTTGACTCCTCGCTCACACACAGTTTCATTCTCAGGTGCATTTCCTCCTCCTTCAGGCTCAATCCTAGGTTTCCTGCAGCAGAGTCTCAGGCATTGGATTTTATAAGAACAAATAATTTAATACAGTGGTACAGCAGCAGGGTCAGCTTGAGCATCCAGAGAGCCACTGCAAAGAAATCTCCAGATGATTATACTTTTACAATTTATGCACCCATGCCTCACATGTTCTGCATATGCCTTTTTAGTCCAATGGTGATTTGTGGTCTGGGGTCTTCTAACACCTTATGGGATTCTTTCTTCATCTCCACACAGGCAGGCCATTAACTGTTCTTATCTTGTCAAGTTGCATCTCCTGCTGCTGGCTGTAGTCTCTTTATCTTCTCATTTGTGCTTCTTGTGTGCCTGCTCACCAGTAGTACGGGGGAAAGAAAAAAAGTCCTAGGCTTAGAAAAAACATTACTTAGCAACAACTAAAATATCAATGTGCTATCAGTATTCTTATACTGAATCCAAAACACAGCACTGTACTTGATACTAGGAAAATTAGTAAGAAAGCTAGTTCTACTCCAACCAAAAGCATAGATGTCAGTGAAAGTCCACAGCTTGTAGCCTAACGCTTCAGCAAACACAGTTACTCATACTAAGCAAGTAAAACCAAGCAAGCAGCATACCAAATCACACAATATTATAACTCTGACTCGTTCTATTTAAAACATACTTATTTAATCTAAACAACTAACACCTCTAAACAGCTAGATATATTTAAATTCTCTTCACAACCTCTCTCCTTCAGTTTGTCTCCAGCAGGAACTTCTGAAAAGTGATCTTTCCCTCCTGTGTCTTCTTCAAGGATTTGTAAGTCTTTTAACTTCTTTTGATATTCAAGGTCTCAGACTGAAGTTTGTTTCTCCTTGGAGACTGCATGTAATGTCCCTGAATGCTGCTAGTTTCACTCATTATCTTTTCAGTGTAGGCTTGTCTGTTCTTGTGTGGGAACAATTACATGTTCTTTGTTTGCTCTTCCCACAGCCTCAGGCTAAGTAAGATGAAGACGGGACACTCAGAAGCCATCCTGCACATAAAGTATTTCCCTCGATGATTCAGGCATATATCTTTCAACACACTGCTGCATCTCAGTGCTAATAATTTTATTACATCCCCTCATTTTTTCAGTTACCTGTTGTAAGCATCCCTAACCACTGTCATTCACACTGCTTGGATCAAAGGTCAGCCTGAACATGACTCTGCACAAAGAACATCATCAATAGACCCATTTTGCTGATGTTGTATTATGTTCATGTCAGCCTCAGAAAGTGCCTTAGTAATCTGTAGATACTTCATGGTATAACTTCAATGAAGATTAGAACTGTGAACATTCTTACACTATCAGAATTTCTTACTTAACAAATTTCCATACAGAAACTCATTTTGGCAAAATTAAAAGAAGATTTTTTTTCTTCTGAAAGATCCTGTTTACTTATCTTTCATTTCACCACAGAGAATACAAACTCCTGAGACAGATGCAACTTCAATGGAAAAAACTGGAGTGCAACTCCCATGCAGCTGTCCTGATGAGGGAACAGGATCAATACAATCTAATCTAACGGTCTACATTATAGAGTATATCATTTCTTGTACCAAAGGTCAAACAACTTGCCCCACCATGATTCAGGCACAGCAGTGTTGCTCTGGAACTTGGTGTTGAATCCACAGGAGATCATTATGCCCTCCCAGCACTTCCTCCACTCCCTTGTGGAGTTTCCTTTCTTCTCAGGGAAACAGAAAAAAATAAGTCTTTGCAATCAGCAGTGACTACTCAAGCTCAAATTTCTGCAGTGCTGGTTCTCACTTTCACTCTAGATCTGTGTAATTCAAGGTCAATGGGACTGATGTTTTTAGACACTTTGCAAGATCAAACCATAGTGGACTGCAAATTGTTTGATTAAAACTATTTTTAACAGTCCTTTGAACATTATAATCATCCTTCTTGCTGGCCATGTGGTGCCTGCACCTCTCTGCTACGCTCCATAGCTCCTGCATCAGGGCATATTGTGTTTATTTGGCCCTTGAGATAAAAAGCTTTATTTCTCCTCGTACAATCTCATATGTTTCCATGATGTAGCTAGTTCATCCAGCCAGACTTGAATCTGCTTCCTAGAATGCTGCAAGAATCACTTACACGGCACAAGCAGCTGTTTGACAGCACACTTCAGTGCTACACAAGACAAGGAGAAACGTATCCATCTAAAGGAAAACTCAGGAGAATTTTAGATAGATAGATAGATAGAATGCAATTGTTCCACTGAAATTCACTCAAAAAACACTGTGAGCTGGACTCTCATTTTACTAAGTGGTTACAGCTCTGCTGACGTCAATGTATTTGCAGCTGTTCACAACAACATGAATTTGGGCTTGGATCTAACAACCTTATTGTTTGCAGGGAGAAGACAGAGGGTTGTTTGTTTCAAATAAAACTGAGTCAGTGATTGTGTCATAGCCCCACTCACTGCCCAGTGGAAACCAGTAAAGCCCCTATTATATCTCAGTTGTGTGTGTATTACTGGGGAGACATTAACACATTGCCATGACCGAATAAGGGAGATATTGTAGGTCAGTGCGTATCAGGCACTATCTGATTTTTACATACTCATACTTCTATTAATTTCTTTGAATTTCAGATTATTTTCTAAGGGGATAATACGATACACCACAGGAAACAGCCATACCCTTCCTATCATCCTTGCAATATGTATTCATTTGGTACTATCTGGGCTTGGATCCAAACAGATTACTGCACATCGTAATCTCCTATCTAGTGTGTCTTTCAACCCTCTCTTGGTCACCTCCTCTGTCAGCCCCTAGGGGCTCAGCTGTCTGTGACAAGGATTTGGTCCAACATGGCCTAGCTGCATAACCTTGGCTCCTTTGGGCTAATTGCTAGGTTGTGACGATGCGCTGTGAGAAAGTTCAGACAAAAAAAAAAGGAAAGGAAAATTATAGAGGTAGAATTGGTGAATTGGGATAGTTAAGAGAATCCAGGAGGAAGAATGCTAAAAAAAAGGCATAAAATGTTGCAGGTAGGGATATAGGGAGATACCACTGTCACTGGAGGACTCAGTGAAAGGCAGTAATCCGTCAATCCTCATGATTGCTCCAAAAAGCAGTTACAATCGACTGCAGAACAGCTTCTTTTAATCATCACTAGTTGTTTCTTTCAAAACCAGCTTTTTCCTACCCACAAAACAAATGTGCAGTCAAACGAACATGACAAATACATCAGTGTCATTCTAACATGATTCCCCAAAGCTAGTTACTCCCAATAGCACACGCATTACTAATGCCAAGGATCACTACTCCTCCAGCTGTCATTCAGAATCCAGGCTACTCTCAGGCTTTCAAGGACTCCCACCTCTGTGCTATGGAAAACCTCTAGAAACCACAGCCCTCTGGGGAGAGACAAGTTAGAGGATCTAGGTATTTAATTTCCTTTAAGTAAATGCGAAAATGACAGGGCTTGTCTATGCAGTGCCTTTACTTTCCTAACTAACCAGTGTTGTCTGGATTCCCTTCTACAGCCCTTATTATTCATCCTGGGCCCTGTCACTTCTCTGGACAGCGTGTGAAGTTCAGCTTATCATATATTTTGTGCTAGCTCCATATGGCTCATGCATGCTATCCCAGGATGACGAGAACAACAGGACCTATTCTAGCAGTGGGATGGAATAACAGTAACAGCAAGAAAGTACTACAGCTGAACAGCCTGCTGGCTGCAGGTATGAGTTTCATAGTCTGAATTCATGCATCAGGTCACACAAAATGCTTTTTCTCCTTATAAATAAGGTGTACCATTTGTTTGTATTTTGTGAGACCCTCTATCCCACACCTGCAATGAGCATGCTCTGGCATATACTTACCTCTTCTCAAATCTTCTTCTCTTTGCATTAATTCTTCCATACCTCTTGGAGTGTGAAAATTAAAAACTAGAGCCTACAGGCTGAGAAACACAGCCAGCATTAAGCACGCGTATAACTGGCAATTTGTGAAAATCTATAATATTTTCATAATCCAGAAAGGTACACAGAAAAAAAGCCAATCCACACAAGTTTGTGAATGCTCTCTTGCTTCTCAAATCCACAGTGAGTTCTCCATCCACCCTGAGTTTCCCATAAGAGTTATCCCTCAGAAAGTATCTTTTACATTCAGACATTCAAACAAGTATTTAACAAGGAGTAAAAGTTTTATGAGTCTCGGATGATCACAGGTTCATACTTCTTAACATAATACAGAATAAACTATCACTGAAATGGCATTTTAATCTTTGTGTGATGTTATTCTAACTTTCACATCAACAACTCAACATTAATTCTTACTGTCATAAAAAAACAGATTGATTCTCAGGCCTTTGGGCAATTATGTGAGTAACATAATACTGTTTATAATTGGCTATTTTAAAGGGATGTACATGACTTTGTTCCAAAGGAGTTGCCTCAACTGCACGTCTCTTGAGGATGACTCACACAGTGTTTCCTTGAAGGCATCCCATTCCAGGCAGCATTTGGAATGGAAAAATACAATTTGTTTAAAACATATATATAGAACTATCATCACATGTAAGGTTAGGGCATAAAGGTTGTGTGTTCCTTTAAATGATCCAACATTACTATAAGGGAGTTCTGCTATTTCCTATTGTGCTGCTATTAAAAAAAAAATAAATTTGTGTTCTGCTAAGAGTTTTCCCTATATGAGGGCAACCCTTTCTTCCCATTTTTTTTTTTTGGTCTTTGAACAGGAAGCAGTTAATTGGCTATTCTAGTAGAAGTGTCTGAGGAACATCCCTTGTTCACCCTGGGAAATCTGTAAGAACTTAGAACTGGAACTGCTGATACAAACTTTTTTGTTTTGTGAGCCTTCATTGGTAGGTGAGATGGCATAAACTTTGCTCAACTGTTGTTGTTATGCTTCTTTTCTGTATTTCAGTTTATCTGTGCGTAAAGGTCACAGAGAGAAAAATAAACTCAGTTCCCAGTTTCACTATTCCTACATTGTCCTATATGTTCCCACGCAATTTTTTTTTTTCAAAAATTAAGATCCTAAGTCATAAATTCGTGTTGAAACCAGCCACACTCAAAAATTTCAAATACAGATTTTTATTGGAATGTTTATTATTTGGCTGAAAACAAGTATTTGAACTGATGGAGTGTTAGTTGTGGAGAGACTGATGGTCTCTGTAACAAAAGGCAGAAGTTTTACCCCTAGATTTGGACTCAGCGCAAACAGTTCTACTACTCTCTGATCCAGCTGCCTGCTTGCAGGCTAACCTACCCTGAGCTTAAACAAGTTCAGACGCTTAAGCACATACTGCCTGAATTCCTCTACTTAGCAAGAGGATTTATTAACACCGAGAGCCATCCCTAATAGGAGCTATTTAGGTGTAAATAATCCTTTTCCTGACAGGTTTCTCCCAAGAAAAGGCTAGTTCTCAAGAGGAGAGGACAGCTCTTCGGGGGGACAGTGGGAGGGGGGTGTGTCTGGTTGTTACAACATGCAAGACAATATGTTGGAAGAAGTCAGGGCAGTATTTTATTGAATGTTGTCTCTTTAACATTATGGTATTCCAATCTCAATAAAAAGAATGCACATTCAAGTGTTCATCAAATTGCTGACAAATAACTTCAAGCAATAAAATCAAAAAGGGCACTTTTTTCCAATTTATTCCTCTGTACACTTTTTTTTTTTTGTAATCCTATGCTTACTATGACCTTGCTACAAAAAACTCCCTTGCTAGGGCTGCTTTCTTTTCCCTCTCATGGGCAACGAAGACTAGGGCTTTTGCAGTATCCAGAAATTTATTAGCAGGTTCCACTGGCCCAGCCCCTGGCAAGCTCTCGCAGGTCAGCTCTGGAGCACAGGAGCCTGTGCTACAGGCAGACAGCAAAGACAACCCTAAATCCTTATGCTTAGCCTTGCTGTGTTGAGCTGCTCTCCTGCTACGTTGTTGCAACTCATGCTACAGCAGTTACTGAACTGGCTTGAAGACACATCAAATGTTATTTTTCCTTGACAAAAGGATAGAGAAGTGGGTTGGATGAGAATCATTGTAGACAGACAAAATATTTACTGTTCTTCAGAGTGGATAAGCTAAATGAAGGAAAAGGTCTGGAATTAGTTCCAAACATTACTAAAACCCAGGAGATGGATTCAGCCTACAGCAGATGTTAATGACTTAGTCCAACACCTCTTATGGCTGAATTAACTTCCATCTCACCTGCTTGCTGGGGTCAGCCAAACAGGGATACAGGGAATCCTCTGCTTTCCGTGTTTTGTTTCCTTTATCTGCTCTCAAAAGGAAATGGTTTTCAGAGTAGTCATTTGTCACAGTGACCTCCTTTGGCTTGCTCTGTTGATAAATCATTCCACAGCAGGCTAAAATGGAAGTTCTGGCATGAATAAGAACCACTGCCTGACAAAAGGCATGTCCCAACGTGGCTGCCAGGACAAAGCTTGCTCCTCAGCCTATCACAACCCAAGCCTCACCACTGAAATACAGGAGTCATATTACAACGGCGCAAATAAATAACATGAAGTTCAGCTTGGGAGAATGCAGCAGGTATGCTTTCGGAACCTAATACATTAAGCGTTGTCTTGTTGGAACAACCTCCCTCATCCCAACCATCAGGGCCCTGAGCTCATGGACAGACTGCAGTGCCCTGACCACCCTCACCCAGGCCCCCCGCTGGCTGCCCAGGGCCAGAGCTCCTTGTCACCTCGCCTCCACTGAGGACCACTGGACCACCAGCAGGCCCTGTCAACACCCTGGCCGTGTTCGGATGTGGGGGATGGCACTCTGCACAAGAGGGCACTCAGGTGCCAGGCTGGGGGCTCCTCCACAGCCTGCTCCCGCCTGTGGATTTGCCACCCAGCACCCCTTTCTGTACAGAACTGTAAATGCATCCAACACCTCTACTGTGTGTGTGGATTGGCCTCTTGCACACTGGGTTAAAGAACCTAGTTTGGGACAACATAAAGAGATATCACATACATTCACATTCAGAATTTCTACATCTTGTCCTATTTTGTGATTTGGGAAAAAAGCACAGGTGAACTGTTATCATTTGTAGACAGTATACAAAAAATTAATAATGCCAAAGTAACTGAGAAGCGTTCCTTCTGTCCAAAGAAGCATGTGCACCCCTGAGAGAAAAGGGTGCGGTAAATATATTCTAATTTTCAGTGCCAGGCTAGCATAAAGAGCTGAAGAAGTTACCCTGTGTCATTCTGAATCCGCACTGTGAAGTTAGGCCTTGCTAATCCTCTACATTTCAGCACGATATCCTTATTACTTCAGCCTCTTGATTGAAAGATCTCTACCGCAGTATGCATTAGAGATTACTGGATTAAGCAAACAATGTTCACTAAACATTTCAGGATATCTATCAATCTTGCACCAGTCTGTTTAGCAGCATTAGTTGATGGCTTAAAATATAATTTGTTACATTTTCAAAACTACAATAATATGATATTGTTTGTACCAGGCCAATTGTTTTCCTGTCATGAACTTTAGAGGATAATCCTTTTCTATTTTTAATTTTAACCTCAGTTTGTGAATTGAGGGATAAAATATCATTAAACCATTAGAGTTTGTAGAGTGCTTTGAGAATAACAATGTGCTTAGAAGAGATATGGTACATTATGATGCTTTCATTGGTATTAAATTTGTATAACTTCCTATTCATTTAAATGATTTGAATTTAATTTCTCAGATACACAAGGAGCTGAGTCTTCTTTCCAATCTTTATCTTGAAATTTTGAATAAGAGATTTCTGTCTCTGAGATTACAGTGTTTTCTGCCGTCCCTCCAAGACTCTGATTTCTTGGACTTGAAATCTAGGACTTCTATATGCTTGGGGTTTGGGGTATTCTTCATCTTGACACCTTTTTCCTGTATGGCTTTGCTTAATTACACATGGCAGCACACGCATGCACATGTATCTGAACATAGGAA
This sequence comes from Myrmophylax atrothorax, assembly GCA_026770055.1. Classification (NCBI taxonomy): domain Eukaryota; kingdom Metazoa; phylum Chordata; class Aves; order Passeriformes; family Thamnophilidae; genus Myrmophylax; species Myrmophylax atrothorax. The sequence goes on from JAOXXN010000395.1 coordinate 31,149,623, forward strand.
AGACATGGAACTGTTGGAACAAGTCCAGAGGAGGGCCACCCAGTTGATAAGAGGACTGGAGCACCTTCCCTATGAAGACAGGCTGAAAAAGTTGGAGTTGTTCAGCCTGGAGAAGAGAAGGTTATGTGGAGTCCTCATAGCAGCCTTCCAGTATTTGAAGGGGGCCTACAGGGAAGTTTCATCAAGAACTGCAGTGACAGGACAAGGGAGAATGGCTCCAAAGTGAAAGAGGGGAAATTGAGGTTAGATATTAGGAAGAAATTCTTTATTGTGAGGGTGGTGAGATACTGGAACATGTTTCCCAGGGAGGTTGTGGATGTCCCATCCCTGGCAGTGCTCAAGGCCAGGTTGGACGAGGCTCTGAGCAATCTGATCTGGTGAAAGGTGTCCCTGCTGATGGCTAGGGGGCGGTTGGGACCAGATGATCTTTAAGATCCACTCCAATCCAAGCCATTCTGTGATTCTACATGTACATACACACAAAATAGCTGGTTTTCATCTAAAAGGAATATAGAGTTTTAACTCATATAAAGGGACATCTAAACATAAAAGCATTTTTATTTAAAGTACTTCTAGAACTCTCTTACACAGCACACCGCATCCTTGTTGGTAAGGCAGCTGCTCCCACCCGCCTTGGTATCATGCTCTGCTCCTGTTTCAGATCAGCTGGCTCTTGCGGATCCCTCAGAAGCTGTTCAGCTTGTACTGTGGTCTGAAGCAGTGAAACCTTCATGAAAGAAACTGGGGTTATGGTATGTTGCCCCTTAGGGAGTACAGAGGTTCTCGGCATCACAGGTTACCCTTGGTGTCAAATCCCACTGAAGCTGATTGCAGAATTTGGGTATGGCTGACCCCTCATTTGAGCCTGGTCTGGATATGGACATCGTGCCAGCTGCCTGCCGGTGTGACAGGCAACTCCCTGGACATCTCCTCTACTGCTATAACTAATGCTGCTATGCCATATGATTAATGCTATACATAAAGGCTAAGCAGCACGAAGGAAGGTACCACAGCGAGTGCTGTCAAGGTGTGGAAGTGCTCATGTGGTGTCTATCAGCATAACAGGAGCCAGCAGTAAATTCTCTGCTTAAAAGCAGCTCCCCAGGGAAAGGAGGGACGAAACCTTGCTTTTAGCTTTCCTCACTACACCTCTCATCAGCAAAGGAGCTGACCTTGGATAGAAGAAGCTGAACTCATTAACCAGGCCACCTAAGCTCACAGAACAGGGGAGTGCACTCAGGGGCCCAACACAGCTGTTTCTGTGTCTCCCATGCAAAAAAAAAAGGGCATCTTATGATACCTTTGGGATGAAATTAAAACTCTTTAGGTAAATTATTTATACTGTGAGATCTGAAATTGGCTAGATGTACATTCCCAGTTTTTTCATGCTGTTATTGTGGCAAGAGGTATAGATTTCTTATTTTCATACTGTTATATCATGAAATCTGAAAAGTCGAGTGATAGCTGTGTCAGACTGTTTATTTCAACAAAACAAAGGTCTCACGTGCATTGAAGTTCTTACAACTTTCATGCAGAAATAACTCTTAGATAGCAGAACCACAGAGTATCAAAGTCCATCTTAAGGCTTACCACATGAGATGTGGTATCAGAACCAAAACGGCTCATTCCTTTTATTAATAAAGGAGCCTCACATTACATCTGCATGAATCTCTCTCCCTCCAAGTCATGGCATTCAGCTGTTCAACACTATGTTATCTGTGGAATTAAAATTGGAAACATCACAGCAGCAACAGCAGAAACAGCAAACTCACACAGAAACACAGCTGTGGCTGTCACAACCCTAATAATAAAACAAGGATCAAAGCACTAAATATTTTGGCCGTGGCGTTATTTCTAGAAGAGGGGCGGGTGCAGCTGTCAAGAGAAAGCGGTTTGCCTCTGGGTCACGCTTGTTTCCTTTCCCAGCCCACGTGCACCTGGAACACATATCGCCAAGGCTGGACGAGGTCCCTCCAGCAGGAGCAGCAGAAACCATTCGTCCCTTGCCCTTACGCACGGGCAGGTACAGCCCTGCCAGCCCCTTGGGGTGGGCAGGGCTGGGCAGGGCAGGGCTGGGCCGGGCAGGGCAGAGCCGGACTGGGCAGGGCTGGGCTGGGCACAGCAGGGCAGGGCCGGGCAGCCTCGCCCGCACGCCTGGCACGCCAGGATCTCTACAAGCAGGGCCAGACCCAGAAATCTCCCGTCGCTCCCAGCACTGGCGGGATACGAATACTGGGAGCTCCGCACGGGCAACGCCAAGCCTCCGCCTCCGCCTCCGCCTCCGCCTCCGCCTCCGCCTCCGCCCCAACCCGCGGCGGTCACGCCCCCTCGGCCCGGCCCGGCCCGGCACTGCGCATGCGCCACTCTATGTCCGCCACGTGACTCACCCGAGCCCCTCCCCGCTCTTTGTTTACCCGCGTGGGGGCCGCGCGCCGGCCGATGACGTCATCGCGCTTAGCCCCGCCCCTGCCCGCGGCGCTCTGGCCCTGCCCGTGCCCCTGGCCGGTCCCCGCTGTCCCGTCCGCGCCGCTGCCTCCGCCGCCCGCCTGCC
>JAOXXN010000395.1:31152390-31176767 GCA_026770055.1 Myrmophylax atrothorax
GAGCTGCTGTTGGCCGCCCGGCAGCCGGCGGGCGCAGGTTCCCGGGCGGGGGCGGCGCGGTGAGCGCGGGAGAGCATGGCCGCGCCTGGGTCGGAGAAGAGCAGCAAGAAGAAGACGGAGAAGAAGCTCGCTGCCCGCGAGGAGGCGAAGCTGCTCGCCAGCTTCATGGGTGTCATGAATACCATGCGCAAGCAGGTACGGGCCGCTCGCCGGGGCCGCCTGGCCGCGCTGTGCTCCTGCCCCGCCGACACATCCCGGGCCCGCTCCCGCTCCCGGCCTTGCCTGGGTCTTCCGTCCCTGGAGCGCGGCGGCGGTGAATGACCCACCGAACAGGGCACCGCGGGGGGCCCGAGGGTCTCCGGCTGCCAAACAGAGTAGCGAGCTCGATTTCCCTTGCGTGTGTTGACTGTGGATGCTGGAGGCAGAAGACGCCGTGAATTTTCCTTAACCTGGTAACGCCTTGCCTGTGGTAGGGCAGGAGTGAGGCTGTGAGTGATGGCTCAGTGTCTCCGGCTGGAGCATTTACAGAGCCCTTTTCGAACGGAAACGTGAGAGTAGGGAAAAGCTGGTGATGTGGAATTTTTAACCAGGAACTCTTCTCTGAACAAACTGGCTGTGTCTCCCGTGAATAGTGAAACTGCGGCAGGTGTAGAGGGGTGTCTGGAACTGTGGCCATAATACTGGGAGAGTCAGTGCCAGTGCAGGAGCCTGGTGGCCTCATCTGGCCTCAAATTCTGATCTCTTGGGCTGATTTGCTTTCTTGGTCAATAGTCTAATGATTATTAAAGGTGACTCCTCTGTTTACCCATAGAGCAAGAGTGGTGACCAAAATTGCAGTCATACAAGTGCATTTCAGTTGAGCTGTTCAAACTGAAAGAAATGTTTGGGTTTAAATTATGTTTTAATAAAAAAGCTTACATTTCTAGTACAAGAGCAGAAGGATGATCTGTGTAATTCCTTGCATATGAAGAAATTTTCTCTCCCATTGGAGCAGCTAGATTGATTGTGGAACTTTGGTTCATTTAACAACAGTGATGTGGAGCCAGAATGAAAGCTCCCTCTGAAGCCAGAACATGTTGGGGCTTCATACTTCATGCTATTATGTGTTGTATCTTCTGTGGCTTAGGTGCTTGTCCTCCAGTGTTAGTCTTGCCAGAGATTCAGGCCATCCTTCAATGCTATCTGGGTCTTGGCGTCACAAGTGATACCAGTGTTAGTCCTGCTTTTCTTCAGCACTTCAGCCCTGTTCTTCTCTCACTAAAACAGTCAATTATGTTTTCTGTATAAACCATTTCATGCAACTAAGCTCCTGTTCAGGAAAACCAGGATTGTTTTCAGTGACCTCAGGTAGTGGAGTAAAGTCTTGAAGCCTGGGATCTGCTTTTCTGATGTAGGCTTTGTTTCTGATCCAATCGTGTAAATGTATTCCAAGGTGTCACTGAGTTCAGAACCTGGTTTATCAGTGTTTTGCTCATACCCTGTCACTGTTTCAAAGGGGATGTCAGATGCTGCTATGATTTTAAGTAGACAAAAAAAATACTGCCCTCCCTTAGATGTGAGAGCACCAAGATTAAGTTCTGGGGCATCTGTGTGTACCTCTGATTCAAGTGTCAGAATCTGTTATGCCCAGTGAGGTACATATGTGAATTTTGACTGGAAACTTCTGATCTGACCTCAGATGGTGGCTTTGCATATGCCACCCAATGCTGACTGCTCTAGAAATTCTTGCATATTTCATGACACTCATGCTTCTTTTAGGAGTTGTTTGTAAGAGGAGGTTAACGATTCCTGAGGGCGCAGAGAGAGGTGATACAATTAGGAAGTCAGCAGGAGCCAGAGGAAAATATACTGGTGTTCAGCTGACTGGTTGTGCTAAAGTTTAATAGGATTTACAGGCATCTCTTTCTTCTTGTATTTTGCTAAGTCAAGAACTATGCTGTGGTTACAAAACCTGAATATGAGTTAAAAATTTCCCATGATGGAAATGTCAGCGTGTATGTGGAGCACTAGATATTGATTTGCAGTAGTTCAATGCTGTAGGAAGATGGGCTGATGGGAAAGGAGGCTGCTTTTCCTGTGACCTGGGATCAAGAGGCAGCCTCCAAGAGTATGGGTGTTTAGAGTAAATTATGGCCATATCTGCACTCAGTACAGGTGAGATATTGGGGCCAACTACGTTTAGTGCAGGGAGGACTTGTTGCTGATCCCCAGCAGGTGATGACCCACCTCTGTGCGGGTTACAGAGCTATTGGACACCACGTGCATAAAGTGGTTGTTGCAACTTTGCAGCTGAGTGGAGGTCAGCCAAGAGTGAAGTCATTGGGAACGAAGCTGGGATAGAGCTGCAAGGTGTTGCTGAACCTGTTCTTTGGAAGGTGGCCTATTTAAGCTCGTGTTAGGGTGTGTCTTTTGGTTGACGTGAGTCACTTGTTGCATTATGGAGGGGACCCACTGACAGCAGTGAGTTCTTCTGGAAAGAAGTGCGGAAATCCTTAGAACAGCATTAGTTGAAATGGAACAGTCACACCCAGAAACATTCCAGGGGAAGAAATGGAAACGGTCTGTTTTGGTTGACAAATGCACTCAGAGAGGCCTTAGAACATCTGAGGTGCTTCTAAAGCTGAGCTATTAAATGTGTTTACAAATGCAGTGTGGAGCTCAAGCAACAGTTGCAAGTCTTGGCAAAGCTTGGCCAAAAGATTTTATAGTATCTTCTACTGTTAGTTTCTGATGCTTGTTTTGAACCAGAACTGCGAGGAATTTCCGCTGTAAAGGATTTCCTCTGAAACTTTTCTAGAAAGGTGTCTTTTGTTGTTTCGGTCCTGTATGGTTTAAAGCTACCAATGTACAAAGAAAGCTCTATGTCACCCCCATTTAACTTCCATTTAAATAATGTTTTTTAAATGTATTATTTATATTTTGTCCAACATGTGCTTCTGAATGTCCTTAAAAAACTAGAAAAAACAAGCATACTTGAAGGGACTGTATATATGGGTTATCAACCTTGTGACCTGGGCCTCAGATAATATTTGTGTCTGTGTGAAAAACATTGTCACAGTTCTAAGCAAGTATATATTTCCCACACTAGAAACATTCTTTTTTGAGGTTAGCATTGGGATGGCTGTAGGTAGGTGTTTCTGCAAATAGATCCATGAACTTAATGGCAGTAGTCAAAAATAAATTCCTATTTTTTGAGGAAGCAGTGCAGCTCAGTTTTTCTTCCTTAATAGAGAGCATGTTGTAATTAACTGTAGCATGGTATGCATTTATTTCAGTCAGTATGTTCTTAGAAAGGATACAACTTCAGAATCTATTCAAATTACGTGTTTTTTCCCCAATCCCTTACTCTCCTCTCATGTCTCCTAACAACTTTGATAAGTTCTGTCACTTTCCTTTCTCCTTCTAGAGCGTGACCTTTCACATGTAAGGGAGAAACTAGCTGCCTGTGTATAGATAGCAAAAAAAGGAGAAATAAATTATTTTTTTGGCTGGAAGCTCGTTGCTTATCAGGTATGACCTGTCAAACCCTTCCATAGAATAGTATTTTTCAGATACATTTTTCTTTAAAATGTTGCATTGAACACTTCTAGCTTGTTCATCACTTTCACTCCAGTTGGGCAATATCATGGCAGCCTTCAGATATGAGGTTCCTGTGAAATTTTTTGAAAATCAGCAGTGGAGTAGGGGAGAGCCACACAAATATAAATGCATAATGTAATATAAATGCAGCCCCTGCTTGGTGCTGCAGAAACTACATTATTGGAAGCTGATATAAATGCCACCAGAAAAACATTAATCAGAGTTTTATGTCACTTGTAGCCATCCTAAGGTACAAATTCATGGGTAAACTGGCCTTTACTAGTTTTCCAGGTTTACCGAACTTTGAATTTCAGGATTTTTTTTTATCACATTATGCCCTTGAGTTGTGTGGGTTACAAAAATCTGGTGAATTTCCATAAGCTGTTCTGAGAAAAATGTTGCTCAAATATTTTTTAAAATGCTGATTTTTGTAATTTTTGTCTGTTTTTTCCCTCTGATTCAGAAAACTCTCTGTGATGTCATTCTAATGGTTCAAGAAAGAAAGATCCCAGCTCACCGTGTTGTGCTTGCTTCAGCCAGTCATTTTTTTAACTTGATGTTTACTAGTAAGTACTTTGGAATTGATTGATTTTAAACTTTCATGATGGTAGTCTGCGAGATTTGTAGTTGACTAGTTTTTATTTTATGGAAGTGATTAATGTGAGGGATAAATATAAGTGAAGATTTCTCACTTTGTGTCCTTCCATTTATCTCTGTTGATCCCTCCCCTCATTTTCCCTTTAACACTTCTTTGATCAAGTCAAGTGTTACTTCATATGTAAGCTATTTTAATATTTGGGGCCCACATTCTGTATTAGAGTCGATCCCCTTCCCTTATCCTGAAGATAGGGAGATTTTCCTTCCATGACAGAGTTTGTCTGCCCCTTTGCTTCCCACCATTAGGGAGTTTATATGCTTCTGCATACATCGGGGGTTAGGGATGTGGTTTAATGGTTGGACTCAATGATCTTAGAGGTCTTTTCCAACCTTAGTTGATTCTGTGATTCTGTAATTCTTGCATTTATGCTCTTTTTAAAAATTCTCTTACATAAGGCATCAGTATCTTATCTTTTGTATGCTTTACCCATTGTAAAATTACTGTGAAATCAAAATCAACCAGAAGTAAAGTAACTGTACCTTCCAGTGGTCAGCTGGTAACCATCTGTAGGCAGACAGTGCTGTGTCTGCGTGGGGCAGCTTGGAGCTGTCTCTGTTGTCATCAGCTTGAATGTGGAAACACCTTTTGATAGTGCAACATGTGCTTTCTGGTTTTGGTAATGCTGACTTGGCAGTCTGCTGCAGTCAACATCATCTATGACCTTTTCTATTTAATACAGTTATCATAATTTAGGTAATACAGGCATGTACACACACCAGGGATCTTGTTTGTTCCACTGCCTCCTTTCTTTCCTGACTTGCATTAATAGTCCTGGGAAAACAGCAATCAACTCTGCAGTTTCCAGCAGGTTCCCACTTCGTATAATCTTTATTTTCTACTGTTTCAAAACATACAATAACTAGAGTGGCTTTGTTGATTAAAAGTTTGTCTTTTAATGTATTTGCAGCAAATATGATTGAATCAAAGTCCTTTGAAGTGGAGCTAAAAGATGCAGAGCCTGACATTATTGAACAGCTTGTGGAGTTTGCTTATACTGCAAGGTAGTTTTGTTATTAAAGCTCAACACTTTTTCTAGGAAGCCTTACAATTATAAATTATAAAATCTTAAAATAATGCTTTTGTGATTAAATCAGTTTTGTTGCCATTACAGTTCTTTACTTTGTTTAAAGCCTGGTGTGACTAGACCTTCTATCCTTCTTCCCTTTTCATTTTTAATCAGTAGGAAGCCACACAGACCAAAGAGAATGGTATTTGTCTCCAGAAGGCAATTCAAATTAGTTCATGCTTTTGACTTCAGTATTGGAGTCAAATGATATTTCCCACTGTTCTGAAATTCAGGTCCTTACTGTTGTTGGCAGGGTCTCTCTTTGTGGCCATGATAGCTATGGCACAGGACCATTTCCAGGAGTTAGACCTTCATCTCAAAACAGGCAGGGTGGATAACTGTTTGGTGAACAGAATTTCCCTCCTGTCTCAGGTTGTCCATGTGTTTGCATTTTTTTGTGGTTTGTTTTTGGGGTTTTTTTTCCTCAAAACAGAGCTTCTTTGGGTGGTGAGGATTGTAAACAGTACTTAATCAGCTTTAATCAGGCCTTTGGATGGCAGGCCTTTCATCTTTGTACTACTGGGGTTAACTCTCATTAGGGAGGCTTTCTCTTTTTTTTGAGAGGAATCTTGTATGCTCCATCGGTGGTGAGAGGCAGTCAGTGTCAGCACCCACCCCAGTCACGTGGCCTGTCCTGGTGCCCGAGCCCCTGTAGGTGGGTTCTGTTGTTCTCTGGGCAAATCAGCCAGAGCAGTCCTGACAGTGAGTTTAGACTGAGTTTGCTGATACTGATGTCCATTTGGGAGCAGGAGACTGTGATAAAAAACGGTTTTGGGGAGTTTGATTGTGTGTGTGTGTGTGTGTGTGTGTGAGAGAGAGAGTGGCTAATCACACAAGGCAAAGCAATAGTATAGGACTGCAGAGGGCCTGTATTGAAGGCTTATTCTTCAGATCCCAGGACTGGTTACTCTTCCCTGTGCCTCAGTAAAGCACAGCAAATGAAAGCAGTTTCAAAAGATTGCGAGGGGAGGTTGTGTCTTCAGTCTGTGTGTGAAAGATTCTTGGGTAAATAGCAAAGAAATAATTTTGCCATTTCTGTGAATTAGTGTAAGTTGTGGTGTTTTTTTACTGCAGCAAAGGGGGTAATTTCAGTGATGCTAATTTTACACCTTTTCTTTTTCAGAATCTCAGTGAACAGCAATAATGTCCAGTCTTTGCTAGATGCAGCGAACCAGTATCAAATTGAACCTGTGAAAAAAATGTGTGTGGACTTCTTAAAAGAACAAGTTGATGCTTCCAATTGTCTTGGTAAGAGAAATAGACTTACTGTTTATTTTTTAACTTTTCTGTTCCTGAAAAATAGGTGGTTTTGTCTAAAAGACAGTAAGATTTGGCTAAATCCAGACATATAAAAATAATTCTGTGCTGAATTTGAACTGTTGCCCCTTGCCACAGGGTCCACTGACTGTGCAAGGTCTCATCCAGCTTGGCAGGACTCTGGGGCTTCTTGTTTGTTAGGGAAGCACAGCTGGAAAGGTGGTGCTTTCAATTGTTACTGTGCTTGCAGACAGAATTTTACAGATTTGTAACTTCTACAAAACTAGCATATCTTCTGCAAGTATGAACAGAATAAGCTTAGGTTACTTTTGATTTTATTCACTTTTCATTTTGAATTCATAAATGTCATCTGGGCAGTTTTGATGTAACATGTTCTGTAGCTGTAATGTGAACTCAGTGTCACAGGAAAGGTAAACAAGTAGAAATAAATACATTTTCAGCTTAAGATTTGGTGCACTTCATTTAATCAGAGATTAAAGAGAGACTTTTTATTTTTTTAGAGTTTCTTACTGACATTTGTTAAGTAATTCTTCCCTATGACTTTTGTTAGCTGGAAAATCAATTATGCTAATGCTTGCATAATTTGTTGCTAATTTATAGCAAAAAAAAGATTAAATCAATTTTTTCTTAAGGCACTGTAAGTTGAAACATGTACTGTGCAGACTCATAGAGAAGTCCACAGTTCATTAAAAAAAGGGTATCTGAAAGAAACGATGGCTTAATTTGAATCTCTTGAAATTTTGTCAGGAGGTCATACATCATGTGGATTTTATCTTTCTAGTTTGCATTTTACTACTTAGAGCAGCTCAGACTAGTTGTAGCCCATGGGTTGAGTTGCTCTTAGTCCACTTGCCATCTCCTGCATAAAAGGAGAAGGCTGTAGCATGATGACCACAAGTTCCTGCTGAAAAGCTCTGTGCTTGTATGGTTTCTAATGGGAAGGTTGGAGATGGCGCTTCTCAGTAAGTTGCTGTTTATACCTTTGTGCCAACCTTCTGCCCTTCCAGCAACATGGACTTTTTTGTGTTGGTCTGCAGCTGACTGTGCTACCTGTATAGAAAAGTCCCAGTTCACCATGGCTCTTGAAGGAAATTTGGCTTAGTTGGTGACTGCTGCTGCATGAGCAGGTCAGGGGAGATTGTAAAACCTGGATCCAGTTTCTCAAGCTGTTCTGGTTAGACTTTGTTATTGTAGTGTGGCTCAGACTTGGTTAAGGTACTGTTGTTTGCTTCGTAATGGGGAAACATGAGGAAATACTGCTGGAGAAAGATAGTTAATACAGCAAGTGTTACAGGTCTGACTCTCCAATTAGTTTGATAGGGATAGGGATCAGCAGCTTGTCCTTGGCTTAGTTTGTAGATTTGCAGATGAGTTACGATAGCATGTGTTTTTAAAAAAAAAAAGGCATGGTAATAAGTATTAAACTGGGATTGCAAGTATCACTGAAATGACAGTAATTTTATTCTATTTTAATATATTAAAGATAATTGCAGTTCAAGTTTGGAAAGGTTTTTTTCTTAATTTTCCTTCATAGGCATAAGTGTGCTAGCCGAATGTCTAGACTGCCCAGAACTGAAGGCCACTGCAGATGACTTCATCCATCAGCATTTCACTGAAGTTTACAAGACAGATGAGTTTCTTCAGCTGGATGTTAAGCGTGTGACACATCTCCTGAACCAAGATACATTGACAGTGAGGGCAGAAGACCAGGTGAGATCCCTGTTTCTTATCAGCTAAAAGCACAGAACTTCACTATCTTTTTTTCATCAAGAACTGGTTTCAAGTATTCAAGTATCTCACTTCTGATGTTTCTAGAGGATATGATGCACAATAGTGCTTGCTAAATTGTGGGTTAAAACATGCATCCTGGCTTGGTCAAAATGAAATATTAATAAATATTCACAGTTCAAGTGTGATTTATATATGTGTTGTTTCGGCAAACTAGGAAGAAAGAAGCCACAGAGTAAGCAGCAGTTTCCCTTATTTAAGATAGCTACAGGACTTTGGATTCCATAGTACGTGAGCTAAATTAAGTTCGGTGTGTTGTAGCAGTTGCTTTTAGATTGGGATTTATGTGCTTTTGGTGAAGGTGGACTACTTCAAAGTATGAACAAACTGCACCTTAATGGCTTAATTCTACCTGAGTATGGCCTTGTTCCATTCCATAGAGGAGTTGGCTTTTGATGGAAACATACGCATACACAAGTTAAGCCTGGGGAACTGAGGGATTTGAAAGCGAGATGAGCAAAACACTGGAAGCTGGATGCATTGGCAGTGATAGATTGATGGAAGTCCCTTATTTAGGGAGTGGACACAGAGTTTAGGTTTCTGAAAGGAGCCTGGAGTTTCACTCAATTAAAAGTTGTAACCTGTGGTAGAAATTACATTCACAGGTGTCCCACCTGGAATGCTTGGTTCAGGTTACAGCACAGCCCTGAATGCTTGTTTGCCAGCTTGTTCTTCCTGCTGCAGGAAAACAGGAAGCATATGGGTGTCTGCACTGCAGCGTGAAGAGGTGATTGTAGGGTGGTTGTAGCAGCTGGGTGGTACTTGTAGTTGCTGGGTACTTGTAGCTTCTCAGTCAAATCTGTTGAAAACAAACTGCAATCTTACCTTTCTAGCTACTATGCTGTTCTGGTGCTTGACCTAGGTAATTTAACTTTGGGTTGCATCATGAGTTGACCCACACCTTTGAAGTGCAACAGAGAGATTCTGTAGCCAAGATGGTGTGTGTATCCACTTAGAAATGGATGTCTTGCTAACTGTAAAGTGTGTGTTGCCTCCAAGAGGCAGAAGAATCAATTTGGAGCATTAAGGTTTAGTTACTTGTCTTACAGTGTGGTGATGTGCTTTATGAAAAGAAGAATTACGAGGAGTGGGGGAAAGTATCAGGTGACTGAATAAGGTAGTTGTCTGGTTACAAGTATAAATATGAGTTATGTCACAGTTCAACATTCTTACTGAATGCTGGCTAAAAATCAGGTCACAGGGGAACTAACATTCTTAGAGTTGGAAGCATTGTTTGGCTTTCAGATAAAATGACACTTCAGAATTTACATTCTTGAAGTTCTGTTGGCAAGGTAGGATGGATGCTTTAACCTGGCAGCAGTGGTAGAAATGTTTTCTGTCATCATTAAAATTCCTTTAGGAAACAAGCCATGTGCAGTATGAAATTGTTACAGGGTTCTTATTTCTCAAGAGTACTGTTAGAAAGTTGATATTATACTGTAACTTCGGTATTGGCATGAAGCATATATACATTCAGCAAAAAAAGAAAGGAAGCTATAATTACTGCCTGTCCTATGCAATGTTCCCATCCCAGTCATTCTGTTGAATTTCCTCAGCTGATGGAATTGAGCCATAAATATTTTTTTCTCTACTCTCCCCCACTCCCTCATAATTTTGCAGAATTATAGCTGGGGTAGTTTAGTAGTCTTTCTAAATAATTCTGCCATTAAGTATCTTTCTATCACCACTCACCACTGATTATTGTGACCAGCTTCAGCTACAGGCGTAGATATCAACTGTGCTTGTAATGAAGTTAGCCTGCCACTTCAGAGTCAGTGCTATTAGATGAGCTTGCTGTGTCTGAGAGCAGCATGGAAGTGTCATAGTGCATATGTAATACTGAATTTTTGTTTCATTTCTTTCTGACTCACGAGACAATCATAAATAGAGCAGATTTCTTGGTTACCTTCCCTGTTCTGTCTTCACTGTCCCCTAAGAAAACCCGTTATCTTTTCCAGTACAGAGGAGAAAGAGATAAATTTACAGTAGTCTGCCGCTAAAAACTTTGATTTAGATAGTATCCCCTAGGACACAATAGCAATATATTTGTATCCCCATTATGATTTGGTAACAGGAGCAGTTTGTCAGCTTAGGAGACTATATCAAGTAGAAGCTAATTCAGCATTTCTGGGGAAGTATTACCAGTATTATGGCATAGAACATGAAGAGTACTATATTTAATCTGGTCCAGGAGTTACCCACATAAATGGGAATTTCAGATTCACACTTTCAATTTGGAGGGAAAAAGTTAAATAGCAGAAGTAACATGGGTTTTAAAATGTGTAGATGAGTTTTATTCTGTGCTTCTGCATTTGTTTCAGTTCATGTCTCAGCATTGTCTTTTTTTGGGTTTCATTTACTGTTTTGTTGGGGGATAGGTGTTGGGTTTTTTTGGAAGATGGTGGTGGACCCCACATACTAAAATGTTAGTATAGGTTAACCTCCAGCAGGCCTAAGAATCAGTTTGGTGCATTAAGGTTCAGTTGTTTGTCTTACTGTGTGTGATGTACCTTACCCTTTCCTTTCCTTCTCTCTTGTTTAAGGTTTATGATGCAGCAGTCAGATGGCTGAAGTATGACGAGCCAAATCGCCAGCCGTACATGGTTGATATTCTTGCTAAAGTCCGATTTCCTCTGATATCAAAGAACTTCTTAAGTAAAACAGTTCAGGCTGAACCACTTATTCAGGATAACCCAGAATGCCTTAAAATGGTGATCAGTAAGTTGACCTCTAGTTGAAATCTTTATAGTGTTCTGCATAATCTAAAAAATGCTGTGGAATTTTTGAAGATTGTTTGCTTTAAAATGCTCTGACAACATTTTCATGTTAAATCCATCTGACTGCCTTCTCTCTAGTATATTGCATTTAGCTGAAGTTGGATTAGCAGATTATTATGTAAATAAAGCCTAGTTTATGTAACAGTGTGACTTTCATTTGTTTTCTCCTAGCGAATGACATGAACTCCATGAGAAGTAATGGAATGGAGATTTTGTCAATGGCTCATTAGGGTAATTGAAAGTTAGTCTGCCTTTGGGACAGACTAGTAATTTCAGTATCATTCATGCTTATATGTGAATTAATAAAGGAAACACTGTACATCAAAAATTTGAATATTATAAAGCTTCCCTAAGCAAATTAGAATGTTAAGTGTACGGTTGCACTATTTTTCTCTCTTAATATGTACTTGACCATTGATCCTACAATGATTGATCCTACATTTGCATTCTCAAGGTGCAGATAAGATAGGGAACAAACTTCCCTTTTGTTTTTAGATACCATTTGTGAAATTGTGTTGTGTAAGAAAGAAAATCTTAGATGTTGATAAATATTTTGGAAATAAATTTTTAATTTCAGTAGCAGTTAACTAGTTGGCTTCATTTTAGTGTAGATCTAAAAAACAGTATGCAACTGATTTCCTTCAGATTCAATGAGCAAGATTCAAAATAACCTATATCTTGGTAAGTATTTGCTGATCTTCGACATCTCAGTCGTACTTCTTGTGTGACAGGGAGTTTGGTGCATTGCTTAAGAAATGAGAATTTTTATCTGGGGTCAGTGGCTTGTAATGTCACCAATATTTTTGCATTCTCTGGAATTCTTCAGAGAATTCTTATTCTCTTCTACAAGTTAAAACTAGTATTTTGCCTTGTCAACTAAGAAAAAAGTGAGGGGATTTCATGAGTGTGCAATCTGCTAGAGATGCCTTCTTATCAATCAGAAACTGTGGTGTGAGGAGGTGGCATTGTTGACTCCTAATTGTATTCAAGTGCCTTCTTTTAATGTTAGCATTGTCCTTTTTAGGCTCCCTGTTCTGCTGTTCCTTTTCTTGGGTTTGCCTCCTTTTGCCTGTTTCAATGTGACAAACTTAATTGCTTGTTAATATTGGATAGATTAGTTGATCGATGAGCTGGTACATAACAAGAGTCTGTATTCATATCCTTTTGACATGGAGCAGCCAGTTTAAAACAGGGCATAAGTCTGGACGTATAGGCTTATCCTCATGTGCTGCTGTGCATTATTCTTCCCTTTTAAAACTGTATAGGTGTAATGTAGAAACTTGGTTTCCCTCTCTTCCCTCCCTTCCCTCTCTCCCCTATCCCTGCCTTTGAAACATCCCTTTTCAATGTATGAGCTACACTGGATCTGCAACAGTTGTTGTCTTCCTTGCAGGTGGGATGAGATACCACCTCCTTTCCCCAGAAGACCGAGAAGAGTTAGTGGAAGGCACCCGGCCAAGAAGAAAAAAACACGATTATCGCATTGCTTTGTTTGGAGGCTCACAGCCCCAGTCCTGCAGATATTTTAATCCCAAGGTAATCGTTACCTCAGAATGCATTAAGATTCACTGTTTGTAACCCCACCTATTTTATTTGCTGATGACATTAACTAAGATATAATGATCTATGAAATGGTAGTAAGAAGGATGTATTCCCTGCCTCTTGGGTATACAGTTGGAAGGATGTGGTTAATTAAGTATTTTTAAGCCTGTGTACCAAGATGTAATACTTCATTTTGAATAGAATTATTGTATCTGTTTCTTGGCAATATTAGATACAGAGATCTGATCAATCCATAAGTTGTGATTTGATTGGTTTGTGCATCCCACAGCTGCAAACACATAAAAGGTCACCAAAACATCAGGCAGTTGGTTAGGAATATATAAAAGTCTGTATGCATGTGCATGTACATAGATGTTTGGAGAGCAACTCAAAGCAATTCTTTTTAGCACTGCTAAGTTATTGGCTCATATGTTAGTGTAGAACTCAGTTATATAGTGCAAGGCTTTTTTTTTTAGTGCATTTATTATAAATATACAACTACTTCTAAATACGAAGAGTTCACGAATTTGTTTGTTCTTAAGAGTATATAAGGAGAAGAGTGGGGAGTGAAGTATTATGTAAGTGGAAAAGAGTGAGTTTTTGCAACAAAAAACTTAGAGGTAGCCAGTTTTGAGCAAGCAACTTCTGCCTGAAATTTGTTCCTACATTTCCTGAATAAAATCAAGGCACAGCAATGATGTATATTTCAGCTGAATGGTCTAGAAACATCAACTGCAGGCAGAAGGATTATCCATAAGCTGTTTTACCAGGCAAGCACATGCCATAATACAGAAAAAAGTTGCTACGTAAACATCAGGGCTCTCTAAGTTATGAGTTCACATGCATGTAATATTTTGTTGCAGAAATTCTGGTTCTAACTCAGCATATTAAATGCTTGTTATGATTTCAAACAGTTTTTTGTGTGTTATCTTGTGAACTTTATAGTCAATGTGAGCCCTGTCAAATGTAATTCAAAAGGAATGAACCTTGGGTCTGTTTTGAACTTTTCTGTCACATTCCTATGTAAGGTAAAATTGAGCCCACCTTTTTTGAATACTGCTCAAGTCTGAGGAGAAGAAAAAACCCATTACCTTTGCTGACTTAGACTGAGAGACATGTGGTGTGTATTTCCATTGGGAATTCGAAATTCCCAACTAATGACCACCTTTTCCCTTCATACACATACCCAGGATATGCAGTGTTCCACCTGGAGGTGCGGGGTGCAGAGGAGATAATTCTTTCCTCTCCAAGGTCTGAGTTGGGGAAGCCTTTGATCAGGGCATTCATAACTTTTCAGACAGTTGTATGGTTTTGGCAAAGAAATCTGTTTTGTGGACAAAAAGTACTATCTATGAAAGTCTATAAAGCAGAGGATAAAATGGCTTTTTCTTTCATAAACTATTTGTCCAGACATAACACTTGCAGAACTGCCTCCTGATCAAGACTTATGGCCTTGCATGTGGATTCATGGGTGGGGGGAGAATAAGGCAGGGAAGGAAAATTTAAAAAGTGGGTAGTTGGAGATCTTTATTCTAACAAGCATATTTTCTTAGTCCTTATCCTTTCTTAGCTTGGGTATTCTTAGCTAGCCTGTCTTGTTGAACAGCTTTTACTTCATTTCCAATACTAAGATATTTAAAGGTCCTTTTCTGGATGTTTTGCCTGAGTATCTGAGTTTGATCTTCAAAACTGTGATAGTAGCTTTTTAAACACAACAAACTAAGGATCCAGAACCCCTGCTGAATTAGCATTTAACTCGCTTTAACCAGTCTCATCAAAAGATGATGGAAGGGTCACAGAGCAGAGAATTAAGCTTGTGTATATACTTTTGCAAGGTTAGGACCTTGGGAAAGAATTGAAATTTTGTTTGTTGTCTGTTGATGGAATAGCGACATAGTCCTTCACTTTTGATTTTAATTAAATTAAAATCTTATATGTCACCTAAAGAAACAGTTCAAAACCAAGGTTATGTTTTTCCTGAAATATTTTCTTGGTTCTAAGTAATATAAATTTCCATAATGCTAATGTGATAAAACTAGTGCAAAAAATTTAATTTTCGCTGATGCCTGTGCACACAAGATTAGTCTCTAATGCTGATCTTCATTTCCTTGTTGTCAAAAGGGTTCTTAATTAAGACTGGATTGGATACTGTGTGTTCTTTGTTGAGACTCTTAGCAGTATTACTTTAAGTCTATATTTGTTGTCTGTGTCGCACTGTAACTGGTATTTCTATCGACGCATGTACTTCATCAAGAGAGCAAAATGATGCAATGGGACAGATGCAGATGGGCATAACACTTGTGGAGAATTCTGGCACAAATTTGAGTAGAGATGTTTGTTTTCAGGCCACTATTAGAAATCCTAGATGTTCTACTAACAATTATGAGAAGCATTTTCTTGTTGAATTTTCCACACAATATTTAACAAAAATATATTCTTTGCCCCCCCACCAGATTGGGAATAAAATATTTGTTGTTTTGTTCAGTGAATTCTTGATAAAAAATTTATACGTGACTTTATGAGATTTTGTGTCAGCAATGTGCTTGTTCTTTTGAAATGACTGTTTCCAGTGACCGAAATAGTTGGAAGTTTTAACTTTTTAGCAGTGCAAAATTCAACAATGTCAAGTAAAAATTAACAGCTGCCTGGCAATGCTATTTCTGGGTGATTAAGGCAACCAACATACCTTTTATGAGGAGACACAGGTGTAGTAAATAAGCTGTTAGTTGGGAGGTTGTCCATATTGGGCATCTCTGCTGTTTTCTGCGACAATCATGGAAGAGGAGGTATCAGCTGAAAATGAGGGAGAAGTCTTAAACAAAAAATGTATTTTTTCGCATGGCCCATAATTGCCTGTGCCATTCTTGTCACAGGGTCTTGTGGAGTCCAGATGGTTTTATAAAAAAATTGATGAAAGAGAAAAAGGTATAGCTCTTTCCTCTGGTGTCCTGCATTAGGATTTGTTGAAAACAGAGATCAGCATGGAAAGTGTCACTGTATACCTATCTTGATGTCTTTTGCTACTCAGGCCCCCAGAAAAAAGAGGCTTGCGCTGCCCAGGGCTGTGTGAATCTTGACTGTGGTGTAAAGGAACCCTTCTGCATAATTCCTAAATGTATTAAATGCAAAAATTGAATCAATTCTATGTAGTACAGACTAACACTGAAGAGCATTGCAAGAGGATGACCTAAAGTGCCTCCTGCTGAAAGAGGAGGATACTGCTGAGTATGCTCAAGTTATGGCTTTTCATTTGATAAAGGTATGGATGAAATGGATACATGAAGTGAAGCCATAAAAGTGGGTCAGATCACAGCCCTTTGTAACAGTAAAGGAAAACAACAGGATTTTTTGTAAAATTGCGAGAAGTTTGATCTAGAAAGTATGTTGATCTTGCACAATGCACTGAGACATTTTCTTAAGATTTATGCAGCTATTTATTTTGCCATGCTGTAGTATGGCTTTCCTTTCTAGGATGCCCCAGGACCTGTTTCTCACCATAAAGGGCCACATGCACCTGCCAGCTCTTCTTGATATGGGGGATGCTACAAGAAAAGATTGTAAGATGTTTTGGACTATAACATGCTCTGCCTCTCTTTCTTTGAACCCCCATGTAGGAGTCACTGTTCTTCCTCATTGACCAAGGTGTTTGAAGTATGTCCTTGCTAAGAAAATGTAATGATGTAACGTCTTGTGTGAACCATTGCAGTGAAGGTCATTCAGCAGGTTGAGGTAGACTGTCTTGAGGTGGCACAGATAACAGTTATGATCCCATATGTTCCTGTTCGGTATAGGATGCAAACTATGCTCATGGAATATGTGAGATGCTATTACTCAAGAAGTGTTTCTCATGCTGCATGCTATCCTGGTCTGCCATCAGTTGCTGAGTTTGGTGTTCTTAAGGCTTTGGGCATTACTGCCTATATTTGATACACGCTGATTTTGCCAATCTATGCAAAATCAGTTTCTAGGCAATATGACTGCCAGTATTTGTGATGGAGCATTACCCTATTTCTCATGCAATCAACTGTGGATAGCTATAGATCATTTGTGTTTTGTAAATTCTGTAAATAAGCTTCTAGTTGTCATGGTAATAAAGTATGTATCAGAGCTTTTTTACTGAGTTGCCTGTCAATTTGGATATTCTCCTTTTTCCATTGTCTTTGTTTGGTACATTCTGTATTTTATTGTTTTTTAGAAATAATCTGTTACTATATGTAAGATGTCTTTTTTCCATTGCTGTAAAAGAAAATGCAGTCCTACTTTATTGATCACATGCATTGTTTCTAACATAATGCCAGCAGGAGGTCAATTCTGTTGGAAAAAACACCCCAGCTGTTTTTCAGGGAAATTGTACTGGGTGCACACAGGGAATAAGGAAACAGAAGTTCATAATGTCATGGTTCATTGCAGCTAACTATGTCTGTGTCTAAGAGAATTTTTCAAGAGTACGCCTGAGGAGTATCCTTCAATAAACAGTGTTCATGTGTATTTTGAAAAGGAACTTAAAACTGACCATATCTAAATCTCTATGAAAAGCTCTCTGTTTGAAAAACACTCACTGTGCAGGTAAGTGTTATAATCTATTAGACATTACTTGTTCTTTGTAATGCAGGATTACAGCTGGACAGACATCCGATGTCCCTTTGAAAAGCGCAGGGATGCAGCTTGTGTCTTCTGGGACAACGTAGTTTATATTTTGGGTGGTTCCCAGCTCTTCCCTATAAAGCGAATGGACTGCTACAATGTGGTGAAGGATAGCTGGTATTCCAAGCTAGGACCTCCAACACCTCGAGATAGCCTTGCAGCCTGTGCTGCTGAGGGCAAAATTTATACATCTGGTGGTTCAGAAGTGGGTAAGACACTAAAAATCTTTAAAACAAACAAAAAGCACAAAGAAAGATAGCTGGAAATTTTTCTGGTTTTTGCATGACTCTATTGACAAGAAACTGCACGTTGCCATGTTAGCCTAATGAGTTTATTTTCCCATATTTAGGATTTTATCACCCCTCACCCAATCCAACCTGGTTTTGTTCTGTTTTTTAAATGGTTTCACTGATTGAAATGATTAATCTTTACATGAACTAGAGCATAAAGTACACTGCAGCTTTTAAGAGTTAACCAGGGACAAGGCCAGGTTGGATGGGGCTTTGAGCACCCTGGTCTACTGGAAGGTGTCCTGCCCATGGCAGGAAGGTTGGAAATAGATGATCTTTAAGGTCCCTTCCAAACCAAACCATTCTGTGATTCTGTAACACATATCTTGTGAGTTCCACTCTTAACTTCTGTAAATCTACGAAACTGTGTTTCAAAATTTTCTGCAATGTGTGGCCAGAATAGCTGCATTTTGACAACAGCTTCCTTGTATACAGCATAGGTTGGGCCTAATGAGGTTTTTTTAAAAGGGCAAAAAAGAAAAAAAGGTAGAATAGAAATTTTTAAAACTACTGCTTCTGGTGGTGAAATCACACCTGATCTTGTAAAGGAATTTGTCCAATTTTCCTGTCAAATGACAGAAATTACCCTCTGTTGTTTTGTTATTCTGTTGGTTTGCTTCAGCAAATAGAGAAATAATACTTTCTTTAGATGTTATTACTCAAAATAGTAAAGAAAAAAAAGACCATTGGGATTTTTTCCCTCTCCAAAAAACCCTAGAGGTTGACTTATGCTATGGTGTTCTAGAAACATTTTATTTTGTCTACACCTGGTACCAAAACCCCAAAAACTGTAGTGTAGGCATGCTATGTTCTTAAAAACAGAGCTTCAAAAGAGCGGTATTTTAGGGGAAAAAAAATTTAAAATCCTAGAAGGAAGAAATTTTCTAGTAGGTCCCTTTGGGTTCTGCCTTGGTGCAGAGGGAAGTGAACAGAGCAAAAAAGGTCAGAATCAGTGCTTAACATTGATAAGTCACTTAACATGAGGTTGTAACATGTAGGTCATATAATCTGACCCCAAATATTTTAAGTCTAATGAACAGCAGAATAGGCAGTTCTCAGCTGCCCCCTTGTGTGGTAAATGTGAAATAGCACCTTTCCCATTACTTGAAATACTTAAATAAGGCTACACTGGGGAACTTTGACCAGTGTAAAATCTCGTGAATCTTCATAGTTTCCTACGCTTCAGTTCATGGGGAATAATGACAGAAACTTTTGATTCTATAGTTTATATACTAATACATGTTAAATAGTTAATACAACTGTAATGGAAATTCTAATTTAGCAGTTTTCTTTGAAAACTACCCTCAACATTACTGCATAGTTTAATTTTGCTTTCCTTAAATCTTATTCAAGACAGAACAGTAAAAGCCAAAAATTAGTAATGGAGTTTATTTTGCCTGTACTTTTTTCTTTGGAATGCGATGAACACTGAAAGTTTGGAAAAGTCTGTCTCTCCTGAATCAAGTATTTTCTGATTTGGAGCAGGCAATTATGTGAAAGCATTAATCGGATCAAATGCTTCAGTGTGTTTCGTTGCAAAGAAATGTAAAAAATTGCATGTTTTTTGTGTCAATTGAAGACATTGGATTACTGTGCCAGTCCATTACAGAAAACACGGCTCATTTCCCCTTCTTGAATTAATGGGAGTCCTGTTTTATTTGCAATAACTAGCAGAGTTTTGAAGCTGAATATACTAGATTCTTCCACTCTATTTCAGTGCAGGAGGAATACTTAACGTTACACTGAAGATGGAAGCTTTTAACTGGTTTTTCTTTTTTAAAAAAGACGTTAAAGACGGGTCTGCCTTATTTTCCATGGATGGGAATTTCTACAACTTTAAAGCAATAAGAATGCCTACTTACATCGAATTAAAAATACGTCACACTCTATACAATTTTTGGTGATAGTGAGAATTACAGAGTAGGAGTAAACAAATGCACAGTTTATAGGAGTCTTTTTCTGTATTTTGGGTCTGGAAACATAGCATTGTTTGGAGGTTCAAACCCCCAGTTTGTAGTGAGTGCTGCTAGTATGACACACTTAATTTTTGAAAGTAGAAATCCAAGGAAAAAGAGGCACAAGAAAAGGCACCTATAACTGTTCTTGGTGAATGTATCTATTGAAACAAAAAGAAGGAGGACCCTGAGTCTTTTCTGAGAAAGTTGTATGCAGCCTTCTCTGCCTTGTCTGTGGTTCAGTTACCTGAGCACAAGTCTCTGAGCTCCCATCTATCTTCATTAGAAAAAAATGCTTTTGATTTCAGTAATAGTTTTCTTGGCCCCTGAGGGAGGAGTACATTGACCCTGCACTTCCAGAAAAAAAGAGTATCTGCCATTTCTCAGAAGGAAAGTAAAGTGAGGAGGGGTAGCTGTTCTGTGGTTGCTGATAATTCAGGGGTTTGTTATGACATAATGGAGCTATCAAATTCCAAAGGCAATGAGTATTCTGGGAATAAGGCAAGTCACATTGCTAAGACAAAAAAAGACTCATGAACTTGTAGTAAGTTTACAAAGCTGATTACATCTTTACATCTGAAAGTTCAATGTATTTCCAGGTAGTAAGAGTAGCATGAGCTGATGAAAATGGGATCAGTAATTTGTATGTATCTCTGTTCAGCATTTATTCCCCTCAAAAAAAAAGTTTTTCTTATTTTTAAATGAAAACACCAATTTTATAAACTTACTAGAACAAAAGAGTGAAAAAAATTACAAGTATGTGCTTTTGAATAGTCCCAAATGTCAAGTTGGTTAGGTCTACTTTTCAAGGTGGGAAAGCAGCTTTCCCTTTTCAACTAACAAACAAAGCATCAATTTGATAATTGCTGTTAGACTCTTCCCTTGAAAGGCAACCATAAAAATTAATGCCACTTTGGTGGGTTTCTATTTTTTTAAGGAAATTCTGCACTGTATTTATTTGAATGCTATGACACAAGAACAGAGAGCTGGCACACGAAGCCCAGCATGCTGACTCAGCGATGCAGCCACGGAATGGTGGAGGCGAATGGTCTCATTTATGTGTGTGGAGGGAGCTTGGGAAACAATGTTTCTGGAAGAGTCCTAAATTCCTGTGAAGTCTATGATCCAGCCACTGAAACGTAAGTATTGTATTAATCCAGGGTATTTTTAGTCACTTGTGTCTTTACTAGCTCTGTGAATGACTGAAGTAGAGATGACTACAGGAAAAACTGTATGTGGTAAGGAATTTTCCTGAGTCAGCAGTGAGAATTCTGTTATTTGTAGTTTTACCTGAAAGGCTGTTTTTCTTAAGCAGCTTTCTCCCATATTTCATTTTCTTAATTATAGGTTTCATTTACATATTTTGTATTTATTTTCTGCAAACTAGATCTTGACTTTTCCTCTTTTGTTTGCCTTTCTTTTTCCCCAGATGGACTGAGCTGTGTCCAATGATTGAAGCCAGGAAGAATCATGGGCTGGTGTTTGTAAAGGACAAAATATTTGCTGTGGGTGGACAAAATGGTTTAGGTACTTCAATTCTATTAATTCTCTTGCTGTTCACAGAGCAATGAATTCTGTTCTGGTCTCTTTTGCAATGAATTCTGCTCTGTTCAGCTGGAAAACTCTGAGCAGCACCATCAAACATGTCCCGTTGTTGTCACATCAGTGTTTCAGTGTTACCTTCCTCCTTTCACCTCCCCACTTCTCTATATCTTATTTTTCAAATTCCTGTACTGATGACAGTACTGTCAAGTTCAGATATGCACTCCCACTGTAGCCCAGTTCTGAAGTAGTTAACATGGCTACACCAGGCATCTAGGAAAAGAGGGTTGTTTTGGTTTGGTTTTTAGTCATGATGTGTTTTGAGATCTTGTAACATTCTTTTGACAGACCAGTCAAGATGTAGCCACTCTTTTATGAACTTCAGTCTAAAGACGTAAAAATAGGTGTTGAAAGTGGTGAAAATGTGAGACCTCTTTTAACTGCCCAGCTCTGAAATAAGACTTACTGTCATGGGCAGGTCATTTAGGATCTGCATGTCTCCTTGTCTTCAAAACTAGAAGAATAATAGTTTATTAACACAAATAATTGGTTGTAAAGTGCTTTTCTATAGTGCTTTTCAAAATGGAAAATTCTCATTTATGAGGTTTTTAAATCACTATTTATGGTAAACGGAATAGTTGATTTCAGATGACTGCTATTTTAGAATATAGCTTCATCTTTTTAATTAGCTACTAGAACTATTCCATTGTGATTGATTCCTAATGCAAAAATAGTAGATGTACTTATTGTGCAAACATTTTATCATTCCAGAACTCCCAGAACTGCCATCTTGCAAAATGTTAGTGTATTCACTGAATGCTCCTTTTAGAAGTGTTAATAATTGTCCTTACTGGAATAGAATGAGGAAGAGTTACATCTGAGGTGAAAGACTCATATATCTTAACATGATAGAAAGGTTTCTTAATCTCTCAGATCTAATAATTCATGACTGGAAGTGAAAACTGACTCAGAGTTGTTAAATAGGGATAACAGGGTGTTTGTAGCTATTGTGAGGTATAATTACTAACATATTTCCTGAAGAAGCAAATCTTAGTCACAAAATCTACTCTTTAATAACTTTTGGTTTCTTTGGCCCGTTTCAAAGGGATTTAGGTTTTGACACGTCAGTGATTTTACTATTATCATGAAGAGAGACATCCTCTATCAGTAAACAGCCCATTTTGGTAAAGGTGCTCATGAGCCCTCTAGAATAAAATGCCTTCACTGTAGGGAAGTTTCAGGTAGATTCCCAAGTTTTGGTCACGGGCCACAAATCCATCAGAAATTCAGCATGAAGTAATAACATGCTGGAATCTGTAGAAAGCATCTAATGTGAATTTGTTACAACACATCTTACATTCAGTTTTCTTTTTTACTTCTCTCTGTGTTTATGCAACAGTGAACTGCTAGTTTAGAAACCTGGGATGTTTTTTCATGTTTGTTTCTCTTTTTTTTGCTGTAGGGTTTTTAAAACCTTTAAAATAAAGACCCCAGTTTCATGAAACATGCGCATGATGTAGTTCAGTCCATACAGTATAATGTAGTAAGCAATTGTCTATTTCCTTGTTTTGTAGGTGGCCTTGATAATGTAGAATATTACGATATCAAGATGAATGAATGGAAGATGGTGTCTCCAATGCCATGGAAAGGTGTAACAGTGAAGTGTGCTGCTGTGGGATCTATAGTCTATGTCCTAGCTGGTTTTCAGGGTGTTGCTCGCTTAGGGCACATTCTTGAATATAACACTGAAACCGACAAGTGGATAGCCAACTCCAAAGTCCGTGCTTTCCCCGTGACGAGTTGTTTAATCTGTGTTGTAGACACTTGTGGGGCAAATGAAGAAACTTTAGAGATCTGAAGAGCTGTAGGAGATGCTGAGACATTCTTCAAGGACTTGTGGAAAGATGGCCATTGGTGCTTTGCTTCCATATTTTACTGAATCTTGTTAAACTTAACAGGAAAAAATTAGATACAGTCTTTCAATTTGTATATACAGCATATTGTGTAATGTGGATTTTGTCACGCCCATTTTCTTGTCTGTTGTAAGAGATGGGGATGTGTTTTGAGAATCCACTTACGTAGGTGAGATCACATGGCATCTTTCTTTAAAAGGACTGTGGGTGTGGTCTTGTCAAACAGACCAAATCCAAGTATTTAGAACTCCTCTAAAGCATTTGGTGAAGAAAAGATTTCTGGTTAAATGACACTTTACCAAGGTCAGTTGCAGAGACACTTCATTTAATAAAGGTGAGTAGATACAGCTTGGGTCATGAGAAAGATGAGCAAAAATTTTTTCTCATTCATAACTACCTGCAGAAATCTTATGAGGATGCAATGAAGATATTTTCTCAGGAAAGACCAAGGACTGCTGTCTAATAGTGGTTCCCAATGTTTTTACAGCTGTCTAGATCATGATAGCTGCCCTCTTCCAGTGAGTTTCTTCCATCATTTGCATGACTGCTTATCAATTTTTTAGAGAGGCCATATATAGAGATTAGAGAAACACTTCGATGGTCTCTTTGGCATTTTGGGGAGCTTTCACAGAAAGAGTTTGATTTTTTAATTACGCTGAGGTAGGGAATGGTGGGTGAAGTTGACAAGAATTGTGCACTATAATTAACAGGCTGGAAACTTGGAATGAATTTCAATCTATCTTCCCAGGCATCAGACTACATACTGCGATGCCAAACCATTAGCAAAGATGGAAACAGGAATGGGAAAAGCAAAGTCAGTACAACAGATATATTGATTTTTCTTATTCTGTTTTTAAAATGGCATGATCCGAGTCATTAAAGATACTTTGCAGAAGTCTTCAGAAGTTGCGCATGGTTATTCATCTCTGGTTTAGAAGCACAGAGTTCTGTAAATGCTTCCAGCCACCATGATGATAAATTTCCTCATACAGCATAGAAGTGCAGCCTGTCAAGCTCTTGGTGTCGTGAACACTGTGCCACTTCCCAATACTGGCAAACTATACAGATGATGTCTGTATGTCTGTCCTGCTCCCATGCAAGTTTATTAATAGCTTCATTGTAATTTTGTCGTCTCTCTTCTAACTTGCTGATTTTTTCAGGTCTGTTTCTGAGACTATTGAGTTAACTTCAGAAGTTGGTGCTTGCCTACCTGTACTTTGTACCTTACTGGTGCTGTGGATGTTTAGTCTGTTTTAATTCTGAAGGTCTTCCAAATTCTCTTATGTAATCTAAATCCAGGTTTTCAAAGTTAGTGCTTCTTTGTAGACTTTCTCCTGGTTTTCTC
>JAOXXN010000395.1:31180829-31193854 GCA_026770055.1 Myrmophylax atrothorax
ACACTGTTTTCTTCTAATAAGTAAGAAAAGAGGGTCGTTCTTCCTTGGTGGCATTAGCTCAGGCTGAAGCCAGAGGTGTGTTCTTCCAGGTGCGGAGCTGGCCCCCGTCCCTCTGTCCTAGGAGCCCTACGAACCCCTCCCTCAGAGGCAGGACCGAGGACCGAGTCCTCGCCCGCCCCTTCACCCGCCTTCTTCCTTCCAGGTTCCACTTCCCGGGCCCCTGCGGGACCACTCTGCCGCCGGCGCTGGCCCGCCACCAGACCGAGATCATCTCCTGAGCACCTCGGACCGCGGGGGGGGCGGCTGAGAGGAGGCGGCGGGTCTCGCCGGGCTGTCGGCAGCGCCCTCTGGTTCGGCACTCGCGGGCTGGGGCTGTGGCGAAGAGACTGCAGAATGTGCTACGAGGACATGGGAGAGCGGCCCGGGAAACTTTCCTGCCAGGAGCAGCGAGCAAGTTTCCCGCAGGTGCGTGTTGTAGCTGGTGCAAGGTGTTCCATTCTCAGCGGCGCTGGGTGCGGGAGCCCCGGGCAGCAGCGCCGTGCAGTCCTGTGTCTATTCCCAATGAAGGCGCGTCGGGGCTTGCCAGTTCATTTTGGGCATTCACACCTCTGAAGTTCTATGATGAATCCTTTGTGTGTCTCCAACAGACAGTGTAACAAAGGCCCATTTCTTCGTAAATATGGACGGCGATTGTAAGTATGAATGTTTTCTTGGGAGTTTTTGACTGCTCCTGTCCTTGCAGGTTCTTCAGATGTCTCGCCAGCAGAGCTGCATCTGGAGTGCTACAACTGCAGAGCAAAGAAAGTCGCTGGGAATTACGTGAGTATTTAAAAAATGCTGATTAGTGTGGATAGTCCGTGAGACAGGACTTGGCACTGTTCTTCAGGTCACAACTCTTGACTTACTTACCTACCAAATTTAATGAATTACCAGAATGCCAAAATATTCTTCAATTCCTGTATGCCAGATGGAATGCCCAAACTGCTGCTGGTCTGTATGCTCTGCTGTAATGTCCTCTTTCTGCGTGAGATCCCTGCAGGGCTCAAACTGTCCAATCAGGTCTTGCTATTTATGTAAAGTCAAAAAAGTTGATTTAAGGGCAATACTGAGAGAATTTACAAGGATTCTCTGTTAATAACAAAAAATCTCAATTTCTTACCTTGGAGTTTCAGGAAAGCAAAAATCCTGTCTTCTTGGCTTAATGAAGTTTTTTTTGTTTTTAATTCTAGATCCCTTTTTTCACTTCAGTTGTCAGATCACTCTTCTTTTAAGTCTTCAATAATAACAAATGCTTTTCTTTCCCCCTTTTTTAGATAAATGCTGTTAGGGGTACAATGGAAAAATCTGCTGCTTCATTTGAAAGCTTTAAATGCACCTAAAAAGCCAGTTTTTGTAAGCTTTATGGAAAGGCAAAATGTTTCTGTCTGTGATTCTGTGATCTTATCTTTAAATGAATTCATTTATGCTGATGTTAATTTCAATTACAAATATTTCTGAAACATAGCTAATTGTGATGTGCCACCTGGGCATATCCTCTGGAATCCTCAGATCAGTGAACTGCATACAGGTATTATAAACTCCTTTAGTTAACTGAGGAAAAGAGTGAATTGGGATGATTCCCTGTTAGCAAGGCAGCAGCTGGATCCCAGCTTTGGAATACTCTCATTGCAAGACACAGTAAAGTAACCAGAGCTTAGCACAGGAAAATGGGTGTGCCAAGGACAGAGAAGAGAGTGAGTGAAAGCAGTGCCCTAGATAAGGTCACAAAGCACAACCTAAAATAGTAAGAGATGAAAATTGGAGCTCCAAGAGGTGCTCAGGTCATTGACTGACAGGCAAAAATCTATAAATTGTAACAGATTTGTATTTCTGGAGTGTTTTACAGAGGAGAGTGTGTATAAACTTAAAGCACTTTGTTCATAACTGCAAGAGCATGTGATCATGATGAAAGTGATCCGTGTCTAACATGGTCTGAGTTGGATCAATTGAACTGGGCAGCTCTAGTTTTGCTCCCAAGTATTTACCAAAAGAGAGTTTCCTGTTTTGGAATCTAGTTCTCATTTGTGTCTTTGGAATCTTTTCAGCTCTCTGCTTTCAAGAACACGGGCACTCACCCACCGCCTGCCTTTGGACTGGGAGGACAGCAAACATCAAGCTTTGGGCTGTCAAGTAAGTCCCTGTCCTAAGAAGCAGCAGATACAAACATTTTCTGGGGTTTTTCTGCTCGTGCATTTTTGAAATACACCAGTGGATTAATATCACTGGGGTACCATTCTAATATTTTTGATAAATTCTGTACTTGCAGGCTTTCCTGTGAGCAGCAGCAGTGCCAGTGCCAGCAATTTCTCCTTTAAAGCCAGTTCCAGCCTCATCAGTTCCTCATCATCTGCAAACAGCCCTGCTGCTGGGGGCTCTTCTGCTGCTGGTAATCCTCCTGCATTTGGGGTGACCTCCTCTCCTAGCACACCACAGTCTGTTGGGTTTGGCAGCCCAGCAGCTCCATCTGCAGCCTCCTTCTCATTTAAAACAGCTGCAACAACTGGTGGGGTTGGACCTTCTGGGTTTTCAGGCTTTGGCAATGCTGCTGCTGCAAACTCTTCAAGCCCCACTGCGCTCACAGCCTTTGGAGCCTTTAATGCAGCGCCTTCTGCCTCTTCTGCCTCCCCTTCAAGCAGTGCTTTGTTTGGACAGACTGCCAGTGCCTCCAGACATGTCACCTCAGCATCTTCTGCAGTCACCAGCACCACTGCCTCAGACAAGTTATTTACACCCAAGAGTGAGTTATCAGCTGAAGAGTGGCAACAGTTTGAAGCAAAGGAGTTCACGATTGGAAAGATTCCTCTTAAGCCACCACCATTAGAACTTTTAAACGCTTATGACCTTTTAAGTTTATTCAGAAGTAACATGTTTTGAAATCAAATCAGATGCTTCCATTTTGTTAATTTTTGTTTCCTCTCTCAAGTCTCTTATTCAGGAATAAACTCACAGGTTATTTTGGATGGACATTTTACATCTAAGAAATGGACTGCTGAATCTAAAATGGAATGTTCCTTCTATATGCTGCCCTATGAAATTCTAGGCAGGCACTGTATGAAAAAGGCTGTGTCAAAAGAAGGAATGTTTCAGTTGGGTATGGATAGCCTTCTCTTGAGTCAGTGTATTATCTCCAGTTTTACACTCCATGGGTTCTAGGTGTAAGCTTTTTTTCCTGTTGCCCAACAATTGGTATTTACTTAGTGGGCCCTCACAGATTATTACTGAATGTGTTGCTCTGCTGTCTATCAAACATTTATTGTTTCATTATTCAACTTAACGAAGGGATCAGCTGGGGCTGCCTTGAGACTCTCCCCCAGTTCCCTTGACTTGTTATCCAAGTCCCACAGGATCATAATGTTTACATCTTCTAGTTTAACCTTCCTGTCTACAACTGGCACATGGATTCAGGTCAAGAGGAGAGGCCATTTCAGACACATAACCTTGCCTTTCCTTTTGCCTTCTCTAATACCATTCTCTTTTCTTCCACAATGAAAAGATGTTCAGTATACCCTGCATTTTCCCCAATTAGGGTTATGAGCCAGTGCAATAGTTTCCAAAAGCTGACTCTCAGTACAAGGAATAGCCCATTTCCAGTTCAACAAATCCAAAGTAGTAAAAGGGACATGTACAAAAAAGACAGAACCTCTCCCCCCAGTGTTTATCTTAAAGGTGCCTATATCACTGGCTGGGTTATATCTCTGAGGACTAAAATCTTCACTTCCCCTATACTCTTTCTTTTGATCTGTATCCTCTTTATCCATCTTTGCCCTGATTTATAGTGGGGTGGAATGGAGGGAACTGATGTTTGCACATAAAACCTTATCCCATTTACCAAGTCAGTAAAAAAACAACAAGAGTAAGATAATATAAAAATGCAATGACATATTTTCACCATTCTCCCATTTATAAAGAGGCCACCATTGATTACAGTATCTCTTCATTTTATATTTAGTCATTCGATCTCCCCTAAGCTTATTCCAGTTTTGTAGGATGTGTCCTAGAGAGCTAGGGCAAAGAACTTTGGGTTGGTATGTTCCCATTATTAAATTTAGTAACATTCAAGTTACCCAAACCCTCTGCACTTAGGCCCAGACCTTCAGTAGCTACACCACCCCAGTCCCACTGCTTGGTTGCACTGGTAAACATATACCATTCCAAAATGGAACAACAGTGTAGGGGTTACAGCTGTAGTGCTGGGTTGAAGGTTGGATTGATGATCCCAAAAGTCTCTTCCCATCTTGATGATTCTATGATTCCATAGCTATGTGCTAGACATTCCTTCATCTCTCCATAAAGATACAACACACGAGTATTTTACCACGCAGGCTCTGTGGGGAAGGGGCTTGTGTGAATAAGGGTCGGTTACAACCGATGGGAGGAGACGGTACTGTCAGAGCCCAAAGGCTCCCACGAGGCTCAACTCAACCCCTAACGTGGCTGTATCAGCACCCTCTGGCTTCGCTGGAGTGACGCTGCCACGTGCTCTCCCCTCTCCCAGTGGAGTGCTGGTGTCACCCGTCTCTCCCAGTGGAGGGCCCGCTCTCTCCCAATGGAGTGCGGGTCACGTGTCCCTCCCCGTGGAGTGCCGGTGTCACGTGTCTCTTCCCATGGAGTGCCGGTGTCACGTGTCCCTCCCCTTGGCGTGCCGGTGTCACGCGCTCTCCCCCC
The DNA here is from genome assembly GCA_026770055.1 of Myrmophylax atrothorax. Classification (NCBI taxonomy): domain Eukaryota; kingdom Metazoa; phylum Chordata; class Aves; order Passeriformes; family Thamnophilidae; genus Myrmophylax; species Myrmophylax atrothorax. The sequence continues at coordinate 31,185,534 of JAOXXN010000395.1, forward strand.
TCCCGCGGCTCCCCGCGCACGGGGCTCCACCGCGGCGCTCGGGCCGGCGCGCGGCTGAGACGTCATAGCGCTGCGCCGGCGCGGCCATGGTGCTATGCCAGTACTTCCTGCGCGGGCGCTGCCGCTTCGGGGAGCGCTGCTGGAACGAGCACCCCCGCGGCCTCCCCGCAGCCCCCGCACCGCCCTCGCAAGGTACCCCAGCGCGGCGGGACGGGAGGGCTGGAAGAGGCCCCCGGGCGGCGGGAGCTCCGTAGCCGGGCGGGCCGGGCCGGTCGCGTCTCGGCGGGGCTGTCGGCAGCAGCCGCTGGCTCGGCCCTCGCGGGGTTGGGCTCTGGCGAAGGGTCTGGAGCACAGGTCCTATCAGGAGTGGCTGAGGGAGCTGGGGGTGTTCAGCCTGGAAAAAAAAGGAGGCTCAGGGGTGAGCTTATCGCTCTGTACAGCCACCTGGAAGGGAAGGAAGGTGTAGCCGGGTGAGGGTCGGCCTCTTGCATGGCAACCAGCGACGGGACAAGAGGGCGAGTCTTAAGCTGCGCCAGGGACGGTGTATGGTGCGGGTTGGCCATTAGGAAGAAGCCTTCACAGAAGGAGTAATTAGACATTGGAAGGGGCTGCCCAGGGAGGTGGTAGAGTCACCGTCCCTGGAGGTGCTTAAGGAAAGACTGGCCGTGGCACTTGGTGCCATGGTCTAGTTGTCATGGTGGTGCTCAGTCGTAGGTTGGACTCGATGATCTCAGAGGTCTTTTCCAGCCTAATTAATTCTGTGATTCTGTGACTGCAGCATGTGCCACGAGGCAATAGGAAAGTGGCTCGGGAAACTGTCTTGCCAGGAGCAGCAGAATGTTTCCAGCAGCCTCATGTTGTGGCCAGTGAAGGGTGTTTCCATGCTCATTGGCTTTTGGTGTTTGGGATCTTTGGGAAGGCCAGTGACATTGCAGGGAGCCAAGGGCTGCAGCGGTGGCATGGCAGGAACACAGCTGCAGTCACTTGTCCTCATTCTTGCTGAAGGAGGGTCGAAGTTTGTAACACACATGCACAGATGTGTCCATGGTCTCAAAATTTGAGAGCAGTCTGTGCTGCAGCAGAGCCCCGGCTGTAGCTATGGAGGCAGGAGCCTCTAATGTGAATATACCGTGAATTAAATTTTTTTCTGCTGGGGTAGTTTCTTTGTGAAATGACCTAAGCAAAAGTGAAATGGTCTCTTTCTGGGATGCTGTGAGTTGTTGGCACGGTGATTTAGTTGAAGGTGTCTCTGCTCATTTTGGCATGGGGGAGTTCAGACTACGTGACTTTTAAAGGTGCTTTCCAATCCAAACTATTCAGTGATTCCATGTGAGGAGGAGTTGCCATTTACCTCTGACTCCTGAACTACCATGGGTAACTCACTAGGTTAAGCTCACTAAATAATGAGGTTAACTCATTAGGAAAAAACCTACATTTTCATTTCAAACCTCTTATTGTCACCATAAAACTAGTTATTCTTACAGTTTTTGTTGATGCTGTATTGTTTCATGTCTTGATTAAAAATTTCTTGTTTGATTTCTTTGTTTTTTATTTGGAAGTTACTAGCGGAAGAGGAGGAGGATGGGGTACCTCTAACCAGAGATACAGTAATGTTATCCAGCCGTCTACCTTCAAGTCTGATACATGGGGTGGCAGCAGAGATCATGGAAGAGGATTCTTTGGGTCCTCTGATTTTGGATCATCAGGCAGCGGCAGCAGAAATGCAGACTTTTCACAGAACAGGTTCTCTGCGTTAGCAAACAGTCAAAGTGTTGCTGATGGCTCTAAAGATGAAGAGGAAAGACTTCTGTAAGTTACAGTCCTGTCTTACTGAAAGCATTTAGAATGAGCAGTTTAAAAGCTTACTGACTTCCTAGAGGTGATGCAGAGAACAGGATCATGAGGAGGAAGCCAGAACATGTAGGAAGACCCGTAGAACACATGACTTCATTTGGTTCTCTGGAGTGATGTTGGCATAGGAGGGAAGTGATCCTTGTTTGTGGCCTGAGCTGGGCAGGTAGACAACTGTGATAGTAGTAAGATGGTATGGTACTTAAGTTGTAGGCAGGAGGATAAGGAACGAAACAAAGATTTCAGAGCTTGAAAATAAGGGGTCAGACCCCTTTGAGAAAATGAATGATTTGACTTGGTTTTCCAGACAAGACAACAAATTTTTCTGCCAACAGCAAAACTGTTGAAACCTGTTTTCATACAAGTGTATGTTACAGTCAGGTAAGAGTGACCAGCAGATTCAAGACAGTTGCAGGGCAGGTGCTGAGAAGGAACAAGCAATGTGACTCCCCAAAGAAAAAGGGGTTTGGAACCACTTTCCATTCCTTTTTTTAAGATTTTAAGTGTTTAAGGAAAGACTTGGTTTTCATGGTAGCAGGTATTTGACTCTTCCTTTGGATTCAAACCAGGCAACTTCACCTTCATCTGTGGTTTTGCTTTGTTTTGTAGAGAATGTGTAGTGAAAGACATGGAAGTTTGGGAATCTTCAGGACAGTGGATATTTTCATCTTACTCACCGATGAAAGAAAAGCTGAATGTCTCAGGTGGGTAATGTTTTTGGTGATGTTGTGTATTGCTGCTATAAAGGATATTTCTGTGACTTTCTTGTGCTGTTGTACCACTGTGGAACCGTTTGCAAGGTGATGATTTGGGAGTATGAGATTATGGCAAATTCATTTTGGATGTTCACACCTCTGAAGTTCTGTAATGAATCTTTTTTGTGTCTCCTTTTTTGGGACTGTGACTAATTTAGGACAGACCAAGGTTTATTTCTTCATAACTATGGAGGGGGTTTGTAAGTATGAATCTGTTCTCTGGGAGGTTTTTAACTGTTTCTGTCCTTGCAGGCTTTTCGGATGTCTCACCAGAGGAGCTGCGTCTGGAGTATTATGACAGCAGAGCAAAGAATATGATTGGGAACTATGTAAGTATTTAAAAAATACTGGTGTGGACACTTTGGGACAGGACTTATTACTATTCTTCAGATGACAGCTCTTGGCTCATTTAGCTCCTAGCTCTAGAGATTATGAGAATGCCAAAATATTTAATTGCTGTGCACCAAATAAAATGCAAAAATAGTTGCTAGACACTCCTTGACTTAATCCTGTCGCTGATCTTGTGTGTTACTTGTAGAAGTTATTTGAATGCTGTCTCAAAAATTTAGTATCTCATATGCTATTAGTCAGTTTGATTGTTACAGCTGGTTGTCTAGTGCTTTAAATAGAAGACTAGGGTAGTTTATTTGACCTTGTTCTTTTACATGCCTTTCTTGCATGATGAAAATAGCAGATACTTTTCTAGAAAATATATATACCCCTTTGGAAGTAATACATATGTTTTCATTTCTCAATGTATATATATTGTTCCTTCCTCATAGCCCTGTTAATATCAAGGAAGCCAGCAGAGTTTAACGTTGTGCCAAGAAGGAAATTAGGTTGGTGGCGAGTATAAACTGATTTAAGCTGCATTAAGCTGCATTTCACTCTTTCCTCTTCTTCTTGGTTCTGTGTTCCAGAAGGAGTTGCTGTTGTTATCTCTCTTGTTTCATATGTTTAGGTTTACCAGAACTGCATTTTCAAAGACAGGAGATACACAATTTTTTTAAAACTTCAACTAAAATAACAAACCAAAATGATTAAGCAATATACTATGCCTGGCTATTAAAAAAAATGTGGTCTCACCAAAGCAGTAAATGCAAGTTCATGAAACTCTTCAGTGTATAGATGATAACTGTATGATACAGTTCTCTCACAAAGTGTTTAAGTACAAAATGTATTTCCGTGTTTCTATTCTTAAAGTGGGTCAAAATCTGAATTTTCCAGTCGGTTGTATAAGAGAAGATACAAAGCAACATGATCTTCCAGCATGTGACTAGACACAAAAGAATTATTGATGTTTGTGATGTAAGACTCTTTTGAAAAATTAAGGAATTTGTCCACAAAAAGGATTACTCATTCCATTCCTACAGGCATTTGTGACATTAGGTGTTTTACTTGATTAGGTTTTAAGGAAAATTCAATTAGACCAGGCATTAAATTAGATGTGTTGCTAAATTTAAATGTAAATCTAAGAAGCTCAGGTTTAAAGTTCCTGAAGGGTGATTTGAAGACTTTTCAGTTTCTTGTTTAATCCTAAATCACAGTTATTAAGACACAGGTACTATTTACTGCCACACTGTTCTGTGCAGTTATCTGATGGATCGTGTTAAAGAGGCTGATTTGAGTTAAAGAAGTTAATGTAGTCAGACCAAAATATTTTAGGATGATACTAATAAAGTGTTTGAATTACTGTGTGTTGCAAGTGGGTATGTTTTTTCTGAAAATGTGCAAGAAGCTAAGGGAAATCTTTGGACTGGAGCTTACTGAGCGAGCACATAAGTGGACAGGCCAGGAATAAAATAGGGAGTGAAGAGTTTGTTCTCAGTATTTGTTCTCAATATCTCGTGACATTTGTTTCTTTTTTCCCCAAGTGTCTAATTCAGAAAGAGACAGAACTTGGATTTAAAAAACCTCATGACTTTTTTTTGGTATTACCCCTATGGAACAGAGAGTTTAAAGGCCTCACCTTGAAGTTTCAGGAAAGCAAAAATCCTGTTTCTTGGCTTAATGAAGTTCCTATTCCAGTTCTAGATACCTACTTTCAGTTCAGTTGTGAGATCACTCTTCTTTTAAGTCTTCAGAAATACAAACATGCTTTTCTTTCCCCTTTTTAGATAGATGCCGTCCAACAGTTAGCGACACAATGGAAAAATCGGCTACTTCAGTTGAAAGCCTTAACTGCATCAACAAAAGCAGCTTTGGTAAGCGTTAAGGAAAGGCAAAACGTTTGTTCTGTGCTAACATTGACTCTTCCAAGACAGAATCAGCAGACTGGACTGGACTGGAATGGCCCTCCAGGGCATCTAAGGATAAATTGAGCATTTGGGTAATGCTGGATCAAGGAATTGAGAGACGGGTGGGAGAGAAACCCTTCGGATAACATTTGAAAATAAAAAAGTCATTGATCCCGGGAAGGTGACAAACACTTATGAACTGAGATTTTTCTTTTCAGAAGAAATTGCTTGAGTTAAAGCCAATATGAAATAATTGGGGAGGCAGAGGAAGGGGCTTTATTTAAGTGGTGTTTCCATTAAGTGCATTAAAGGTTAAGTAATGTGATCCCAGCTCTTGGCCTGTTCAGTGCTGAAGATGGAGAAGCAGGATTTGGGCTTTAGAACAGGAGACTGGGTGTGCCAATGATAGAGAGTGAGTGAAAGCAGTGCCCTAAATAAGGTCACAAAGCACAACCTAAAATAGTAAGAGATGAAAATGGGAGCTCCAAGAGGTGCTCAGGTCATTGACTGACAGGCAAAAATCTATAAATTGTAACAGATTTGTATTTCTGGAGTGTTTTACAGAGGAGAGTGTGTATAAACTTAAAGCACTTTGTTCATAACTGCAAGAGCATGTGATCATGATGAAAGTGATCCGTGTCTAACATGGTCTGAGTTGGATCAATTGAACTGGGCAGCTCTAGTTTTGCTCCCAAGTATTTACCAAAAGAGAGTTTCCTGTTTTGGAATCTAGTTCTCATTTGTGTCTTTGGAATCTTTTCAGCTCTCTGCTTTCAAGAACACGGGCACTCACCCACCGCCTGCCTTTGGACTGGGAGGACAGCAAACATCAAGCTTTGGGCTGTCAAGTAAGTCCCTGTCCTAAGAAGCAGCAGATACAAACATTTTCTGGGGTTTTTCTGCTCGTGCATTTTTGAAATACACCAGTGGATTAATATCACTGGGGTACCATTCTAATATTTTTGATAAATTCTGTACTTGCAGGCTTTCCTGTGAGCAGCAGCAGTGCCAGTGCCAGCAATTTCTCCTTTAAAGCCAGTTCCAGCCTCATCAGTTCCTCATCATCTGCAAACAGCCCTGCTGCTGGGGGCTCTTCTGCTGCTGGTAATCCTCCTGCATTTGGGGTGACCTCCTCTCCTAGCACACCACAGTCTGTTGGGTTTGGCAGCCCAGCAGCTCCATCTGCAGCCTCCTTCTCATTTAAAACAGCTGCAACAACTGGTGGGGTTGGACCTTCTGGGTTTTCAGGCTTTGGCAATGCTGCTGCTGCAAACTCTTCAAGCCCCACTGCGCTCACAGCCTTTGGAGCCTTTAATGCAGCGCCTTCTGCCTCTTCTGCCTCCCCTTCAAGCAGTGCTTTGTTTGGACAGACTGCCAGTGCCTCCAGACATGTCACCTCAGCATCTTCTGCAGTCACCAGCACCACTGCCTCAGACAAGTTATTTACACCCAAGAGTGAGTTATCAGCTGAAGAGTGGCAACAGTTTGAAGCAAAGGAGTTCACGATTGGAAAGATTCCTCTTAAGCCACCACCATTAGAACTTTTAAACGCTTATGACCTTTTAAGTTTATTCAGAAGTAACATGTTTTGAAATCAAATCAGATGCTTCCATTTTGTTAATTTTTGTTTCCTCTCTCAAGTCTCTTATTCAGGAATAAACTCACAGGTGTAAACATTTGAACATTGTGGTTTTTTCTTATTTCTTGGTTATTTTGGGTGGCTGTCTAAGAAATGAACTGTTGAATCTAAGATGGAATGTTCCCTTCTGTATGCTGTCCTGTGAAATTCTGGGCAAACACTGTATTTAAAAAACTGTGTCAAAGGAATGGTTCGGTCAGGTATTCACAGCCTTCTGTGAATGGCATGCTAGAATGAAATGGATGCACTGCAAGATTGCTTGTTTGACAGCCTTGTCTTTTACCTCTTCAGAGGGTTTGTGGCCTTGGACAGTTGTGTTTGGAAAGAGGACAGGCTTTGTGTGGTCTGTACTGTGCCAGATGCATCTGTCCTCCAGGAGCAAGTTCCCTCTGCCAGTTGATGTGATTCAGATGTTGTTAGTAGTTTTTCCTGAGGTCACCATTGCCTGTATGAATGTCACACAGTTGGGGGAGGACAGCCCTGAAAGCATTCATCCTGAAAAGGAGCTTTTGGATTGCTATTTTGGCACCTCTTGCATGAAATTTTGCAAGCAATTACAAAACTACCTTTCTGTGAACTGATAAAATTTTGTTGTCAGGTTCTCAAAACTTTATGGGTGCACATGTTAGCGGTGCCTTTTCTGCAGTCATGAGACTAAGTTACCCATTTTTCTGCCTAGATGCTATAAAGCAGCAGTCGGGAATCTTCAGAGGTTGTCCTAGACTCAGGGGAAGAGAACATTTGCTCTTGACCAGGCCCTCCCCTTAGTGGTCTAAAATTGCCGAACCTCACCTTTAAGAGGAAGGCAAAAGTTTCCTCCAGGACACACATAACCAAGACAATGGTTTCTGTAACACTCAAAGATCACATTTCCATTTTCACTATGGATCCCGCGTTCCTACATAAAACTTGATTAAAGTAATGTATCTGACTGCAGGTCCATCAGATACTGGCTTGCTAAAACAGTGGGAACAACTGGGACATCTAGGATGATACACCATGGGTAGACGGTCTGCAGACTTCATGGGAATCCAGGTTCCTCAGTCCATGTACTCAGAGACTCGCAGGTGTTACAGATGTCAGCCAGCTGTTCCTGCTTAGCTGCAATAGCAGCTTACCAGGCTTAAAAGTGTGCAAGGGCTTTTTTAAGTGTAAGTGCTTTTGCTTTAAAAAAAAAAGAAATTGTAAGGCAATAAAAAAGCTTGAATATTCTCCTGTACGTAACCAAAGGACATTGGCTAGATGTTCTCAAAGATCATTCTAACCTACAGGGACCTAAAGGAAGAAGGGAATTTTTAAGTGTTAGGTCACCTTGACATTAAGAAATAGATTGAGTGAGGTATTCCTAATGCAGATGACAAGAAGTTAAAAGTTGAAAGTTAAAAGATTAAAAAAGTTTAATCAAGTGCATTTCTTAGATCATCTCACCTTTAAAAGAAAAATAATTTAAAAAAGTCACAAAGATACGAAGACCTAGTGTTTTCACAAATGGGCTTCTGAAAAGCTGGCAGAGATCAGTGTGATATGATTTACCTAGTAAAAAATTTATATATTTGGCTGCAGAAGCAGCAATAGGGATAGGATAGCATAGAAGGAAATAGTATTGCTCCAAGGGGCTTGCTAACCTGCAGAAAATAAGCAACAATTTGTTAGACCAGAGCAATATATCCCAATATTTGCTTTGTATTTTTTCTTTTCCTTTTCCCCCCATTCATCCTGTTCTGCTTTTGGTATACTTGATTTCAAAGTTTGTTGCAAGTACAAAGGAGGCTAAATAATATCTTTCTTTTGGCTACAATCCTTTCATTTTTTTAACTTCTCCTTTTTGCAGCTGATGTT
>JAOXXN010000395.1:31193940-31214065 GCA_026770055.1 Myrmophylax atrothorax
CTGCTCTCCAGAAAGTCATAATGCTGTGGTCTGGCATATAAAAAACACATATAGGGTGGCAGCAAACTCACAGATGTCACTTACTGTACCTTGATTTAGAACAGGAAACACGAGATGACTGTCCAAGCAAAGATGGGTAACGTCCTGATTAGCAGGAAAACTTTGGTCTGTGAAAGAGGCTAGAACATTTAAGCTCCACATGATATTTTCAAGTACTTCCATTGCTTTTAAGTAACAGGATTTATGAGTCACTGAAATTCCTGGAGTGTGGTACAAACAATTAATCTGAAGAATGATTTGAAGTTTTTGTTTTCAACAGCTCATGGATTAATCCCCAGACAGCAGCACTTGAGACTTGCTGCGTACAGGAGAAAAACCCTCCACTGCCCCAGCTGAGGAAGCAACCCAGCATCTAACAAATGCAATCTTCTCTGCCCTTTTTACTCTGCTAGTGATCCTAGCTGCACTGGCAGATCTCAAAATGTGATTTAGCAGCTGAGAAGGAAAAAAAAAGTGAACCTCAGAGAGTCTTACAAGCATGTCTTGAAAATTAAGCATCACAGTAGTCATGTGCTCTGTAGTTTCACAACGTGCAGCAGCAAGTGGTATGGTAGCCTTACACTGAATGAAGGAAGATAGACTACAAATAACCAACTGACTAGATTTAAGGCTCAGAGGATAAGCTGAGAGCATCAACAACAATAAATTAACAGAAGGCTAAGGAAAGAAGAGCTTTCACAAATATGCCTGGGAGGGAAAGGAATACAAAAAGCCTATTAATACAGGAGCACTGAAGGGAGATTGATAACTCAGATGGTGAAAATCTATTTAAAAAATATTTTAAATGAGGGAGAGTTGAAAATCAATGAGGATGTAATGCAGTAACTGATAAAAGCAAGTAAGAAAATATTTGTGAAATATGAGCTTCCTGCAGCGCAGTGGGAGTTCGGGCAATCTGCTGTACTGGTCAGTAAGGGAATCAGCTAATGGACTTGCTACAGTTCTGGTAAGTGATACCACTTACTCAGGCAAGTGATAGAACACGAGGGATGTGCTAGCAGACTGAGAAAATAACACAGCAAGCAAAGGTTCTTATTTTGTTGATGATTACAAATAATTTGAGGAGATAATAAAGACAGATAATCTGTCTTTTAGTAAGGCATTTGATACAGCATTTAGGAGGTGTCAGATGTTTATGTTATGTTTATATTTAATTTATGGTTAGCAATTAATCATAAACATCTACAAGTGAGTGAACACTTTTTGTCTCTAGTCCACCTCCTGTGTCCTAATGCAGAGGATGGAGAGAAACTGTAATTTGATACTTACCTGGGTAATAGTAGAGGAAGAAAGCCACAGGTTGTACTTAGGCAATTTAAGTAGATATCTAATTATATTTGACCTAAAATAAGCCAGCAGATGAAGGAAAAATCTAGACTAGTAGTATTCAGAGAGACAGAGCAAACTGTACGGTTGAAAGGCGCTGACAGTGAGATATGAAGCCATGGTGGTTCAGATCAGTAAAATGTAGTTTGAGCTGTAAGAATCTCCTACAGCTGCGGTAATGCTGCACTTAGCTCTGAGCACACAGTTCCCAATGACCTGCAAGATGAGTAGAAGGAGATTCAGAAAGCAAGCAAACCCACTGGAAATGAGAATTTAGGAGGGAACTTAAGAGCTGAATAATTATTGCTTGGTGAAAGCAGAGGCTGCAACATGAAATTACTGTCTTATTGAAAGGGTACCCTCTCAGGAAGGAGGAAATAGGATTTTTTAAGGTGTTTTAGTAACCAGAATATTGCACTACTTCACAGATGTCTTAGACAGGAAGTTTTCCACCAGGGAAAGTCCTTTTCTACCTCTGTTAAAATCTGGCCAAGCCAAAACACGAGAAGCCTGTCAGGACTAACAGTATGTGTCCTCAGAGATGCAGCAGTCAGCTGAAGTAGATCTGATCCCTTTGAACTAAAATACACCAATGCTTTTGAAGAGAGTGACAGGACTGAAATGCTGAGCATTTGGGGCAGGCAGCTTGATGTTCCTGCCACCTCTCCTGGGAATGATGAAGAGGGCTGGCCATAAAGAGGGCCCTTCTCTCCATTGAGTTTGAAGAACCAGATTAGCTCCCTAATACTGGGAGTGAATATGTCTCTTGGCGTTGAAACTCACATTTGCCTTGAAACTCTCACTTGCAATTGCCTGGTTTTCCTGTTAAGAATATCTAATTAAAAAAACCAGAAAATTGTTCTTAGCAGCTCAGCCTTAGGCAATATGCTTATTTAATCTGCAGTGCTGTTGCAAATTTTGAGTTTGGTGTGCAGAAAAAAGCTAGGCACTCTCTTACAGCATGGTATCACACATCAGGCTCCTTGGTGGGACTTACCCTCCTGCTAAAGAACAAAAATGTCTTAAAATGGAGGGAAGAGCAAGAACAACAAGATTTAAATGTCAGCAGGCTGATCAACATTTGCTTGATTTGTTTTGTCTTTCCTCCACAGCCAGTAGGGTTTGTTCTTACCAAGTCACATGAGAGACATAAGAAACAAGTTTTATACCTTTCCTCTTCCAGTAAGCAGACCTGTTAATGTTGCTAATTGCATATTAGTCATCGGAAAAGCAATCTGGTGGTTTTAAAGTACCTGCAGCATTTATATCCTGTTGCACCTGAATTTCTATTTTGTTATGGCAGTGGGTTCTTAGCAAACTAAAGGCTTTTTAGTCAACAACATCAAGTAAGGCTTCTGCAAGTCTTCCATGGAGCCTTATCTTTGCAAATCACATGAAATATGCCCATTGCATATGCCCTACAAAGTATTTAGATTAGCTCTAATTGTACAAAATATATCCACCCTTCTGTGTGAATCAAACAAGCAACATTTGCATGTGTGCATGTAAAACCATGTCACATCACTTTTAAAAGGAGAGTAATGAGGTATAGTTTTAATCTCTGATAGCTTTGCTATTCTGTCTGCCCAGTTCTACTGCTGTTTTTCTCAGTCTCACAAACATCTGTACAGCCCTGGCTCGTAATGTGCTCTGGTATTAAAGCACTCTTTATAGACTCATGAGATTTTGTTGTAATTTACTTTTGCAAGTATGAGCTTCTCTTGAAGTATCTGTAATGATGAAACAGAACTAAGATAAAGCTGAAATAGTTTGTAACCATGGGTTGCATTACAAAAAAACCCAACAAAAAACCCCAAACAAACCCTGGTTTCATTTACTGTTTCTGTATGATAAATGGACAGTAGATGAGGTGGAGAAGAGCCCTCTGTACTCAGTATTCATAAACTCTTTGGGGCAGAAGAGACCTATAGCCGGTGTGCTTGCTCAGGAGCTCCCACGGGGCTGGGGACCAACAGGCTGTTGTGAAGCGAAGCGCTACTCGAATTTCCCTCTAGGAGCTGGCAGAGCATGAAACAGAGACCCAGCCTGCAGGCAGATCTGCCTGCCTGGACATAAGGCTGCCTCAAATTTTACTGCAGACCCTCCTGCCTGGAGTCTGCTTCAGACACCTCTGTCTCTATCTAATCTACCTTCCTAGAGACTGATGTCTTTACTCCCTGTCCTATGTGCTTCCCACTCCCCACAAGCTCCCTGGTTCCCTGCTTTTGCATATAGGCAGTCATGACTCCTTTGGCCTCCCTGTGCAGGTTTTGCAGATAAAAATAGCCACGAGAAATCCCTCCTCCCCAGAAGTCTATGCCTCTACCTGAAGCCAGCATGGGAATTCACATGATGTTGGGACACAGTACTCATGATTTGACACCTCCAAGCCAGCCTGAGCATGCAAACAGAGCTGTACATCACAAGTTGGTACTGATACAGCTCCAGCATGACCTGTCTTTCCAGCTGGTGCTGTTTCAATGTTCTGTCCCATCAGTGTCCTTTGCTCACATATTCAAACTCTGTATCACATGACATTTTTGGCAAAATGAATCCCACTTAACCTTTAATCATCCTCTATAAGGACTGGTCAGCTCCTCCTGCCTGTTCTTTCCAGACAGCTGCCTCTGCCTGTGCTTCTCAGGACCACATCCAGAAACTCAGAAGTACTAAAGCTCCTCCTGCCCCCAGCCAGACAGTGCTTCTGGTTCTCTAGACACTTGCCTGAAATACGTCAGGTTTCTTTTCTCCTAAAGAACACTGATACAGTGATGTACCTTCCTGTTTGGCTTGTCCTCTAGTCCCTCATCCCTTCAGCAGGGAGCATGCTACAGGGATGGCCTCTGTCCTGAGCTGCTGAGGGCAGAAGCAGCACCAGCATTTTGTCACCCATCAGGTGTACAACCCTGAAGGAGGTTGTACGTCTGAGGAAACACCTCTGGGGCTCCACACAATAATGACTGTAGTTTGTCTGCTAACAGGTGCTTAATTGTCTGCTAACAACCAGATTAACTTTCTCCTATTTTTCCCTTCTGAGCATTGATGTACAGAGGATGAGGAAAAGAGGAGACAAAATAGGGCACAAAATACTTGCAAATTTGCTGAAATCCATGATACTGCTGGACACCCCAGCTTTCGGTTATATGGTTGAAGCACAAATCCATCCTTCTTTTCATAGCAAAACTACAGCTTTGATGACTATCAAAGAACACAAGCAATGTAAGTTAGTTCTTGCAGAAGGAAATATTTCTTGGTGCCAATAATAGGTCCATACTGAGGTAACAAAAGTTATGTTGGACATTTGATGACATACAAGGCTGTCTCCTCTGTGCTGAACAATATAGGGGTCTCTCTCTGACCTTTTCTTATGGTTTGGAAAAACATTGGATAACGTTAAAGAGATTAGTAGAGTGTCTCAATATTAAAGACAGTACTGGAGAATAAACAAATAAATGCACACAAGACTCTTTGTGATCACAGCTGAAATAAACTGGTTCTGGCAACAAACTTAGACTTAAGTGGTCACTGGACAGATTCCATCCTTACGATGATCTACTTTGAGAAGGTTTTATTCTTCCAACAATAACAGAAACAGTCATGAATAGAGGTAGTCCTATACAGTAACAAAAGAGTACAAGAGAACAATATGTAGTGCTTTTTGCTGTTTTAAAACTGTTAGAGTGTATGTGGCTTCAGTTCATAGCTATACATCTGAAATCATTTACTTCACAGTCTGTATATGTTGCAGTACTTGGTCTACAGGAAGGGGAATAAACTGCATTTCACAGCATTCCCACCTCTGACACTGGGCCTGCGATGATTCACGCAGCCTTGGAGGTCAGCCAGAGGACTCAAAAGCACGAAGTCCCAGTGCACACTGTGCATTTGTGCCCTGTTCAGCTCTCACAGACCCTCAGTGTGGACCCATCTCTAGAAAAGATGCCCCAGGGCTGTAATGCTGGCTGTTAGCCATCTAAAAATTTCTCTATCAAAGCAGGACTCCCAAATACCAATTTAAGTTACTGACATAGTGCACAGGAGTGAGAAAACTCCTGAAGTCCAATTCATGGTGTTTTCTGGTTTATATTCAAATCACTCAATTTTAGTAGGTTTCCTAAAAAAAAGAAAAAACCAAACCAAACCTATGATTATAGTATCTGATCATCTGCCTGTGATACCTTCTGCACTAGTAACTTTTTTAACCCCATGGCCAGTTTTCAGGTGCTTGAGTCTCAAAGATTATAATCTCATTGCTGTAGTAAGAATTGGCAGCCGGATGAAGAATTAGACTAAAATTAGTGTTTCAATTGATAGAAAACCAGGCAAAACTCAGCCACTATGAATACTGCCAGCAACAGCTGGCTGATCAGCACATACACAGATATGGTATCTAGAGCAGTTTACCAGACATTTGCCTCGTTGGTGGTATTAAAGAGGACAAAGGGCATCAAACTGCAGGAAACTAAGTTTCATGTGTGCATTCTATAGGTCAAACCCAACTTGTTTCAAATATCAAAGCAAGATTCTTCCATGTTAAAACATGGATTTAACCCAGGAACAAGGAGCAATACTACGTGAGTTCAAATATAAGAAAGAATCAAGGCTCATAACTCCACCCCAAAGTGCCAGCTTGCTGCCAGTTTGATACTTAATAGAAATCAGTGAAATTATTCTTATCCAAGAGCTTTGCTGATGGACCCCAAGTCCCCTCTCTCAGGATTCCTAGGATCCTGCCATTGTAGCCTTTCATATCTTATGAGAAAAAGAGGGTCATTGCAGAAGAGCTTCTACAATGAAACAGAAATTATCAATGATCTTTCACTTAAAACTGGAAATGACAATTTGACTGAAATAAAACAATTTTTATTAGCTCTTGCCTTCTGACCAATTTCTAGCCATAATTGTTCACTAACCTTTTACTATATCACTAACCCTTTGTCCTACCATATAATACACTACATTAATTTGTTTGCTCTTTTGTTTGGCAGAGAATGCCATTTCTACCAAAATACATGAAATTTTTCAAGACATTTCACATATTCTGACTATTTTGGAGAAACTGCTAATTATAGATATCAGTTGAGGAAATTTGTATGTTCATTCATCTTCTAACCTTAAATCTAACAAAACTGACTCCAAAAGGCTTAAGATACAGGAGAATCTGAATGTGACTGAGTGAATTCAGACAATTTGAGATGGTTTTCCATCACACACAGCAAACTGAAGAAGCCTAAACAGCCACTGGCTCCCTCTGTTCAAACTGGAGAGAGTTGTCTGTGCAGCAGTATATACAGCCTCCTTTACTTTGCAGGGCAACCATGTCTCCCCAGGAAGGTTCAAGGCAACTCAGGTCTGTGTAAGAACATTCAGACTCACCAGTAAAACTGAAGCTCAAGCAGACTCTGGCATGGCTCTGATGGGTTTTCCAGAGGAAATACCACTGAAACAGTAACCACTTGTTCTCTAACTTGACAGAGCTTCTGCCTGCTCATGTTCCATCATCTCCAGAGGGGACTTCTTAGTTATCATAAAAGGCTTGATAAAATTTCTGAAACAGTCAGGCAGGACTTCCTCCATTCAACTGTAAAACAAAAGAAAGTAAAAAGCAGAAAATCCCCAGACTGAGCCCTCAGCCCTGTTGCATTACTCCTAGAACACCTGCACTGCCAGGGGACAGAGCCTGTTTCTCACTTGCTTCATCTGTGGCCCATTACAGCCTGAGAGGGTGAAAGAAAGGAAGCAGGTGTTGAGAAGTCCCTTACAATGATAATGAGAAAAGGATGACACTAAAAGTTTGTTTGGGTCCCCAGCAGAGAGAGGGTTGCATCTCTACACAACTTCTCCTCTTTGTGGGCATGTAGGTTCTTCTGAGGTTTGTGTCCTGGATCATCAAAGTGTTACCCAATCACAGGATAATCAGGTGTAATTATGCTACTTATTCTCATTCTCTGCTGCCCCGTTCTCCCTGCCTCTTAAGGGTTGTTACCTGTATTGGCCAAATTGGAAGCCACCAGAAATTACCTGCTGGCCCTATGGTTACCACAAGAGCTTTAGTTAATACAAGAGCAATCTTTGCTTATGATTAGTGACCTGAATAGATAATAGGCAAGTACTAAATAGGGTTGTGTTTATCCAGGGCACCAGAGCTGGCATGGTAGAAGACTGGCTGAGCCAAAGCCATGCTGTAGAACCACAAGAGCACATGAAAACACTCCTCCAATGCTCGTGCTTGGCTGCCTGGTTGATCATTATATGGTCACAATATGCTTAGCACAAAGCAGTGATAGCTGATTATGCCTGCTAAATACTGCTGTGATACTAACACTAAGTGGTTCTATTAGCAAGTCCATTTTGCCAGCTCTTAATTGCAGTGAAACTTGGGAAGATATAAACATCAAAGGAATTTGTTTAGCTAACCAGATAAGTCTTGTCTTTATGCCTATGACCTTTTAAAATGTCTCACCCTATCCAATTTGAAAACCTGCTGTAGGCTGTTAGAATTTAAATTAATACATTCTTATTTGGAGACTTTAAAGGTAAATGAAAGGTTACATATACTTGTACAAAACTGCTTCCTTTCAATGGTTTGCAGGTACATAAGAAATAAATACCCTTCTGGTCTCCCACGTTGTCCATTATAATCACCAAGGCCGGTAATTTTTTAACTGAATTTAAAAGCACTCCTTAAAGACTGTGATGTATCTTGAAGATATATCTGCCTGCTCTCAGCATTACCTGTGTGAACTATTATTAGCAAAAGACTTGTGTCCATCAACTCCTTCTCCACACAACCTTCTGCAAAAGCATTAGAAGACTGACTCAAACACCAAGGGAGTTGGGATTCAAAAAGGAACTAAACCAAAGGTCACTACTGGGAAACAGACCCTTACAGACATTACTATGGCCCTTAAAGCCATTGAAACAGCCCTAAACTGAGGCATAGCCAAACAACTCATCCAATGAGAATACAATGAGTAGGGATGGAGTCTCTTTTAAATCTCCTGCTTTGCCTTAGTCCATATTTGCTCTTATTTAAGTAGTGAATATTCTCATTTATGTTCTAACCAGAAGCAGCTCTTAAGAGCCAAAGTCGTTTTCTGTGTATCACAGATGCTTGTTTCAAGGAGAAGCCATCTCAAAGCTTTGGATGACTTAGTTGGTCCCCATCTAACAGGAAATCAGTTTTCTTCTCTTGTAAATAACTTGAAACTTTTTTTTTGTTTTCAATTTCAAAATAGTATCTATACAAATACCTTGTGTGAGAGAGTTCTGTGTAATCTGAAAACACATGAAAAGTATTCAAATACTATAGGACTAAAACTGTAAAACGTGTTGTAGGTTGATAAAAGACAGAATTTGCATGTCCCTCTAGTTTCAGTACAGAGTTGTGATGAAGAGTCAAGTTCTGTAATGTGAGTGAAGATTTCAAAGAGATTGTATTTTCTGGAGCTTTGAACTTCTGTCTGCATGAACACAGCATGCTGAAGCCCAAAGCATGTCAACATGCAACAGTGTGAATGTCCTCCCTGTGCCTTTCAGCACACTCAAATGACGTCCTTAAGCCTTGCTATATTTGACTTCAAAAATTTTATAATGCAGTTTCTTCCTTACTTTTTTATTTAAAGTTGCTGTGGTTCTAAAAGCCTTGAAGACCTGGCAGACATTTCTTAATTAAATACTTCATGATTTTCATACAGTTTTCTTTTTCCACTGAATTTAAATGCAAGAAACATTTTAGCTGCTTAAACAAAGGAGAAGTAGTCAGCATCATGTCTATCCCAGGAAGAGACTGTATTAGCTCCTGGGAAGACCATGCTGGGTTATCCAGGAGGAAGGGGAACTGGGCTGGCTGTTTTGGTGGGCTGCTCCACCAAAACAAAATGTCACCTCCTTCGCCTTCTTTCACAATCTTCCAATTTCATATGAATTAAAGAAATAAATCAAAGTTGCCTTCAAATGTTTCCAATCACTGCAAGCACGTCTTCAATAGAGTATTGGAGGGAATATATGGGGTCAGAAATACACTGCCATTTCTCAGCACGGTAGGCAGAGTGCTGATGGTAATTATTGATAACTGCATATACAAGTGCACAGTATTTTACATATTGTTATATTTGCAGTGCTCATTTTGATTGAAGTATTCCTAACTCTCCCTTCTCTTGATTTTCCTCCCTTAGTTGTAGAAAGCAAAGTAAACTATTTATCCCAAGAGCAGAGTGGCAAAGAAGTCTCCTTCTTCATATTCTTTTATCTTTTTTGCAGCTGCACATGATATTTGGAACACCCCAGCTCATTGTGTTTTCCCTCTCTCTGTTTGCACAGCTGACATGAAGAGGATGATGAAGACACTGTCTTACAGGCTCTCTGCAAAGCAGCCAGACAGTAGTGATGTTTTTAACATTTTTTCTGAAACTTCTCTGCCCCTGCTCTCCTCAGTCACCCTACCCTGAGCATTTACTATGAAGCTTTCTGCCATGCTCCAGTTAGACGAGGAGATATGCATTGTAACTCACTTTTGTGCTAAGTGTTAAGACAGGCAAAAAATAAAAGCAAACAAACTGATCTCACTTTTCTGATAGTTCATCTGTGGTTTTATGAGAAAATTTTGAGATGTCTAATCAGGTGAAGGCATCTACCAGAATCCAGAGCTGAATTTCTTCTGAGGAGTTGGTGAAAACCGTATCTGTGCACAATACTGATCCAAAAAGTGGCTGCTGCTGATAGTGTTCCAGATCGGTGACATGGTGCCTCAGCAATGCTCTCTGCTCATAGAACCATGGAATCAAATAGCTTGGAAAAGACTTTTGAGATCATCAAGCCCAATATTTAGCCCAGCACTGCCAGGCTGCTTCTCACCCCACCGCCAAGCAACAACACCACCACAGCAAAAGGCATCAATTGGCATTTTCACCCTGAGGCTCATTTTCACTGAGCAGTGACCTCCAGCTGAGCTTTGCTACTCAGAAAATTATTTCTGCCTAAAAATGTAAACATTTTTACATTCAAAGTGTAAGTAAGTAAAGGAAGAGAACTTTAATGTGTATCAGGGTGAAATCCAGTCATTCAGCTGTCAAAACAGGTAAACAGCTTCATCATTTGCTCCCAGTTTCAGACTTCTGAATTTCATCCTAGATAACAAACAGCATGACAAGGTAAATAAGCTCTGACTTCCCAGTATATTCTAAATAAAATAAATATAGCTGTTTGGGCTATATACTATATTTCCATACTTCTGTCAACAACTTCATTAAACTTCTTGATTTGAATAAAGTTCAAATACATGGACTCTTATTAGTACTCAGTCTGCCCTCAGCACCCATCTGTAATTTTTGTTACCAGAATATCCACAAAAATTCTAATGTTAAGAAAATTGCTCACTGAAGAATTAATTACAGCTTGAGTTTTGTTGGCCTCTATGTCTTAGTAAATACTGGCTTTTCTTATGCTTTTATTTTTCATTCTAGAACACACCATTTGATAACCAGTTTTGTATTCAAATGTTCTTTTCTAATGTGTAATAATAGAAGAATTAGGTACTCTGAAATGTAGCAAAAAATTGATAATAAAAGATCAAATTATACCTATTTTCATTTTATAATTTTGTTCTTATTTCATAAAAACTTTTTTTTTTGCTTTAATTCAAATACCACTCATGACAACTGCAGCATGAAAAATCAATATCAATTTATGGAAGTCTGAATGTAAAATCTATTTTTCTCTTTTTCACTTACACTTTTAATTTCTTTATTTTTTCCTCAGGACTATTCCATTTTTTATACTTTGGTGTCAGACACAGTACAGGATTAAATTCAGACTGTTCAGATTGGATATAATATCCCTTTACTGAGAAGAATGGCAACTATCAAACTTTGGATCTGAATTTTTTGAGTAACTGTTCAACTTCTTTCCATGTGCAGCACAACATTTGCAGTCTGACACATTTGCAGTGAAACTTCTTAGGCACAAAAGAGCTTTCTCTTCCTCCCAGCCTACTGGGTACAGTCCTGCTCTGAGCAACCAGCTGCAATTAAGCAGCATGGGTGAGGGAGGATTTGTTAAGCTGTTTTGCTCTTTTAGGGGAGACAGTTTGAATTATAGATTTAAGAAACAAATATTTGTATTATAAGATGTGCACACATTTTCTGTAATGATTTTTGTCATCTTTTATAGTATTTCCCATGCTGAGCTGATAGGTCTGGTGATCAGTGCATTACACATGCTAGACAAATTTTACCCTCAGTATTTCACTTAACCCCGGGATTGCAAGTAGGCTGCTGTATTAAATCAATTTTTTGGTTCTCTCACAGTAAAACGATGTTAGATTTTCTAGTGTTGGCAAAGAAAGTTGAAATAAAATAACCATATTCCAATGCAGATTTAAACCAGAATCAGTGCAAATTTACTGTTCTTATCACAAAAAGAAAAACAAACAAACAAACAAAAAGGATATTGGTGTTTAGGATTAACTCAGAAGACTAACTTTTATGTATTTAATATATTTCCCTGCCCACATGTGATCAGAACTGTTAAAGATTATTATATAATGCCTCTGGGAACAGGGCATTAAAAATATACTTTTGTTCCAGTGAAACATCAGTTTCTGTTGCCCTTTCTGCTAGCAGAAACCTCTCCAGATGTGGGCCAGGGCAGTAGCCCGTGCTGATATGGGGGCTGCACGGCAGCATTACCAGCCTCGGTGTCCTCCCCTGCCCTGCCAGCACTGTATTGCGACATCACAGCCTGATCCTGCCTCCTGTTGCTCTGCAGCAGCTGAAGACAAGTCGATTTGGTGATGGCTGTGTGGGAATGGGCAAGTTCCAGCACAGCCAGACTGTTCCTCCAGTGCTTCACTGGCTAACCCATGATCCTGGAAAGCCACAGCCACACTGTGCAAGTGGCAGCAGGCAAACTTGAAAAGCCCAAACCAAAGCCCATATGACCTTTTCCTTTCTATTTCCCTCCAAGCCTCCAAATGTGTCTCTCTCTATGCTGTCAGCCACAGATGGTGGATCCAGGGTGACAACAACACATCACTAGGAGTACAACGGCACCACTAGCCCAGAATCTGCCTTTGCTTTTAAGCCATAAATGCTACTATCTAAATGGTACTTCTAGATAGAAAGCTGGTGGCTATGTAATATAGTAATCTTTTTTCTTCTGTCTCTATTGCTAGTATATTCACTGCTGAGTCCATGAGTAACTCTCTGAATTACTGCCATGAGTCAGTGGAAATACAGAGCAAAAATGCAGCATTTTGTCCACTTTTTTGATGTTAACACATTAAAAAGTATGTTATGCTAAAGTTCAGCTGCCAGCATTTTCATTAATTCTGACTCCTATTACAGGGAAGTGCTGAGGTTATTTCTTGGGCAGTTAAGGCAGTTTCACAGGACCATAAAACATCTGAGCTTCTGTGATGAACTCGTAGCCCTAGCCCACAAGAAGAGAAACATACCATACACAGGGAAATAAGGTAAAATTGAATACATTCAGTTTACTGTTTTTCTTAGGAAGGTTTTAAAGGAGTTTTGCCTGTGAGACCACTTCTCTGTTGGTGTCCTCTCACCAAGGTGACTACATAGCAGAAGTTCAGATATTCTTCTTCAATATATTTTCTTTGATAGGTCACCTTTTTGTTTGGAGTTTGCTGGTTTGATTGTTTCTGGATTACTTTTTTGGAAGAATTTTTTCTCCTTTTCCTAGCCAAAATATCCATTAATGTCTTTGGAGAACACAGAACTTCTCAGTGAAAATTTGATTATCTCTTGATCTGAATGAGACAAAAATCTGTCTTTAACACCTCTCTGGGCAACAGGGAAGCCTAAATCAATTTAATTATAATATGATGTAAAATATGGGTCTCATGCCATCATAATCCAGCACTTTCACAGCAATTATCCACTGTCCGGAGTGGAAGAGGTCTGTGCCTTGGTGAATCATGCTGATTCTGCAACACATCATTAACAATTCATGAAGTCACTATGAAAAAAGTAGTACAGTAAAACCAATGCCGAATTTGTAATTTAACTGTGGCAGCTGCAAAACTGAAAGTGGGTCAGCTGAGGCCCAGAGCAAGCCAGAACCTTACAGAGGCTTTGGAAGACTGGGGGCTACCACAGCAGAGCACTGGGACTATCAGGATAGCTACACCTCCGCCTTCACTGTCATCATAGTTAAACAAACCCTAACAAACCTACATAGAGATTTTAATAAACTTGCTTTGCTTTACACACCTTTAAAAAAGATGTGTGGTGCAGTCTGGAGGGTCAGTATCCATATAATGGTATTGTGCTTTGTCTTCTACTGATGGTCATTTACGCAAATTAGCACTTCCATAGGCAGGGAAGACAAGTCCACTTGTGGGTGATGAGTGGACTGGGACACTCTGTGGGTCTGTCTCTCAAGGCTGAGCTCTTGTGAGGATTTGCTTACATCAAAGTGCTGCAGATAATTTCTTATGTTCTACCTTCCCCACAAGGTGCTTTCATGAGACATTTTGGGGCACTGTCACACACATGGCTATGACTGAGCAGGGAGTTTAGCATTTCTAGGGAGGGACCAGTGAGAAAGATCCCTAAAAGTTGAGAGAGCTAGCATGCTTATTCGAGCCTTCCCTTAGGATGAAATCAGGCCAAAAATTACTTGCATCACTAAAAAATCTAAACCTCCTGTGGTGCATTTTTTCTTATCCAGTCGGTTGTTAACTACAAGAGGCCAAACCAAACTTCACTACAATCTCCTTTCAAGTAGTTGTGGAGAGCGATAAGGTCACTGCTGGGCCTCCTTTTCTGCAGGCTACACAACCCCAGCTCCCTCTGACAGCCCTCATGCTGTCCTCATTCTGGGTTCCTATGCTGTCGTCAAATACCAAGTTTGGAAAAGATCTTTATATTGCAAACAATTTTAGATTGGATATTAGGAAAAATTTCTCCAAGAAAGGATTGTCAAGCATTGGAACAGGTTGCTTAGGGAAGTGGTAGAGTCACCATTCCTGAAGAAATTTAAAAGACGTGTAGATGTAGCACTTGGGGACATGGTTTAGTGGTGGACTTGGCAGTGCTGGGTTAATGGTTGGACTCAATGAAGTTACAAGTTTTTTCCAACCTAAACAATTCTATGATTCTATGACCAATCTCAACACAGGAATTCAGAGAAATAAATGTATGACTGCAAGGAAATACCTTCCCATAAAAAATAGTAAAATGCACAGCTTTAGCTACTACAAAAGCAAAATATAAAGACACTGCAATTACTAAAAGCCTGCAAGGGTTAATTCATTTTTCAGGGATAAACTGAGATGGATGATACCAGAAACTGCTCAGGAGCATTTTTTCTTCTCGGTACAAGAAGAACTGCAGACTGCTAAGGCAGCTTTGTTTACATGTTTGGTTCAGTCAGCTGATGGCCACTGTTCCATGTGAAGTGAGGCACAGATGATTTTTTTCCCAGAAAGGAAATTTGTACAGCCTTAAGCTGAGTTCCCTTGGGAGATCACTGGTAATGGCAGACAGCATTTACCTAAATGTACCTGGTTGCCAAAACAAGATTGTCTCGTTTTCTTTGCTGTCTTGGCTAAAAGCCAGTTTCATTCTTCAAATACCTTTTTTTTCCCTTTTTTATTTTTTTTCCTTTTCATTTTTTTGGAAGTTCCTGTGAGCAGTGATTAACAATTCCTGTATTCATGTTATATAGATGGTGGTGTGATAGCGGTGTGAGCATGCCAGCTCTGTCAGTCTAGACATGCAGGTACACATGATGTGTTCACACCCTGTCATCTGACAGGCCTTCAGGTAGCAGAGATATGTATCTCCTCAATGAGATTTAATAACTGAGGTGATAAAGCTGTGAAGTACCAAGCACTTCCTGCCCACGCACTTCTTTGTCAGATGAAGCCCTAAATCTCCCTGAATGTGTGTTTCTTTGCTAGGAGAATGTTTAGGGTATATTTTAAACTTTTTCTCCTTTATAGCTGCACAATTCAATTCAGGTGTTTAAATTACTCAGAGACCAAGAATAATAATGTAAAAACTATAAGGTTAATTTAAGATCTGGTAATGATCCACTGGTTTCAAGCAACTCTTCAGTGTTTCAGGTAGACTCATTTTCAGAGATAGCTACGGCTGGAACATTTGGAGAAGTCATCTCAGTTTTCAGATGGTCTGTTCAGTCTTCATTTATCATAATTTTCCTTGTTTTTTTATTCTTCTTTTCACTTCTTTTATACGTCTGTTCCTTTTAGCTATTTTTTCCCTACTTTTATGGCAATCTGTCCTTCTCTTTTCTTGTGAAGGTTGCCGGCTGCAGTCACAGCTCAAGCAGACCCAAATATTTTCTATGTCAGCCTGGCAGGAATGTGTACTACAAGGCCCAAGGGCTGAGGAGGGAGACCGTGAAGGACTGGAGTGTCACAGTAAAGCCACCTTTTAGTTAATACCCCAGCCCTGGTGGCATTGGATTCCTCTAACCACGGGCCTTGATCTTCAGTGCCTCTGAAGTCTATTTACCACATGTTTAATAATTTCCACCAGCTGGTCCTTATTGAGACTGTCACTCAAAATTTATGTAACAATTTCGTGTATCAAATAACATGGCCAAAAACTCCATCCTAACCAACTTTATTGTTTTTAGGCTGATAAATTTTTGGTTTTAATTAACAGGCATTTGTTGTCAGAAGTTTTTCTCTGGAGGTTCTCAAAACCCTCTTGGGAATAAGAGTTCAAATCTCCTTTCTCCCCAGCAGGCTTTGGATCCAGGCCCCCAGCGCTCAACCACAGTGTTTGAAGTTCACTTTTCACTTCTAGGATCAACAACCTGGAAACAAAGGAGTGCAATTAAAGTTAATGTCCCACATGGTTTAAAAAATAATTGTGAATGGCTTCGAAACCTGACATTTCAACTGGGAATGTAGTTGATCGAATAACAACAAAAATGCAACAATCACATGAGGAGCTGCAGTCATATGATTTTTTTGCATAGTCAGTCACAGCTTCGACTTTGATTTATGCTGCCTCTCCTTTCTGCCAGATAATGAGGGCTTAGTTTAAACAAGCCTGGTAACCCTAAGGCTATTGCCTTCACCCTTCTCCTTGGCTGGCAGCAGGAGGGAGGGTTATCTCCAGCCAGGAGGGTGCTGAAGCATGGAGACTACATATGCAAGATGCACAGGACTGGACATCAGAGCCTGCATTACTGGTAGAAATGCTGGTTGCAGTGCTCAGGGTAGTGACAGTAACTTGCACAGCTAATAGAAAACACTAGAAAAGGAAGAAACTAAGAACAACCCAAAAAAATTAAAATAATAAGTAGTCAGAGTTCCAAAATCTCCTTCCATTGGGCAATCTCTTCTTTCTGTTACAATGCCTTGGACTTATGGATTTACACCTGCCCTGCCCAAAATAAAAATGGTTTAGTGTTGCTCAACTTGCTGGTTTCTGGCTAGCCAGTGCCTCAGTCATGAGTGCTGTACTTTGGGATCACTGAAACCGAAATTCTCTCTTTAGGACTGTAACTTGCTACTATGCCATGTCCTCTCACCAGAGCTTGTTCTTTGGTGCAAACAACAGCAAGAAACTACGCAAGGCTGCCAGGGCTGTAGCAAAATTCATCTGCTGCACTGCCTGCAGGAGGATACCTGTGCTGGTGAAGCCCATTGTACCTGAATTGGAACCATTAAGTGCAGAGTTTGCTTGTATTACACTGCTCCTCTTGAGCCATTGATTATACCTCATTTCTAGTTGGGTGGCAAAGTCTATTTTTCTTTTATCTCTACATTTCATGAAGTTTATACAATCAAGTACTTGTCTATGTGTGGGTCATGGCAACTTTTGAGCCAGATATTGACTGGACATCACTATACCCAGGGCTTATGATTGCACCTCTAATCATGGTTGAATGAAACATACATGTATCCACTAAATGTTTAAATAACATTTTCTTTAACAATCAGTTCTGATCAGGAGCCAAGTCAAGGGATGTGTTTGAATTGGCAGTTCTCCACTTAGTTTACAACTGTTGCCCAGCATATGGGGAGAGTCACATGGTTAAGTAGGGATGGGTTTATCAAATGCAGTGAATTGTTGCAGTAACACTTGCAAATCAGGCTGGGGCAAGAGTTAATTTGGATTTCTGGAAATAAATGTTCCTAATTTAAAAACAAATTAAGTACAAAAATTGATCAGAGTGCAAAACTAGTATAAAAATCCCTCTAAGGTAAATGGTGTGGCTCTAAACAGGTCTTTCAGAAATCCCAGGGAATGCTGAAAGCAAAGGGAGTGAGTCATAAGCACATGAGCTGAAAGAAGCTGAAGACAAAATCATGCATCTCTGCTTAATTCCATCACATGATGAGTCCTGGGGCCCTTCATTTAATCGGAGAGCTGAGCGGTGGAGAGACTTCATTCTCACTTCGCAGCAGGGACCGGAGAAGTTACTGTTGGAGGCAGCGGCCACACTGCTCCTCTGCACGTGCTGAGCCGATCCAGGTCTGCAGCACCATGAGCAGTGTCCGCCACCACCTCGGATTTCTGCTCCTGGCCGAAGCGGTGCTGTGCGCTGCCGCCACACGTGAGTGCTTCCTTTCCCCCATCATCTCTCCTTCCCTGCCTCTGCGTGCTTGACGTCCCAGGCCAGTGCAGCCCAACTGGCTGAGCCTCGCACACACGGTGGTTGCTGGAGCCGTGCCTGGGCACCAGTAGGTGAGAGCTAGCTCCACCTCACGACCTAGTTCTGACTATGGCTAGAAACGGTGCCTGAGCTGGAGAAATATGATGAGAACTGTTAAGTTGTATATTTCCTGTGCTCTACAGGTACACAGAGATGACTGGAGCTAAGCCTTGGCTCTTGTCAACAAATTTCTAACAATATTTTCCCAGCTCAAGCATGGCTAAAAATGCAGGTGCAGAGTGGGAGAGGCCAGCTCAGAGACAGTTCTCCCCAGAGGGACACCCAGACCTGTGGATCCCCAACCTCAGGTAGCTCGGTCAAGGAATTAGATCTGCAAGCCACTGTAGGCAGAGACTGGGCTGATCTTCTGCTTCTTTCTGGGCTCTCAATTTGACTCAAGTCTTAGGATGACTCCCTCAGCTCAGGGCTGGGAATGTAGAAATGGGATTTTCAACTCAAATTCCAGAATCTACCATATGGAAATTAAAGACCTTAAAAGCTGAGCATCCATCTAGCCTTGTACCTGCCTCCAATGGGAAATAGTACTGAATGTAAAACTAGGCAAGTCAGGACACTTTCCCAGTTCTGATGATTTATAGGAGCAGAACTGCCACAGTTAGTTGCAGAGTCATTGTATTTAACAGTTTTTACTAGACTTTCTTCCATCCGTTCATGCACTTGCATTTTGATTGCAACTCGTGTGTATTTTTGGGATGCCCTACATCCTGCCAACAAGACATTTCACACCTTAACTGTGCCTTATGTGAGGAAATATCTTTCATGCGCTTAGAACCTGCTGGTTACATTTGATTCTCCTCAACTTTTGTACTTTCAGCCTCTTCCTCTGTGCTGATCATGATTCTGCTTTTATATTCTCCTCTGTCACCTCTTCTCTAGGCTTCAAGACATAGTCTATTTAGCTGTTCCTTGTATGGAAACAATTCCATCCCTTTGCAGCATCCTCACCACCTTTCTCTGTAGTTTTTCAGTTCTCTTATACTCTGCTTGAGCTGCAGAGAACAGAGCAGCATGCATAGTGAGGACATGGAAGTATACAATGCTCTAATGACATTCTCATCTTTGTTCTCTATCTAACCTTTTCCTAGTTTTTCAACGACCAGTGAGCACTGCATTCAAAACTCTAAAGATCTCATCTCTGAGTTTAGAGCTAGTTTAGAGCCCCTTATTCTCAAAATTAAGTTACATTTAACTATGCTGAATTTCAGACACTTTTATTCTTGAGACATTGAGTCTCATGCACTCCTCTCTTCTATTACTTTAAGGCACTGACTTCAGCAGATTAGACTTTACTCATCTGTTTTCCAGGTTATGAACATTCTAAATTATTTTAACAATTGAGAAAACTGAGCACTTACTCATAACTTTTGTTTCATATATCCTAACTAATCATTTATTCATGTGAAATCCTTTATTCTTATCCCACAGTAACTTAATTCCTTTATGTGCCTTCAGCAAGGGACCTCATCAAATACTGTCTGGAACTCAAGCAGACTGTAGCAAGCAGGTCAGCCTTGTTCCCATGCCCTCTGTCTCCCTCAGCAAAATTCAGAATACGTTTGTGAGCAATGCACTCCCTTTACAGCATATCATATTAATGCACTCTATCTGCTAATTCTGTTCTTCATTGCTGTTTCTACCAATTTTTCCAATTCAAGCCCCAAACTTTTTGTAATCCTCTAAATCTTCCCTGGAAGTGTTTTTAAAAACTGCCATCACATTTGCCAATTTTTTTTTCTCAGTCACTGAAGCAGTGTTAAGCAAAAATGTTACATTCTATGGTTAATAGCTCATTTATTTCACTCTTGAATAATTTCCAGGCTTGGGCCATCCTATCTAGACAAATTTGTCATTTTGTTGATTTGTTCTGTAAATAGGGTTTTGGTGCCAACATTTCATTTTGAGGGAGATTCTATGTCATTGTAAAGAAAAATTCTAGCACAGAAACCTCCTATGTTCTTCTTCCATGAATGAAAATGTAAACCAATGTATAATAGCCCTTTATCTTCCCTGAATGCTTCTTTTGTATCTACATAACCCTTTGGCCCTAGACTTCCCA
>JAOXXN010000395.1:31232285-31246160 GCA_026770055.1 Myrmophylax atrothorax
CTGCTCGGGACGCGTGGAATCGCGTCTGCAGCTGAGGGAGGATCCTTGCGGTGCCCAGTGCGGTGGGATCGGCCTCACCTCGGCTGCGACCGCGGGCCTCGGGGTCATGGCATCAGCGCTGGGCCAGCATCGCCTCCTGAGCCCTGCTGGAAAGTGAGGAGTCGCGGCTGGCGTGGATGCAGCGTGTGTGTAGGATACCTACTGAAGCTTCTGCGGGGGTGGTGGTACCGAGCCGGAGGTGATTTGGGGGTGTGCATTCGCTGTCTCCCGGTTCGGGAGCGGGCTGGGTCGCAGTAGCTGTTCTGCGAACCTTCTCCAGCCTGGATCTGACCGTGGCGATCAGTGTGTCAAACCGTGCCTGGGTTTGCTGAGGCCATTGGTTCCCCAAGGAGGCACTGGAGACTCCACATGTGGCTACAGGCAAATATTTAACTTTTGTAAGCACTGCGTCTGGAGGAGCTGTGGCCATCACTAATTTTCTGCATGTGTGACCGCAGCAAAAAGTTGAAAGTCCCTGAGGTCAAAGGCTTCCATTTACAGAGATCTGATCCAATTTCATATTCCCGTTCGTGCATATTATAATTGTATGTAGTTATTGTTCTTTTGTTTGGCTTTTTCTTTATATTGGGAAATACAAAATTTGGCTTTGTGCTGATGCTCAATCTGCACTAACATTCACTATATAGTGGCAGACTTGCATTGCTGACAGATTGAAATTATGCCTTAAGTGTGCATACAAATTGCATCTACCTAATTAGGACAAATTAGGAACAAACTGATTTCTTGGTGTGAACACAGGGTAGTTGCACTGGTTTGCTTAAACTGTTGAAGGACTAAATCTGATTCTACAGTATCATAATCCTCTGCAGCAAAGCAGGCTAGGCAAAAAGAAAAAAGAAGTGGCTTTACTCCTTGTGCAAATAAAAAATACCTTCACACTGCATCTCGTCAGCTCCGTTTTCAGTATATTGATTTCACCTACTTAAGATTCTAGAATAGTTTCATTATGTGTATTATCACAGGTCTGTTGAAATACATTGTTCTGAAGTCGTTTCAATTTTATGTGTTGTTTTAATGATGTCTGTTGGAATACTTACATTTCATTCATCTTAGTTGACAAGAATCTGATGAGATCAGTGACTTTTAAGTTCTAATAAAAAGAAATAAGTAAGTTAGCAAGCACCAAAGTTCAATTTATGTAACTATTTCTCTAGTGACAGAGTGTTGCTTACTGGAGCACTGTTTAGTTCTCAGCTTTGATGGTTTTAAAAATTATTTTGAAAAATCTGCAGTTCATGGTTCAGTGTCAAACCAAACTCTGTAATGAGTGACTAGCTTAGGGTATAATTCAGTTAATTGCTATTTTATGGCTTCTTAAATGGTTGATTTTTGCAATTAAAAAGATAAATTGCCACTGTATTATTTTTTCCATCTGCTCCAGATACTGTTCTTCAAAAGTTCAACATTGACTTTGTTGTAGCGCTGCTGAGGCAAGAAAATGCTAAAGACATCTGTGTCATCCAGCCACCTCCAGAAATCAAATACTGTGATTATTTTATAATTGTGAGCGGGTCTTCAACACGGCATCTCCATGCAATGGCACATTACATGCTGAAAATGGTAAGACAGTTCTTGCTGCTCTCTCTGTGTTTTGAGGAGTGGTTTTAAATGTTGTGAAAGGAATTTCCTTGGGATTGCATGTATAAGGGTGTACCAGGTAAGATGAAACTGATTACATTATGTAAGTTAGTCCTGAATACATCTAGCAACTAACTGTGCTTTTTCCCTTTAACAGTACTATACAAAATGGAGGTAATATGTTTTAAAAACAGACCTCTCTGGATGTAGAACTGTGATGACATCAGCAGAGTTTGGTGGCTAGAACAAGAGTGATGTGAAATGGTGATGACAACCTGTGTCCACTTTTATCTTTGTTCAGCAAGCATCATAGCTATTCCCAGTCATTCAGAATAGCTTAATGTGACTATTCTCAAACCCTAATCGCTAAAATTTCCAGGTTCTCAGGTATATTGTAAGGTTGTAAAAAAGATGGCATCTTAAGAGGCACAGGATACCCTCCTGAGCTTAGTAAAGTGAACTGCTATTTAATAGTCACTCTTCTGTGTATGTGCAGGTGGAAAGGAAAAGCAGCAGCAGCCATCCTTGCATAGAAATCCTGCACTGTTTAGCTTTGGTGGAAAGTGAACTTTACAGTATAGAAATAGAAGTCAGAATAAAAATACAAGTAGAGCTTAGGGATGAGGACAGACTTCAGAGAAACTTTATGGCCAGAAAAGAGCCATGTGACTGTTAAAAAGCACAGCATGAGGAGTATAACCAGCTCTTGTCTCAATCAGCTCTCTATACTCAGCCTGGAGTTTGCCTTCTCTTCAGTCACTTTCTTTCCCTTCCTGACCCCATTTTTCCTTTGGCTCTTGGTTTTACTTTCTTTCTTCCAGTCCCATTGGTTTCAGCTGTGACACTTGAGAGGGGACAATTTTGCTTTTCAGTGCCTTTCTAAACAGGATAGGGTAGTTTCTTGTGTTCTTTGCAGGAACTGATGCATCTTTGCAAACTAAAATTTTGCCTTAAGCTGGAAGTTGTATTAATGTTATTTGAATGTACTAAATCTTCTGTTGCTTGTATAACTTACAACAACTTAACACCTCCCAGACCAGGAGAGTTCAGTGAGTACCACCTGCCCTGCAAAAACATGGCTGTGCTTCATGGCTGCTCTTCATGGCTGCACCCCTCTGGTGGCTGTGAAAGCAGCGGTTTTGTAAGGCCAGAGCCTCTGGGGAGACATGGTGCCCTCCTGGGCCTGCTGAGCAACCTGAAAGTCTAACCAAGTACACAGAAGTGGCTGAGCTTCTCTCACATTGAAAGTTTTCTAGGCAAAAAGTAAGCTGAAGCTTAACTGTAAAGCAGAGCAGGTGCTCAGGAATATTGCCAGGCAGCTGGCGAGCTTTACATTACCATACCTGAAACCTTATGTTGATTGCGTGATGCAGTCACAGTAAAACACAGAAGTGCTCAAGGGTAGCATGAGGTCTTCTTACTTTGTTTCCAGTAGCTCGTAAATGGCAAAGTCTCAACTACGGCTTACCCATTCCCATCTGGTTTCATGTTAGAGGAAAAACCTCACACTTAATACAATCTATTCATTTTACACAGTCTCTAAAGACAAGGCTTGGAACTTACTGCAGAGATTAGCCTTTGCAAGCTGATGATAGCTGATGGCAGTTCACACAGGACTTTTAGCATTTTAAGCTGACTTTCAAAGAGTCTTCAACAATTTTACCTGGTTTTGAAGGTATCTCACAAGTCACCTTAAAAGAGGGTAGAACTAGTTCCGAGTTACATTTTGAAAGTAACTCAGAACTAGTACATATTGGAAGTTTTTCATGCTGGTTTGCAAACTTGGGTCACTATCCAGCATTGTGTGGAACAACCAGGAACAGCTGCATTTTGTGATAATTGCATTCCCAGTGAAGTGGGACTCATTGGGTAGCCAGCTATGCTCATAAGTGCTATTTTGTGTTTTGTCTTCCATGGCAGAAAGACCTTTTACTGATGCTTCTTGTAGAGAAACAAGGGCAGATCTGAAAGTGACCATGCTTAAACTTCTAGCTGTCAAATTTCCTTAGCTCTGGTGGGTGCTTGGGTTCCTTTTGTACTGGGTGGGGAGAGCTAAGCATCTCAAGCTGGCATCTACAAAAGCCACCTTGTGTTGCGTAGGGAACTGCCCTCTTTCCCTTGCTGAGTGTGTGCTTTGAGCTGTCCCCTCCCCTCTCCCCCAGCACCTGGAAACCTGTGTGCTGGTCATGCTTTCCCCAAGCTTGCAGTTAGTGGTGACAGTGTGCACTCGAGACAGGAGGTTTATTTGAAGGCCTTCCTCGTGGCACAGGACAAAACTTGGTTTTGCCCCACTCCCTTCCGTCTGAGAAGAGGATAAGCTTCCATTTCTGCATCCTCAACTAGCCAATGTAAAATACCAATGAAAGATATTGGAAGGGAAATAAAGCTTGGTGGCAGTGGCAGCTCCAGGGACCCAGTAACTAAAAGACTATTGTGATGCTAAGCAGTTGTATTCAGTATTCATCTCGATAAAATATGGATACCCACAAAATTTGTGGATAACTGTATGGGAATCTAGAGTGCTAGGATTCCAGATTTGATACGAAATCCCACTGAGAAATCTGTACTTATTTTCCAGTACTACAAATGGAGGGGGGGAGGTTTGTGCAGACCCCAGATCCAACATGAAGTTTTCTTCAAGCTTTAAAAAAACTCAGCAAAATCCAGATTTTCTGTGAAGTTTGAGTGCTTTTAAATAAATGCAAAGTACTTAATTTTCTGCCATTACTTTTTTTCTCAGTACAAGCATCTCAAAGACAAAAGCGATCCTCATACTCAGATTGAAGGAAAAGAGACAGATGACTGGCTGTGCATTGATTTTGGTAAATATGTATGAATCTGCTAAGTACAAAGTTCTGCATGAGCTTCTTGTTGACAGAAGTATCTCACCATGAACCCTGCTTGCTGTGAAGAGTTTGCAATACTCTCTTGTTTTGGAATTCCAATTGTTGTTTGAGCTCATTAAGATGTTAAGTGATTTATCACTAAATATCTTTGGCACTGAGAAGAAAGCAGTAACTACTCTTTAGTGGCTAGAATACATCTTAATAAATTGAAGATAAAGAGTAGTGGAAAAGAAAAGGCTACTTCAGTCAATTTTCTCAAGTTTCTATAATCCCTATTTGGTTGAGTGCTCACTGTACACTGCCTGAGTAGTGAACTATTGAACAGACTTTTTTACTGCCCATGGGGTGAAACATCAGTCCTAAGAAACTGAGTTTAATTCTTTATTCTACAAGTGTGAAACTGCTCGCTCTAGAATGTTACCCTCTGACTTGATGTTTTGGCCTAAAAGAGAGGATAGATGAGTGAGGAGCACTGCAGCCAGTGATGTTAAGCCTTGGTTACTTAAATGTCATAATAACTGACAGTAATAACTGAAAACCAACTGAAATTTAAGGGCAAAACTAGAAAAAAGTGCGTTAACTGAACACTGGAATTAACATTCTCTACTGTTGTTTGCACAGAATTAATGAAAATATCTAAGAAAAAGTTAACACATCAAAATTTGGACCTATTTCATTATATTATTCCCACCTCATGGGCCTCTTTGTGAAGTAAAATTCCTTTTGACTTATGGAATTCATAACTTCTTTGATCTGGAGTTTTGTGATAGTGTCTTGTTCTGAAGTATTGTGCCTCATTCTTGTGACTGCAGTCTTTGAGTCTTTCGAAGGACTGACTAGTTCCTGACACTGAGAACTGGAGGCAGCAACTTAAGAAGAGACCTCTATCAGCTGACCTGTTTTATTGAGTGAGAATGGGGGTGGAAAACTTGAACTCTGTGCAGCTGAAGATGTATTAGTGCTTTGCAGTTCAAGTTAATTTATTGTGAATTTCTGTTCTGGACAGGTAACATAGTGGTGCATTTCATGCTGCCAGAGACACGAGAGATTTATGAGTTGGAGAAGTTGTGGACACTTGGTTCCTACGATGACCAGTTAGCACAGATGACTCCACAGTCCCTGCCAGAAGACTTTATATTTGGACTGACTCCTAACAGCAGCGATCATCTTGAGACAAGAACTTAATGCAGCTGCTGTGTGGAAAGAGCATGAGTGTGCCTTCACAGATCAGAGAAAGACATACAGTCTTGGGAACTGACTGAGCAGTCAGTACAGTTATCTGTACAAAACTGTATTTATTGAATGTGCCTAAGTAAAATTCTAAACAAGCTAAAAAAGTGATCAGAATCATAGAATCATCAAGGCTGAAAAAGAACTTTAAGATCAAGTCCAACCCTAAAATGTCAATGAAGGAATCCTATCAGAGCTTCCTGGGGGAGCTTCACTGTCCCACTGAAGTTTGAAGTGAGAAGAGTGGGCCAAAGACAGCTGCCCAAGCTACTTACCCTGAAACTCATGCTCATCTTCTAGAGTAACTGTTTTTCTAGTATCTTTGAAAGACTTGCCTGTAGTGGCAGTGCAAAACAGACTTGAATGCTGCAAACAAAAACTGTGAAATAGTACAGTTGAAATGACACTTCTTGCATTAAGCCATTTGCTTCTGGTCACAATAAAGCAAGTCATGGTGAAGTCAGACTTGAAGTGGGACAGAAAACAGACTGGTGTTACTGAGAACGTAAAAGCCAAGAGCAGCAGGGACAAATAAATGTGCTTTGAGTTAACAGAACAGTAAATCAGTTTTTCAGCCAAGGCCAATCTGGTTTTAATAATAATAAACCCAAACTGAAGCGCTTCAATTAGTTGTCTTCAGTTCAAACATTCAGCCCATTCTGCATGTGCAGTTGGCTCCTCCTCTAGATTTTCTCTCACCTGCTTTCTGAGAAGGGACACTGGGACAACACACTGGCAGCGTAAACCTCCAGCTCTTTGAAAAAGGCAAAAAAAGTTCTATAGGAAGTCCATGGTCCCTGAGCATTACTTGCTGCCAATGGACTGTTGGGCACTTCCAGAAATTATCACACAGCATGTTTATAATCAGATTGCTGCACGCTCTGCTAATTAGTTAGAAGAGCTTCAAGGTGGTACGAAACTTGTCTGTGGAAGACAAGATGTTTTTCTCCTCTACAGGGCAGGATTTTCATCACTGGATTAGGATCTCTTCCTTCTGGAGAAATTTGCTTTGCTATGCGTTAGGAAGCAGAAACAGGAGATCCTGAGGGTAATCAGCTTTTTCCCCCCCCATAGCCCCACAAATTACTTAAAGCCCTGTCTATATCTCTGCCCTGCACAGCAGCAGCTATTTGTAATGCTCAAGGTAAGCCTGGTTATTGTCCCTGAGGAGTCTGTGTGTGTGTAATTAATTAAAAAAACAAACTACCAAAAAACCACTTCTCCCTCTGTTTCACAGCATGTTGTCTTGCTCTGCTTATCCTGGTTTTTTTCCAGGAATGACTGCCACCAAGTTCACCTGCTCTTTGATACAAGGCAGCAGATAGTTATGCAATTATGCAAAGGGCATTTATTAAATGTAGTTAAAGTACACAGATAAAACATCTTTGCCTACAAAAAAAGTATTGGTGTTAAGTCTGACTGCAGAGAAAGACTTTTGAAATGCTTCATGATAACTTCTCAAAAGTAATCACATGGGGGGAAGCTAACCTTGGCTGTCTTACAGCCTGATGGGTTCTAAATCAGGCATTTCCTCCTAGGAGGGATGTGTAGGAGTAACTGACTCATTCCCTGAAACCATTTGCCTTTTACTGCTGCTGAGGATCAGCAATACGAGATGTGGAGAGGCAGATTCAGCAAACATTACACCATTTTACAAACCCACATTTAGTAATCAGAACCACATACAGTATCCTGTCTCAGGGAAAACACTAACTAAAGGAGCACCTAGAAAACACTAAGAGATAGGGAACAGCTTCCATGTAAACAGGCTAGTACTCTTAGAGGTGGAAAGGGGTAATAGTCTGGAAGACAAGACAAAAAATAGGGGAAACAAAAAGCAATAAAAAAGTGTAACTTGACTTTACTGCTAAAGCATACTGTGTAAAGGAGTTCTGTGAATGTCCACTGGCTGCTATTAAAAAATCAGAACTGCCAGCCCAGGAAAAGAATTTTGTCCTTAACCATTTAACAAAAGCATTGATGGTCTGTGCTGAGCTACTGCAATGCCCCTGCCAGGTTACTTGCCTGCCTTGGTGAGACTTTGGCCTGATACTTTTAAAAACTAGAACTTGGGAATTAAGCAAGACAGTCTGGATGATTACTGCTGTGCAACATTAAATCCCTTTTGTAAAGAAAACTTTTGGAATTATCTCAGTTTTATGGGTCAAGTCACTTCTGTGTAAAATAAAAATACTGAACAGCTTGTGCAATAAGTCTACAGGGTCATCATTCAGTCCTCTTGTACAGAGGTTTGGGTCTGTGCAAGATCCCTTGATGCTGGGATGAACAGGAAGAAACCTCTGTTTTCCTGCACTGCATTTGAGTAACTTCATTTTCAAGCACTGTTTGTGTCCATCAGTTGAGCTAACTTCTCTGTTACAGCCCAACTTAAGTGCTTTCTCCACAATTTTTCATGTTTGTTTTCATTTTTGTTTAGAACTCCATTACCATATCAAGCCCCGGCTGTCTTGCACAGCACACATGCTCCGTTTAATGGGAACTATTACAAAGAGCGCATGCCGTGGAAATTGCAGCTTAGGAATAAAAGCTCTGGAAGGTTAGAAGCAAATAAAAATGTCATGATTAAGCAAATGCTTAAAACAGGAGGTGAGCTGTCATAAATGCACCCACAATATAGTACAGAGCAAGGCTTAACTTCTTGTGTTGCTCAAATGGCAGGATGCTGGTTCTGAGAAGTAGCTCCATATCAACATGTTAAAATGAGTTTAAGGTGCCCTGTGAAATGAAATACTCTATGCAATGTCTTCTACAGACATAATTTCTCCAACTTCCCCTTTCTGCTGATTAGCCCGAGGAAATGAACTGTGAAGACAAGTAGGAGGGTGCAAGAGTTTGGAAAACAAGTTGGGTTTTCCACTCCTTTGCAGAAAGATATAGAATTGTGTAATTCATGGTGTTCCCTTCATTCCCCAAACCCTCCCTTTCATTCTGAAGCATTCAGTTAAACATCTAGTCTTGCTTCTATTCCAAATAATGTTAACCAGAATCTAAATGCGTTGCCATACCACCTCACTGGCAAGTGTGTGTGTTTGGGTGGTCACACTTGGGGTGACATACAGGTTTCTAGCATATTTTCTTGCTAGTGTGAGTGGTTCTGCCTATCGAGCCTTCTAGGGCCACGTTCATTACACAGCTTCAGCATGCCAAAATGCCACAGTAAAGACTGGGTGAAAAACTGCCAAAAAAATTAACTACATTTCAGATCTCACTTCAAACCTGTTAAAAGATTCCTTCGTGTTTGCCCTGGGTCAGGACTGACAAGTCCACATCCCTTCCACATCAAAATCAGTCTAAGAGAACTGCATAGGACAATCCATGAACTATAGGTTGTACTACAGACTGTATGGCATTGTTAGATGGGAGAAGATGAATTACAAGCCACAGAAGTCAACTGCTTGTGTTGGGAGGTGCAAGCATTGTAACATGGCTGTCCTAGCAGCTATGGGATACCTGTAGGTGACTCCTCATCCTTATCTGGTTATGGACAGAAAACCAACATGATCAAAGCACCGCAAGTACTTGGAACAGTCTGTCCCTATGCCTCATTAATTTAAAAAAACACCACACAACTTTATCTGATGATAGGAGTTAAACTCTTTATTCCATTCAGAGGCATCTGGCAAGTAGAGCTGCATTGGGGGGCACATTACAGATGAAAAATGATCCATACTTGGTGGATATTGAAATCATTTACAGTATTTACTTTCTAGCTATTCCCAAATACTCCAAATTACCAAGTCTCAATTGAAAAGAAAAACATGAATTACCATATTAAGTCTAGAAATTTAAGAGATGACAGTATTTAAATCAGCAGATGTAAATGCAGCGCCTATCTGCAAAGTAATTTTTTATGGAAAATAATGAAGTCAAATCCTTCTCAAATGTTAAGAAAGGAACGTCAGACTGACTTAAGCCTCAACAAAAATTAAAATGCTATGTACTTTTCATACTTCAGTAATTTTAAATTCATTGTAAGAAAAAAATTATCCTAAAGGCTAGATGAAGGTCACTGTCAAAAAAGGAAAAGAAACTCATTTTTCTTTGCTAAAACTACAACATAAGTTTGTGGGTTTTAAACCAATTAGTAAAGAAGAGATGCAGGAAAAACACTTCAGACCATTTTCAAAATTATCTAATCTGTACAACAATGATCTTTGGGAAAATTATCTAGTCTATGTAGTAATGCCTCTATTTCAACATGAACCTAAGAGGTAGATAACAAAACGATGAAACAAATGTTTTTTGCTCGCTGTGCCCCTCAAATCAGTGCAGCATGGTGATTCTGATCATCTCATGCACAAAAAAAAAAAATCACAAAAAAGGTTCAGAGGTAATAGCATGGCTCTGTCGACCACACACACACAGGCGCGCACGCGCACACACACACACACAGCAGTCTTTATGCACCATGTGTTGCCACATTTTTTTTCTTAAACTGAGGTAGACTGAAGTTTATTGTAGAAACTTGAATGTGTCACTATTACCACAATCATCATTCAAATTATATTTGGAAATTAAAAAATTTGGTAACTTTCCTGTTATCCCTGCCTTTTGACATTTTTTGTTCTTTTCTAATGGTCGGTTGCAGAACGTGCATAAATCCTGCTGCATCTATTATAAGCCAGGCTAAAGAGGTTGTTGTTTTGTTGTTTTTTTTTCTTGTAATCGTTTTTAAAACCTTCAAAGTGGCTTAGTGTGGCCCATAACGGCGGCTGGATATGTAAACTTAGCCTTTCATTATCTTTCAATGTGGTCAAACACTGTTTGACCTTCCCCCATCGTGGAAACTGAAAGCAGTAAGATGCGATCTGCAGACAGCAAAGACCCTCCTGGCCTCAAATATGCTCTAGCAGATCAAGTGTTCTATCAAACTGAAGATGAAGCTTGCTCTTTGAACAAAATGGCAAAGTCCAAATGGGCTGCAAATGGTTAAATGTAGCATTATTAGGTAGTGATGGTCAAAGGCACAAAGGGTTCATGCATTCAATCAAGTAGCACAAAAAAAAAATTCAGCCTCTTGCAGCCTTCTAAATTTTTCCCCCAACCCCAGCCTCTTGCCATCACTTCCTTGTCCTGTTCCCAAAAAAGTACCGTCACAAACTTTTTCATCCCATCTTAAAAGAAAACTAAACGGCATTGCTGCTATCAGAATGTTGGCATCATTCACTATCTTTTGAACATTCACTGAATTTTTTTTTTTTAAACAAATGATGGTGTTGAAGCCCTCAGGAAATCTGAGGCTGTGTTTTTTTTACCCACCTTACTCCCAATCAGCCAGCAGCTAGAAGTGCTCTACTATATTTTTCCCCGATAAGTCTGTAGTACTCCTGGCTGGTGGCTGATCAAATTTTAATTTTTTTTTAAAAAAATAAAATGCTCAAGAACTATTAGCTTTATAAAGTATACAAAATACCAAAAAAAAAAGCAAAAAAGGAACAATTTCTCATTGAGGTACTAAATGCCTGAGGTAGTTTAGTAAAATGCATATTTATCTTTTTATGCCCTGGCCAACACCATTCAACACTTCCCTTAGGTTATTCATGGCAGTGTTATGTAAAAATGCAACCAAATTCTTTTTAAAAAATGCCACTTGTTTCAACATTGGGACTAACACTTAAACTCTTGTCAATACCCGTGCTCTAACCCAAGCCCACCCGTGATCCCACCCTCCAAATGTTTTTCTTCTTTTACAACTGGACCTATAAGAGCAATGCCTTTTCTTTTTTTTTTGTTGGTTTTTTTCTTTTCTTTTTTCTTTTTTTTTTTAACCAGTGAACTCAGAAGAGAAAGCTTCATTAAACCAAGTTCTAAAATTGTTGGGGAGTAATAAGAACAATAAAAAAGACTAACAAGTTTATGTTAAATTGTGAGAATAGAACAAAAGGGAAGTGAAGGGGTCCTTATTTTAAAGCTGGGTTTCAAAAGTTTGAGAGAGCCTAAAGAATACATTCTCAGAGACAGCGTTCAACGGTTGCCTGGTCCTCGAACAGGTGATTGGCTTGGTGGATCTTCTGCATAACTTCAACAGGTGCTCACCACCCGTCTCTCTGTCGCACAGTCTGTCTTTGGTCTGGCATCTGTCTCTGATGGGCCATTTCCTAAACCTTTATTTTCGTCTTGGCTGAGGCTGTCCACTTTGCAATGTTTTTTGCTGTTGCTGCTGCCTTCTTACCTGAGCCAGTATTTCCTGAATTTTTCTCTGAGCAAGCTGAAGGACACAAAGAAGAAGAAACAACCCATCATGATGCTGAGCTGCAGTGACTGCTGTTTACAAAAATAGATGCTATGGGGATTAAGAAAATCTAGAATGACCAAATTCCTAGAATTGACAAGACTACTCATTAGTTAAAATACGCTTGAATTAGTCATGATGTACAACTTAAAATGAGTTTTTCTTCTTTTTCCAAACCTACCACAACTACCTGCCATGGTCAATTTTCACATCTCTAATACAGAAAAAGCATGAACACATAGGAAGATTACTACCAATGTTAAGATTTTTGAGGCTACAGGCTACCTTCATTTTACTTCTCTGGAGATATTAATGTTTCATAAGCACCACTATTTTAAGAGTGTACACAGTTTTCATACACCAGGGAGTCCAGAAGGTCAGACTTAGAGGTTTTCTCAGCCCTCTTACCTCCTTTCTGAACTACAGGTCACCTGTAGCAAAGTATCAAAAGGAATTGGTCTGA
Organism: Myrmophylax atrothorax; assembly: GCA_026770055.1. Lineage (NCBI taxonomy): Eukaryota > Metazoa > Chordata > Aves > Passeriformes > Thamnophilidae > Myrmophylax > Myrmophylax atrothorax. The sequence goes on from JAOXXN010000395.1 coordinate 31,244,716, forward strand.
GCTAAGACTTAAGTGAGGGAAGGAGTCTTGCGATCCTTTTCTTTATGATATTAAATCAACAAATTGGGCAATGTGGAAAAATTGCATATCTGGGTGCAGTTCTCTCCAAACACTGATTTGGCTTGTGTCTCTGTTCCTTCTGAATTTCTGTCCAGTCACGGCTTGGGTTTGCTTTTGCTTTGAAAGGTTTAGCAGTGCCAGAGCCAACATATATTGACAGAAGATCTTAAGGAGTTTTTTTACATATGTAACCATGCAGTATTTTTATAAATCTCTTTCACAGGCTTGAGGAAAGTGAATTGCAGCAAGACAACCAGAGGAGCCTGGCAAGCAGTGCTTTCTGTATCCTGGGTAAAAGTCTTCCATCCCTTGGCTCCTGCACATGGTTATAAAAGAAAGACCATGGACACATCAAGCTGATACAGAAAATTATTCCAGTCCTCCTACCTGGCATGCATAGAAGTGACCAGTTATTTTCACAACCACCTGATCATTTTCATCAGGTGTCTGGTCACGAGGGACTACAACTTCTGCACTTGTCAAGTTTTGAAGCTCATTTACCTACAAATAGATAGTAGAAGTCAGAAAACCTTAAACTAACAAATATTGCACAACCACCAAGACTCAAAGATACTAACCCCGGAAAATCTTCCCCTAAGTTAAAAATCCCACTTACTAACAAAGTATCTTTATGCAGCATGCACTGTGCACAATTAGCCTCTTGTGTCTCAACATAAATTAGCACCAACTTCCCTGGGTTTGTATAAGTGTTTTGAAGACTAAATGCAACACACAGAAGGTGTTAAATACATGACTTAAAAAAGCAAATAGTTTCCACAGTGTTTACAGTTGAGTTTAAAAGTGTAAGGTCAGAAAACTTGTATAAGGCATGGAAGAAGAAAAATGCCAAAGTGTTTATATGCTTTCCCTTGAAAAACCTCCACAAGATGCAGAACTTCAAACAGAACAATGAGAAGTTCTATTTGTTCAAATTATTTTCAGTATCTTATCAGCTTCCACAGTTTTAAGTAGAGGTAAGTTTAAAGTCTGTCCCATTTACACTCATTTTATTTTAGAAATGTATAGCATTATTTAATTTAACATGTTTTAGATGAGCAGCTTCTCAGGCATGTTTGTCCTTAAACCTCTTACCACTGCAAATAATGGAAGATGCCACATTAGGGCACTTAAAGACCCCATTGTACTCAAGGATGGACGCACAAGACTGAACCATTTCTTTGCAAATATCATCTGGCTCCTGACTTACAACCATACGAAAATACTAGAGTATCAGCACCTTTTCAGGATTGAAAAATCTCCATGATGTTATTTTATAAAAAAAATGACATCAATTAAACTGAAGCAAAAATAGGTACAGGTTTTTTGCAGTACTGAGGACTGAACATGTCTTAATTTCCTACCACTTGTTTAGAAATTACATTTTC
>JAOXXN010000395.1:31251643-31299886 GCA_026770055.1 Myrmophylax atrothorax
AGCCTATTTTCCACATGCTAAGCCACAAGCTGACAACTTCATACACCCAAAACCTATAAGGGTCATCCTTCCCTCAGGAAGGGTACTCTGGAAAGAATTTATAACCAAGGAGATGACAACGGGTTCCCAACAGACCCCAGCACTTTAGTACAGGATGGACAGCAGACAGCTCAGAAATCTCTGCCTGGCTTTTTTACTGAACAATTGAGTCTGCTGGAGTCCCACACTGAGCCTGCATTGCCAAGCAATGATCACCAGCACAGGGACACAACCTGAGCTCATTAACAGCCATATCCACCTCTGAAGTGAGGGCCTGGACACTGCAAGCTTGTACAGAACCCCCATGTATCTGCAATTTTAGTCTTTGTAGCTAACAAGTTTCATCAGACCTACAAAGCTCAGCATGAGCACAAAGCAGATGCATGGGGATGTAAAATGTTTTCAGCTGTAACAAGATACGGCACAACTCAAAATGAGCGTTAGGCACAGACACATACTTCCTCCACAAAGTATGATTACAGCAGTTTGGCAAGTTAAAAGTTACTCAGACAGCACTCCATCCAACTCTTAGCTAAAAGCACAGTTTCCTTGACTCACAATTTGTACTTGGCTCCAAAGTTATGACAAAGGGCAGGTGGTCAACATGAGGGAAGTTGAGAAGTTTTGAATAATTTACCAACTATCATATTTAATACTTTCACACAGGAGCAGTCATAATTCTCCATATTGTTCTGCCAGATTACAGATGAAGTTGCATTTTTATTTTAATTGATAAGCATACATGCAACTTCCCAATTTAGCAAACGTACTCTATATCTGTACAGTTTTGTTAAGATTTAATCCTATTTTCACAAAAATTTCTTTACTTTATTCCTACTAAAGGAACAAAAGACCAGAGCTTCAGAAAACTTCTAACTGAATTTCAATTAATACAGAAATGTTAAATGAGTTGGGTAAAGGGGCACCAGCCAGTAGAGGAAGCCTGAGGCCACTGTTAGCCAGGTGCATGAGAAACACTGGAAACTCCCTTTCCAATAAACTGTATTTAAAGGACAAACTGAATAACTAGTTTGGACGGGTTCTTGGAGGTCCAGGTTGTTTCACATTTCTCTCTCCACCTAACAGTACCTTGCATACACTGCTTAATCTTTAGATACAAGCTGTGAGAATGGAAAGAGGAAATCCATGTGATAATCACACCTCCATGCAAAACGGATTTGATAAAGAAAAATCAGCACCTCTCACTTTCTTCTATTCAATTTTCCCTCTAAAAATATGATTATTAGTGTTTAATTGATGTAAACCATTTGGGTAGTATAACAACTATTTAATATACTGCTCCAAAAAGGATGGAACTGGGAAGCACATCAGTTGGTTAACTGGCCAGTAAATGGATTGGCATTCGGCAAATCACACAGAAAACACATTCATCAGGGTTCCCCAATTGCTTTGCTCTGCAGACTTAAATGAACACCTTCCAAGCCAAGTCCAGGCTCACTAGCTTCACTGAGCTCAACTCACCATAGTCAGCTCCTGCCCCTCTGCCCCAGACTTCTGGCAGTTCCCTGCCATAGCAGTCACTAAACAGGCCACATCTCCCAAGCAAAGGTGAAGAGACCTGAGAAGAAAACTTTTGCTTCATCTGTGCAGGAAAATGTCAATCCAACACCATGCACATTTTAATTTTGGTTGGGGGTTTTGTGTTTTTTGTTGTTGCTATTGTTTTTGTTTTGGTTTCTGCTGTTTCTTTGTTTGGTTGGTTGTTGTCTTTTGGGTTTTGGTTGGGTTTTTTTTATTTATTTTTACTTTAGGCCAAAACATTGTCTTTACAGCACAAAATATCAGACCAGCCTAATTAAAAGAAAAAAATGCTCAAGCATCTAGAGAGGATACTTATGGTTGCAACAGCATTAGTAGCCAAGGCCTTCCTACAACTGCAACTGGTACTAACCCCTAACACCAGCTAAGACGGATTTCACCAAAAGGTCAACTTCTGCAAACCATCTTGTACACAAAATGCCGATGCACAAACAGCTGGATGTTAAACCTGGGTAACAAGGTAAACACATGTTGAAGAACTGACTGACCCCTGGAGCTTGGAGCTCATGGGCAATGCTAAAATGTGAATGCTTCAGCGTGGAGCCATCTGAGCTTGACAACCCAGACCAATCCATCTGGAACAGAGCAAGAGCAGTCACAGCAGTAGGAAACTTCACCTATGCTGCTGTTTTTAGAAGGGGAATTCACCTCAAAGCAAGAAGAAAGCCTTTAAGCGCTGAATCATTAAGATGCAAGTCCGTTTCTAGGTAATTGAGACCACCAAAGTAGTTTTCTTTGCAGCTTATATTTCACACCTCAGGAGACGTTTGAAAACATGCTTCTAATTATCTTGTCTTATGGAAGATTAAAAGATGATTTATAAACAAATGTACCATTTATCACATCACGTTCTAAGCACGGAGTGGAGGAGGATGTTCACGAAAGCACAGCTTGTGCAAACTTGCTGAAAGTGTCATGTAGAATAGACAGAAAGTTATAGTCAGTGTAATAATACCTTAATAGATGCGCCTGCAAAACGAGAAAGTTGTTTGATGTGCTGTCCCTGCTTGCCAATAATAGCTCCAACTGCCAAGGCTGGGATGAACAGATGAACAGTCTCAGACTCGGGCTGTTGCTGTGGGGAAGAAGGAAAAATGCAGTGAATGTTTTTGAACATTATGAATCAGACTGACAGGAAAATGGGTATGGAACAGGCATGCATGGAAATCAGGGGTAAATCTTATTTCCCCCTGTGATATCTGAATATTAAGAGTCTGGCTTTTTCTGGGAATCACAAAATTCAGAGTATGAAAAACAGTTTGAGCCAAAAGAGGATTCTTTCATCTTGTATAAAATACTTGCAATTTTATTGCTTAGAGCTTAAAAAACAATTGAGGTGTTGCTTCTTTGCGAGGCTTTTGCTCTTACCTGTCGCTGTCTGAATTCTCTTCCACATGCAAGACTCTGCAGGTGAAGCTACTACAAGCAGAGGGGCTACAGACTAAGCAGGAAAACTTTCTAGATTTCCTAGCTATATGTTTAATTTTAGATTGCACTGAGTGGCATGAAAACCCTCAGTTACATAGATGCTACAATTCCCTTTGTGTGGGAGTGATCTGGAATGATAGCCAGCTTGAAATCTGCCAGTGATTCCTCCTGTGTAACATTATGCAACGGTTGGAGCCTTGGCAGCAGTCCTCACTCAGGCTAGTAAATTAAACACCACATTAGAAGTTCTTAAAATCAAGAGGACTCTACCATTGCACCCACTGGGTATCAGGCATCACTGCAACTTCCTATTGCTTTCAAGCAGACATCCCAGCGGGAGAGCACAACATAACACTCAAGATCCTCTCTATGTGCTGCATGGTGATGATCAAACTGCAGGGTTACACATGCCACAGTAAGCCATAACTATTTTACCAGCCTCAGAAGAGCCCGTCTCAGATTAACAGAGCATCGTCGAGCATGCACTACGCTACCATACCATTAATCCTTCTACTTACATCAGGGTTACCTCTCAGAATCATTGCACACAAACCTTTACTTGAATCAGTTGGTATTTAACACATTACACTTCCTGTTGTAGCCTTATGTGTTTTCAAAATTTGTTTTGCTCATCCTCAACAAGACAAATCCAACAAGCCCTTTTCATGGCAAGGTCTTTTAAGACAATGCAGACACTCTCATCCTTGGTTTCTCAGTGCCCCAATGCAGACCACCACTGAGCACCAGCAAGCAGTGCACATGGGACCGACCACGCTCATTTAGCTTTGCTTGCTTATGTATTTTGGTAGGGATACAGACACAGCAGGTGACCAAAGCACCTTTGTCTATGACATTTTTTGAAAAAAAAAAATCCTGCTATATGCAACACAAAGCAAAAAGCAGCTGCAATCCTAAAAACACTCTCTCCTATTTGTAGGTTTCAGTAACTGCTTTCAAGGGCAAGCAAAGTCCCACTGCAGTAACCATAACTAAATCAGAACAAAATGCTTGTTTCCAAGTTTTACCACTTTATTTGTGGTAAACTAAGTCCACTGTAACCTCAAGGGATACAAATTCCAGGCACAGTTCCACGTACTGGGTGAAGAATCCCCAAAATAGGATATTGAGAACACAAACACACACTGCCAGTCGCTTTAGGTGATTGCAACAGTTGCACAATTTACCCTGTGTTTTCACACTTAAACCCCATCAGGATTCACAGTCATTTAAGGATGGTTGAAGCCCCTGTTTTCCCTGGATGCAGGCCTCCACACCCAGCCTCCCCACTGCCCTGTGTGCCCTGTTGCTAGTAGGATTGCAGATCCAGCTTATTTTTAAGGTGGGAAATGAGTCCCTCACCTGAATGATCAGAGAACCACACAAGCAGCTGTCTGGGTCAAGGGAGAAAGCAACTATGATTAGATCAGGGAATAGGAAAAAGTGGGAGCATCCCTTTTAATCCACCTATAGATTAGTTTAAAGTGATCTCAAAGCTACATGCTAAAACTACATATTCACCATGAAAGACACCAGTCACAGAAGTATATATGCTAAACCACTTTCCAGAAGATTACTCCTTTTCTCATCCTATTATAAAAATCCTGAGTGTTGTCATAGTAAGCCCTTTTACATGTTCACTGGGAATCCAGCAAGAGTTTCAGTAGTTTGGAAATGCTACTGTAGGCACTCACTTCATCTTACCACTTCAGAAAACTTTCCAAATGGTTACAAGTTCACGGCGCATTTGGGTTTTTTTGAGTTTGGTTGCAAGAGCCTATACTAATTGTACCAGGTGTCGAGGCAACCCCTCATTCCAATCCACCCTCCTTGCTTGCTCATCTCCTTGATCCCTACCTTCAATTGTCCATACATGCTTGAGTTCCTGCAAAAGTCCATTGCTGAAGTTTTCCCTTCTATATGCAACTCTAGACACCCTCTTCCAGCTAAACTTTGAGCTAACACACAGACTTTCCAGCTAATTTATACAACTCTGCTGCAAATAAAACAGCTAACTTAACTTGATTTTCAAGAATTTATGCAGCTTCCACCTAAACCTACCTCTAGACACATTTCTGTACCTTAGAAACAAATCAAATCTCATTATTTTTGTTTGCGTGTATTTCCTGCCTTCCCTTTGTTGCCCAACTGTCTGCAGCACAGTTCCCCCCTCGTCTTACCAAACCTTCATTTGAAGCCATTTTCTTTGCTAGAATCAATTTACCACTGAAATTCTTCTCTACTGCCTCACCCCTAAATATGAAATGTTGGCAAAGGCAATGAGAGAAGATGTACATGTGCCTTTCTAACTGTACAATCAACTCACCTGTACAATTTTCCCCTATCCCTCTTTATAGTTCTGACTTGTTCATAGATTTCAACTTCTCTTTTTCCTAAAGGACTTAAATTATTTTTTTATGTGACTGAGTTTCTTCAACATTAAACTTGTATTTTGGTGTAGTAGTGATGTATGTTTATTAAAGAGTAGCAGAGAATCTGTTAATACGGAAGTGTTTGTACACTCATTTTCAGACTCTTGTCTGGAGAAGTACATTGGCACACACATATAATCAAACTCATCTCTGGTATAACGTGACACAGAATTTGGAGAAATTGCATCCATTTCCTTACCCACACTGATCTTTAACCACTTGAAAAAACATAGTGTTTGATTTGTTTTTAAGCACAAACATCAAAACAACAGCTCTAACTTTTCTTCTGGCAGAAATCAAGTGTAGCTAAGGCTTTTTAGAGCATCATAACACCAAGTTCAAATTAATCTGTCCACCCTCTTACCCACAATAATTTTTAAACCCTTTTGCGCTTACTGGAAGACTATCCTGCCAAAGAAAAACATCAAAACATAATGCAATGACTACACAGCCCATCAGTCTTACAGATGCTTCTGGGGATCTTTGGATGGAAGAAAATCAGCTATAATTTAATCTTACCCATGCCATGCCACATAATTCAGAGCTTTCCAGGAACTCTTAGCATGAGGTATATCAGAAATAGATTCCTAGATCTTAAACATATGTTAGAAACACTAAATTTAGGGAACTGATTTCCCACTCTGAAATCTGAGCTTCAACATTCACTGCCTTAACAAAGCCATGCTTGCTTAAACATATACTTTAAATTTAAAAATTAAAATATACATACGTCTATATTTTTGACAACAGTATGGTCTCCTGTACAATTTTCTCCTCTTCCCTGTTCACTTTATTTTCCCACCACATCAGAAAATACTTTATTCAAAGCCAGCCCAACCCTGGGAACTGACAGAAATATGGAAAGAAAATCTTTAGAAGTAGTAACTTGGGTTCACCAAGATGTATAGTTCATACATCCATCCCAGTTTGTGAGTAACCATCAGCAGTATCTGTGATGCACAGACCAACTCTTCTGTCCCAGCAATGTTTGCAGTATGAACTCGTGACTAGTCCATCCTAACAAGAGAGGCTTGTCTTGTATAGCTGTGGCCCACAGATGCCGCTGGGGTGTTCAGATAGAAAACCTGGGTTGTTTCACGGTGAGTTGTTTTCTTGTGCTTTTTTGTGGTTTTGTTTTGTTTTCTGGGTGGGTTGGTTGGTTTGGGTTGTTGTTGTTTTGTTTTGGTTTTGTTTTTTACCTCCAAGAAGAGCTCCAGAAACTGAGGTTTCTTAGATATAAAAACCAGATTCTTCAAGAGCATAGTGACCAGAAACAATTAATTCAGTTCATAAACAGCTAATAACACTTGCTTTGTTTCTACAAAAATCAGTCTGCTTTAGTCACAAAACAGGCTTGATAAAGAATATTTGTCCATATCCAGAACACTTAACTAATGAAAACAATTTTAAATGCTGGTTTTGTTAATTGGATTCCAATTTCCATCCAAATGTTGCCTGATGAAAATTAGAAGTTCAAAATTAACCAAGAAAATAAGAAAAGCATCATTCATTTTTTTTTAACAGAAATTGGAAAAAATGCATGAACCAAAGCAAATGGCAAACTACATACTTGTATAAATAGAAAGATATGTTCACTCTGTTAGCAAAGGATAGCTGTGGTGATACAGACTACACAAAGGCTTTCAGAAAAGTAACTAAAGTACATATGTAAAATTTGATAAGTCAACTTAAATCCAATTTCCTGATTGCTCATTTAATCACAATTGAAAACAGTGATCTAATGCAAAGATGTAAATTAATCTACCCCATTGGATGACACTAAGCAACTGCTGCTGCACACCATTAGCTATAACATGTTATAGTACTCCGACTCTTTCCTGGAGCAGCTTAAATACACCTCCTTCCATAGCTCCTGCAAGTCCCTGAGCACCAGCAATCCATCCTAGCCTGCCATCCATACCAACTACACTTTTTTTTTTTAGTTTTATCTTTAAATTCCCACCACCTCTACCCAAGTTACAGAATAATCTGTTCCTAAATCCTGTAAGGCCTGACAACTGCTTCCCTATTACACTGCTATCACCTGTAGCCCCTGCACTGCAGGTTGCATCAGAATGATCTCCTTCAATCCAACCAGACCCTGCAGCCCCTACGGGAGATTTTCATGGGAGAATAATTTCTCTCTGCTGCCACCTCTACCACCTTATAGTTAACTCTTAGCGAACCAGCTTAGCACAACCATCATTTCTTGGTTTCCACAGCCTCAGCAGGAGTGAGGTTCTTCCCCTCCTTGGACTATTGCCACATGTCCTTTAGCATAAGGGATGCTGCTCCACACCAGAGCTAGAAGCTGAGGATTCCCAGCCAAGAAAATCTGCAGTTTCATTCTTCTTTTTGCAACTCTTGCAAGGTTAAAAAGATCTGTACCCAACTGCCCTTAGGATACCTTTCTCTGCCAGCTCCTGGTGCATCAGTCCTCCAAACTGCCCAAAATCACACAAAAGGAGAGCTTTTCCTTTACCTGATAGACTGTCAGAAGGAAAAGCGTTCTTCCTCATCTCCTACTTGGGTAACAGCCAAGGCACAGCCAGGCAACTTTGAAAGCTCAAAGAAAGCTGTAATCCTCCAGATAAATGAGGTAGTAAAAAAAGTAGGTCCCAACTACTAGATCTGAGGGAGTGGACACTCTATTTAGGGAATGGTATTAAAACAAACAACCCAAAACAGAAAAAGAAATCTGAACAACAAACCAGAACACAAATCAATAAACAACAAAACCAATGGAGTTTTGCCTCCTCAGTTCTTCCCTATGATGACCCCTCGTCTTTTGCTTTCAGTGGGTGCTGCTGCTAGGTCAGTCCACAGCTCACACAGGCAGCATGAGTGTGTGATCCTACTCATTGAAGGGCTTGTAAGAGAGCATGTTTGTTATTTATGTCCCTCAAGTTAGTTTGAGCATTATTCTGTGTTTTTTTTCTGCAAGCCTGCTGACAGCACAAAATTTTTTCTAGTTGTATGTTTAAGTGTCTCCACAGACCCCTTGCCCCATCAAATGCATGTTGTTGGTAAATCCATGGCAACATTTAGGATAAGGCTATAAATCTCCAAAAACTTTGTACCCACCGAAGTAAATATGATTTTTATGCCAGAGATCAATGGGAGAAGAATCAGATCTTTGCTGGTTTCTAAGCCTGTTATGTTTCATGTTGCAAATTAATTACCTTAGTATGAGACATTTATTTTAAATCACAGTCACATCCATTCTAGTCAGCATCAGGTTTTTTAGTTGTGAGGGAAATAATTAAAAATCATTTTTAATGGAGAAGTCTCAGACTACATTTGTCTACCATTGAGCCTAGTGGGCTACTGGTGGTTTTTTTTAAAAAAATAAACAAATCCACTTTGTAAAGTAAACACGGACAGCAGGTAACTGCATTTAAAAGTCTCTATTCCCCCTTCCCAATTGCCATTGTCACCATCACCAAGACAAAGCAGACTTACAGGTGACTTAGTCTTCAGAATACCCCAAGTTTTTCAGGTAGTTAGGCACCATTTTATTCAAACTGTGTACCAGACACAAAGCCAAAATTTCAACCATGTTTTTGCAATGCACTGCGAAGAATTATCCTGGCCTACAGCTATATTAAATATTCTTATTTAGTAATAAAAACTTGCAGAAAGGGGAAATAAGCATTAAGCCAAGTATTCTTGAAGACAGTCTAGTAGGATTCAATGCATTAATAAGAAACAAGCTTTAGATAATCATGAAAGAAATCATACAGTATTCATTTTTCAATAACTAATGCTAGAAGTTTAAGCCTGTGTTGGAAACAAGAGGCTCATTAAGGACATCAAAGTCTTAGTAGATAGGTCTAACATGATTCACAGTCTTACAACATCCTTGCAAATACCTTGCATCACCATCTTGTACATCAGATGAAGCGGTGCTGCCAGCGTAGACTGACAACCTGTAGCCTGACCTCCCCCCCCCCCCCCGCAAGATTTTGGGGTTATTTTGACCAGGTTGAAGTCCATGATGGAAGCCTAAGGCTTTCTACCATATTCACTACCTGAAAAGCCAGGGCTACACTCAGAAGGCAATGGAATTCTTCACTGCTGAATTCAGTCTGTCAAGAAGCAATGCTTATTTTTAACTTCCATATGCACACCCTGAAGCATTGCCCATTTTCCCATGCACAAACAGTACAGCCACCACACACGGAGGGTTTCACCTTCACGTGAACCCCAGGTTAACACAAGATGCAGGAGCAAAAGGAAAGATTTCCAAGTATGGCAAGCAACTTCCCCATTTCAACATCATCCTTGCAACAACTTTCTAGTGTGGTCAGGAGCTCTCTTACCTTCCTATACTGTCTGGGTCCTGGACTGGGAACTTGTGTTCAGAGCAGAGCTCCCTTTTCCCCTGTAAGCATTACTGCTGCATCATTAAGAAACACATGTGACTAGATGCACCAAGAGCACAAACATTTCTGAGACACAGAACCCATGGCAAGGATATAAAGCAATACCTCTCTTCCCCTCAATTAGTCCCAGATACCCAGAAATTGTGTGTGAGCTGAGCTGGTCCTCTCCTCTTGGTTGAAAACCCAAGCAATGACTGCTGTCTGCATTCCCAGTTTGGAGATTACTGCGTTTAAACACCTGAATTTCAGACAGCAGGTTATTACACAGCAGTCAGTAGTGAGATGCTACTAAAGTCATTTCACTTACTAGTACTCACTCCACTTCTTGACTCTCAAATACAGGACTTTTGATCACCATTGCCTTCTGCCTGGCAAGCCATGGGATTCTCCTCAGACTACTAGAATTCACTAACAGGACCACACCTATCAGAAGTGTTTCCAACATGGAGTGCCTAGCTAGGAATAAGGGGGTAGAAATCAGAAGCAGAGAAGGAACATTTTCTGGCAGGCTGGTTATAAGGCATTTCACAAGCAGGAACTGGTCTGACATTTCTGAACATGGCACGAACTTTTTGTTTTTGGAAAATCTAACTGGCCACAATGCCAAAAAAAGCAATCTGCCACCTTTTATTCTGAATAGACAGCCAAAAGCAGAAATCAACATAAGGAACAGATTGTGAAACTACGTAAGCAGTAGTTTTGTTGGTCATTCACAAGCAGCAAACATAGGTATTTCCTGTTGCAACACTGTATGACCACCAAAACAGAAAGTATATGTGTAGAAACACTGACTTCAAAAATCATAGCTGTAACACAGGAGCCACATGGGTACTCCAAACTCATAGAAGTTGCCCATAAAAATCAGCAGCTTTGGAAGACACAAATACTCATCAGCTCTAGTTTGCAAAGACACTGCTCTCAGATTCCATGATAGCTGCCAGAGAAACAGGTTGTGTAAACACAAAGATCCCATTTTACCCATCATGTTTAACTAACAAACAAACAAGAGATGGAGCCAGATACAACAGAGCAAGGACTTGACCTACTTTTGCGTCTGGCCTGAAGGAGCTCAGTACACTCCAGTAACAAAATATTTGGCACCTCAAGCAATTAGACTTCCCATTTAGTTTAACATTCAGAAGGTGCTGAGCCTGGTACTTAGAGCCTGAGAACACAGATTACATCTCAAGGGAACACAGATTACATCTTCCCACAACAAGACTCTGTGAGCAGGGACAAACAAATTCTTATCCTTTTGTCCCAAGAAACTACAAATATCTCTACATTTATTCAAACCCGCAGAGAAGAAGCCATTTTTATTTTACAAATCATGGATTAGTAGTTAGCAAGTGATGTTATTTGCTGTATGACAAATTCAGAACTGTAAAAAAAAACTATTAAGAATAACTGGAGGCTTCAACACCTAAAAAAACTACCATAGACTTGCCAGATCTTTGTACGTCACATGGTGCCAATTCATTTTTGCTTCCCCCACTGGAGGGATGGTCCTTCTCCAGAGGCAGCATAGTTTGGTTGCTCCGGACATGGGGCCCTGCCAACACAGCATGGTAGGAACAGGAGAATTTCAAGGCAATGGGAGAACCAGCCATTTTTTCCGCAAGCCAGAACAATCTCATACTGTTATGCGCCATGGAGCAAATTTCTTAGCTGTCCAAAAAATGCATCGTTAATGAATTTAAAAAAATCAAGCATCAAGAAAGGTGTATTTCAAGGCACTGAGGTTACAATCTTCAAAAGAAGTCTAATTAGCAGGTAGATTTTTTTTTCAGACAATGCTATTTTCCTGTAGTGCCCTCCTCAAGATTTTGTGTGCTACACATGTAGAAAAACACATACAGAAAAACATTTTGTAAGAACACTGGCAAATCCTTCTTCACTTCCCAAAATCAGATCCTCTTTTGGCTGTAGGACAGCTCCTCACAAAATCATCTACTGCTTCACAAACTAGCCAAATTAGGGCAAAGGCACTAATGACTACACACATTATAGATGTACAAACGTTACTACCTTTGGGTAGGTGAAATATAACAGTTGCAAGAGCTAATCCTATCAAACCCAGACATCCAAAGGAGCCCAACTTGACCAAGTAAGAGTCAAAGTACCTGGAAACATAGGACAGTTTTTCCTCTTCCTTGTCTCTCTCTCTCATCTATGCTCAGGGCATCAAATGAAGGCCCTCAATGAAGCAATTTTTCATTTTAAATTACTTTTCTTTCCTGCCAAAAGCACAATACAGTTATTTCTTCTCTTACTTCTATGCAATATAGAAGATGTCTTCTTTACTATTATAAGAATATTACTGGAGAATAAAGAAAATCTTTCTCTTGACCACAACATCTTCTAAGGAGAAAGTTTTCCATTGTCATGTTCCTCACCTGCAACAAAAAGCTTCAAGAGATGGCAAAAAGAATAAAGGAAAGCAACCTGTCAGGCTAGCTGTACAAGTCTTTTTGTCATTATAAAAATGTGGTTGGATTTCTTGATTTTGTTTACCGTAGGAAGCTACCTTTTTCTTTTTTTTTCTTTCCTTCCCCCCCCTCCCTTCCTAGAAGCTTCTATGTATATCATGTAACCCAAAAATTAACTGTGAGGCTAAAGAAAAGGTTAGAAAGACTGCTTTTTGAAGGCAGAGCTTCAAAAAGCTGCAATGGATATGCAAAGAGACCAGCAGAGAAAGCAGTCCCACTGCAAATGAAGGAGTGTCTCTCCACCTTAGCTAACTTTCACAGGGCAGTTCAGCTGTGTCTTCCATGACCATACAGATGCAGGAGAGCAGCTGGTGTGAACACCTCTTGGAGAGGAAAGCTGTTTACTTCTCACCTTACTTTTAGTTTATCTGCCATGTGACAAAGAACTAATTCTGTGGCCCTGTTTCAGGACATTCAAGGGCAGGTCGTCTCCACAGGTTAGCCCTTCTTCCCCCATGCCCTTGGAATGCCAAATTTCAGACCCAAAGGCTACAAAAGAAATGCATTTTGATGTAAAATTAAACATGCAGAGTTCCAGTTATAAAAGGAAGTGTGCAACTCACTTAACCTCAGTTGCTGGGCCAGGCATATTTAAGTGTACACAGCTGAATCTTGAGATAAGGATTTCTTGTTTGTTTGTAGCTTTAAAACCTTCAGTGTTGCATGAGAACAAAATTCTATTCTTGAGAGAGTATATGCATATTCTCCCCACAGTTCAGAAAACACAAGCAACAACTCCATCAAAACAGCTTTGAGCAGTACAACACTACATCTGAAGCAGTTTGGCTGGGATACTTGTTAAAATATTTTTTGTGGCAACATGTCTTCTGAAAAATGTAGAGCATGGGGCACATTCACTTCTACTGTTCTCATACAAATCCCAGTGCTTTGTGCAGGTGCTCAGGTCATGACACTTGTTACGAGTGACGGTGGGCAGACTAGCAAAGCTCTTTGCAATTGTGTCAGAACTGCAACACACAGAAGCATTTAAGTGCAGAGCCAAGGAGAAAGATCTAAGGGTAAACAAAGTGGTGGTTTCTCCAAGCCCCAAAGCAGCTGGACAAGACAATAGTTACAAATAGGCACAGAAAAGCTACTGGTCCTTAGTCACACAAGGACATACATCAATCAAAAAAAAAGTTTGATCATGACATCAAGATCATAAGAATAAAATCATGCCCATTTGACAGCAAAAAGAATTTTTAATGCCTAATTTTTTATTCATCTTACTTTTTGCTCAAACCTTAAAACATTTCAGTGATTCCTAATGTTCCGCTTTGTCATTTAGGAGTCTAGAGAAATCTAAACAGATCTTGGATCTTTGCAAAGAGAGAAAAAAACTCAGGAACTGAAACACAATATACAATTAAATTGCATCCCTTTCAAGGGACTGCACAAAATAAGTGCTTTAACAGGAAAACAGAGTTTGGACTTTGCAAATAAATTATACAATTGCAATATCAAGAATTGTTGCTAGCAATAGGTAAAAATACAAAAATAAAAAGGATGGTTAGCCTGCACTACATGTCACTAGATGTGGTGCTCAGACACTGTTAGCCACATGCAATGGACATGTGCACACATGCATGTTTGTATCTGTAAACAGAAAAGTACCAAGGGCAACTTGTGCCTTCCTGTGTGGACTCTAATGCCAGGACAGAGTAAAGCAACACCCAGATTCTTTGTGAGACAGAAACTGCATCTTATTAGATTAGATGAGGCTTTGGGGTTTTACACCAGTGTGAACCATGATGGAGCTGGACATTAGGGAGTAAGCTCTCAGTCACATGGAAGTCATTCTCCTGAATGCGGCCCAGTCCAAGGAGCTAAATGCAAACTAGTGTTTGATGACATCTCCATCTCCTAAGTTTGTGACACCAGACTGCCCCAGAAGGATCTGAAGATCAGTGTGTATGCTTTGTCAAACATACTGTAAAGGTTTACATGAGGAGGGATTGGATGAAGCATCACACAGTAACACAGCTAAACCCACATTAAGGCAGCTAAAACCGACTATTCAATCCCAAGCTCCTGAATACTCAGTTTAAGAATACCTGGCTCCAGCTCTCTGTATGGTTGTTCAGGCCTGTCACTAAAGCATAACAAAATCCTAGATCTGTCTACTATGTAGGTTTTTCCTCTTTAGACCCATACAAAAAAGCAGCAGAAGAAACGCAACAGATACTTGTTGCAATAATTAAGATGGCACCTCTTTTTCTTTGCTAACAAGTCCTACAGAGGGTCATAGTAACACCTTGTCTCTGGAAAATAGCACCTATGAAGGACCATGCCATATGGGAACTCTGCTGCAAATGCCCAAAGTTCACCCAACTATCTCTTCCAACTCAAGAGACAGCCACTTGTAAATCCCTCCGCCTGAGGTGAATAAAGGGTCCATACAAAGATATTACAACAAAAGCTTCATAAAAACCTTCAGGCACATCACAGTGGAGTCTCAAGGCTCACTATATGGTTTATAAGCACACAAACAGACTTAAATGACATTTGGATGCCAAGAGGCCCCTGATGATGGTGTAGCTGAAATTGCTGGGGAACACACTTTTGCTCAATCAAACAAACAGGAGACAGGGAAAAGCCACCCATGTCCAGTCCTGAGAAGGCAGAAAAATTTGCATTACACAAAAAGAAGCAAGACAGCAGCAGGATACTCCTCATTATACCCCGATGCCAGCAGTGTTTTCAGAAAGGATTTCCAGTTGACTGAAAGGGATATCCTCAATGTCAGCTAACCAGTGCTCCCAAGCATAAAAGGACATCCACTCAAAAAAAGGCTAAAGGCTTGCTCGAAGCTTTTGCCAAAACAAGGAATTTTGTAGCAAATAACTCGTAGGTAAACGGACAGTCTCTTTGTGAGTTCTTCATTAATGTTTCTACTGAGACCTACTTTCCCTGAAGCCTCTTTTAGTCACAGATTTTATCTCAATTTTTTTAAAATCCCTCATGAGCTTCCCTAAGTCTCCCTCCATGTTTACTTTGAGCCTTTCAATTTGTTTCGATTTCTCCTTCAAAATACAGCTGGACACTTTTCCCCCCCTTTTACTACTTCTGTATGCCCCAATAAACTATTTAATCAGTGTCTGAAAAATTATTCTACTAGAGGAAAAAAAAAATAGAGGAGGGTAAAACTCAATTACAGAAAGTGAATTCATGCACAAAGAAGATTTAAAAGTCTTCAAAATGGAAGGTTTGTTTTCTAAATAACTGCATCCATTAAAAGAATAGACTTGCACTTTTCCTTGTTTTCTCTCCCCAGAGAGGGACAGGCACTCCAAGGAATCTGATGGGCTGACTTGCCTGAAACCCACAGATTCCCCTGCTCTTTTCCAAATATGGTCACACAAGTACAAAAAGGTGAGATAGTTTCAATTGTTCATGTTCAATTGTTCAAATTGTCTATTTGTTTTAGAAGCCCTTAGTATTGGTTCAGAGGCTGTATTAATACCACCTCCAACCTCCACAAAAGCTGTCAGAGTTTATCCTCCAAATCTGTGAGTTTATCCCTTCTTTTTGCACATTAGTTTGTCACACATCTGGACTGTATGGAACAAGAGCTTTTTCAGAGGACTGAGCATGAACAGAAGCAAGAGAGTTCAGACAGTGTGGTCCTTCCAGCTGCAAAGTTTTTATGCTTTTACACAAGGACACTTGTTTCTTGAAGCCTTTTTCCAGATGTTGCCACTATCCTATTTCCAGAAACCTGGAAACTGCCAGAGATCTCAGCAGGCCAAAAAAGGTGCAACTGGCGGGATAAAGGTGCACTAGCAACAGAGGGACAGACAGGAGTAATCACCAAATTCAGCATTATTTAGGTGCATATTTAAAGCAAAAGCAAAAAGAATCACAACAGAGGGAAAAAGTGGGAAAGAAATGAAAATAAACCAAGTGATGAACAGAACTGTGGGCTTACAGTATGCATCTCAAGAATAGCAAAGTAGTTTGCAAATCTGAAGTAAAAAGAAAGGAAAAGCCACATTTTTAATTACCTCTAAAGAAAGTTATATACTGTTAACAAACCACATCCAGTTTCTCTTTAGAAAAGTAGAAATATATTGAGGCAATCCATTAACAGAGATGGCATTTTATGTAATACAATGAAGCAGAAACATGTAGTTTAGTTTAGTACGCCAGTCTAATCGAAGTGGAAGACTGGGAGAATTTGTCATAGATAGATTCTACTACTTCATAGATAGGTTCTACTACTAACAGTAAAATAACTGAATATAAACATATTTCCATTGTAGTTTCCATTGAAGCACTTCTTTCTGATAAAGCCACTATTATACTCAATGTAGTTCATAATACATTTATAACACCAAAGCTGTTCATTCCCACAAACAATGCCATGAGTGTGGAATTTTTCCTGTTCCTTGCAGAGTTTTTTTTCTTGGTTTCTTCCTCTGGGAAAAATATTTAGGCATCAAATACCCTTTAGTGCAATGTAACTTGATAAAAGCTCAGTGTGCTGTGCTGCATTTTCACTTTTCTAGTTTATGAGGAGTCTCATACTTAGCTCTCTAGATGTCACTGTTGGGCAGAGAAGAGGATGAAATCAACCACATCAGAGTTTGTAAAGCTCTCTCATCCACTTGTTGGAGTTGCTTTGAAAATTCTCCTTTCATTGAGTTGCTAACAATCAACACCAGAAACAGGGAAAAGATGAAAAATCACCCTCTCTGAGTAATGAAGTTGTCTTTTCTTGCATAGCACAGCACCATCTCAGTTCCAGAAATACTCTGGAGCTTTCTAATATAACAAATTATCTTCTGCTTCATAGCAAAAAACCTCATTTATGATTACTAATCAGAACTGAATTTGAGTAAGATTCTATTGAACTTTTTCCACATATTTATTAGAGAGTAAAGTGGCAAGTAAATCACAGCTTTCTGGAGATTAATTAATGTAATTTAAATCCTATATATTTAGCAGTACTGCATTTCAGTAGGGCTTGTACATATATAAAACTTCTAGATTAAAACAAACATTTTAGCTACATATAGATTCCCAATTTATGTAGAGGGATAATTTCCTTTTCTTCCATATCAACACGAATAAACTTGCAGAATGACATTACTAATTCCAAATTTCATCATTTTTTAAAATCTATTTTATATGAGATTCTTCTCTATAGTAATTCAGGTTCTCTATAAAATAGGATCTAACACTACTGCAAGAAACACTCTTTACTGGTTTCACTGACCATTGCACTAAATGAGCAGTGAGTGCCTGCTCCCAACTGCAGCCACATCAAATGTTTTCAGTGTGAAAGCAGGAAGACAGACAACAGTTCATAAACTGACAGAACACAGTTACCAAAACACCATTCCCAGGTTTTTCAGGTAATTTTGCAAAAGACACAGCAATCTGCTTAGTTTTTAACAGCAGCATTGTACAGATAGTATCACCATCCACCAAGACCATCCAAAATCAATTTCCCTTACCCCAAATGGTGGATATGAAGCAGCAGCAGCAGCAGAGGCAACACTCACTGCAGGAGGTGGTATTCCTGAAGAGGAAGGTGGGAACAGACCCAAGGCATTCAGATTTAATCCAGGAATTAAATGTGCTTGAAGCTGCAATGGCAGAAGAGTTATTTAAGATTTACAGTCCTGGTTATTAACTTTAATAAAATCCTAGTTGGCATAGGTTATTAACCTTTTGGGAAGCTATTTAAAAAAAAAAATCCAACTCCATTACCCCAAGGACTCTTTCAAACCTATTTCCCAGATATACGCACAGACCAGTAACATTAAAAACACATAGTAGGAAAGGCAGCTGCGAATCACTTGCTACAACTTAACCAGCAAAAGATAATTCAAAATTTATGCTAAGACATTTGGATAATAGTACAATTTACTTTGAGTGAACAATTATCAGAAAAATAATAGGTTTGGCCCTATACTAAAATGACTGTCCTGTGGAAACAGAAAAAGATCATGCACAAACTATGACTTTTCATACACTGGGACATAGATACACGGCACTACAACCCCATCCTCCCTCCCCTGTCCTTTCCCTCCCATGCCTTGCAAAAGATGAAGAGACATAGGCCCAGCATTTGCTGGGAAAGGATCAGCTGTAAATTTGCGTGTCCCTTGTTTGACCACACCTGAGAAAAGTGGCAGCATCATGTGGTAGGAAGCATTCATTGTCAGTGGTATGAAACTGTTCAGTACCCTTTTCCAGATTATTGCCCAGTAACATGAACATGCTTTAGAAATGCCTCAGACAGGGACAAACATCATCTCAGGCCATTAAGATAAGTCAATCAGGAGACACCAAAACCCCCTAAAATTTGACCAACTCAAAATCTACCTTAATAATCACTACAAACTAAACTCGAAATCTATACAGTAACAGAGGTAGGTTTTAGCTTTCCACACCTTTGCCAAACAGCAATGCAGTCTCTAGCTCACCCCATGTTCCTGCTTGCTATATGAAACAAAAATGCACCGCAATACAATAGTTCATGTCCTCAAGTGCAGGTTATGTCCTACAATTTGCTTAACGTGGGAGGCAGGGAGCAAAAGCAGGAAGTGTCAGTAGGAAAACCATAAACAACAGACATTTCTAGAAAGTTGGTACTACCATAAACTGAAAAAATATATCCAGTCTAATTCTAGACCGTAAGATTTGGATACACATGCACAAAAAGCTCTTTATAACTTATCAAAAGTCTCAGTCGTTTCTCAACACGCATTAGTAATACTTTGGCAAACTAATGAGGTATGTTGTTTTCATTACATAATCTCCAATCTCCAATAGCTAAATGTCTTTATCATCAATATAGAAAAAACTTAATAAAGCCTTCTTAAATTAAATAATTGAAAACAGGAGAGATCCTTCTTCCATACATTGTTATGCTTTTTACATGAAGAAACTGAACCACTACGTTAAAAACATGCAAACTAGAGCACATAAACCACAACAGCACAAACACACCTTCCTTCAGGGTTTTGCAACAAGAAAAAAGTGAAATGCTCATTCATTTCCTCAATCTGAATCAAGTTCTCAGTTGCCTCACTCAAAACTAACAAGAGAAAGCCTTCAGTAAAATAGCACACATATATAAATAAATAAGCACATGCCTACCCCTCCTTCCCCAGTTAATAGAAGAGTCAACAGAGGCTGCAACAGAAAAATTTTGATGTTACAAAAAACCCCCAAAAATCACTAGGAGAACAGTGGGACAGGACACAGACTGCCCAGAGACACTGTGGGCTTTCTATCCATGGTGATGTTCAAGAGGAGACAAGCCCTGCACAACTTCGTTTAAATTTTAAGTGGGGCCTGTAGTGAACAAATCCCCTGTTGGGCCAGGTGATGTCCAGGGGTCCCTCACACCTGAATCTTTCTATGGTTCTAGTTTCAGAAAGAGCCCATGCCATAAGAAAACTCACATTCATAGCAGCAATGTCATTTTCATAGGACTCCCTGATTTTCTTCATAATTTCTTCCTCAGCCTTGGCACATGTTTCAATACTGCCTTTAACTGTAATGGTCCTTTCCGGATTATAGAGTGTCAAGTCCTGCAATCTGCAAATGACACAGAAGCACAGTTATTTAGGAAACAAAAGAGGGGTAATCCAGGTTTATCAGTCAAATGCAATGCCGTCTGAGCATGTCAAGTTTGCTCTCCAAAGAGCCATAGAACCAATTCATACCAGGGCTCAAATACAGTCCTCAGAGAATTGGGAGAAACTCTATTGTCATAGGAAACACAAGGTAAATTGCCACAGCAAAGTTTGGCATCAGATAGTTGAGATTGCTTAGGTGCTATGCCAAATGGAAACCATCACGCTGCGTAGGAACACAAGGTGCAGAGCAGTGCGGCAACATTTTGCATCACACGCCACACCAGCCCTACCAACAGGGAGGGTTTCAGACACAAACACAGATCATAAGAAACTTTCTTTCTGTTTGTTTCCATGAGAACTATAGTGTATTCCTTAAGGATGGAGGGGCAAAAAGCCCAACCCCCAGGGAAACTGCAGGAGAGACTCCAAATACTCAAAATGGGAAAAAGAAAAGCTGTGTGCAAGTCAACATTTGCTGCGAATCACTAATAACTCCTCTGGGAAAACAAAAGGGTGTCAGCATTAAATGGGTGCTTTATTTGGTAACAAATGCTAACCTACCATAGTAGGTTTCCATGGTAAAATAGAATAAACAAACTGGGAAGCCATGGCATACCCATGTGCTGAGAAATGGTGGAAAAGTGGTGAAGACAAAGTGCAGAGCAAGCAGGAGTGAGGAAGCCCATGATAGAAAGCAGAGAGGAAGCAGCATGCAAGACTTTGCTTTCTTGCACAGCAGGCAGCGTAGCAAACCGCGTGTCTTAGTTAAGCAGTGGGAAGTACAAAATGCATCCACAAAGCAGTCTAAGTTTCCAATGAACAAGCACCAAGTTACTGCCTCAAGAAGGAAAATGAAGGAAAACACCCCAAAGAAGAGAAACACTTTCCCAAACCAGGTGCCTTACTGTAAATTTATGGACAAGCTAACAAAAAAAGTCTAAATGAAGAGATCAGGAGAAAGACTAATTAGATAGAGCAAAAGCAGTGAGCATACATGCTCTTTTATGTACCAGGAATTTCATGGGGTTATTTCAGGCATAGGATGACAAATATAATCTTGAGGCCAAGATTTTAGTGCAAATAAACCATTAACTTGATAAATTAAAAAATACGCTGTGAGTGTTTACAGACAATGTGTTATTTATGTCATCATCAATAAAGACAAGTTGATTTCACACAATGGGGACCATTATCCCATTTAGACTGTACACTTTTTTCCCCTTTAAGCAATAGCATTAACAGTCTGTGTACTGTTTGCAAACAAAATATTTATGCCAGCACATTTAAGATAGCATGCTGGCCTTACATAATCTATCCTTGAAATACACATTTGGTTTGTTTCTCTTCCTCACACTAATTCCATAAGCACTTATACACCTTTAAGGAAGGCCTCAGGTTCTTTCACCCCAATTTGATTTTCTCTTTTTGAGGAGCCACATTGACTCCCAACTTTGTCCTCATTTGAGCTATTTTCTGCTGTACTTTTTTTGTCTTCTGCATGCATTCACACGCCTTCATACATTTTCATGTGTCTTGCAAACTTTTTCCCTTTCCTACAGTCTATAAGCCTCATTCTCACCCTTTCTGGCTAAAACCAAATCCAAGATGCCCTCAAATGCTTGAAAGTTCATGCCAGAGTATTCGTTATTCAGAACAGGAGGTTCTCTGAAAATATTACCCCAGGGTAAAACTACTATCGATTGCCAAGCTTCTAGAGAGATGTTGATCTCATCAGTGATTTGCAGATTTCCAGTAAAGGTGAAAACTTGTTTAATCTCAGCTAAATTTGAACAGGTTTCTGATGCTTTCACAAACTCATAGACTAAAAAACTATTACTTTGAAACAGACTAGCCAGTGTATCACAGTTTGACTGCTAGTGGTCAAGAGGGACACAACTGCTACTAAAAGTACTCCTTCCAGTATTCATGTTCATTTCCTTCCCTCTGGTGCAAAAATTCACTACATATCAGTAACTGCAGCATCACTAATTTCACTCATTTTTGCACATAGCTCAGAACTGACCCAAGTTTATAGTTTCAAACACTCATTACATACAGTATAAAATGTTAGAAACAACCAACAGTTAAAATATGGTCTTACACAGGCTCCGCATAGCTTATGTTATTTTTAGGCTTGCTCTTGACTGAGTTTACAATGAAGACTCACTATTTACATAAAATTTAACTGAGCTTAAGTAACAGTTTCATCCACAGGATGGAAAGGCCTATGAAGGGCTGTTATCTCAGTCTTCAACACACAATATTTTTCTAAGAACTCTACCTGAATGTACTGCAGCAGCATTACTACTGTTGGAGACCTCTCACCAAAAGATTAGGCTACTAAAAACTTACGGAGATATCGTGATTTTAGTGTCTGTGTCCTGTTCAATTTTCTTCAGGTTTCTTCCTTCTTTGCCAATAAGTCGGCCAACGAAGTTGTTGTGTGCCAATATCTTCAAGGGAATTTCTTCTGTACTGTAATGGAAGTTATACCCAGTGAGACTTTTGGAGACCGGAGCACAAGTTTTTATGTGTGTTATGGATAAACTTAATTTTCATAGAAATATCCCCAGCTCCCACTCACTAACACACAAGTTTACACTAGATGCAGAACAAGTCCAGATGCAATGGACTTTTCAGAACTATCACCCAGTGCTTCATTGTAACACACCTTGAGCTAAATGAAACTCATACTGAGGCAGCAAGAGCTGTTGGGAAGAAAGGATATCTTAAAGCTTGCAGTGAGAGCTCACAACCTATTATGCTCTCTCTAACTAAAAAGTATCAGTTGCTCAAGAAACTTCTGAATTTGCTCCAGTTCATCTCAAAATCACAGCCAATGTCTGACACAGTAGATGTGTGCTGGGGCTAATTAAGCAACTAGACTGTCTTGAAAGGTAAAATGTCTTAGTTCTTTTACCTATTTAGAAATGGGTAACAGCAACGAAGATTCATTGGTTAACAGTTTTTAAAGACTATATCTTTAAATGAAGTCAATGAGAACTCAGCATTTTTAATGCTTCTACAATGAAATGCCTTTTACTCACAATTTAGTGTCTTGAGCTTCCTTTTGCATGATCTCCATAATAATTTTACAAGCCGTTGAGCAGCCTTCAGGAGTTGAGTGGATGGTAATTGGTTTCTCAGCAGCACCTGCATTCTCTTTACGATGAATATCAATTCTTGAAAGAAAGAAAAACACTAACTGTAACCATGTGGTCTATAGTAACCCTTTTGTATTTCCAAGTCTTATAAAATTAATTTATTTTGAGCTATTGGTGACTACATTTAAGTAGTTTCATTTTGAAAAGTTAACTAGTTAAATATATCCTAAATACTAATATTTGTGTGTTATAAAGAGCCTCTACTGTCCTGATTTTACCAGCTAAACCTTATCTTTGTGGACACAGGGATCTTATTTTCTCAGTACACTCCCATCAAGATATGCAGGGGAGTTGTTAGGTAGACAGTCTGTGATAAACCACTGCAGACAACATCTCATCAAGATTTCCCAGTGCTCCACCACCAGCTCCCTTGCTTGACCAAGAATGACTGTGCAGCTATGAGACAGTCAGGCTTTTTTCCCATCTTGTCTTTAATTAGCTCAGCAGCAGAGTTTCCCAGCGCTCCTCTGCTAGCAAGTAGCATCATAGCACCCCTTAACCCACCAAGAGGTTATCAGGGCTATCACCCCACAGTACTTGCATCCATCCTCAAGATTAGTTTCTTACACTTTTTCATCCTGGATTTTGTCCTGACATTACCTTTCCTCTAGCTCCAGCTTCTATCACCGTAAAACTACTAGCCTTGGTCTACACCATAGTTTATGTAGCTCTAGGAATTTAAAAAAAATTAAGTATGGCCTGCATAAAGACAATGCCTGGGATATTACTGGTCCTCTGCCAGTAACTGCAGGTCATATATTCTTTCCATCTCTGTTTTTTCCTTCTGCCCCTCTTCCCCAAATCATAGCTGTTTCCAAACTGAAACAACAATGCTGCTTTTCAATGAGGCTCTTTACTCTTGCAGTTCTTTCTGGTGCTGAACATCCATTTTGTTTCACAATGAAGCATTTTCCAAGAAACCCATGGCAATCCTTGGTAGAACTGGAAGCAGATGAAATTTCTTTTTTTTATCCCCAAATCAATGAAAACATCATTCTTGATGTCGCATATCTGTGAAGTTAGCAACCTGCAATTATTTCTACTCCATCCACCCTTCTAAGAGATAAAGCTTTCCTATGTTAATTTTCCAGGATTTTTATAGTCAGAGAATTAGATGTTTTAGATATCATCTGAAAAATTGGTTTCCCATAGGCAAAGTACAGCCAAGTCTTGTCAGGACACCACAAATCTCTTAAACCTGTGCTGCTAAACACACTAAATAGTCTTCTGAGTTACAACATGTTAATAAGAAGTTGGAAGGAGCATCATGATAATCCTGAGTTTGGGGTGGGGAGGTGAGGGGAAACCTGTTTGTTAGGAGTTGGGGTGTAATTAGAGAGGGCTCCCTTATCCTCATTAGCTACTCAAAACCGAAGCTGCCACCTGCCCCATACCCCTCACACACAGCTTATTTCCACATCCCACCTGCTGCAGCTACAGAACTGGGGGCTCCTACCAGTCTATTGCTGAATGAAGCATCTTAGCACTCTGCTTTTAGGGGTATCCTGGAAAAAGTCTTGGAATAGGGACACCACCTCCCTCTGCAATGAGCTCTTCCTTGTGGGTAGGGATTTAACATGCACTGGAAACAATCTCCTCCAGTGTCTCCAGACCCCAGTGCTCTAAGCTTCTTAAGTCACTTAGCAGCTTGCTTTTTGCCTCCTGTGCATTTCCTTAATCTTTGTTTTGGTGTGGTCTGCAACTTGATAGCAACAAATCTGTTCTCCAGAAATAGAAGGGGTTGAGGTGAAAGAAGTAGTGAGGGGAGATAAGAAGGGGTTTTGTTGTTTGGCTTTTTCCCCCCATCCTCTTGAATTGATAACATTTACAAATCCTAAGAATGCCCTAAATAAAATGAAAGCTAGACTAAACACTTGAAGACTTGGATATGTCAGCACACGGACTGTATGCCCTACAGACCAACATAGAACAGCTCTTTCAGTTTCACTTTCTGTGCTAGAACAGTACTAGTAAAACTCTCCAACAAAGTACTATCCTGCTAGCACTGCTTAGTTTCCCTCTTAAAAAGGGAGAAACAAGTCAACTAGCATTTGAACATATGCCAGGGACAGAATCCAGCCTTTAAATAAATCTTGCAAAACATTCTGTTCACCATCATCTTCATTTACTGTCTGACCACACAGGTTAGTTTGTGAAGTTTTACAAATTCCTCTTTACCTGAGCAATGAGAACACAATATTAAAGCTATTAATAACAGCTTTGTAAAGTAACTTACTTGGACTGTGTCTGCTTTGTAATGTTTCTGATTGTTGCTCCTTCTTTCCCAATAATGGCTCCTACAAACTGTGTGGGAACCAGCATCCGTAGAGGAACGTCCGACTGTGGTTTCTGCCTTGTGGTTGCACCAGGTGACCCTTGCCTAGGAGGACCCCTCTGCCCAAATCCACGTCTTCCCTGGGGATGTTGTTGTGGAGGTTGCTGGGCTGCCATTTCATCAGGGATGTATGCAACTTTCAAGGAATAGTTTTCAAGCTGAAACCCATTCAGTTTTTCTATTGCTCTGTTTATTTGCAAAGAGGAGGAGAAAGGAGATTAAAAAAAACCCCGCAATCACATGCAGGGCCTTATGAAATGACAAGTCATTCAGATACAGACTTCTGCTCCTTCTGAACTGCACAGTGAGGCTAGAAACTGCTTCTAAGATGAAAAGTTACATTTTAAATTCTTCAGCCAAGATTCTGATTACACAAAGTCACCATATTAAGAACTACAAGTTAGTTCTTGCTTGCTCGGGGCTTTCAAGCACTTTAAAGGTTTTGCTGGTCCAACCCTATCAGCAAAACCTCACAGGAGACAGAGCTTATACACTCAAAAGCATTCTTTTGCCTGATTTAATTTAAATCAATTTCCCAAATAGAATTAAAGCTGCACCAGAGGGAAAACTTTTTAGCTGCTATCACAGCACCTTCATTAGGGTTTTTGACAGTGTAGCTATTTGGCTGTAGTTTTTGCAATAACTGATACAGCTGTGACAGAAAAGAAAAAAAATTGCATACATTTGAAAAAGACAACACCTTGTTCATTCTCAGCAGGAAAGGAAGCATTCAAAGCCAGTCAATGGCATCGGAAACACCACTTAGCAGACCACAACAGCACCTTGCAACTTGCTAGCTAGTCATGTTAAGTAGGTTTAAAACTTAGAAAATTAAAGCCCATGCATAAGTTAAACTCTCCATAGATACAAAGTTGTCAGAAGGCATTTAAATGGTGTTTCAAGTTCTCTTGTTCTTTTATTTAAACATTACAGAGGGATACTGCCCAAATGTACACAGCCCACCACACGGTGGTGGGTCCATCACACCGAATAGCCTTTTGGTTGCTCAGCATTCCCTCTGCCCAGTCCCTCTCTCTAACCAAGGTGGGGACGAATCTGCAAGCCAGACTGACCTGATGGTGGTCTACTTTTCACAGGGGGAACACAACTGAACTTGAAAACTTATTCTGGAGAGTAGAATACCTTCCACTCACAGAGTAGAGTCAATACAACTAAAAGTCCAGCCAACAGCAGGAGTAACTAAGATACATGTAACACACTATGGCATTAGTGGTATAAAAAAAAATCAACACATCTGCCCAAGAAAGAAATTTCAAAATCTTGCTACAAAAGGTATTACTATTCAGATTATGTGTGATATATTGATCACAGGAATATGCATTTGTTTGGGGTAGATTAAAAATGCCAGTTTTAATCTTGGACCAATGATTACCAACAGATTTTCTTTAAAGATAAAATTTAAATTAAAAGCAGTAATGTGAGAAAGGGGGTTTCCATCTCAAAGAAAAGTTTCAATGAACATATGCTCTGGAGCAAGGCCTGTGACTTTCAGAAACTTAACCCAGTCCCTCCATTCACACATACTTACAGGAAGTTGCTGCCTGTTTACCAAACACACAGCCTTTGCAACACTTTTGCTCCTGCCTCTACTACAGAGATTATGGATGGTGCTAAGCCAATTGCCTCCATTTTCAAGGGTAGCCAGTGAAAAGTACTATTTGTCTCCGAGGTATCCTATTTGACAGCCTGGGTCTCTAGTAGCTGTTGAAGCCAAGCAGCAGCTTTGCAGATAAGTGGGATTTGAGTACTGAGGGTAACAACATGCCCCTCATCTCCCTGGGGTCGAACCGGCATCCTCAAAGTACTCCTGTCAGGCAGTAAAGAGCTTATGTGAAAACAAGTAATTTGTGTCTTTGGAACGGTATTTAATAAGGGCTGGTAATAAATAAGGCCCAAGGCAATACCAATGAACAAAGAAAGCAAAATATTGAATAACTGATCACTGCTCATTAAATACTTCTGTTAACCAAATGAAACACAGGTCCTTTGGGAATTGGGCAGGAGAATAATTACTCCCATAACAGAAGAATCCCTTGCAGCATATGAAAACTGAGCTGGATTAAACTTTTGAGAGGCTATTTCAGAGCTGATGTTTCTTAACTTTTACTCCGTGGACTCTGAAGAGCATTTTATTACACAATAAAATATGTTTACAAAACACAAAACTTGTGTTTCTCTGATTTCTCTCTCAATTTTAGTTTCTGGGTAGATTACCAATGCCTGAAAGGCATTTCACTGAAGTTTCTCTCTCTCTCTGGACGTTCTGTCTGGGAAAGGGGTCTGGACCTTTCCTTTTACTATAACCTGAACATACCGAATTCTTGTTGGTTGCAAATACCAGAGACCTCTGTTTCTGGGTTGAGCTTTACTGAAATCAGCTGAAAAGCTGAATTGCTACCAGAGAGGAAACAGCACTACCAGGGAAACTACAGCTACCAGTTGCACAAGACCTGTTTCTTTTGGAATCAGACCACAAGATGTTGGAGAGATGAACACCAACAATTTTGTGAACGCGCAGGTAGGCTCCAGGTTGATATCCATCCCAACTCGCTCCCTTTCACTTTCATTTGACAAGTTCAGACACAGCTTGTTTTTCCTCAAAATGCGTCAGTCTTCCCTGGCTTTAAAGCATCCTTGACCAAAATCCCAGCCATAATATAAAACCTTACATTAAGTCAATGCATGAGAATTCTCACTGTTCCTTAGAAGTGGTATGGGAGGAAAAGACTAGGCTTTTTGTTTGCAACCAAGCTACATACCTATCATGTTTTCACAACAAACACTTCACAGCAATAACTAGCATGTACATACATATATATATTTCTACATGCAACATCCTTTTCCTGGGAAAAAATGTTGGAATTTTTCTACTTCATAAAAGTTTATAAATTATTAAATGGTTCCATATGACTATAAGTGTCTTACATTCAATGCAAACTGAGAAAAGTTCATTTGACATTGTGGAAAACCAATTATGTCAGCAGTGAACAATCCCTGGCCACCAAAGCCATATGATGACATGGAAAAATAACATATTAATTCACCCTGTGAGTCACAGAGTTCTTCATATTTAATAGGCTGACTGGTTTTTTAATCTGACTTGTTCAAGCAATGAGAAGTCAGAAGAAGAGTCAGTAATTAAATGCTGCTCTCTCAAGCTTTCTGAATGTCTGGGGTAGGTGGTCCCATATTCTGCAGTGATTTGGGCACACAGCGGAATGCCAAGGTAACTGATGTTCAGTGGATGCACCACATACACTGCTCTGCTGCATTTCTTACACAAGACACAACCTCAGCTTTTGAAAGGTTGTTGAGCCTGGCCTTCACGTTCCAGTATTTGACAATCTTCACTAGGTTTTAAAAGTATTGTCATACACCTTTCTTTAGCTGTTCTGAATTAATTTTAAATCAATTTTATGGCACAAAATATAGGGGTGGAATTAAGCAATATGATGACTCAGCAGCCCTTCAGGGCCATAAACCCCTCAATTTTAGAGACATCTAGGCACTGCTTCAGGGGTTGGGGGGGAAAGACGCAGAAGAAAAAGCAAGTGACTGGTTCTTCACAGGACTAGAACCATCTGTTTCAGTCAAAGATATCATCATTGCTGTGGTCCACCAAATACACTTTAAATGCAGCTCCTTTTGTGCAGCACATACTTGCATTGACCAACCACCTTGGAAACTGAAGTCCAAACCAAAACACCACCACTTCTGCCTTCCCACAAACATTCTTCCTTCCCAAACAGGTTAGGGGGTGGGGGGAGTCGTCTCCTTCCATGACCACAAGTTAATACAGACCATACAGATTACCTCTGACAGAAAGCACTGCTGGTACCTACTGAAACAACCCACAAACCATCTTTTACACAAAAGCTAAAAGCCTTAGAGTCACTTAATGAGGACAACAATAGAGAAAAATTCAGTAAACTGCCTCATTAAGAAGTGCTCTCCTCCCCCAAAACATCTTTAAAATTTTATATTTAGTAGAAATGCAAAATGTTTCCATTTCATATACCAACAAGACCTGGTACACAGAAATCTCTTGGAGTAGTTGGGAATTTTTTAATAAAACAAATTCGTTAAGAGACTGCAGTGACTACTGCCTATGCATTGATAAAATGAATAACAGCCTGACTTATGTTCACGTAACACCTGCTCAAAAACAAGAGAATCCCTATATAAAAATGAAACCTTTAAACAAATATTTTGTAAATTCATCACTTGAGTTTTTTCCATTAAAATGACATCTCACTGCTATCTTCTCATGAGCTCCCTAAGAGAGGGTGCTTGCCCATCATTCTCCCTTCTGATGCTAGTGGAGGTTAAACATCCTGGAAAAGTGATTAGAGTAAAAGCACTGAGTCTTGTACTAGAAATCATTCTTCCACTGATAGCATGATGGCACTAAGCACTGGATTGAGAACATATTTCACTCCCACATGCAGTTTGTATGTACATCACCTTCCTCTTTTCTTCCCTGAACAGATACATTTGCATATGAGAAGACAGATATACATGGCAAATTTTCTTTGACTCACCTTTTTTTACATTAAATAAAAATAGTTTTAATTTGTACTTCTGAAAACAAAAATAAATCTATGCTTATAATCATACATCACTGAATTTTCAGTATTATTGTTCCTATGGCAACATTAAACCTGACCCACAACGGCACATAAAAGTATTTATGTGAACTCTCATTTGTTCATCAAGGATACATGTTGTACACACAGAGAGACTTGTCCTTCACTGAAAGGGTAAAAAAAGAAATTCTTTTTGCAAGTATTGTAATGAAGAGATGACCACTAGTGAACTTTCAAGAAAACCCAGGCAGAGTTAAATTCCATAGCATGTGCTAGACACCTACACTGGAACATTTGGGGGGAGTAAAAGAGAAGATGGTGTAACTTTTGAAGGTAACAGCCATAATTTGAGTGGCAGCATGTCACAAGGACACAGTCAGCACATCCTGCTCATTGCAGGCAGGGATTGATATTGAGAGAAGGAGGGGTGTCTTTTGGCAAGCATGTTCCAAGCTGCCACAGCACTTGCACGCAGCTGGTCCGATTCTTCAGAATGAACCACAGGCTACAGGTGCTGTCAGTCACCACATGTAGTGGTGACTGACAACCCACCACAAATATTCCACAACCCACCACAATGTTATGCAATTGCACTGCCACAGAAGCATGCACATGCTTTGTAAGGCCCTCTCCAGTTTCTGGGAAGGACAGCAGCAGAGGCAGTTTGAGAGATGAATCCCTCCTCCTAAGTGCTTGCAGGAGAGGAAAGTGGCCACAGACATACCCTGGTAGCCCCAGCCTTCTCCTTGCTACCCACAGTCCCAGAGAGCAAAGGGTGGTTTTTCAAGGCCCATGCACAGCTCTGTACACCCGACCACAGTGTTACTGGGTTCCCCAAAAGTACCTGATTTGCCATGCTGGCTTCCCCTGCTCTGGCCACATAGTCAAGGAACAATATCCTGCTTTTTCTGACAAGACAGCCTCATGCCTCTACAGCTAGGAAAAAGGCATCACTGCAACAGGCCAAAGACATACACCTCTGACCCAGCTGGAAGTCAGTAACAGTACACATCTCAGATTTTGGGTGCTGTGTGCTCTAAGACTTCTTTCTCAAAAAGACTGCAGCATTCTGGGATGATTTCAGTTTTCAAGTTAACTTTGGATGCAGCCCTGTATAGAACATGTTGCAACTGTAGTATCAGCCTAGAGGAAAAACACTCTGCCACAACAACTCAGATTTGAAAGACAGAAGTAGTCTCAGTTTCCCACCTGCCTGGAACCAAAACTTTTGTTCAAAAGTACCATCTTCAAAGCAAAGCATACCACACTTCTTTAGACCAACTTATCAAAAGTACCCCCAGGTTATGTTACAGCACCTTCCTTGCATGGCATCACCAGTACACACTACAACAGGCATGGCAATGCCACACAGCTATCCAGCAGGAAGTCACCAGCTTTGCATGTTTTGTCAGCCAGCACACTACTGTGAGGTTAGTATGTACATTAGTAAGTGCAGAAAAGGTGCAATTAGAACTAGGGACCCACTGTATGGGTCAGCATGGAAATCTTCAAGTGATTGTGTTTGATCCAAAACTCATGGCAAAGAGCATCATTTGCCCTAAACAGCTAAATTTGAAACCACAAAGCTTGTTATCAGCTCTTGACAACTCTAAACATCTTCCAAAAAGTCAATTCTTGTTACTGCATGTGCTTTACAGGATGACCAGTCCTGCCTTTATCAGCTATCAGCATTGCTGTCCACCACAGCCAGTTCCAAGAAGCAAAGCTAGGTCACACTTGAGAAAACCATTTAACTGAAAGAGCACCACAGTCACTTTGGCAGAGCTACACACATACAGGTCCTGTAGTGGTCCTTCATTGCAATTCCTCAGGTTTTTTTCCATAAAAACACCTCATTCTTACCACTTCTCCTGTGGGTTTCTAAATCGTTGCAAGGTCACCTCCTGAACTCAGAAAACCTGAGCTAACAGTTTTTTGTATGGAACATGGACTCATCTACTTAGAAAACCCTGTGTCCATATGTAACCACTCACAAATGCAAATCAAGGCTCCTCCACTTGCCCTACCTGTTCAAGGAACCAAATTGTGTCACCATGCAACCTGTACCACTTCAAGTCCTCCACAACATTCAACGCTGAACACCAATTCACCTGCTTCAAACTCAAGATGTTTGCAGTGATTGTCACGTGACTTCTTACGCAAAACAAAATTTTATCTTCGACACTTGCTTCACAGTCTTTGCTTGTCCCAGCATTTCCCCAGGATTGATCTTAAGAGTACAATTTGGAAGGGGAGAAACCGCACATTGTTTTCGGTTTCAGAAGGGAGTGCTGAAGTCCAGGAACCCACATCACAGACAACTTAAAAAAAATACTATGCCTCTTTCCAGGGTATTTTTGATGCTTCCTTCTTACATTTTCAAAGGAGAAACTGGCGCATGTAGTATTAATCTGTAACATTTGACCAAAAGTTTCTTCAGATCTAGAGATTCAACCTTTTTCTTAACTACTGTGCAACAGAATCAAAAGCAACAGAAGAACTTGAAAAACGAATATAACAATTCAGGTTTTGAGAAAAGTTAAACAGTGACTTCAAGGAAAACATTGTTTCCTTCAGCTCCAGCATACAGGGGAGATACCACTGATGCAAGTTTCCCATCACATTTGTTTATAATATACTAACAAGTAACCTAACACTTTGAAAGATTAAATGCATGTGTTGCATTCAAGTTATGCACAGCTCATAATTACTTAATTATATGTACAAATATTATTTCATTTGTAATTTTGAATTAATGCATACCATAAGCACATTCTGCATCTTAACTACTGGTTTTAGTTAGCCACAAGGTGGCAGAAATTTCAAAGTTAAAATAAGAGTTCATCGTAGGCTATTCCATGGATTCAGTTTTGCTTGACCTGTTATGACTAGAAAGAGGGGGAAGTATGCTTATGTCACCAGATGAAAACTTTAAGAAAAAACAAGTCTTTTTTTTCCACCTGTGGTAGAAAAGCAAAATTAAACCTACATATAATATGCATAACCTGTACATAATATAAATTTTTAAAGGAAAAATATTCACAACCACTGATGAAAAAATATATTTTAAAAATTTAATATCTAGATTAAAAGTTATCAGCTACTGAAGACATAAGCAAGCATAAAATATGTGGCCTAAATGTCAAAAAATACCCAAATAAATTATTTTAGGTATTCAGATTACACTTTTGGAATGTGATTTTTGAGTTTGGAAGCAGCACTAAATCTTCAAATCTAAAAAAACCCTGTCTTCTTGTTAGCAGCTGCATTCTCCTATTTTTTTCTCCCCTGTTATTTTGCAATGATTGTCCATTAAGAAATAGACACAGAACAATGAACACTGTAGAAGGGTATTGCTAAAACATGGCTAAAAATCATTAAACAGTAACTCCCATGCTCTGTCACTGGCAAATTACTAACTTTCTGCCCTCCCCATTCAAATAAGTTTGCTTATTTTTTCAATTTTTTTGAAATGTTTAAATTTATTTTTTACCAAAGCACAAGAAAAGTTGAGGATAAAAGTAGTTAATTAAGGTAAAGGTCGCAAGACTTGGGGGGAAAATACTGAGGAACTTTCTTAGAAGTCAATGCTTAATTTACTGTTAAAATGGAGATGTAATCAGAAGCAAAGCTGCATATGAAGTCACAATAACATGAATCCAAAAATGCAAGTTAGATGACAGTAACAACTAAATAAGGTACTTACTGTCTAGCCTGGTCCTTATTGCCATATGTTACATTTACAACTGCAGTCTCCGTGTCAGTGTTCACTACAAAGGAAAATGCAATGGAAAGAGGTTAAGTTCAGTGTGCACTCATTCCCGCTACAAATTTAAAAGCAACTTGAGTGTAGAGCTGTACCTTGCTCACAGTTCTCCACTGTTCCATACTGAGCTAATAAACTGTCCAGCACCTATAAAAGGCAAAACAAATGACAGGTTTAAATCTCAAAGCACATTAACAAAAAGACCTGTGAGAACACCAAAATTTGTATATATAAATAGTTGTACAAGAGCATAGATCATTCAAGACAGCCACTTAAACAAGAAAGAAGGGGAAAAAAACCCCATACATTGCTTGATTTCCCTCATTTCAGAAAATCTGCATTTGAAACCTCATTAATGTGAAAATACAGAACATAACTCTAAGAAGTCACACTGCACTGTATGCTCCATACTTCGAAAACAAACCTCCAAGTCACCTGTTCTCAAAGCAGGCTGAAGTAGAACCAGAAAGAATTCTAGAAAAGCAAAACTGGAATAAAATTTTCTCCATGTATTCCAAGAAAATATATCTAATTTTGTCCCTGTTTGGAGTTGAGTTCTTTCCTCACAACAGTCTTAGGTCATACATAAAAATGCTATTTTCTTCCTTTGTGGCGTATTGCCTACATAAAGAAGGTAAACAATGACCAGCACATCAAGAACTACTTCAGAGTTATTTTGACAGCTTTCCCAAAGATCCATTCCAGAGGAACAGACTCACATTAGTGTCTTCACCATTATTTGAAAGTCACAACTAATTTTTCCTTCAGTAGAAAACTAGGGAGAAACAGATATGACAAGGAGCAAAAGAAATCTGCATAAAGTAGTTCTATTTTTCATAACTTCCTTTGTTCTAGTGAAATGGAGGATGAAGAAGGGGGAAGAACATCGAGACTTTTGGGGAAAATCAAAGTGTCAGAGTATTCCAGGAAAAGCATTAGAATACCCACAGGTGCACCACTCTAAAATTCACATGGTGTATATTTTCTTTCCTTCCTGGTGGGAAATAATTTTGCAGAAAACAGTGACTGTGGCAGCAACCAGCACAGGACACAAGTACATCATTGTGGTGTATTGCATCCTAATGTTTTTTATCAGAACTTAAACTGATTCAGAAAAAGCTCACAATTTACACCAAGAAGTAAAGAAGTAAACTTACAATCTCCTCTGTGACTGAAGTGTCATTCTCCAGCTAGTCTGTTAAGATGAAATGTCAGTAAGAAAGGGAGGAAATCCCTTTGGGGAAGGAAGGAAAGCAGGAAGCAAGGACAGAAGGAAAGCTGTAAGCACAGCGTCCCATTGCGATACACTTCCCTTTGCTATAACCAGCAACTGAGGGTGCACAAAACCACAGTCCTTAAAAATGTAAAATTCAGCCTACCCTCTCACAAGACTGAAAATCCCAATTTATAATCTATGAATGTGCCATATACCTTGTATGATATACGTAAAAGACATTTTTAAGATAAATTGCTGTTTATATGCACAGACTTGGAGACAACTTATATCAGTATCATTTCCACTCTTTACACTTACTAAAATTTCAGCTGCACATAAGACTTTTCAAAGGTGACTTTTCAAACCAGGTATTTAAAAAGCAATGTGGTGCTCACCATGTTTAAGCAAAGCATTGCTGCTTTTAACTGCAGAATTTCCCCATCCTTCTTGTTAGAGACTCTAGTAAGTTTTCTTGGCAACTGTTTTGTTTTCATAGACAAGTTGCTAACTGTCCTCTCCTTCCACAAAACAGAGATTTGCCTAGTCTGAGAGTTTGCCTTTTCAATCCCTTAAAAAATAATTTTTCTGCCACTCCCCAGATCTGACAATTGGAAACTAAGTGAATATTTGCTCTGAAATGTGCTAAATATTACTGAAGCAAAGATGCTCCAGGGGATTAAAATAAATTAAAAGTCTGTGTAAGGTCCTTTTAAGACAGTTAAAATGTTGACACAGACAAGTGGGAGAGTTGTGAAGTCTTGCACGTCTGCAGCTGCACCTCCACACAAGCCCAGGGAGCCACCACATGTGATTAGAGGAAAGCCTTCTTCCACAGACAGCTAAAGTGATCCACTGAAATCAGTTGGTGAACAGAACCTCAGGTGGGGTCAGGGGTTTAAAACAAGAAAAGCAAAGCAAGTCCCTGGCTTACAGAACCATTCTGAGATATTCAGTTGAAAATAGGATACTGAAGAGTTCATTAGTCTGATAAAGCAATTCCTTTACCCCTACAATATGCCAGCACCTGTGAGGTAGCAACCATACTACAACATGAGTAAGTAACATCTTTAGTTATTACTACATTTGATATGAGCTGACCACCAGCTCATACCCAGTCTGCCCCAAAGCTGCATCACTTCAAAACAACAGAAATTAATTTTCATCCTTAATCATAAAGGAAAAGAGTAAATCTAGGATGCCAGACGTACCACAAGAGTTTGCTGGATGATAATTAATTGATATTTTGTAAGGTATTTCTATATTAGGTTTATATTCAGGGCAAAGCATACCTTTACATTAAGGTCCAGACAATGAAGTCACCAGCTTCACCAAGAAAAGAAATACTTTAAAGTTGAATCCACACAACTTTTCAAAGATACTACATTCTCTCTAAAAACTACTTTCAGCATGTTTCTGATCAGCCATCAGAAACATCTCAACACACTATGCCTTGCATCTGCACCAAGAAGCCTAAGAACTAAACGTCTCCTTTGCTGTTAATGTTGAGGAGCAGCCCAGGGCAGCTCATTGAGCATCCCAGCCCTCTTCACCAGGAGTTCTCCAGTTATGCTGTTCCTTAATCATCTTCTGAGCCATTTCAGAGACAGTGTCCATCTGGACTTTAATCCAAGTGATTTGAGTTCCCATGTTCTTAACAGAATTGCTTTACCAAATAGATTTATGAGAAGTTTCCTCAAAGGACTGGAGCTTGCTTTAACTGAAATGAGAAACAATCCTCTTCAAAGACACTTGCTTTCCACAACACTGTCCTCAGTAGAAACTTGAAATTTCATCACCATCAGCCTTGTGCAGTAAGACTTTAGGCATGATAAACACTGCAGGGGTAGCCTTTCAACTAGATTGTGCTTAAAACGCACTAGTAAGAAATTTTCTGCAGCAGTTGGGGTAGAAGTGTGTATGTAAGGAGCAAACTTCATGGGTGAGAACATTTAACTGAACCAGCTGATCCAGCTGGGAGAAGTCACTGCAGAGGTATTCAAAGCCAGATACTCTATTGTCATTCACTTTCAAAACACAGAATTCAATTCCTGCATGTGTTTCTTGCTTCTAATATATTTACTGCAACAGTCAGTTTCTGTTCTCATCTTTAATTTCTTTATATATCTCCTTCTCACTATCTTTTCCCTCATCCCAATTTTTTCCTCCTTAGCCCAAAGCCTCTAGTTCTGCTGCAAAACAAACATGTTTTGTTTAAGCTGCTCTTCCGTAACACTCTTCGTGCACAGCCTTGTTGGGCAATCAGAACAAAATTCAAAGCCAAGTTGGTGGTGCAGCAGCAATTCTGATGAGCAGCTGAAAAGTTTATTTGTACAAATATTTAATCTGAGCTAGAAAAAAAGTCTTTCCTTTTCTTGAGCTCTCCCTCTAGCAGTTGTCTAAATTGG
This sequence comes from Myrmophylax atrothorax, assembly GCA_026770055.1. Classification (NCBI taxonomy): domain Eukaryota; kingdom Metazoa; phylum Chordata; class Aves; order Passeriformes; family Thamnophilidae; genus Myrmophylax; species Myrmophylax atrothorax. The sequence goes on from JAOXXN010000395.1 coordinate 31,289,062, forward strand.
GTCTCCTGCTCTTGTTATAGCACAGATGTCTCTCTCACAAAAAGCTGCAGTCTTATACTGTGGACTTTCATTCATCAGGCTCTAAAAGCCAATTTTGACTTCATTATAAACAGCATTACCCTACACCAAGCCCCACAAATCGAGGCTGCTTTACATGGAAAAAAGAAAGAAGAAAACATTACCTTTTAGTAAAGCCAAGCTTGATAAACTCATTAAAATATCCCAGTTCTCATACAGATTTCACAGGTTTATAAGTAACACCTTTGAACAAATCAGAGAAGTTGTTTTCTGTACTTTGAGAACAGACTATTTCATACATGTCTTATAGTGCTGAAGGATTTCTGCCATACACCATAAGCAAATTAGTCTCAAGACATCTGGTCCATAAGCACAGTTATCCATATTGTTTCTTTCTCACAGATGCACTTAGTAACGGGAAACTTCACAGTAGTACTGTAGAACCTGAAGTTATTTTCTCCACTCACATAGGGTAAATCCATTAGACCACCACCCTTGTTTCCATTACACTTATGTCATGCTGTTTGAGAGTTAAAATCAGTCAACACCACTGAAATAAATAGCAGAGGCAAAAAGAGAGACAGGAGGATCAGGGTAATTCAGTAAAAAAAAAAACTACACGGAAATATTTGCCTGCAAAGTCTTTGAGTGTACTGTACAAATGAAATGAGTGGTATCAGGCAACAATACGAGTGAAGAAGTTGGAGCCCAATTAGTCTGCCGTGGCCCCCATTAGGGCCTGGTGTACTAGAATTTTCAGTGCAGCAGGAGCAGACTGGGCATTTTGTGGTTTTCAGGTGTGAAATTACCCCAGCAGAGATGCCATTGCTCTTGCAGCCACACTAAGTGCCAAGAATTGACCATGGCAAAAAGGGTCTTTAATGCTCCTTCAGTTTGGCTTAATCTTTTTGTTGGTAAAAGGCACATCCCCAACAGGGGGGCCAGATAGCATGGCTTCACAAGGAAAATTAAATACCAAGAAGCCCCTAATAAATTCCTGACAAAGCAGGCATTTTTGAAAGGTATAATGGAGTAACACTGTACTGCCTGAATGGAGGCTGTAGTAGACGGGTGAGTTTGACTCCAGGTCACCCAGCGCACCTCCCAGCCTCAGCAGCCTGTCTGGACCACCACCACCCATCCAGAGCCCCAGCACAGCAACTTGGCCCATTTTCACCAGAAATAAAGTTAAAGCATGGTGGTTCTTTGTAAAGGCAGAGCAGCATGGACATGGAGTATCCAATCCAGCACATGGTCTGCCAAGACACAGTAATTCCTCCAACACCTCGTGAAGCCATTTGAATAGGCAAAGCCAGTCTGCAAAGGCTCAATGCATTGCAGCATGTGGTGATGGTGTTTTTCATCTTGTAGGCCCTCCAATACTCAGTTTACTGTCTCATGAAACCATGACCATAGTCTGGAAGAATCAGAAAAATAAGCCTGGAAGCTGCTGAAGTCATTGTTTGCACACACCAGAAAGGCAGCCCCTGAAAACAATAACTCTGGCTTATTTACCACATCCCATACAAACCCTGGAGTGAATTCTTCTCCTGGGAACTTACAGTTATATCCAAATGTTCAAAACTAATAATAAGTTTACCCTATAATACAATTCTGTTTAGGTGGCATTACCAGGGTTTTAAGAATGTAATGCTGAACCACAGAGAACAAAGACAAAATTGTCAAAGGAACTAGTAATTGAGTGACCAATTTGGACACCAAGGGCTTGATTTTTCCATAGTGTTCAGCACGTCTGCCTGTTCAAGAGGCAGCTTCAAAGACACTTTTGGTAGTAAGGAGAACATGGCACTTCTGCAAGAAAGACCTCTGGCTCATCACAAGACAGGCTGAAGACAAGGCACACTGTTAGCAACTAATAGCAACTTCTGCTTAAGTAGTTAGTACAGCACCAGAGACAAGAACATGCAGGATTCAGTTTGCCATGGCAACATTCAATTCCCCTAACCAAAAGGGTTTGTCTTCCTGAAAGTCCTCGACTTGCTGCAAAATTAAGAAAGCATGTGGTGAGTAACTGGGTCACAACTCTTACAGACTAGTCATCTTCATGACACAGACTAGACATGTTAGTGATTGCAGAGCCCTCCTCTGGCCCAAGCCAGCGTCCTTCCCAGCAGTGCTACGGGCAAACACTAAGTCCCTATTTTTCTTGCTCTCATTATGAAACATCTGAAATGCTCAATTAAAAAAATAAGGAGGAAAGAGTTGATATGGACTATCTCAATTTTTGTGTTTCAAATTAATCAAAAGACAGAAAGCAAGTGAAAACAGGTCTCAGGTAGGGAGCATTCCATGCAACCATGACTACAGCTATTCTAACCAACCCCTAATACCACATGTTTGTAAGTTTTTCCAGATAATACTGCTGGACCATTTAAATGTGTGTGTTGTGTTTGTATGTGTATACATATATCTCCATATATATACATAAATATATATACACACATGTACATCTATATACACACACACACCCCCATGTATATAAAATAAAAAAGTAACAGAGACAGGACTGAATGGTTTAAAACCACACCGGTATCAAAAACAACATTTTAAAGGACCTGCCTTGAATCTGCTAAGCCAAAAATTGCTTTAAATATAATTAGCATGATTTACCAGTGGAAGAAGACTGGCTTCTAAAAAAAAAATTAAGGAGTCAAACAAGTATAAGCAACATTGTAAATCATTACAGATCAACATCAGAACACTCTCTCCCTTTTTTTTTTCTTCCAGAAAAATTCATATGATGGGAGAAAAAAATCACAGAGAGTATTCTAATGAAACTCTGAAAATAGAAGAAATTGCAAAAGAAATTTTTGGGCTAGAAAATTAGCCCAGGTGCTGAATGCAGCACTTCAAAAGTTCTCCTGTGCTTTCATGTTCCCACATTACACCCTAAACTGGAAATAATTTCTTGAATGTGTGAAAGGGAGGAAAGATTAGCGTGCATTACAGTTAGGAGGCATGTGATGGGGAGGGGTGAAAAAAAAATCATAGTATCAAGGCTGACAAATGGCATTAAAATGGTCTGCAAGGCTAAAATAGTACTTGAGAAATGTTTAAGAGAAAGGCAAAAACCCCTCACTTGTTAGATGCATGAGAGGCCTCCTTCACAAAGAGATTAAAGGGAACAGGATAATTCAGTTTGGAAAGGAGTGAGAGGGAATCTGATACAGGTATTATGAAATAACGAATCGTGTAGAGATGGCCAAATTGGCAGCTTCTATTCACACTTCACCTAAGTTAAATGAAAACAAGTTTGAAAACACAGACACATAATTATTTATGTAACAGTATCTGAATATCATTAAGCAGTGCACAGTATCTGCTACAATACTTCATTAATCTCTCCCCTCTACACTGAAGGTGTAACTTCATTTCAGATAACATTGGAGTTTATGAACCAGGTTAGCACTAATGCAAATGTTCCTGATCAGTACCCATTCCTATTTCCAGAAAGGACTATTCCAAATTAGTCCTTAAAGACAGGAATTGCTGTTTTATGTTGCTAATCCCCTTTCCCAGAATCTGCTCGTGGACACTGTTGAGGTCCCCTCCTCCTTGGGCAGACGAGCTACCAGGACACTTCTTTGGCTCAGCATGAGGGAAGGATCACATGCTGAGCTGGCAGATGGGTGTTGTGAAACGTAGTAGGATGCAGCAGCAACACTAGCTCGTGTTCATCTGTCTCCTCTCGCACTGAAGCGGCCAGTTTAAGTGGAAACACTCTTCACTACTTTTACAATCTCATTTGTAGTTTGCCAAAGGGAAGGGGAAAAAAAAAGCTATAAAAGCATTACCATCCAGTGAACACCCATTGCCCAATTCTGATTAAATGATAGACTACACAAAAGCAAGAGAGACAGCAAATTTTAAAAGAATGTTTGCGAAAGACACTGGGATAAAGAATGATTTTTCTGCTTTACTCACAGCACTACACTAAAACACAATTGGTGTCTTATTGGCAGTCTCAACACTTTGCTGAGGAGGCATCAAGCACCAGTCTCCACCAGGAAGACCGTGGCCCAGCCCTATGGAACAAGCTCCAGGCCACAAAAACTAGAACAGAAATGGTTATGTTTTTTCCCTTCCCCTTCCACCTTTCAGTCCTCTCAATTGTACTAACTCCATGTCATTAGAGAAAAAGTGTTCTTTTTGTTTGCAAGATTTATCAGGGAAAATTGTGTTTCTCCTATACAATTTATTCTCTTCTCTGTGTCTGTGCACAAAAATAGCCCTTTTAAAAGCTATTTAAAAGTCTTGATGCCACTTCGTTACTGCTCTGCAAGCCTGGTGCTAGCCTGGTATTTTTAGTTTCCACATAATAATAGTTTGTTCATTTTAAAAAATGCCTTCTGTAAAGCTGGAATCCTGCAATTATAACACATATCTGTCAGACAAAAAAAAAGAATTTTCAGATCATCTTTTGGAACCTATCAACAATTACAAATTCCAAGAAATATCTCCACAAAGCACAGGCATAATTTCAAGAGGCCATAAGTATGAAAATTCTTCTCTCTGGTACAGGTATGACAGTGCATTGTAGAAACAGAGCCAAGCCATTGCTTGATACGATGGAAATCTTTCCTGGGAAGGTTGCCCCATATTTTAACACTAAGAATTTCCTCCAAGATCTGCTTGCAATTATCCAAAAATGATAGAGGGACTCACAGAGGAAAATCCTATAAAACGGCCGTAGTTCACAGATTAGCTCAGATAAAAAGGAATTATATTAGAACTCAGGTGGAGATCACATCTGAGACATTCCCTCTATTCTGCACAAGATACAAGATAACAAGCTTTCAGGAAAAAGAATTCTTAACAATCACTTCATGAATACCTTCAGTCTCTTCATAACTAGGAAAAACTATAAAAAGACTGAAGCATTTTTCTAGAGTTATCTTTAGAAGATTCCTTTTTCTGCTTTTTAAAATGGTCACCCATAGGATGCAAGCTAAGCCTTTGATTTCCCAGCAGTCCTACGAAGGGACAGCACTTCTATGGAACAAACGTATCAGGTTTGGTCTCTAAACAACAAGGTTCTGAAATGCAAGAGACTACTGAAGGGAGGGAATTGGTATCTGCATTTCCAGAGCCTTATAGACACATGTCACCGCATACTCTCATACAAAGCTTTCCTTCGAGCTACCAGTGCATGTCCCTTGCCTCACCTCCCTAGTTAACTTGCTGGCATGACAAAACTCCAGTACCTGAATGCAGACCATCAGTAGCAGTCTCATAACTCACAGGGCAGCCCAGTTACTTGAGTAGTTGTAACAGTTACACTTGAAATTGCAAAAGTCATCTCTGCAACCGGAGGAAATTGTTTTTTTCCTTAACCCACCTCTCCTGCTTTTTAGAGGTATTTCCAGGGAGAGGGGAGGGAAGAGGACAACCTTATGTAGTCCCTGCTGTGGGGACTGGGCAATGGAAAAAGCAGGGGAGGTTGTAGCAGGACTCAAGAACTCAAGCCTTGGATCAAACAAAAGCAATAGTTACATACAATTTATAGCAAGGAGGAGTGATCTTGGTAAAACAAGTACACCACCTTCAAGTGCTGCAGTTACTTGAGCTGCAGAATTGACTTGAAATAAAGGTCTCCACAACGGTACCACAGAGATGAGAGCTGTGCAAACAACAATTACATGCTGCCAAAACTTTCAGACTGCAAAAACATGAACCTTGGAGCAAAGGGAAAATGCAAGACTTTTGAGTGCAGAAAATTTCAGTAGTAAAACACATTATCTAGCAGCTACATTCAGATAGTCATAAAAAATGAAAGTATATGTATATTAGACTCAAACCCAAATCATTATCACACACACACACACACACCCACCCTTAAAATAAAAGGGATACTATCATGAAATTTTTATAAACACAGATTTACCAAGATCTATGAGATTTCCCAGTCTACTTTAAAGAATCCCAGCATTAAGGCCAGCTCATGCACTAATCTGAAAGGTAAGGTTTAAGAGGATGTCCACAAATAGCCAGAAACCTTTGAATGCAATTATCTAAACTAGAAATTAAGATTGCAAGAGATGCACTATGCTAATACCATTTGACCTATATATACCCAAACAAAACAATTCAGAGTGTGAATGCTAAGTACTAGCTGACAGCTTAAGGACTATAAATTACTTTCGAGGGCGAGTTCTGAAGGAGCAGTCGAATGACAAGTAAGATGACTGGAACATTTCAAGGAGAATGGTCATAACTGAGTTAATTACACCTAAGGTGTAGGAGTGATCTCTGTTTCCATCTACTTGCATTCAGAGCCCTCTACAAAGTTTTCCATTTGCAGCCTTGGAGGATGTATTCAGGCACCAGCAAGCTCTCAACTCTGAAGTTCATTGTTCATTCATAAAACTAGAGTATGTTTTCCCTTTCTTATAAAGGGAAAACAAAAGAGATGCAATCACAAATGAGGCAAGTTTACACCATCCCACTCACTCCATAGCAATTATTACTGTCTAGTTGTACAGACCTGAAAACCAAAATACCCTCATTCCTCACAAGCATTGGAATTCATAGAGGAAAGAGGGCACATTAAATAACATGAATGATATATAGTTTTGGGTTGTTTGTTGTTCCTTTATTCAAAAAGAGAATTGCTCACCCGGAACATCGGCAATCATCTGCTATTCCTCAGACTTATTTTTGAAAAGAAGAAGAAATCAAATACAATAGAACAAAGGTCTACTCTGTTCTTACTGGATTCCGTGGCCCTACAGGGAAGTCTAGAATCAAGTCTCTAGCTTGTATTTTGTAGCTAAGTTTCAAATTCAATGAGTCATTTCTGCTGAACATATCAGGCTTCAGTAGCTAAAAAAAAAAAAAACAACCCACCAAAAAAACCCCAGTAAAGCTGTTCTTTGCAAAAGTCATCTTTGTGCAAGGATCTGAGCATTTTGGTAACATCAGCTGCTAGATTGATACACCTGGTTGTAAGAAAACCCCCTCCAACATAAACCTGCTTTTTTTCCAGAAACCTGGACACTAAATTTGGATGCAACCTCTTTCTTAAGTTCTGAATCAGGCACTGCAAGTATTTGAATAAGTGGCTCTAGCTGTGTTTCACTGTCATTCCATAAGTAGTTGAACAAGTCTTTGCTAAAAGTACTTTAACTCTCTACAGCAATAGTCTCTCTGACCATTAATCAAAACCATCTGTAGTAGGAATAAATTAAGAGTAAAGGTGAAGCGTACTGCAGAGCATGGAGAAGTTGTATGCCATTTACCAGTTTCACATTTACTGTACAATAAACTATCTTCTTCCCTTGTCAAAATAACTCCTTCTCCTAAACTTTAAATTTTAATTTTTTGACATTTAAAAAGTCAACACTGTTTAAAATAAGGGAAGTGGGAGTGTAAATCCCCAGTATACGCCTGTATGAATGCACACTTCATTCTGATTTTTCACTGATTCATAGCTAAATACTCAGCCCAACAGAAGGGGAACTAGATTTTTAGGCACAGAGGGAAAGAGTACTTCAGTGCTTTGCTATTGACATGGAAAAGAGAGGAGGCGGTGTAAGAGGAACTAAGAAATCTTGGTTATTCGCCTGTTGAATATTTAGGGAGCCACAGCTCCTAAATCCCTACTCATGGCATCTGGATGAGAATGAAACATGCTATTCAGAGCTGAGGATAGCAAGTAGACTCAGACAGAAGTAGCAGGAGACTGCTAGAACATAGGAAAGGTTTACTTCAAACCATTAGCAGTGCTCACCTCTTTCATTAGATCAGCAGCTGCATGTGACAAGCAGCAACAAACAAGGGTGGCCCAAAGACCCTACAGGTGTAGGCAATGGGTGTCTGGGGGTCAAAATGAAGAACAGGCAGCTCAAGTGCTGAAGGAAGTGTAACCCAGCTGGGAGGCTGGAGAGGTCACAGAAGGACCCAAGGACCAGAGGCCCAGCACCATTGCCCATTTTTCTGGGGAGGGAGATGAAGAGTGAGGCAGAATTGTTCAGGAGAGATTTCACATGGAACTTGATCTTATGCCTTATAGAAAAGGACATGGGTGAAGTCTCCAAGTACCGTAGAAGTAATATGTACTAGAGGTGCATATAAAATATGAGGGGAATCATGAGAGTCTCCAAAAAATTCTGTACAACAGAGTTTAGGGACAAGCTGCATCACAACCGGGTCAGAGAGGGGAGCAGATAGGAACATCATCAGTATCCTAGGTCAAGGATATCTGCAAGAGCAGATTCTGAGTGCAAGGGAACATAGGATGAACATAAATGAGAGATGGAGACATACAACACCAGAAGCCTCAGAAGTCAACCAATACACACTCCCTTACACATACCATCACACACAGCTCCCAGTGCTTGGTTTCAGGGAGACGGAAACAGCTCAGCATGCAGAAGCAGTCATATACAAGAAGCCTTAAAGCCAGAAAACATGAGACTACACCAGTGACATGATTTTTGTCACTCAGACACTTGAAAGGGAAAGTATCAAAAGTATGACAGACAAGACCCTCTAAGAAAGTCCATCAGAGCTGTGCTCAGCACAGAGATACCCCAAGATAGTCTTCAAACATGGGTCAACTGAAAGCTGAGCCTGTTACACATATTCTACTATAAAAACATGTTCCTAAATTACAAATAATGACCATGAGACACATACAGCACAGCATCCCAGAGGAGATGAAAATAGTTGTAATACCAAAAAAACCCAAAAAAACTCTCAAACTGCCTTCCTCCCCCATGAAACTAGAAGCAAACTTCCCAATAAACAATGAGAATGTGTCAGAAGCTCTAAACAAGACATGGACATTGAATTGGAGAACAGCTTCTGCACCACCACAGCTCCTGGAAGCACTACAAATGGCACCTTTCTGCTGACTTACTGCCCTGAACTCCGAGGCAGGGGGAAAAGCTGAGGGCATCCCAATTTTTTTACTTTAAAAATAAAGTATTCTACACATTGGAGACCTTTTACAAACATTTAAGGTCTTTGACTTTAAACAAATCTGAGAGATGCAGACTAAGAGGCTGCCATATTGTTCCCTCCAGGACATCACAACGTCACTGGCAGCAGGGCTGACAACACTAGAAGAATTGCTGCCAGGCACAGAGGCAAGCTTAGAAACCTGAACAGCCTTGGGTAGAATTTGAAGTCTAAACACTCTGTGCCACCAAAAATACATGCAAGCATTTGACCATTCTTCCATATAGCAACAATAAAATCACTTTTCCCTCTGCTTACTTGAGAGCATGCTTAACTTTCAAACCAGCATAAATAGTAAGCTCAACTATGGCCAGAAAAAAAAATGGGGTGGGGTGACATGGCCAAGTGTGCTGCAGCAGCCTGTGGAAAGCAATACCCCATGAGGTCTGGCAGAAGATCAAGGGCAGTCACTTCAGTTGCTTTTCAGATTATATAGCTTTGTAAAATTATTTTGGTAATATTCAGCCTTCTAAAAACCTCCCCGCGGAAAGTGATCTTTTCTAGACCCTTATTGTTGAGCTCTTACCCACCAGTGCACAATGTGCTACTGTAGTTGTGTTGGCTACCATGCCAGCAGCACAGTAGTGGTACATGCAGCTGAACCAATGAGACCAGCCCAGAACAGGAGGAATGTCTCCCTTTCCAGCCTCCTCTTTAATTTTAGTGCGCACACAGCTCTGCTGCCAGGGCAGGCCATGCCAGGCCAATACTTAATTTGTAAACAGACACTCCAACATGCTCATCCTAGCTGCTGGCTCCAAGTTATCTGCTGTTATTCCCAACTAGCATGCAGGAAGATTTCTGCATTACTCTTATCTGCAATGGTGAGATTTTACAAGAAATAGGGAGATAGTTAAATATATTTTGATGATTATACTGGTTTTTACTCAAAGAAGGGGAGGGAATCCAACCTAGACTCCCTTTGTCACTCTCCAGCCTGGGTTCTGGGGTGTTCAGAAACAAAAGCACAATTAAGGCAAACACACTTTGCCTCTGCACACTAAAACATGCACGGGGTGTGTCCTCCTTATATTTAATAAAGGCTCTCATACTTTCCAATATGATAAAGGAATAACCTCAGGGTTAATGCTCTGAAAATATGAATAGATGGTGACAAGAAAACATACAAGTTTCATTCCTTGTGCTGTCTCCTACCAGTACAATGCAGGGGCCCCTTTACCTCTACCAGCAGTGGCTATCAGAGCAGCTTCTGAAGTGTACACCAGGCATTATCACAGATACACTTAACTTTTAAAAATTACCTTGGGTGCACCTTTTTCTGACAGCCATTTAGATATACAGTCTTAGATATGACTTTCAGTCAACTGGAGTCTTCTGAGGTTAAACTTGTAAAAGTATTCATTTTATATTCATTTCTGTGTGCTCAGAGTCAGACAAGATAGATTTCACTTTCAGTTTGCCTGTTTTGTTTTGGGGTTTTTTTTCCTTGACTCTTTCAGAAGAGTCATCACAAGAATGGACATCCACAAAAACGCCAGCAGCCTGTTTCTAGATGAGAAAAAGACAAGGCCTTCTGGACTGATGGACTGACTGCTCCACTCTGACCCATTGTTCCCTTGAAGTTATCTCCATACTAATTTGTAGTGCTTCTTTTATGTTTTTGTCTTTTTTCTTCTGTGAGTTTTTCCCAAAACTCAAGGACACAAGTTTTTCCTCACTACATTTACAAGAAGAGCAGGGAGCTGCATATAACAGCTCTAATACTATATAACCAGGTAGTAACAAGCTGCTCAAAAGGTAGCAGTGGGCTTCCCAGGGGCAAATCAGAACACTCCTCTCTTCTGCCACACCACTCCTACCCTTT
>JAOXXN010000395.1:31307021-31342152 GCA_026770055.1 Myrmophylax atrothorax
CAGCAAACTGAAAGCAAATGGACTATATTAATTTCTTTCAATTGCAAGGTAAATGTTTCAGATAGGCAAGAATCATAAAGGGTCTACAAAAAAAAAGTGTACTGTTGTCAAAGGCTTTGCACTCCCCACTGTTTTTCTATTTTAGGTTCTACATATGACTAATTTTCAAACTTTTCACTACCTCTAGCATCAGCTGTTCAAAAAAAACCAGAAAAATTTTACATCTGTAGATGAAAACCTGTACAGTCATCTAGAGGAAGCAATAAGCCTTATTTTGTCCACCATTTCTAATGTTATTCAATACTTCCAAAACTCAACCACACTGCATAATACGGTAAAGTCACATGTTATCTGGTAGCTCTCATTCCTTAATAAAAGCAGTTATCAAAGGTTTTATCAATACATATAATGCTTGATTGTCTACTTTCAATTAATACCTATATACCTGCAACCATCTCTAGCCACTCTCACAGGCAAGTATGCTGCATTTTTCATTAGCATCTGTCTTTTATTTGAAATATCATCTGAATAGTTTCAAGCAAATTCTTTACTCTGAGACACTGGCAGATTCCTGGAGTATCCTTACAGTTAGCTAATAAGCTCTGTAGTGAGGAAAACGTGCAATTCCAGAAAACTGAATATCAATACCTGCTTTCCCCACTCTAGTGGTATGGGGGTGCCACAAGAGCTGTACTTGGGCCATCTACAAGCAACAAAACCCCCCCAAAAAACAAACAAACAAAAAAACACCCAAAAAGCAACAACAACAAAAAATCCACCTTTGTCCAGCAGCAAGGTCAGATCACCAAACTCTCACAAGCTGAATCAGAAAGCTAGGAAAAGGATATGATGCCACATGTAAATGAACATAACTATGAGGCACTGAGCCACCTGAAACATGGCAATAAAGACAACAATAAAATAAGATTTTAACAGGACACAAAATATAATCTAGACAACAGCATTCTGACTAAGATTACAAAAAGGTTTCTGTACCCAAAAGTTGTTTTATTTAAACTTATGTCTGTGCCTATCCCACCACAAAACCTTCCAATTTAGTAAGTATGCAGTTCACAGCATACTCAACATGTTTGCAAGAAACAGAAACACTGGAGCAGGTACTAAATAGTAGTCCATGGTATGCTCTACTCATTCTGAACACAAACACCAAGAATTAGCTGCCACATGCTCTCCAGAGCTCTAATGGAAGAAGTCATTTAGCTGTTATGAGGACTGAAGTCAGAAGACAGAAGTTTGAAGGAAAACAAAAACAACCTAAGTCAGTTTACTTGAATTTTCTATTTGCATAGAAAATCATGTCAACTACACTGACATCATCATCTATTTTCACTAGTATGAGATACTACCTTAAGTTCTGTTTTAGGAAACTTTACACAGGACTTTCAAGAGTATCTTTATCATCATCTTTTAAAACTCCAATGTATAATGAAACATTTAAGCATTACATGCTGATCAATGTGGTCCCCAGAGTACAGATACTTCAACAGCAAGTACCTGTGACAACTACATCCAGTGTTCATACAGAGTTCAGGAAAAGACAAAGCCAACTAGCAAACAGGCTGGAAGGCAAGAGTGGATGGCAAAAGATACAGACAGACAGACAATGAGAGCGTTGCTTTAACAGCTTTGTATGGCCTTGGCTGCTGTGACTGGTCTGCACACTGCACTGTTCTTATGGCGGTAAAAAGGGACAGCACAGGAACTAGTCTGTAAAATAACTGTTGCCAGCAAAGCAAGCAAACAAGCACAACTTCCAGGGGGAAAAAAAAAACAACAAACAAGGAGTGGGGACATACTTGCATCTTTTTTTGGCTGCATTAGTAAATAAGCTGCTGAGCAACATAAATCCCATTAATTCACCATAGGAACAGATGTTTGCCTAACACTACCTCAGTTTCAACACTGGCTCATAGAAAACATGTCACACAAAACATGCTACTAGAAGAATAAAGGAAAACAGAATAAAACAAAAACCAGTTCCAAGTTCCAACATAGTTGTGTCTGTATAAACAAAGCAGGATGTGTGCCTAATGCCCATACTACAGCTTCTCTTCTGATACATCTAAATGTGATCATATTCCTGTGCTACTACTCAGGTGATCTGTGCAAACCACAGGTTACATTTCACAGACAAGCCCAGCATGGCTGCTTTGAGAGCATCCACACAGCTGCAGTTCAGAGAACCCAACTTTAAAGATTTTTGGATGTCCTACTGCTCAAAAAAAAAAAATCACCCAGCTAAACCTTACAGCCCACAGGTGAGGAGTACAGGCAATCTGCCCTCCAAGCCCAAGCAATTACTAACTGTGTTGCTGCATGTTGATCTGAAAACCTTGATCTCAAGTATGGCATGTGGCTACCTTTGTCCTTCTTCCCCCACCACTCCCCATCATGCAAAGCAAAATAGTCTCATCCCAGGCCACCTTTAACCCTCAGTTCCAACCTCACAGCAGCAGAGCCTGCCTACACCACTGGCCCTCCAAGCTCTGACCCTCTGGGACTGCCTCAGTGAGACAGGAGTTTGCACATGGGATTCAAGCTGGCTGCACTCTGTTGGAAAGGGACCAGGGAGAGCAGACAAGATTCAGGAAAAGAAGCAGCAGCAAAGGGGAAAAGAAGTAGGAAAGTTAAAACACAAAAACAAGCAAACAACAACCACCACACATAACCCCGTCCCCCAACCCCCAAAAAGGAAAATGGGTATATAGTTGCAAAAAGTTGAAAGTATCAAGGATATGATCAGGGTTTTGGGGTTTTAATCACTTTGCCTCAAACTATTATATAATTCAAACTCTTAATTCTGAATTAATTTGCCTAAAATGAAAGTAAATATTGTTGTAGAAGAATTGTCTTAATGTGAAGTGCACCAACTTTTCAGTGACATCTGTTAAAACTGTGCCAGACAAAATGTCCAACAAGCCAGTAGCTTCTTTATAAATTGTGGTTCAATATTTATAATCTAACAGTGGTAAAATATTACAGTGGTATATAAGGCAAGTGTTTTATTTTAAAATTTCAGGTAATATTATTACTCTTCATTGGAAGTGTTCTGAATATGTGGTTGCTGATTTTCAGATGAGCAGACGGTCTGACAGAAGGTTCCTCCAAAATCATGTACATCTTTTAGATAATGGAAAAGAACTATGGATTTCAAGACCTGATTATACACATATGAAGAGGCAAGGCTGAGAAATGCAGACTGGTTTAGAACCTCCCACGAGTCACTGAATTTGGAGTTCCCGTTACTTTAAGCTCAGCCTAAAGGCCTATCTTTAGAATTAAGTTCTGCTAATTGGAAGATGTGAACGCAACAATATCACTAATAGACACATTGCTCAAGAGCAGAATCCATCTCATTAATCTTGCAGCTCCATACATAGACAAGCCTTTGTAGTAATATGGACAGGTAGTGACAATTCTTTAAATTTAAATAATTTTTTCTTTTATTTTAACTCTCTGTAACTTAGTTCCTATATTGATGCAAATTTAGGAGATATGCACACTACTTTTAAGTCCAATACTCTCTGTAAAGTGCTAAATAAAACAGTGATTTATATAACTAACCATAAAAAGAAGCCTCTCTCTAAGGAACTAATATGGTAAGAAAAGATGCAGAGCTTTAAGTCTTCTCAAGCTTAATGACAGCTAAATTCTTTTTTCATACTAAGATTACTAACAATGTTGAAGGAAAATTCTTTCATATGATGGAATTGGTCAACCAAGAACTCCTCAGATCATATACAAGAACCCAAAATTATACTGGGTTTTAGTCATGACTTCAGTACAGTAACAGGATATGATCTAGTATTGCAACAAGGAGCAAAAGTTACCATCATTTTGATATTAGCTCCATTCTTAGCTCTTCCTTCAAGTTGTACGTTTGCCTGTGCTTAACTTTCCTGACATCAACATTTCCTAGTTGCTGCCACTGAGTTAAAGGCAAAAAGAAAACCAGCAAGGTAAACAATCACAGTCATGCTGTAGAGATCAGATAGGATTCCACTGAAAGTAACTCCCAAAATAACTTAAAAAAACCCACACAAAAATAGCTCACACAAACAACCGAGTTTCATTTTTACTATGCTGACTTTAAACCATTAATGAGTCATCACTTAAATAATCACTAGCTACATTTATAAAGAATTATTCACACAGTAAACTAGACTTCATAAAATGAAACTATATATATATTCAATACATTCTATTTTTCTCATTTAAACTAATTAGAGACACGCAGGAATTCACTGATTTAAGGGTTTCTAATATTTTTTTTAGATGTGTGTTTTGAAGTACATTTACCACAGAGGTTTTGTTTCACCTCATAACAAGAACTCAGTGTCTCCTACTTCCTTAGCCTACACAAAATTTTCCTCTTTACCAGAAGGGTTTTCCACCAAAATAAATGAGCCCAAGAAAGATCATGGTGTAGCAGAGCAACATAAAATGCAATTAGTGGTAAAGTTTTTGTGGGTTGTGTCATTTCATATTCTTTCCGTGCCTTCATGGGGCAGCAAAGACTTCATTAGAACAAACTCCAAGCAAAGACAGACTCCTGCCATCACTGCCCACTTTGATTAGTCTTAATCTTAGTGGAAGCACAGCAATTTTCACTGATTGCTTGTTTGAGGGCCATACGATTTGCGCAATGTTTATTTTGGGCCCTCACTGAGGGAGGGGTGCAGCCAAACGGGCACTCTCCCAATCCAGAGCACACAAAATACAGCATTCGCACTCTAGGAACATCTCAGCCTCAGCCAAACCCAGGGAGCCTGCCAGTATCAGGAAGGGTTATGCTCATCAAGACCCACCCAGAGGACTCCTGCAAGATGGAAATCACATTTCTACATCCTGGCAAGCCTTACCAACTGCAGCACAGCCCAGAAAACCCGGAGAGGGTGAACATGGGCAACCTTTGTAATGAAGTATCACAGAGGACAAAGTGAGAAGCACAGATTTCCCTCAAGTACTGCAAGAAGGAGTTATAAAGTACTGTACACCACAAAGAGGACTCTTCATGAGCAAGAGGGGACAGTACACAACACACTTCAGGAATATTTAAAAAAAATGTATTCTTCACCTAAACCAAACTAGAAAGTCAAATGACAAATACCTTTACTTATAGCGGTGTTGCATCTACACACAAACTTAGATTTCACTAAAATCATTGAAATATGCAAGGCACACTGAAGAGCAAGTGCTCTGCCCATTCAAATGTCTCTGATGATCCCAAAACAGACTTTAAAGTGGATCACATTACTTTCAGTGCAAGCTGTATGCATCATGGTATCTACACCCTAGGGAGTGCTGGCTCTGTGGCTTGTATGTTTTGGTGATAGAGCATGTTCTCACATTACTCAGTGATCATTTTAATGAAGTAGCCATTAGGAGTAAAAAACAAATTTAACATTCAGGTGCACTCCAAAGTTACCATATATATCCTATATCACAAGAAAACAGAAAGGTGGAAACCATGTCTTTTAGTGTCCCACGTTTCCTCCCCAATTTTCTGTCTTTTTTCTCCCAAGAGTAAAGATCTCACTGACAAACTGTGAAGGGCTGGGCTGCATAATAGATTTAGCAGTTACACAACAGAGAAGACAACAGCTACAATAGCATGGGACAGAAGGAAAGAGCAAAGACCATGTTAATGACCCCCTTATAGCTGCAGCTGGAGTCAAGCAGCAGGATTTCCTTAGACAACATCTGGATTGATTTCCAAAGGAAATGAAATCAACGCTTCTGCAAGATATGCTTTCAGATAAGCCAAAGCCACAAAAGCACACAAGAGGCAGTGATGACAAGAGGCTAGTAAAAATAAAGGAGAAGATAAGTTAATGTACATTAGAACAATAGTTACCTCTGTTCAGGTGATCATTATGCCTTAGCAAGAAAAAAACCAAACCCACAAACATCACATAACACAGATGACTAGAAACTAGTTCGAATCAGCTGACAGGTAGTTGGACAACAACCCATGCATCGGCGTGAAAAAAACCCAGTTTTATGAACTCAACAGGGTAAGGGAGACCTTCAAAACTGTAAACAAGGAAGGTGTTGCTCAGACTTTTTTAAACAGAAATGCAAGTTTCAGAACCACAACTAATAATTCCAGAACCTGATTCCAAAAATAGTTTTGCAGAACAATATAATCCACAACAAGTTCTATATGAAACATTGGCAATGCTGATAACCTTTATTTTATATCAGCCTTTCCCAAATTCAACTAATACTCTTCTAAAACCATAGGGCAGTATGACTTGATAATGCTGGATAGGAAGTTAGGAGGTCTAAGCTTATGTATGGTCACTTCCCTCCTATATATTCAGTTTGATACATTTTTGTATTCTTAACAGCCACAAACAGTTGATGGAAGCTGAGCATTCTATAGGCTATAACTATGTACACAAGACAACCACAACAAAAAGTCTTGATAATTTAGGATCTTGTGTTTATCTGATATGCACGCTGACATTTCCCAAAGGTGCAAAGAGTTGTTGTGGCTCAGCACAAAATATAAAGACTTTATATTAAGAATACCTTCTTGGACCAGCACAACATAAAACTTCTATGCAGTTCTGTATACAGCAGGAAGGGGAGGGGGATGTGTGTGTGTGTTTGGTGTTTTTTCCATATAGAAAATTAATTCAATTGTTCCTTAAAATTAAATAGCAGTAATTTTAGACAGAATTCATAGAAAGCACCCATAAACCTGCAAGTGAAGTAGTCTAATTCTAAAGTAATGTTCGCAACATCCACTGCCGGTATTTCCTATGCCTACAATTATAGTGTTTCTATAACTAATTTTCTCACTAGAATAAAAAAATAAAGGGATGTAAAAATCTACTTAGTTTTTTGAAACAAATACTCAAAATTATATAGTTCCAACTACTACTTTCTAATACTCCCCAAAAAGAATAGGTTTAAGATTTCCTATCCTTTTTCTGCATGTATCTTCAAGCACTGCTGAAATGCTGTCTCTATATCCTTCAACTTTTGGCTATCAAATGATTCAGAAAGAACATCATCTTTGGCATCAGGTTAACACAAAAATTGAAAAAGTCCACACACATTTTCAAAGCTCTTTAGCTCAAGCTCATAAAAATGCCACTGGGCACTGGCACCTGGAAAATACAATGAGGATAAAAGATGCCATCTGCCCCCAGCCCTGTCCTGGTCTTTGATGGAAGGAAAAGCCCCAGGAAAGCTGTGTGCCCTACAAATGCCAGGAGTCCCTTTAGCACCTGGGGAATACTGCACAACAAGGTTACTGTGTAGCTGCCAGGGTTAGAGTCTGGGGAAGGGTGGGATGAGGAGGCAGAGCAAAGAAAAGCAGCTTCCTCCAATAGTTAGTCAAAGTGAAAGCAAAATGGGAGTTGTATTTGCCAAAAGGATAGGACCTTGGATCACAGGCTAGGAGTTTCCTTTTGTGGCAGTAAGTCTCCAGGTATGAAGCCTCACCCAGCAGTTTGCAAGCCTAGAAGTAATTGTCTAAACTGCCTTCTGAAAACACACACTCCAGTAGGCAACAGGACTGCGTGCAGCACCTACACTTACTTTTCTACTAACATCAAGATCAGAAAAGTTAGAAAACAGGTAAGATAATGGAAGCTTATTATTTAGCTCACTTTTTGCTCAGCTCAGACAAAGAAACTTGTGAAAAGCAAGTACTTTCACAAGGAAGAAGACAGACTTCAAATGAGAGAATAATGCATGGACAACCACAGTTGTCTTGGGGGTTTTTTGTTTGTTTTTGGTTTGGGGGTTTTTTTGGTGTGGAGTTTTTTTACGTAATGTTAAGAAAAAACTTATTAGTGGGTTTCAAATCAAGCACAGAAAGGGTTGGGTTTGTGTTTTTTGTTGTTGGATTATTTTAGTTGTTTGGGGATGTCTGACTCTGGCTTTTCATTTTTCTTTGAAGTCAAAAATTTGGATTCATCTAATGGTAAAATTTTCTTTTGCTGATTTATAGAAATACCCCTAAACTGTTCATCTGGTGTCAGACTAACAGACTGGGAAGATCTATTTAAAAGCATTTTTTAAAGTTTAAGTAACTGTGCATGAGATGGTAGAACTCGGCTAGAGACTTCAATTTTCAACCTTTTTATAATCTACATTTTTCTTTTGCCAAGTTTAAGATGTCAAAAAGAAAAGTAAAACTAATATCCAGTATCTATAATTAACTTCTCAGACACAAATTGAATATGATGGTATCCATGTCCTGAAACCTAGTATTCAAATGATCCCTCATTTGATTATAAACTTACCATTGACTGAGAAAAAAAACTCATGAGGAAGCAAATTGGTACCTTTATCTGCTCCAATTAGATCATAAAAGATAAATACTCTTGAGAAGTATTTTTTTGACACTTTGAAAATCTTCAAACTCATGACTTTTACAACTAAAGAGTATTTGCCATGACCCAAAGTAGTGACAAGGAATCAAGCCAATAAGCTGCAGAAGTCAACAGATTCTTTAAAGGGGTTTCCCCTTCACACACACACAGGGCTCTCTAGTAGGAAGAAGTTGGTGATGCCCACTCTTAAGCATTAGGCACTGGCTTTATCATTAATCTTTGAAAATTTCCCATTAAGACAGAAGGCAACTTTTTCCTTTTACTTTCAAAATAGAAGTTTCTTCTGTCCCAAGCCCAACCACATGAATTAGATGGTTAGATGTAGGAATGCAGAAGAGATATTATTTTCTACCACATAGAGTAGAAAAGTAGGCAAAGTGATGCTATAACAGCTGTTGATCAATTCTGGTTGTATTTACTTCCACAAAAACTAAAAATCCAAAAAGAAAAAGTATCAAATGCCACTGCAGCATGAAGATCTAACTCCACTGGTTATAGTGCAGTCTATAACCTGGTTACTCCTCCAACATGATTTTTTTTTCAAGCCAGTACAGAAAACAGCATATTACTTCACTTCCACTTCACCATTTTACACAACCTATACCACATGGTCCTCTGAAATGGTCAAATACTGCTGCAATTCAGAAGCCTTGTGGTCTTTTCATTTATATATTTGATTTGGTCATGTTCACATTTACTACAATTATTTTTAAGGCATTAAAAATACACGGTGATATGCACATGCTGCTGCAGAATCACATGTCTAATGACACTGGCAGGGGAACGCTCATGGTGACCCTTCCTGGTAGAAAGCAGTGTACAGAATAGGCTTCAGGAGTGATTTTCAACAGAAGGGCACGCCAGGCACTTCTGTGCTTTACCCATCAGACATCTGCTGCTTCTCCAGCCCAAGATAAACAGAATCCTGGAGTCAGCTCCAAGCAGCTTTACACCGCAGCCTGGCATCATCAGTAAGAGACTTTCAGGTTTGCCACTACCCCAGAACAGGAAAGGTCATGTGGCCAGGCAGACCTGATGAGTTCCCTCTCTAACCTCAACATCTGAAGGTCTCCTCTGCATTTGTGAAGCTCACAAAAACTATTAAAACAGCGGGTCTCTCTGCATCAAAAATACAACCAAATGACAGTATTATACCTTCTTTATCAAGCAGAAGACAGACAACTAACAAGTTACACGTAGTAGGGCAATGTTTTTAATCCCACAAAGCTCAGAAGATAGTACTATGCAGAAGAATCAGGAGCAATGCAGATTAGTCAGTGCAATCCAAGGATACCGGAGGCTGCAGCTCTAACACCTGCATCTTACACGTTGCAGTCTCAATGACCCCTTGCTTACCTCACCTCTGTGAAGCTGCATTATTGTATTGTCTGAATAGCAGAGAAACTAACAGCCACTTCACAATGGAAACATGAACAACAAAACACCAGGGTGGCCACTGAACAGGTTGGTTATGGCAACAAAACTAGACTCCTATGTATAGCAGGTGAAGATATTTCATTAGTCGGGTGAGGACATCACCTTTGAGAGCTTTCCTATTTGTTTCGTGAAGACAGAAGTTACTTTTATAACCTACAGCCACATAAAACAGTCACCAACAAGTGAATTTCTACAGGGTCAAAGGGCATCACCAGATAATGGCATAGACTAAAAACTGTCATATAGCAAAGTGGTGGAAGTCATGGGCACTTGTCTCTAAAATTTACCAGCAACACCTGCTTTTTTTTTCTCCACCCTCCTCCCAGCTCCTGAGCTAGTCAAAGTAGATGTTTTCTTCTGATACTTTTTGTAGTCCTTCCACACTCCTCCTAGATCTCACAATGAATTTCACAGCCAGTGAGCTTAGATATCTGAAGGCTGATTGTAGTGGGTGTACACAGCATAGATAAGAGAGGTTCATATCTGCTATACAGCCATCCACATCTGCTAAAGGTTTTCCTAGTCCCTCACAACTCACTCATGATCACACAGTTGGAAGAGCTCCAATCACTATCATAAATCCCCTCTGCACACTCCCACTATGGTCCCAGACATGAAGCCACTTCAGGTTTGCAGTATTCCCCACTTCCACAGCACTGACTTGATGCCTAAAGATTTTAGTATATTTTGTAGATTTTTGAGATTATATAGGTTACATAGATTCTCCTATGTTGTTCGCATCTGAGGAGAGTTACTAAAGCTCTTTCTCATAGATTTGTGAGCTTTCTCATGCCCTGCCAAGGCCATGGTGTTTGTGAGAAGCCACCTGTAGGTAGCAACCAGACAAAACACAAGAAGAGGGCCTAGAGGTCCTCAAAGATCTCCAAGGGGCAGTTCTGAGGACTCCTATGGGTGGGGCACAGAGGGAAATGAAGATCATGGTTGGTTATCAATATCTCATATATAAATTGCTGGAGAAGTTATAAAAGCTGTGACATCCCTGGTCATGGGTATGCATGTCTGTGTGCAAGTGTGAGCCTGTGCATGTGTCGCAGACCTTCTGGCGTGCACCTTGAAAGCTTTCAATAAAGGTATACTATCTATTTTTCTCCACTGTTTTCTGAGTATCTATTTCCACAGGAACTTGGGCATCAGGCAACAGTTTCTTCTACTCTGTTTTAAAAAACTGGGATGTCACCAGAATGGTTCCTGGATATGAAACCCAAACCTACTGACAAGGTGACACATATACTATATACTGAACGTTAACAAGAAGCTGAAATGAAGAGGCAACAAGGAAGTTTCCTATAGGGATGCAGTTACTCAAGTAATTAAGTCATTCTAGCTTGGGATAGCAAACTAAACCAGCAACCCTTTGGGCTGCAACAACAAATACCCACAAATCGAAGTTAGGGATAATGAGCTGACCACACTACCTGCAAGAATGCTACAGATCCACAGGAGTCCTATACTCAAAGAGAAGAAGCAAACAAAAAAAATTTTTGTAGCCGCGATGTAATAACCATCTCTATAAGATCACATGGGTGGTTCCTGTAAATTTCTACACACGCAGACAGAGAAGCAGAGATACCAGAAAACAACATGCCAAGAAAATGAAATGTGAACTGGGAAAGTAGGTTGCAGGAGATTTCCAGACCTAAAGCATGCTGGATCAACACAAGGACACTAGTGCATGCTAACAGACAGCAGATTCATAACTCAGACCACATCCAAAAGGGTGAGAGCTGCTATAGGCAGTCATGAAGGCCACAGATTTAATTATATATCCAATGCAACCAAGGGCTGAGGACACCTTCCTAGAAGCCACTGGCACATCATTTAGAATCCTCTGCTTCAGAGTGCATAGTTGAGGTTGGCCTCCTTGTTGCTGCTTAGGCTGGGTAACTGAGTTTAGTACAGGAACTATGGGAGCAAATAAGTGAAATTGTTGCATGAAGAGCTATCGACTAGTCACATAACAGCCTGATTCTATTACCAAGAGCAAAAAAAACCCCACCCATCCCAATATCCAAGAAATGTTGATTTGGATTAATTTCTTACACATGCATTCAATCCCCTATCAGGCTTTATAACAAAGTGGCTGTTGGCAAGGCTGTTTCCCTTCCCCCTGCAAGTTAATGGTGGGCTACAATTTTCAGAGGGATTTCCTGTTTGCATTATGTTCTAAAAATCCTGCTCATTTACTTCACTAAAAAGGCATGTGCTTGGAAGTGGTTTTGATGCTTTTTAGTCATATCCCCCCTTTTGATTGCCACAACACTCAGGGTCTGAAAATAAGGGAGCTATTTCAAGTTACATTCCCTTCTTTCCCTGCCCACATGTACTTGGCCACCAATTTGGGACATGGGATCAGAGGGAGCTTCAGGCTGTAGAATAACACAAAAACTTGAAAAGGAAAATACATTAACAGAACTTCACTCTCATCCCCCTGCTCAACAGATTTGGATCAGCTGGTGTTCACCTACATCTTAAAGATCTCTTAGCTATTTTTCATGTCCTTGTTGCTGCTTTCCAGGGTCTCAGCCCAGCAGCCAGAACCTGAACTCCCACAGCATCCAGGCTCTTGGACTGAGCACCAGCAGGCCAGATAAAATGTCAGCATGGAGGTGCAGATTGTGCTGGTGTCTCTTGCCTTCCCATAAGCCTGTGGCATTCCCCCTTTGCTTGGTACAACAACTTCACTGCTTGCCTCAATCACGTGTCTCCTCTGCAGCTGAGCTCATTTTGTTCCTTTCCCCCACTCACCCAAGAAATAACTCAATATTTTTCTGTATCACTAGATGAAAGCAAGCAGGAACTGCGTGAAGAGACACAGATGGGCCCTCAGTCATGAATGGTCAAGTTCAAGATCACAACCAAAGCAGTCACTGTAGGAGGGAACACAGAGGTAATGCAGCAGTGTGCTTGTACAAGTAGCAATGAAGTAGAAGGCTTTTATCAGGAACAGCACCACAGCAGACTTGCTCATTGGAGAGGTAGCCCAAGAGCCAGTTTCTACTTGGCCAGCAAACAAGACTAAAGTCCCACACAGCTAAAAGCACAACTGTGAGATGTGCTGACTACCATTCTTTATAGAATCAGCTGGACTGGAACTAGCCAACCTCTTGGAAATAATCACATTTTGTTTCTCTCCCTCCACACAAGAGACAGTTGCATAAAGTTAGGTCAACATGTGGTATGCATATGATTCAAATGTACATTTCCTGGCAATCAGCAGCATGCCTAGAGGAGGATCTGCACTACTGATAATGTCAATTTTTCCCATGGCCATCATAAAAAGAAAAGTCCACTCATCTCTTGAGACATAAGGAGCAGACCCCATTCTATAGCTTTCCATTGGTTATACAGAAGCTTTTTTTTTTTTGCTTGTTTGTTTAAAGGAGCAAAACTCAAGACATACTCAGATGTCTCTGACAGCAGCTACCTTCATAAAGTGAAATAACATAAAATGAATGATATAACTGTGTGCAGATTTGGTCTTCTAACTCCAAATCAATTAAAACTTCCATGGATGGACAAAGATAATTAAATAATGGGAAGCAGTTTCCAAAACCAACTCAGAACACTATAGCTCTTCAGCAAGAAAAAGAAATGGCTGAGGAATAAAGGCCAGTAAAATAATAAGGGAAATAGAAACAGAGAAAAGGTAATGAAGCTATTACTATTCTGTTACTATTCCCTCTTCCTTCCAGTACAGGAGCTGGGAGGTAGGTGGAAGTTCAAAGCATGTGAAATGAGATGGTTCTTCCTGCAATATACCCTAAAACCATGTCACTTCACTGCAGTATATTGTGGATGCCAGGAGTTTGCATTGGTTCAAGAACATGCCCACAGAAACCTAGACTTGTTTCTCAAACACAAAGTCACTATTTCTGGGTCAGTAGGTTTCAGGGCTGCTAAATGCCAAAAGGCAGTAGACTGCTTTGGTGAACTATCACTGTATCCTTGCCCTTATTCCTGGATCCCTCCCAAGACACAGCAATGGTGGGTTATGTGACTACATTAACCTCTCTTCTTACTCAGTGTTGTTGGTTTTTGTTCTTTATGCACAAACCAGGTAAATGGATTAAGAATCATTGAGGACACATGAAGTTAACATTTTTCTGTTCCTTTGGCTATCATGAACAAGAGCTCATAACGTTTCTCCTATTATTGCCTGAGGAACAACTCGTGCATTTCCTTCAATTCTTTTCAAATTATACAAGTAAGTCTGAAGCAGCAGTCTCTGCTAGTGATGTTGTCTTTCAAGGCAGGCAATTGAAATTAGTTCAGAATTTGTCTAGGAGCAGAAGAGAAGTAACCGGTTTCTTAATTGCATTAATATCACATTAATCTTACAACACTTGGAGACCATCTTTGTTTATAAAAGCACGTGGCTTTCCCAGCAGCTTCATATACGCAACAGAAAAGGTACAACATCTAACTTCATCAGGAATTTTTGGGCTGCACTCCCAACATCTAAAACCAACACTTCTGCAGAAGACCCAACAACAGTATGAACTACTGGTTCCTTATTTCACAGAGGAAAACTTAACTGAGCAAGATTTATATGTCAGGAGGCATGAATAACTAGCAAAGAGTAAGTTTCCATATGAAAGACAAAGAAAAGCTTTGTCAATAGCTTTAATAGTTATAAGTACATTTTTCTTAAAAAAAAGTTTATTATTTTATAGGTCAGAAACGTATTTTAGGATTTTTGTTACAACTTGCTAATCTGAGATTGCAAGTTGTCAGAAGCTACAGTTTTCACCAAGTAGTCCCTTTGCAGTTTGGTTTTTATGCTATTAAGAGTACCAGTGGGAAACAAGATCATGAGATTTCATGTGAAATGAAAGAAGCAGTTAGTGTGTTGGTCCTACTTATTTTTCTTCTGGGCTGTCTCAGTTAAGGGTGGTTTGAACAATGAGTTAATTTATCATGGTGTTTAAAGAAATTTAACCAGCAATGGCATACAACTCTTAAGTTCTATTTGCAGAGATGCAATACCAATCCAAGCCATGTTTGCTCTGCTGTGCATACAGGTGACAGACTTGCAGAGATTCCATATCCAGCTTAATGTCCAGTAATGATGCTATACTGAAAAACAGTCGGGCTCAGAGGACAGCACCCTACGTGGCCACACCCTACCTGGAGGCCAGTAACAAGTGCTGTGTCCCAGGGCCTGTCCTGCTTAATGTCTGTGTCAATAACCTGAAAGAGTTGTTGCAGCACAGTCTCAAGTTTGGGGATGCGACCCAGCTGAGGGAAACAGTTAAACAGTTAACATGCCAGAGGGCAGGGCTGCCTCACAGAGAGACCTAGACAGGGTCAACAACAGCCTAATGAAATTTAACAAGGATAAATGCAAAGTCCTGCACCAGGGAAGGAATAACCCCCTGCACATGGGTACAGGCTAAGGACATCCTGGTTGGAGAGCAGCTCTGCTGAAAAGACCGCACAGGGTGGTGTTGGACAGCAAGCAGAACGTGAGCCATGTCTGTGTCCTGGCAGCAAAGAAGGTCAATAACAACCTGGACTGTATTAACAGAAGCACAGCAATGGATGGAGGAAAGTTAATGAATGTTGAGTTAAAGGGGATTAACCCCATCTCATGTAGATGCTTCATCCTGTTTTGGGACCTACAGTACAAGACACCTGTTGGGAACCTGGAATGAGTTTAGGGAAGGGTCATCAAGATGGTTGGAGGCTGGAATACCTTTCCATTGAGGAAAGGCTGAGGGAAACAGGCCTGTTGAGCCCAAGAACGGACAGCTTTGAGGAGAGCATAGCAAGAGTCTGCCCCAGAGGTCACTGAGCAGATAGACCTAGGCTCTTCCCAGACATGTAAGGTCAGAAAATAGGAGACAACAGGCTTAAGCTGACATAAATGTTCTCACCAGGTATAAGGAAAACAATCCTCACCAACAAGATAATTAGTTCTTTGAACCGGTCACCCAGAAAAGTTGCATGAACTGCATTCCTCAAGGTCTCCAAGACTGGAAAGAACTTTAAGCAATGTTACTTAAAGTCAATACAGAGTGCTGCTTTGAACAGAAGGTTGGACTAGAGACCACCTAAGGTCCCTTCCAACCTGACTGGTTTTGTAATTCCAAGAAAAAAACCTGTCACAATGCTGGATAAGGAGGTTACATCATGATTAAAGTGACCATTAAATAAAAATTATAGCTAAAGGGGTGCAACACTCGGGCAACTGAGCCCTTGAACAAAGATTTTCACTGACACCTTTCTAGAATTACAAATAAAAATTAAGGTTTGGTGGCTGGATTCCCAAAATATGTTTTGAACCAAGCAAACTTGGTGTGTCTGTTAAGATTTGTCAAGTTTTGTAGTCAGTCAGTGACAGGGTAAACAAGTAACTATATTATTCTAGACTTGTGAGCAACACGTTTAAACAACGCCAAGCAACCCCTTGGTGACAATGCCAAAATTCTTGCACACTAGCAGCTGTTTTAAGTAATAGAATAGTTCTGAAAAGTTAAGGGATTACAGGTTGTGCTTTCCTTTATCCCAGAAGATCAAAAATCAGTAAAGAAAACAGACTCATTTCAGGAACAGGACAAAGGAACAAAGTTGGATGAAGGGAGAAGTTTTTATCAGTTGCACTGAAATATTCTTTTTTTTTTTAAGCCCTTCACTTGGCTGTTTCTCCCACTGAATATTGAAAGGGAAATAAGATTCAGGGTCATAAACACAGTCTCCAAAGACAAAGATTCTGCTTGCCTTAGTTGGAGTGGCCATGTTTAATACTTAAAACTTACCAGTTCTCTGTGCTTTGACAAAGCCCATTACAGCCAAAAGCAGCTTGTACTCCAATACAGGTATCTATATAACACACTGAATCACAAGGCTGTGTGGCTCAGGTGAGACAACAGATTGAAAGTTTCAGGTCCAAATTGAAGCTTCCCTCCACATTTTGTGTGCCTCCCCCACAGTGGAGTTAAAACATCTCACAAACTACTCAGCTAGGTCAAGATTATGGTCAAAAAGTTGTGGCACTTCACGGCACCTTCTTCAAAAGTTGCTCAACCAACCCTCCTGCCTCTGCCATGCAAGTCAAAGTCTCTGCCTAAACAGCTCCCTGACACCACATGTCCTGCAGTACAGTTCAAAATCTACTTCCTCTTCTTTCATCTTACCGCCTTGATCACCTGCAGGAAGAATAGCAACTTTCACACATCTAAACTGTGTCAGTCAAGCCAGCTCTGACTTGGTGAGCCTTCAGATTTCTTTGAAACAGCATTAGCATTACGTCTATGTCCTGTGATTGGAAGACCACTTTCTGTATTGTCTAGGTGCTTAGCATAACAGAGCCCTGAACTCACCTCTAACTTCTCTATTCATTGCTTAAGCTGCTGCAACACAAGTTTCCTTGTGTTAACTGATGCAATGCTACTTTTCTAAGCCTACAACTATAATATCAGAACAGCAAAATATCTCCAGTTGGGGCTTCTAAAATATTAACTCTTACACAGGGACAGAAGTTTGATAGAAGTATCACTATCAACTGCTTTTAGTAGAATCCCGATTTAAATAAACACTGTAACCCAGTTCTCAAAGAAAATTAACTTTTCTTGTTAAATTTTTCATCTTTTTAATAACAACTGTATGACAATTATCAGCAGTGCTAGAACCAACAGACTTGTATGAATAAGTAATTCCAAGTGAGAAATATGCTTATTGCATGTTTATCACAGGACCTTCCCTCCCACACCCTGTACTTTAAACACCTGCAAGAGGTGTTTATTACCTCACATACACCTGTAAATATAATCCCCTATAATTAAGCCAGACAATTAAAATCCCAACATAAGCCAATATGTTGTCTGAAGTACAAAAGTGGGTG
Organism: Myrmophylax atrothorax; assembly: GCA_026770055.1. Lineage (NCBI taxonomy): Eukaryota > Metazoa > Chordata > Aves > Passeriformes > Thamnophilidae > Myrmophylax > Myrmophylax atrothorax. The sequence continues at coordinate 31,324,698 of JAOXXN010000395.1, forward strand.
GTGTGCCACAGACATGGTCACTTTCCTGTACCAGATTGCCTCACCTGCCGCTAAGCCCAGCTGGATGATGGGAAATATGCGCAGCTCAGGCAAAACAGTTAATTCAGAGTGTGGGTCCAAGGTCAGACAAAAGGAAGGCAAAATGATCAGCTCTTTTCTTTTTGGCAGAAGAGCAGCAAGGGCAGCCCCGTATGCTCCTGTATGTAGATCGAAGACCAAGAGGAAGGAGTGCCTTTCTGAGGCTCCACGTTGCCCCACAGGCTGCTTTACCCTCTGTCCTGCAGGTTAGGAATCAAAATAAGCAGGTGATAAAGATTCAAACTTGGTCTGATGTGCATAATTCTTGATAAATCTCTCCAGTTTCTCATTATAATGGGAGGAGGGAGGGGAACCTCCCTTCAAAAGGCTTTTCACGCTGTGTTCTACAACAGACTCTTAAGGCAAACACTGACAACAGTGCAACAGCAGGTGAGAAGCTGACCTTGTGATTACTGTCAGGTAACAGTCATTACCAGCCTACTGTCAAACTAAAGGGCTCTATTTCACAGGGTTTGCAGGGACCATCCCACCTAATGTTGTATCAGATTTGTGTTTATTAAATTTGAAGATGGCACAACGCTGAAATGAAGCGACAATATGCCAGAGGACAAGAGCTCAGAGTGATCTCTAACTACTGAAACTACTCTGGCAAACCTCACGAGATACTTACAGGTGAGAGACTTAAGAACAATCAGTAGCCTGAAAATAAGAGTCCCGAGAAGAGATTGAAAGAATTAAAAACTCCCTGCTTAAACCTGCCCGAGCAACATAAGTCTTCAAATATGTAAATGACTGCTGCAGAGAACAGAAAAATATGTTCTCCGTTCACCTGCTGAGTAGGACAAGTAGTAATGGGCAAAAAGTACAGCTTAGTGCCTGATGCTTCCTCCTCAAAGATCCCTACCAGATTCCCATAACTAGCAGGCAGTAGCAGATTTGTGCATACTGCTAAGCATTTTTATAGCTATACATTATTTTTATAGCACTACATTAAGTTGGGATTCTTGGAGGATGCTTGAGGTGAAAAGCTGTATTTCAAGATACTTTAAATGTCTCTGCTGTTGATACACCTTACTTCTAGAATTCTTTTCAATGTAGTGCCTGCTCATTCCTCTTTACATATTTGCTTTATGAGAAATACTTATAATCCTAACTTATTTTTAATTGCAATAGTTTCATGTGGGTTTTTTCCCCTTTCTTAAAACCTAGAAGGTCCCCACCTGTCCTCTTCATATCCTTGGTATTCTAAAATAAGCTGCATCTTAGGCAGCTCCCATTCATCAAGATTAGTTTTTACACTGCATCTACAATTTAAAAAACAAACAAGCCACCCAACGCAGCTGATTTATTCAAAGTAGTGGCATAAGCTACTACAGATCCTCAGTGCAAACAGGCACATTCACTATAAGATTTACATACATTTGCTCACAGTCAGAACCCATCTCTATTCTTCTAAAAAAACTGAAAGTTTTCTTAGAAAATATGCAGCTGGGAGAAGATAGCTTAAACCTTTCTTACATTGACAAATCTCAGTGCAGAACCCAAAATGACTTTGCAACTCTGATCTAGAAATCCTTTTCAATTACTGCTTCTGCTTGAGGAATCTGAAACAACAGAAGTCTCAGCATAGCTGCAAGACTTCGTTTTCCACTTCCATTAAAAAGCAAGGAAAAGCAAACCCTGTTTAGCAACATCCTTTTGCCTTTGAAAGGGCTAAAATGGACCTTCCCTTCCCACACATTTCTATCCCTGAAAGCAACCTGCAAGTCTCACAGCAAAGCCAGTAATACACATTCACAGCATTTTTCTTGCTTTCTCTGCTCACTCAACAGGTTCACACTTCACAGACTGGGCTTGTAGTCTACCTTTTTTGTCACCAAGTTCATCAACACTGTTTATCTGCTCCATCCAAACTGATAAGGAAATAAGCCCACAGAAGATAAGTAGGAACTCTTCAACAGCTACCTTCCTGCTGAGCCAGCAAGTGCCATTTTTGGCACCATCTGTGTCCTGAAAGTCTGATCTCTAGTGTTTTATTCACTAAACATGGAAAAAATATTTGGAAATAAAATCTCTTGAATCTTCTACACTGTAGATGCTAGTTTTAAAATGTTTTAAAAGAAAGAAAAGAAAGGGTGGTGACATTGCACACCATGGTTTCTTCTCAGAAGAGCTCTACTTGAACACCCATCGTGTCAAAACAGAAATAAACTCTAGGTACTCTTCAGTTTTAAATCACTACATCTAGATCTCCATCCAGAAGAAAATCTTGTCTTGCAAATGCACCTCCAGTGCTGAATACACACAAGCTAAGTAAGAGTACTTGCCACTACAAGTTAGGAGTCAAACCAGCATCTTACAGACTGTGGCTCAGGAAAGAGTAACCGAGATCTATTTGCTTTTCTGCAGTGACCATAGAGCCAAGGTAGTTGTTTCCAATGATAAAGAGATGAGACTGGTGGTGTATGTGAAGAATGAAAAGGTGGTGTTCAAAATCCTTCACTAGTCATAATGCTTAGCATCAGTCTGGACTTCGTACTTGATGAATAAGGATAGAAAAGAGGGGAGGAAATGATATCCACCTATCACTAAAAACGATGCACTGACTATTTGAGGGTTTGCTTTGCAAAACAGAATTGGTAACAAAATAAAATGATTTATTTAAAAAATAAAATCTGATCAAGCGCATGTTCTCCAAATTACTAAATTGGTACAATAACCTCCGCAGGCAAATTACATGTAAGCAAAGCAAAAGGAAGAAGATGCATGCTAGAAGTGAAGATGCTTTTATGGAACACAGCCACTGATCAGAGTCCTCAAACACAGACCATCCAGGGAGGGAAGGGGGAAGATGCAAATGACCTACTGGATGAGTAGAGAACATGATCCTGGATAATCCCCTACCAGTCCAGACTCCAACTGCAGTCTGAGGCAAGGTCTGAATTTTTTTTTTAGTTCAGACAGAAATGCTGCCTTTCCTCCACCTCATTTCTCCTAGCTGGGCAAGGGGTACAAGAGTACCCAACCCACACATACAGAAACCTGCAGAACCTTGCCAGAAATCTTGTGAAGCTCAAATTAATTACCAGACAAGTTTTGTACAAACTTAACCTTGAATGACTTGGAATAAATGAGAATTGTATCTTCTACAGCTGCACTTTTCAAGTGAGCTCTTCAGGATAGCAACCTTGCGATTTCGTTTCAAAGTAGTAACTCAGCAGATTACAGAAGGTCATTATCTGCCTCTTTTTACTCCACTTAAACCCAAATATGGTCTAAAAGGGTTATCTTACCTTTTTTTACTTATACCATGATGGTCTGATAAGTACACAGTGAGGTCTTACATTACACAGAGTAAACAATTACAAGTCCAATTGCTATGGTAAGAGTCAGTATTTTGTTCAGTAAATTCAACCTGTTTGAAGAACACTAGTGGGATTTTTTTTTTCAAAAAAGGCAACCAGAAAAGCAAATGGCTAATCTGAATTTGCATACTGGGTTCATTTCAAATCTTGCTCATTACTCTGTGGCCATTTACACCACTGTTTCCCAATCTATATGGAGTAACTACAGTCAAGTGTCCTACCATATGAGTGTTCAGGATACCAGTTACTTCCAAGGGGAAGTTTTCTTATCATTAAAGTTCAACGTTCTCTTCTGTGCTACTAAGGGCTCTAGATTTTACTAAATAGGCATGTATGTCTCTTAGAAAGGTAAGAGGGTATGCCAGTGGAACAGTTTCAAAATTTTCACCAGAAACTGATTTACTCCAGCATTTCATGAACCTCAAAAGGCAGTTCCATCTGCATGGAGAGCAAAGGAGCAGTATCAACAACAGGGCACCTTCCTCAGCTGAGGAATCTCAAAACATTCTCAATTCAAATCAAGTTGCAATATTCCCTGAAAGTTTTTTTTAAGTGTTTTTCAAAACCTGGAGGCAAAACTATTATCTGTGGTGCTATTACCACAGTGGAAACTATTACCAAATTCTGTTATGCTTCACACTACTAGCACTTTGGTGACAATACTGTGGGACCACCCTCCCTATCACACTTCCAGACCTGCTTTCTCCAAACCTGATGAGCGGCATTTGAGAATATTCTGGATGTTTTCCTTATTATAAGAGGCTTTTGTAGGTATTTTTTTATAAGCCAAGGACCATCTCTGTGCGCAGAGATATTCACTGGGTCCCAGTTCCATGTAGCCCAAGGCATACAGGTACCACTGGCAACAAGAGTGGTGAAGCACTGTACTAGAGGCATGCACACTGACAGAGGGACACTCGTGGGCTTCCCATATAAAAAGCCTGTTTCTATACAGAACAAAATTAAAACAAGACAATTACTTCAACTTCAGCAAAGAATGACACTGTAACCTTACTAACAATGGCTGTACTAGGGGAAGAAATTTCACAAGAGCAATAACCTTCTGTTCTTTTCATATGTCATAGTAAAAGGAAAGGTGTTGCAGGGTCCTGAGTGTGTTTTGTATTTCAATATTGAAAATACATGAGGGCTGATAGATTAGCTAGGTTTGGTTTTAAGGATTTCACACATTAGAAGCCAGTCTTGATTCAAGCAATTAACAAAGAAGTGATGAGGCAAGAAAATTGGCACAGAGGGACTATAAACCACAATTTGAGTAAAATCACTCCAGTTGCCACACATGTGCGTTCACATATGATCCCCTCAGAAAACATCCTGCAAGAACATTGCTTCAATATAAATACCTCTCTATATGTATAAACTTCTACTCTCCCTACCAAGAAAGGCTTAAGGAGGAATCAAAAACTTCTTACAGAGCTCAAAGCAAATGTGTTCAAAGATTTTAGCACCAAAAAAGATGCTGGAGCCCAAGGTAAACTGACAAGGCAATTCCCTGCTGAATTTAATCACCAGCTGCTGTATTTTATCATCAGCACTGTTTTGAGAGTATATAAAGCTTACCTGCTTAAGTACAAAAGTGCCATACTGTCAGCACTTACAAAGAAAAACTTTAGGAAGTCAGTAGACAAACCAAACTTGGCAGACAGCTCTGATGTTGCAAGAGAATGCCAAAGTATTGTAGAAGTTTTGGGGTCTCTAAATTCTGTGCTCAAAGGGTCAGGTCTGTACGAGTAACTTGAGGTCATCTAGGCAAGGTTGAGATTGTGGTAATAGGGACAATTTTAACTCTTCATTGGGAATGTTTTGAAGATAGTGTTTTAAAAAGGTGGGCAGAGAAAACATCTGTCAGACCAGATGTTACCAGGCAAACTGCAGCAATAGAGAAGAGGGAAATAGTTTAAAAATCAAGAAGCAGATAGGAAACAGGGTAGGCACTTGTAATACACAAGCAAAATTAGCTACAAAGGTGTAAGGAGGCATAGGCAGGTAGAAGCATCTTTAAGCTCTCTGCTTGACAGTGCTTACATCCCTGTTTATTCACATCTCTGAATTGTATACCTCTGCTCTGATACTTACAGTTCCTACACAAAATCCTCAGAGGAATTTTGTACCAAAAAATAAGTTAATCTTCACATTAGTCACCCTCGGCCATTTCTATAACTACTCTTCCCAGAAGATTGAAAAAAAAATTATTTGTAAAAAAGGTAGCAGGTGGACACTGTTGGGCTGAGGGGTATGTAAGGTTTGGGAAGTGCAGAGGAAAAGCTTACATGGACAGCAGACACCAGAAAGGCAGGCTGAAGCAATGAAAAGCAGTGAGTGCTGGTACCTTACAGAAACCCCATGGTTTGACAGCCTAAGTTGAACAAACCAATGCCTCTGTTTTTCTTCAAAATTAGGAAACAATCAGGCAGTGCAAACAAAGAAGTAGTTACAGATAGGAAGTCAGATGAAGGCAGACCAAACCTGCTGGAGAACTGCTACCAGAGCTGTACCCTCAAACCCTCCACCCTCCAATCTCCCTTCAGCAAAAGGGTGACTTACCGCTATGAAACATGAAAACAACATTTTAAACACACAAATAAGGTAAAAAAAAATAGTGAAGAAAACAAATCTATTCTCACAGTAGTCCATCTACTGTAAAAATTAGAACACTATTTTTGTAGTGTAGCAAGTATACACTACACTGGTGCTAACCATAATAGCAAGAACAAACAATTTGCCAATATACCACCACTATAGAGGACCAAGGAAAATACAAAAACAAAAATCCACCACCCAAAAAAAAAAAAAGGATCAGCATTACATTTCTGCTTCTGTAGAGGTTTGGCCAAATATTGGAATATGAACCTGTATGAAGTTTATTGAACTCCTACACCAAACACCAGCAAGGTCCAAAATGGATGAACTTGCAGTCTAAGAGTGACTGCTTCAGGAAGTCAACATTCAAAGAATCCATTTCAACATTTTTTATGGTTAGCTCAGAGAGCAGAAATGAAGGCAGTTATCTGAATTGCTTAGAAGGCTCTATTGTTCCCTCTTCCAAAGGATTTTTCTCCAGTACAGAATGGGTGGTGTGTGCAAAGCAAGTAGAAGGTGGGGGAAGGGGAGAAGTCCTGTGGATAGAGACAGAAGCACAAACAGTTTTTAAGCAAATACAATTTTTTTAAAGTAACTTCCTACCTCCCACTGCAGGTGAGGCGGGATATTTCTGATCTGAAGCTTCCGACTCCTGCAGATAAATTAAAGAAAATAGTATTTAAAAAATAAATCATTGCAAGATAGACTGTACATAGCAGTGTCATACATTTAAGCATCTGTCATACTAAGAGGGGGAAAACCAAATACACAACTCAAAAAAACCAACAGATCGCTGAGGGGGCAATGTCAGGTCAAAACCATTTCAAGTCCAAAGAGCTGTTACAAGAATACTTGTTACACATTTGACAGCTGTTACATTTCATGAAGTCTCCACTTTTCTTGGAGACTATTTCTATTTCAGCTTTAAGGCCTTTGGTATCTAATTCTCTCTGTTACAAATGTGTGTGATAATCCCATATATTTGTACTGGGTTCTCCCTCACACACTGAGTTTTTTGTTGTTGTCAGTTTGTTTTTTGAATTCATTGAGAAAATGCTCCAGGTTTTAGATTCCTTCAAGTTAAAGAATAAAAATTTGAATTTATACATTGGATGTGATATTAAGCTTTTCAATTATCTAATGACAGATTATTTTCTAACATTTACGTGACTAACTTTCTTCTTCTTTGATTGGGAGGAGAGGGTAAGAGTCAGTAAATTCCTTGTATTTTCACCCCAAATTTACATCGGCTTTCGCTTATCTAGTAAACAAAACATTCACTTTGAAGTGCTACTGCAAAACCTAGCAGTGTGCTGGCTGCCTTCACAGCAAAGTCCTTTGTCTCCTCCCTTCCCCCAAAGTGAGAGAACAAATAAATGCCAGAGATGCCACAAACCCCATGGGATTTACAAGAATGTGTAGATTAACAGAGTTTCAGCTGGGCTCAGGTAGGGTGGGCCAGTAGGGTGAGCCTAACCATCCTGGGTGGCTCTGGGGACAGGAGAGCAGGTGACAGAGAGCAGTCTACCTCTCTCAACTACCTTTTAGTTCACCAAAGCAGATAAAATAAGGGTCTTGATTCAAACAATTTTACTTTGTATTTTAATTGCTCAATACTGACCTCTCACAGTAAAAAAATGCTTCACATTTTAAGGACTTTTTATAACAGTTAAACTAATACAGGCCAGTGAAGTCTTGCAGCAAAACAAGTTTTAGAGATGTTCCTGTCTAGCAATAAAACTGAAAGATTTCCTTTCCCCCCTCAAATCCTTTTAAAATACATTCCTTCCTCTGACACCACCACCTACCCAGGCCTGCAGCGAGCGTTTTACATCTTGAAATGCTCTTCTCAACAGGCTTTGTCCAAGGCACAGCCTGCAATTGGAGCCCGAAGCCACCTTGCCCAAACAGCTCCTCATGTGGCTGTGTCACCCCCAAAACTACAGCAACCATAAGATCAAGTAACAAGCATGCTTTTGCCTGAAAAGATGAACAGGTCTTGGTTGTGCAGCATTTCTCAGCTGTTTTCACTCCCTCTCCAGCAAGTAGGAGCAGATTTCAGCATTTGATCATATAAGTAGGCGAGGAAGGGAAAATGAAAACCCAAACCACACACAACTCCAGTTAAGGTTTCATTTTTACTAAAGTAAGGAAAGTCAGGAGCTGCTTCACTGTAATAGAGAGTAGAAAATGTTCTTGAAGTTTGCAAAGTTTTCCTTAAACTGTAAGGTCAGCTAGTGATCCTGCTACAACAGTCACCCTAAAGTAGTGGTATACTGCTCTGAAATATCAAAATCTCACACAGTGATCTGAAACTTGGAAGTTGCATCCTAAAGTGGAACATAAAAGGGAATATTCATTCAATATTAGAAATACTGGGAAATTTTAATACAGCAAAACCCCAAACCACAAAATTGGCAGCTAATATGCTATTCAGTGTGTTTCAAACTCTGTTGTGCCATTACTCTCACACACTTATAGATTCAATTAAAATTCATGTGTTTCATAGCAAGGAGTACCACTCATTGAAGGATCCAAGCCCAATAGCCCTGCCTGCCAGCACACTAACAAAAGGTCTCACCCCAGCTCCACATCAAGTTTGGCCACAAATGCTAACGCTGAGCTGGATACATCCACTGGTGAGAAAGGGAGGGGTGGGGAAGTCCTTCCCAAAATCACTTATGTAGGTTTTTCTTTTGAAATGAATTGTGAGGTGGCAGTTGCATGAAACCCATGTATCTTCTCTCCTGCCTAACGCCTGAAAGATGGACAAAAAAAAAAATCCACTTTTACTTATCTATTGTTGAGAACTAATGCAAGGTTTGAAGGTGGGGTTCTTTTCTTCCCACATGACAGCCAAGAATCTGTACAGTTTGATGCAATTTAAAACTTCTGCCAGTCAACATTTGTAGCACAGAAATAACATGAACATCCAAAAAAGGAGAAGGGAGATGAGCAAGAAAGAAATGCTGCCTTAAAATTACCAGTTCCTCTGCCACATTCATAAACAGCCAAAGGAAATGGCAAGCCAAGCACAAAACGGGTACAGTCCTGCTGTGTACCTCAATGTATGGCAATAGTGAGACACCTATTGTACAAAACTGAAAGGCCACTTCAAAAGTACAGGAATAGCTGTACACACCATTTAATTTGGAACTATTAACACGTTCATCAGTTTCTTACCTGCAACTAATTTTAACCTGTCACCCAATGCACAAGTTTGAAGTCTGAAAATTTAATTTCTTTTTTTACATTATTTCTGTATCACAATTAGCGTTAGGGAAAAATATAATTGAAGAAAGGTTTGCATGGCCAAGAGAAGAATCACACAGAACTAGCATAAGATCTGGATGCCTTTGAGATTTTGCCATTTCAATTGCTATTAGCCCCCGTTACAAGTAAGTCTAAATATATCCCTTAAAATCACCTAAAAATACACAAAGCTTGTAATCCCTTTCTCCCTCTGTCCTTCTCCACACTCAAAGAATAGTCAGAAATTACCAAAGTGGGGTTTTTTTGTTCCCAGGACCAGAACGAGCACTGAACAAGCAGCAAGCAGACAGAGACTGAATCTGCCACGTGCTGCAATAACCTGGAGCTCCTACTCAGAGAGATCGCTCCCTCCCATCCTTTCCCTGCACTTCAGCAGCCCTTTACATCTCCTCACTGCAAGGCAGCTGAGTGATTTTGCAGGCACTCTTTCCATTGCTTGCATGTGAGCACACAGAAAACCAGTTTTCAACTTCAAGAAAAAAACAAACGAAATGCAAATGTATAGCAAAGAGCAAGGGACAAAGATGGGTCCTGACTGGATTTACCAGAGCAGCAACAGCTTCCATGAGCATGGGTTCCAATTTCAGAAAGCACACTTTTGCACAGGGTCAAAACTCCACACAATAGGTGCGGGAAGGAAAGAGAAAAGTATGGGAGCATCTTCCTGGAAATACACTCTCATCTCAGACTGTGAACTCTTTTAGGATAATTTCCATCTTCCTCATGACCCTGTTTTCTTTGGCAAAGTATGGTATATGCAAAGATCCTATAGCTATCCCATCCTAGGCAGCAGAACCCTAAAGAAGGGTTTCTGTTCTGTTTTGAGGCAATCTCAAGTTTTGTTAGTCTACAACTACTAGAAGTCACACTAAGCACATAAAACAAGAAATAGTCCTCACTCATGCCATGATGATATTTTGTTACAATAGTTTCATCCAAAATATAGCTCACCTAACCTTGATAAATCCTGTAGTAAAACACTACCAGCATCTCTCAGTGTGACTCATGTAAGTCCTGTGTATGCAATTTTCCCACTTTAAGCAGATTTTTTTAGTTTGTTTCTCCCATTCTAAATAGGCATTGCAAATAGATGTCAACTGAAAAAGTCTGAGCAAATCAGCTTATCATATGAAGCTTTCTGAAAGCTACCTATGTTCATAGCATGTGAACAAGTATTACTCCTCATTTCTCCTTTTCAAAGACACCCAAAACACCTTTTATTGGCCAAGAAGAAAACAGATTTCTTTGGTTTCTCTACAAGGTTAGTCCATAAGCAATTTTTTGGCAAGAATTTACTTTTCTTAAGAGGAATTGCACACATTCTAATTCTTTTCAGGTACTATCCAGGTAACAGGATTCAGTTACTTTAAGCTACTGCTGATGACCACATGCAAATGTATTTATGGACATGGGAGACATGGAGCCTTGTGTTGGGGGAAATGAATATCTCTACAACACTGAAAGCAGGTAAAACAAAAAACCATCATTGTGCCCTTTCACAAGAAAAGCAGCATATTTGTGCTATATGTGTGCACAGAGACAGAAAGGGCAAAGTATCATAAAGATGGATAATTTACTAAAAGCCATCTTAGTGGCCTCTGAAGGGGTAATCTCTCTTACATAAACACAGAGAACAAACATATGCACAGGGACACCCAGTGCTCCCAACCCACAAGAACCCTCCACACATGTGAAACAATACTAAACATATCGTGGGAAAAAGGTGGTGGGAGAAAAGAAGAAAGGCCACAATTGAAGTATCTTCTTTCTTTTATATATACTTTCCTTCTTTCTCTGCCCTCACTATATACATCATTTTTTCCTTCAACATTTCAAGTTCCTCTTGAGTTAAAAGCATCTCAAAATTGTCTATTTTTGTGTCCCTGCATTAAATAAAATCTCACTATATCTTTCCACTAATAGAATCTCACCGTACGTTTAACATGATATTTAGCAAAGGCAAATCAGGTCAGACCCCCACATCCCCTTAAGGGAAAATTTTAAATAACAGAAGACAGACAATTATAAAAGTGGAGAATGATAAAGTATCACAATTTTGCTCACAGTGCCAATTTTTTCGTATCTCGTAGCCATGTCAAAACTTGATTATTTCAGATAGAAACATACAAAAGTATCAAAGTGTCTGCACTTTTACACATTTGTACCTTCACTTTTACACATTTGTACCTTCAATTTACCAGACCCTTCTCACCATCCTCCTGCCCCACCAGAAACCTGCTGCCTCCTGTGCCTCAATTCCCATTTCTCAACAAAAACATCAATTAATAAACTCTTACTTCAGCAGCCATACAAACTCCACACAACCTTAATGCCTTAAACCCACAGAGCACAAACATACTCCTTTTAAACAAGAGTCTATGGAAAAAGAGTTAAACATGTTAGAAAGGATATCAAGTGAACATCGACAATGTTAGTCCATTCAACTGTTTGAACTCAATACCTATGGGACAGAAGGTAAATGGTCTACCTTTGCTGCTCTAAGGAATGTGAAAAGAGCAAGCACTTATTTCATCTGCTCTAGGTAGATACTGCTATGCTGGTTACCTGGAAAAAGCCCAGGCACCTCACACCAAATAGCACAGACACAGAGATTGCCAATACCCACCAAGTGCTGGTGCTGCCTCTCACTTCGTGGTCCATTGACAGCTACATGTGATGCCACTGCAAACCTACTCACTGAAACGATTTTTCTCCCTGAGCTCCAAAGAGCTGCATGAAGACAAAAATAGTCAGTTCTCAGGCTTGTTTCACTGACAGCCCAAACTGAACATAGACAGCTGGAGACAAAATATTAAAAAAACACCACAGAGCAAAAAAGCCTTCTATGAACTGTGGCTAATGCCACACAGTAAGAAATAAGTTCCGTATAAAAAGTCCTAACAGGAACAACTGTAGAAAAAAGTTAGCTACTCCTATAACCAAATGGAAAACTGTTGGTAAACAACTGCTTTTATAGGGGAAGAAGTGTCTTATTGTTTACTCTGCAGCCAGCAAAATAAAAACAGGAAAAAACCCAAACAAACCAAAAGCTACCCCCCTTCCCCAAAGAGTTCATTCGTTTCTCCCCCTCAGGTTGCTTCAAGTAGCTAATGCCCAGCCACATCAGAGTGAATCTGCTTTTAATGCTCTTCTAGTAAGAACAAAAAAAATCTGGCATGTTTACAGGACAAAATAAATTAACCCTAACTCTGAATTCGTATCAGTATGTTTGGGGAAAAAAAGCAGTAGTACTTCTGTAGTTAGAATATGAGGGAGTGGAGTTCCCATTATTTTTTTAATGGTGAAGGTAGGTAAAGATACAGATTTAGACACTAGTGACCTGTCCTGCAAGAGGTGCTGCAGTCTCTGCCTGCCCCCTGACTTCACACTGAAATTCTGTGGATTTAAGCAGTCAATTAACACTTTTAAAGTTGTTTACACTTGATTCCTGAAAGTACCTGAAGTCCACTGACTAAGGTAAAACCTTATTGCAGTCTACAACTACTTTCATGAGTGGAAGAGGAGGGACAGGCACTGAGCTCTGCTCTGTTGTGACCAGTGACAGAACCTGAGGGAATGACCTGAAGTTGTGTCAGGGGAGGTTTAGGTTGAATATTAGAACAAGGTTCGTCACCCAGAGGGTTATTGGGCACTGGAACAGGATCCCCAGGGAAGTGGTCACAGCCATTGGCAGAATTCAAGAAGCATCTGGGTGACACTCTGGGGCACATGGTGTGAGTCTTGGGAATAGTCCTGTGCAGAGTCAGGAGCTGGACTCCATGATCCTTGTAGGTCCCTTTCAACTCAGCGTATTCTGCGAAATAAAGCCTATTGAATGCACATTCAAAGTCATATTTTTATATATAAAATTTTATGTGTATATACACATGCAATTACGTATGTCAATTTGCTTTTTCATAACAAGTAATTCTGATAAATACAAAACCAAAGGGTCACACTTCCTACCTAAAAAGAAGTTATTCTGAATTTCTTTTAAAAAAACAATTCAGGTTCAGTTAAGTGACAAAGAGGTGTTTATATGGCTCCTATTAAAAGGTAATTAATTTCTAGTATGTATTACAAGGCATACTGATGACACAGCTATCATATTTTATCAAATTGTGCCATTAGCTTGGGAAACAGATAGTTCATCTTGACGAACTTACCTTATAGAAGAAAGAAGAATGGTTTCAAATACTGGCTTAAGAAACATCACCAATTTTTATTTCTACACACTGGTCTGGACAGCAGAATACTTGAAGAAATATTATTGCTCTAATTTCAGACCCAATTCAGCAATTCAAGCAGACAAAGCTTGGCTAAGCCACATGCAAACTGCAGCAATATTTCTCTTTGTGTTGACTCATTATTTAATCCCAGATTCAGATTTAAAAGCACTCTGTACTACCACTCAGACTAAGGATTTTCCTTAAAATTTAGACATTGGAGGTTTTTTCCTCAAAGCTCATGCAAAACATAATATTTTGCTCCTAACTACACTTTTTTGTTTTCATCTTGTGCATACAACCCACCAAACTAGCCGCTTAGGAGGGGTGCATTGCTTCAGCATTCAGGATGAAAATATGACTCTTGGATTATCTCACAGATCCCTCTGTGCTGATGATCAAATTTCTTACCAGTGCCTGCAAACCATCAGGTTTGTTTACTATTTTTCACCATGATGAATAATTAGAAAGCTGTCCACAGGGCCAGTGCAACCATGAAGCTCTGCTCCCTAAAGCCACCAGAGGAGCAACTGGGCACAGAGCTGAACTCTCCTCATGGGATTATCGTGAATACTCTGAAAGAGACTGAGTATTTGTGGACAGACTGATAGCTCAAGAAGCACAACCAGAAGATTTATATTGACACATCCAAGTTATATCAAGCAAAATAAGCAAATCAAGGCATGTAAGTGTAGTTCTTGCACTTATGCAGATTAGCTGGATAGTAGGATTTCACCTGTTACCATTTGCTTTAGGATTTTAGCTTGACAATTCTTCACATGACTAATTAGACTAAAAGCTTATATTCATTATTTGTAAATTCCCTTGAGTGGACCATAAAGGCATTTTAAGAAGACAATTCTAAAGATTCTGCCATTACCATATTAATGCTGAACTTCTTGTTTTAAAAATCTTTCATTTTCCAGGTGTTGTTAATAAGAGAAGGCTGTTAAGATTTTCTTTTAAATTAGAGAAAGAAGCATCACTTTAAATTTAATGGGAAGATTTGTTGTCCTCTAGACAAATGGGCTTACCTTTGTAGCTTGTGACATATATGACATTTTCTCTTCCCCCATGCCAAAACTCTTTGGAGAAACTGTTTATTTGGTTGGGGGTTTTTTCTGGGGGAGCGCTGGGGAGGCAGGAGTTTGTTTGCTTTTGTTTTTGTTTTGGTTTTTTTCAGGTTGGTTTTGATTCCTTTCCCTCTGTTTAATGGAGGGTGGGGATATTTGTGTGTTTTTTCTAAATGCCACATTTTTCTCTTTCCCTCTTTCTCTAAGCAGGTGTCTCTATTCCTTAAAGAACTGTACTACTGAGCTGATTTTTTTTTTGACCTAATTTTTTCAAGCCACAGTCACTTGCCATTTATTGCCTCACCCCACCACTAACTTGCTATTAACAGAGATGTGGATAACTGAAAACATTAAAGAGGTATGTGAAAGACTGAAAATAACACTTTTAAAAGCCAAAGTACATCTAAGCATGAAAAAAAAAATTGTCTACTTTATATCCTAACCAGTATAAACTACTAATCCTTTAATGATGGGACACAACACTCCTCTTTTCTCTCTCCTCCCAATCAATCCTTTCCTTCAGCCACCAAAAAAGCTAAAGACTACTTCTCTCCCATCACCTGTTTTCCTAGTGCCCACAGGGCTTGCTGCTTGAACTAGTCACTATTTCCATTATGGACTAACTGCAAAAGTTTACATCAGCTGTAAGAAACAGCTCCAGATTGAAGCTTGCATACAGTGCACCCCTGCAATATATGACCAAGTTAATGGCTAGGGAGCATGAGGAAAAAAAATCCTTTTTGGTTTGTTTGGGTTTTTTTAAATTTCCAATGAATTTATCTCCTTTTAAAGAGACCAAGGAGGAGAAAGAAATTGTGTGGTGTTGGGTACTTCAGCGTCATTTTTGAAGCAAAAAGGATACCAAGACTGCAATAATTAAAAAGCCAACAAGGTACTTTGTTCTAATCAGCTGCTGGATATAGCCTCAGTGTTTTTATTTTGCACATCTTCCCTACAGCCATCTCTTACTCCACAGAAGTTTGCAAATCAGCTAGAAACCCAATGGAAATGTGACATAGATATCATGTACTATGTAAAATTTTGGCAACTATTTTTTGTATGAGAGGTATGGCACCAGATTAGATCTCATCTAACAATAACTCAGTGATTCACCTTCTCAGACCGAGATATCTAAGTAAAATTAGCAGCACTCGTAGACAAACTCAGTAGCCACGATGCTGCTGAGACCAACAGCTCAGCCACAAGCCTGTGTTTGCAAAGAACATCAGAAATGCTTTCCAGATTCCTTACGCCAGAGTGATAGACAGGGAGTCAAACCTATTTTGGGTTCTTTCAGGTCATGCTCAAGTGAAACTAAGGTTGCTCATACTCAATTTGAGTTCACTGTATGCTCTAGAATAAACAAATTCAATTCTGGTTTGTGGGGCTGGAGGGGTAGCAAAATATAGCAAGAGTTGTTCCTCCTTTACACTTAGCGAGTAATTGCAAGACCTCTGTTACACTGTTTCAGCAAGAAGCAACCTCTATTTGCTACTTACTTTGGCTATTAAACACCCAATTGAAAACATTCAGGTTGAGACCAAGCTATTCAGAACTTAAACTGAGCATGGCATTAGGGTAGTTTAGGGACTCATCACAGTTCTCTGCTGCCTTGCTGTTTCACCCCACACACAGACTTAAAGAAAAGACTGTTTGCTGCCTCTCTCCAGGCTACTTTACAAAAGCTGACACAAATTAGCGTCCAGTTCCTAAAATGATCTCCATAAATGAAGTTTCCTTTGGGGTTTTGGAAATAGAAACATTAAAACTCTTGTGCTGCTGAAAACACCATCTAATTTCAAAAAGCTTATAGGATGTAAGTGAAAAATCTTTCTAGTCTGATTTTACATGTGTATGTACACTTCAGTTACCAGACAGGCTCCCTGACATTTTCAAGTCTCTTCCATAATATAAAAGAACATTAACAGGGGTAAGCTACTTCATTTAGGCAACTGCCTATATAACCATGTCTAAAAATATGAATAATCCTACTGCTTAAAAGAACAAAATAAACTAAAAGGAGAATTAATAAGAGCACAGAGTAAATGAACACTTTCAAATATAAGGCCACAGTTTTCAGGCTATTTTCCAATGTTTAGAGCCACTTAAAGAATGTGGAGTGTGTGCACATGCATACATGGCTTTCGCTCTGCATCCATCCTTACTGAAACTTCCATTTTTACTACTGTTTTTCAGAAATATATATATTACTCAACCTTGCAAGAGTACAGCTTATACTGACATGGTAATTGAACATTCAAAATATATACTATGCTTCTCATCTGATATTCCAGGAAAGACTAACAAAGACTTGCAGTTAACTTGCTCACATGACTATTTTTAATTAAAAAAAAATCTCATGACAAATCAAGAAAAATTTTAAAAATACTGGAAAGACAAATAATTTCTTTCAAATCTTCTAGACCACACTAACAGGAATCAAGTGGAATAATTCACCAGTTTTACAACAGAGATATCAAGTCTAATGTACATTTGCTCTTATCTTTGCTTTAAAATAAATAAGTTCTTCCATGTCAATAGTTTCAGTAGATTAAAATTTACTCACACAAGTTTAAAATAGAACAGAAATTTTCAAAGTATACATTGATGCACACTGTAGCCAAGACTGCACAGATAGCAATTCTCACATTGATGCTCTAGTAATTATTTTACTAGTACACTTTGTTGAACTAATTGAATATCAACAAGAAGAAAGAGCACTCAAGTGCTGGCCCTTACTAATGGCAATTCCACGTGGCCTTAAACTGATTAAGTGACCTAAATCAGATGAGATATAAACACCTTCACCGGAGGAATACTAGAACATGTGGGGTTTGCACTGCCACCATGAAGTAGTTTCCCTTCCTTTATCTTGCCC
>JAOXXN010000395.1:31346063-31356523 GCA_026770055.1 Myrmophylax atrothorax
AAAAAGCTAGGATACTTCAACTTCCATTTGAAAGGCCATTTTTCGAAGCGCTGCAGCATTGCTGTACAGTGGGAGACTGACACAACCACACACGTAGTGTTGGATCTGAACTGCCCTTCATGCATTTAGGAGTAGCGTTTTCATGTTAAGATGCTGAACTTAAATGTATGCAAAACCAGTACCAGTCATACTAAGTGAACTGTGTAGAACAGGTGACATGAGCCCAAGGACCAGGAAGAAAAGCAATAATAATAATAAGCTTATTATTTGACACAGAGGCAGGCAAAATCCAGTCATGGCAAGTGAATGCAATTGTGATTTTTGTGAAGCAAGTAAAATGCAAAGGTATATTTAAATCAATCTAAAATCTTGACAGGCTCTAGAAATTATAATGACAAATTTTCCAACTGTTTTCCCGAGATTGCTTTCAAGGAACAATGTGTGGCTTCAACTATATATAGGTTAAACATATACTACATACCTAAAAACATCATTTTGCTCATGCTTTGAGTTTAACTGAACAGCTGACATAAAGCTCAGTTGTACAAAGGGTGTGTTCACCACAACTTTAGATAAAAGTCTACCACTCTATGTTAAATGCAGAATTTGGGTATATTTACACTTCAGCAGTCACTTCGTGTTTGAGAGAGAGCCAGAGTGGAAGGAGTGGTAGAAATCACATTATATATAAAATTTCTCTCTCACCTGCACTAAAAAAAACCCCAAACAACAAACAAAACAAAAAAAAAATCAAGCAACTAAAACCTTCTAAATAGAGGTATATAACTCACTCTAAACAAACATAATAAGCAGTAAGCCAGAGCAAGTTATCAAATAGAACAGGACCTCACCACTTGCTATTAGCGCTCGGACCATCACTGAGGAGAAAAAAATCTTAGTATTTAATAAATAAAGGATTGTCTACTCTTTGACTATGGTAACTTTCTGTGGGGTGTTTGGGTTTTATTTTGGGGGGTGGTTTGTTTTTAAATAAAATATTTTAGCAGAATAACCACTTTGGTGCACCTTCAAATTAACTAGTATTAGCAGTATAAGAACAATTTTACACCGCTACTACAGAGCTCCAGAATTAAACTCTGTAAAGAAATTTAATGAGTACACAATACTAAAAAAAAGGTGTCCATTTCTCATGTATTTTGTTCACAGTACAAAACAGTTGTGCGTTTCTTAGAAGTATCCTACATTAAAAGCTTCTAAGGAGGTGGAAAGTTCATACAATCAGGTAACAAACAAGTGTTGAGATACACCAACATTTCTCTTGGATCAACAGTAGTGCCTCCTGACCAACAATGGCAGTTTTTAGTGCTTTCCGTTAGCACAACACTAAGTTATGCTGCTCCCCACCACCACCTAGAACCTGCTTAAATAACCGAGCTTCTATTAACACAAACCTCACTGTGTAAGAATTCTGGTTGATCAGCACCAGTACCCACTGCGATCGATACCAGTAAGACACACTTAGCATCGAATCCCTCTCACTTGAGCCTGGTGAACAGCTTCCTCTGCACACCAGGTTTTCCACAAAGAAAGGCGTGGTTCATTCAGGGATCCTGTTCCCTTAGTAGGAAAGACCCATGTGCTCTTTACAGCACAGCAGTACACATCTCTAACAGACCAGCATCTCAGAGGCAAGGGGAGCCTGTGCAAGTTGGTGTACAATTAGCAAAATAATCTGAAAAATTATTTCTAAATTAGCAACAATATTCCGAGACAGGTTTTTTTTTTCCTAACCATTACCTGCTTAAGTTTGCCACAAAACTTTGAGTGGAAAATTATTTAAAACATGTATATCAGAATTCTAATTCATATGAGCAAAAAGATTAGCTTCACATTATAAATGTAATCTACCTCATGGATTAAACTACTACCTAAATTCCTCAAACATCCCACAGATCTTATTTTTCAAGTACAGTACTAAAGAGATACTGTTTTGAAACTTTTACTCTAGAGGTAGGAAGAAAAATTGAACTTTTCTTCCATGATAGCCAGGAAGCCACCATTGCATAAAGAATCTCCCCCATTCGTATAAACTAAATAATCCACTCTATCACTAAAACTAAATTTCTGGATGATCTGTTCTGTGTTTTAAAACTACTGTTTGGTGGGGTTTTTTTAAAAAAAACAAACAGACAAACACAAAAAAACTTGTGTCTTTTGCCTTTGCTAGATGATATATGCATTTTCCCTGTCACAGCTAGAGCAGTTTTGCCAACTTGACTTCCCAAAACTCTTCCCACAGCACGCTTAGGATTCCCTCCAATGGCAGGGAAGAAGGGGCAGAGCACCTGCAGGATCAGGCCCTAAGATGAAAGCTGCATGGAGCAACTGTACAGTACAGCTCACTCAAGCCAGGGATTTCCCCATCCCTCCTCTCTCATGGCTAGCCCTTCTGCCCTGCTTATTCAAAGAAAATAGAGTACCACCTTGATCCTTGCAGGCTAGATACTTAATGAATAATTTTAAATCCAAACACAATAAGCTTTTTTACTCCATCTCTAACTGTTCTTTAACATGAAATTTCAGGAAAATAAGTAACCATAAAAGAAGTAATAAGTTTAATCTTTTTTCAAGAGAAATTTTTGTTCACACAGAGTAGAGTTGCCTTTATCAGGAATCTTGATTTCTGCATGGAAATATTTAAAGCTCCATTATGACGAAGCAAGCTCCATTTTTGAGAAAAAAATCTACAGTATCTGTACATTTAGCATTTCAAAATAAAAGACAATTTACCAAACCAATAAAGCACAGCTATTTTCAAAGAGGAAAAATGTATTGGATACATGGTGCAGACTACATATTTTAAAATAACATTCCTAAAGTTCAGCTAAGCATGAAAGTTAATCTTTCAAAAGTGAACATTCAGCTCCAGTTGTGTTCAAGGGTACTGGTACTAGTGGGGAGGAGGGGGGGAAAGACAACAAAAACCCCAAAACTTCAGCCTTACTATTTTTATAAATTCTCCTGATACTTTTAGCTGGTCTTTTCTTAAGCTGCAAATTATTTTATGGTAATACAGTCTTTTAAAACCCACATGTGGATATATATATACACACACACGCGACACACACATACGTACACATTCTCTTTGAAACATTTCTGATTGGTGAGACATACTGTGGAGGCTAGTCACAAAATAATCAAGTCATCACAAAATTTAAAATGGAGTAAAGCCCTTCCCAGGAGAAGATTTTTCATTTCAAAATAGTTTCATTTTTTGTACTTTGTCCCATACCCAAGAAGAGTCAGATCCCTCTTTGAATCTTTGTTTTATCTGTACTCTTACCCAGATTTTAATTTAAATGTACAGAATGCTTAATTTTAGTTATTAGTTGTTTTAGGGTAACACACATCATTTGCTAAGTATCCCACTACAAACATCAATAGTTACTTCTCTGTTAAATACATGTATCTTTCAACACACAGTCACAAGCCAATCAGATTATTCTGAGTTGGAAGGGACCCACAGGGATCGCTGCATCCAGCTCAAAAGTGAATGACACATATTGCAGATATGGAAAGAAGAAAAGCCAGGAGGCAATACAAAATTTTAACTTTTTTGTTAGTTACCTGAAATGTGCCAAACACACTGGAGCTCTTGCTACCACACAGAAATTTTTCAAAGCCAAATTACATATTCCAGTTGATGGCAAGGAACAACTACCACTGAAGTATCCAGATGGATAAAAATGCCAAGACAGGCTGGGTAACACCAGTGAGCACTGGGCTCACTGATCTCCCCAGCATACTCCAAACATGGACACCTGGGGAGATTTTTGGATGAGCATTCAATGATATCTTCTTTATTTGGAAAGTAAATGTAACACTCACATAGCAAAGATGCTCGGGAAGAAAAAAAGAAGGAAGTAGTATGGAAGCCTTAGACTGAAACTATAAAATAATGCACAAGAATTTCTGATTATGTCACATTTCTAGACAAAATAAAAGAAAGCTATGGTCTTGTCTTAGCTTTCAACATTAATTAGCATACAACTCAATATAATTCTATATTCTGCATCATTACAGATGTAGAATGGAGTGACGTGAGAAAAGAGAATCATCTTGAACTCTGAAAATATATAAAGCACCTCAATATTGATAAGCATATCAAACCTATTTAAACTTTCCAACTCATTCCTCTCTATATATAAAACACAAAGAGTTATTGTCCATATTTAGATTTTAGAGTATTTAATTTTTGCACATGTTCTCCATCTATTTACTGTTTCTGAATAATCAAATAACAATGAATTCTACTCCTAAATTACAAGAAAAAAACGTCCTGCATCAATATTACCCTGTGCCTGACTCACTGGGCTCATGTAAAGATGAAATCACCAGAAATGTCTTTACCCATGGTCTGTGGCACTATGTATTTTTTACCAAAATCCCAGAAAGATAAAATCCTAAAAGGTAAGATGACAGTAAGGATATGAACAGGTTTAAGGGGTGAATAATCATTTTTTGAGGTTCCCTGAAGGACTAGTCCTATCCATTGTTAAGTATTAGGTGTATTTTACTTCTGGGTCTCTCTCTCTCAGCCATTATGGAAAGTTTCACATTTTCTGGTAGGTAGTTAAATCTCAGGCCATTTAAGAATTTTTCAGGTCAAAATTAAGTATTTGAAGTCCACCCAGTAGCTAGCCAGAAGCCATAAAAGGACTCCAGCACTGTAGAGTCCTATGCTCTGCTTTTAAAAGAGCAACTGACATGAACACAGCCCCATTTTACAAAAATACCACCTTCAAGGTCTCAAAAATTTGGAAAATGTTATTACCCCATGCTTAAAGGGGAAAAAAGGGAGAAATGAAAAAAAAATCTTAAACATTTCCTGAATATATTTTTACTACACTTGAATTACGCTTCTAAAATGTTATTTTATATTCCACCCCTTCAAAATTTACCATATTTATGCACAATTTAAGGTCCACTACAAGTATGTTCTCAGGGTACCTTCCGTAAATGGAAGGGAGCAAAACAAGAACAGGACCAGTCCTTCATGACATGCATTTATTGCTGTGTTTCTGTTGATTTTTAAGAATTGCAACAAGAAGGTTTTTTTTTTTACGATCAAACAATATAAGAACCCATAAAAATTGAACTTCCAACAAGGTTACAGTTAACATGGTTAGTGAAGAATTATCTGTTCTTGCCATAAGGACTCATCATCTCTATAGGAATCACCACATTTCCACTCTAATTGCAAGCTTTCAAAGATCAAAACAAAAAATTCTGTCCACATCTGCAAAAATAAATGTGGAAATAGAGAATAAAAACCTTATATCACTATGTGAAGTTTTGGCCCTTTACTCTCAAAATTATTCTAAACTTGGGCACAGAAAAGAGAACAAATCTGGCTAATAAAATATTTTCCATCATGTGTTCTTACTTTGAGGATGTTTCTCCCTGCTTGATATTTACGGAGGCAAAAAGACAAATCAATGCCACTGAATTTTTTTTATTTTTATTAACTGTGACTACTGCAGACACTACACATATTTTAGCCTCATGAAACCATTTCCCACCATCTTGCATATACAAGATACAAACCCTCATTAGAGGTGAAGCACAGCTGGCAAGTCATTGCTCTCCCCATAGCAACACTACCTACAGGGTGCACCTTTCTAGCCATTTCTCCTGCTCCCTTCCCAAAGAAACCCACTGGAAGAGACATAGTGAATTTATTTTCTCAACAAAGAACTCTCAAGGTGGGGAAAAAATAATTAACCTCCTAATTGGAAAAACACCTTGTCATTACCACACCTGAGGTGTTTGTGAGCATTTTAGGTACCTGAAGGCTGCAGAAGCAGGCATAGTGGGCCAGGTCTGGGTGGTTAGCCCACCTGGGCACGGAAACCAGAGCTGCAAGGCTGCACCAGGCACATCCCCAGGTGTCCAGAGTTAGCGCCTGACCCTCATTGCGCACAAGTGACATCAGGGCTATTTGAATAATCAGATTGCAGCCTGTATCGCCTTGTGAGATACCAGCTGCTCTTGGATTGCAGCAAGGTAGCACCTGAAGCCTTGCACCACAAGTTCCACGTATGCCATGGGCTGCCACCATCCTCCTCCAGCATCACTGCTTTGCAAGGAGAAACTCACCTAACCAGTGAACGTGACTAGCAGTGCCCTGCCTTCCTGCCCAGAGCATGACTAGCAGTCAAAATCGTTACAATGTCTCCTCTAACTTTCGCACAAAGTGACCTAAACCCTTAAACATTGGAATAGCCTTCTTCCAAACCAAGGGGTCTGAATGCAGAAATGCTGCATTCCTTTGGCATTCCCCTGAGATTTCAATAGTAAGTCAGGAATCTACTCTGAGCTTATTAAATACATTGCACCTCCCCCAGAATAATTCCCCACCCTTCCATCAAGGGCCGCTTCTTTCAACCACAGTATATCCCCTCATATGTCTTTAAATGCTTCCAGGGGTGTGGGGAGGAAGAAAGCCACACATGGGCTCTCTCCTTCCTTCCACAGCAGGTAGGAAGGCAATTTTCAAAGCTGGGTGTGCCCATTTCAAATCAGGAGATCCAGCAAGGGCTGGAATGCAGTGACTACTGGGCCCAAGAATTTCGCCCCGAATAACAAGCCAGGCACACTCCATGTCTTCTAGATTCAACTCAACTTTATGGCAACCCTAGCTGACATCACCTCTTGACCTTCCTTTATGTGACAAGGTTATGTATTACCAAACCCTTACCCTTTCCTCCTGTGCACCTCAGCCATCTCTGGAGAAAGACTCCCACAAACAACCTTTGTGAGTGATAACATACACGCTTTGATAAAACAAAAACAACACAAAAACAACCACCAAAACAAACAAACCACACACACAAACAAACAACCCCAACAACAACAAAAAAGCGCACACACACACACAAAATGAAAAAGAAAAAAAAACCAACCAACCAAAACACCAAAACCAGAAACCATTCTAATAATCATGTTTAAGGAGGCTCTGAGGAAGGGAGCTAGGACTCTCCATGAAGCAGCCTGACAGCAGCAGAGGTCAATACAATGTATTGAATAATTTCAGTGCACTACAAAACAACTTTTGCTCTTATGAAGTAATCATTTGACCAAACTATTAATCGTACACTCATGCTGAAAGACAGACTTGACACATCCTTTTTTTTTTAAATGGCGTCACTTCTCTAACCATATCTCACATGCTGGAGTACCCAGGGCTCTCTGGAAAGCACTCCCTGGCCTTGCAGCAGCGGGAAACACACTGGGTGGGCCTGGCGAGCAACACACCCCCCAGCTGCATCTACACCTTTCCCTTGTGCAAAAAGATACAAAGACTTCAAATAAGTTACTTGGAAAGCACCTTAATAAACAGTTTCATCAACAACACTCAACATTTGAAAACTCTGCTTTCAAATGTAACTAACAACCCTAAATATGCACCCAGTAAGCAGCGTTTAGGAAAACAAGGAAAAAAAATCGCCAACTTTTTGACCCCACTCAAAAAAAAGAAAAGTATTAGGCACCTATATGAGCAACAAGAGAGTCACTTACATATGGAGAGCACTGAATGAGTTTTATGTGTCTTTCTATATTAGATTTTGGGAGAGGGGGAGCAGAAACAAAGGGGAAGGAAGCACAGTTATGAGAAACACCATTTAATTTTCTGTTAAACAGCTCTCTGAATCTGAACTATATCTAATACATTCCAACATGACACCACACAATAAAACAGTGTTTTAACAAATAAAGGCTTGGGGAGTAGCAATATGGGCATCCTGATACAATTACATTTGCAATTTTTCAATATCCCTATATGTAGGCAATGCATGCCTACAGTAGTGCTTAAGTTCAGTACAGAATTATTTTCAACAAGTTACAAGCAGATAAATGCTTCTGATAATTGCTAATTCAGAGACAAGTAGGAGGACATGCTACCCAACAGAAAGAATGGACTTTTACACCATTTCAGCTGACAGCTGAAAGAACAGGAAAATGCTCTAAAAGACATTAAGCAGTGATTAAAAAAAAAAAGTTGGGGAGAACCAGTGATTTTAAATTTATCTTTACATGAGTGTAACGAATTTCTTATCAACACCACAAATAGAATGCTATCTGTGCAACCTTAAAGTTAATAAGCATGACAGTAAATTTATTTATTAGAGACTAATCAGGAAATTATCAATTCTTCTATGTCCTATGGATTTTTCTTCTTAAATCTAAAAACATATTCCATGTACAACAATTTGGTATACAAAATGCCTGAAATATGGGCTACTGTAAATCAAAACCATATACCTTGCATACTAAATTAGAAAGAGCACATACAGTATATTAATTTCCAATGTAAAGCATCAAAAATATAAAACCATGAAGATTCACATGCTATGAATTAGCCTAGAGAGGGTTTGTTCCCTCCCTTAACTAGAGCAAAAATCCTCTGTAGCTTCTCAAGTGAAGCTTTCCTCTAACCCTAAATAGCGATCAAACTTCTAATTCTCAAAATACCAAGACACAATGTTCATCCAGACAGTTAGATAATTTTTTTCCAATCGACAATCTTAAAAACACTGTAGCTTTAAAAATAATCCTGAAATAATAGAAACCCCTTTTCATAAAGTTACACAGACAGGCATACTTCCCAGATTGAATAATGGAGTACAGGAACAAGCACGTGGAAAGTTTGATCTATTTTTTTTTCACTCTCTAGTGCACAGCAGGTTTTCTATAATCTAAATATTTGTGAAAGCAGGCTGAATTGTTATAGACAGCATAAAAATACTACCCTGCTTTATTCCAAGTACTGCTTCTTTACACGAGGCCCAACAAAATTACTGCCTCACAAAAAATTAAAGCATGTTTAGAAACTAAGGACGCATAAATCCTGTCCTTACTGGGAAGGAGTCATTCTCCTGCTGCTTCTATAGACCAGCTCTAAATAGCTATGATAAAATCCTCTCAGATACAGATGAGACTTCTGCTACATTCCTATAAAATGCTGCAGACTCCAACATGTCAGGAAGAAAAAAATACATATATCAGTACATTTACAAGGTGCTTTTTTGTTGCTGAAGCAGAGCTCACGTGCTTGCCCGTTACACAGCTCACCCCACATTTCCTGTTAATATACAGATTTTAACTCTTCTCACAGAGCTTTTAATTTTAAAATCTTCGCAATTGTTCATCATCAGACCATAATAACTTGCCTCTCCCACAAAAAGGCACCTTTTTAAAAAATAAATTAAATAGTACCACGGCTGCCTGGCCAAAACACTGCATTAGAAATACATAGGGTGATACTAGAAAGCCTTTCGGACAGCACTGAGTGCACGCCTGTGCGTTTAAGAAAACAGTCCATTTATCTACAGGGAAGAGAAACACAAACCTAAGCATTTTTCAAATTGCTTCTCACTGGGTAACTAAGGGCAAGGGGCAGGAGTGGAGGGAAATAAAAATAAATTACCTTTGTCTTTTCGGGACTGAATGTTCAACTTCTATGAGTTTCCCATGCAGCTCCACTTTACCTGCCGAGATAAACAGAAAGGGGAAAATATTCGAGCGCGGCTGTGCGTCCCCATCTCTCGGAGCGGGCTCGCGGGGATACGAAGGAGGGAACGGGAGCGCAACACGTTAGCCCATTCATCGGCAGCCCGGCCAGCGCCGGAGCGGGGCCGCGGCGCCCGAGAAGGCGACACATCCCGGCGCCCGGGGCCGCGCCGCTGCCGCGGGGGAGCCGCGCTGCCCTCGGCGGGGCCCCTTACCCCGCCCCGCGCTGAAAACAGCCCGCGAAACGTCGTGTGCGGGAGCCGGGCTCGGCCCCGTCTCGAGGAGGGGGAGCGGGGGCTCCGCCGCGCCCCGCGCTGCCAACTTCGGGCGGTTTTCTGCGCGGAAGCGGCCGGGAAGGGAGCCGAGAGGAGGCGCGGAGCGCAGCCCAAGCCCATGTCCTCCGAGGCAGCCTCTCGCGGCAGACCTGAGCCCATCTCCTCCGAGGCAGCCTCTCGCGGCAGACCTCTGCAGACCCACTTCACGCGAATTTTTTTTTTTTTTTTAAGCACACAAAAACAGGATGTCGGGGCCAGGAGCCGGCGCTGTTGGAGGCGGTGATGGGTGCGTGAGAGTAGCGAAGAGAAACCGAAATAAATAGCCGGGCAGCGCGGGGCGGGGGGGTCAGGCAGGGCTCCCCCCTCCCAAGTTTGGAGCAATTCGGCGGCTCGCCCCCAGCCCCACGGCCTACGCCAAGCCAAGGGAAACCTCAGCCCGCTCCGGGGGGAGGCGGCCCCTGCGAGGGGCTGCGGGGGAGTCCAGCTGTGCCCGGGGGACGTGCGTGTGCAGCCGCTGCCCCGCGCAGGGCTCCGCGTCCGCAGCCCGCCTCCGCCTCGCTACACTCATCTCCCCCCCCCATGCAGCGAGGGCCCCCGGCCTGGAAGGGCTGGCCGTCGGGCTTGGAAAAACACGGGAGCTGCCGCGCCGCG
>JAOXXN010000395.1:31367178-31386254 GCA_026770055.1 Myrmophylax atrothorax
AACCTTACCTTCCCTAACCTTCCCAAACCTTCCCAAACCTTCCCAAACTTTCCCAAACCTTCCCCTCCTCAGTAACTTCCTGAGCAATTTGTGAATTATCCAGATTGCACTGCTGTTTTCAGCCTAGCACCTTGTTTTCCTCTCTCCTTGTCCATGTTCCAGTGTGGTTTTGCAAAGCAAGAAGGAATTTCTGCTTTACACGTCCTTTCTCTTTTCACTTATGGTGCATTCACTATTCCCATTGCTGAAGCTCACAAATGTTGTTGAGCTTCTGCCACACCCCCAGATGACTGGTAAATCCTGCCTGTCTCTCTCTTCTACATGACAATTTTCTCTTCCATCTTTGCCAAGGAAGAACCATACTTTGATTATAAAGGTGATGCTGGTTTAGATAATGCTCTCTCTTGTTAGAGAGGAAGACCATCTTCCCAGCAAAGGAAGGGAATCCAAGTTCTCAATTAAGCCCGATCTAATGCACCTGGTGAAATTTTAGAATCTCTTGGGTACCTCTTCAGAGTACTACTCACATTCTTTGTGGCTAGTAGAAGATTATGGGAAGTTTTTGCATGGATATCACCATCAAGAAAGTAAGCTAGCAGCATGTTTCATTGAGCAGTTGTTGTGCTGATATTTAAGAAGCTGTCATAAAATTATCGCTGTAGCCTCAGAGGCTCATTTTTTCTCACCTAGAACAAGTTAGAAATCATAGAATCAGAGAACATCCTGAGTTGGAAGGATCATTGAATCCAAATTCTAGAAAGGTGAGTGCAACAAAAAGACCTTGGCAGCATTTGGAGCTATCAGAGTTTTGGGGCTGCTCCTTCCCTGAAACTGTTATTCATTAGGGACTGCTTTTCAGCAGCAAACCAGTCAAACAGCTGCTTGGATGCATTTAGTTACCTCTGACATGCCTTTGTAAAAGGCAGTGAGACAGCACAGTGTAGTCATGGTGGAACTAATGAGCTAAAAGTAGAAAGCAGGAGGAGACAACAGCAGGTGGCTTTAGCAGGCGGGAAAATGAAGGTTTATGTTTCCACATGCCACAGAGGATGATTTTAGCTATTTGGGTAGGTATTCAAGTGGAAATCCTCTCTGCCACTCACCAGTCTCAGTGAGAGATGATCAGAGATGCTACTCCTAGACCATGGTTACCTTCCCATATCCATTTCACCACTCCTGATAGGATAGATGGGTGATGAAGCCCAGAACTGGATACACCGACAGCTGCTCTTGGTTCAACAAGAGATGATAGCAGACTTCTCCCTTGAATTTGCTAAGCTTCCCCATGCAGTGTTCTGTGGCAGAAGCAGCAACCAGGATTTACTTCCCCTCCCCAGAAATTGTAGAAGGGAGTGAGTTTTATCTTTGGGACGCAGACTTTGCTGGAGACAACTACCATTTATCACCTGCACCCTCAGAATGACATCCTGGGGCAACTCACAAGCTCATGCTGACAGGGAACATAGCTACTCCCTTGGTACCATGTGCCTGAACAAGCTGAGAGGGCAGGGGAGGCAAAAGCCAGATGCTCCTTCTGAGTGAGACAGGGATCACTGCGACACACACAACAGGTGTCAGAGGGTTGCAACTGTAGGTCTGTCCCAGGCAAACAATAGGGTAGGAGGCACGAGTTATCTTCAGCACTTCCAGGGAGGTTTTCCTTGAGCTCTCTCCCTCTGTATGCTTTATAGAACAACTGCAGAAGGGGTAAGAAACCTGAAGGTGTTGCAGGAAAATTCCATCCAGACCAAATCCCAAAAGGGTGCAAGCTTTTATAGAAGCCAGAGTGATCTTTTACAGTGTCCCTCTGATAAATATAATTTTCCTGTCCATCAAACACCTTAGTAACTTTGTACTCATAAGCCATCCCAGCTACACCTCTGGAACCATACTGTTCCTTTAAGAGTGTGTAGAATAAAGGGTACTCTCTTAATCAAATCACCTTCAAGCAACAATTGTGTTTCAAAACTTGTGAAGGTAGCAATGGCACCTTCACAGTGCTCAAACAACAGGAAGAATACACCTGATACACTTCTCCAGTTCCTCCTTCTGCCAAAATATTAACATAGGGAATGTATTTATTGATGTAAAAATGCATACCTTACCTTACAAAGAGGATATCTTAAATGCTTAGAGTGTCAGCAGTTTTGCTTAACATCATGTAACCAGTAGCTGACCTGGGTGCAGAAGCCATGGGGCAAAACAATGTGCAGAAGTGGGAAGCCATCAGACTTGCTCTGCTTATCCTCTTCTAACCCAGACCAGATCACCCTCAGGGTAACACAGACCATCTGTGTAGAGACACAGAGTGGCACTGTCTCAAAGGTGATATTTAGTAATTCGGGCTGCTTATTTAAAGGGTAATACCTATGACACCTTGGAAGCTTGATGTTTAAAAATGGTATTCAGTGGTTTTTTTTCAGAACAGGGAAAGGAAAGGCAGATGAGTCTGTAAGAGTGATTACTCCAAGGAATGTGGACTTGGAACCAAGCGTTGTCTTTCAGAGGGTTACTACACTTCATATAAATAAACCTCATCTGTTTAAGATGCCTGAACCTCACCCATTTTGTTTAAAAATGAGAATATAAATAAACAGTACACTCCGTTTCGCTACACTTCCCAGTCTATTGCTCTAGTGAGCCAGAAGAAGCTGCAGTTGTCTCCAGGAACTAAGTGGTGAAATCAACCCATTCTGCTCCCATCCTCCCCCCTCACACTCCTTCTACTCTTCCTTCCTCTTTGCATCACTTCTCTTTCAGTTGTCACAGGAGTTTACAGATTCTGCACCTATTCCAAGATAAAGGGAGTTGCCATTAACATTTCCTTAAAAACCAGTTATCACCGTAAGTTCTGGTCAAGAGAAAGACAAACACGCATTTTAAAAGATCAGAGAGGCTGTATCCAGGCTGGAGCAGAGTTTGATCCTACTCAGGCAGGCAAAAGCTGTGGTCTTGCCCCTGGTGTCACATGGAGTGCTGGGCAGTAACTCAAGCAACAACTTTGCTCCCCCTCTCACTTCTGTATCCTGCCTTGAAGTATAACAATTGTTACAGACTGTCAGTGGGTTTCTGATTGCAGGGTAGGGGAAAAGAGCCACCATTTTTCTTCTCGTGTTACAGTGAAGCAATAAAAAAAAGCTTTTGAGTGACATGTATCTCTAAGGGCAGGACATGACAGTTCATATTTGTCTGCCAATAACCTGCCCCTCATCTCTAGACTTACACAGGAGTCTTTTCCATGACATTAGCTGAAGAGCTGACTCCAGATCTCTGTGGTGCCGATCTCATTAAACAAATTCCTTTTCTCACAGTGACTTTCTTTCCTTGCTATGCTCCAAAAGTGGTGTTAAAGCTCTCCATCTCCTCAAAGGTACTTGAGGACCTATTTCTGCTCGGGAATCCCCATGTGCTGAGGCAGGTTATCACAAAACTATCAGCTTTTTTGGTCTTTCTTCCATTGGGTTTTGGCTCAGGATCCCTTGCACAGGGATAGATCCATGCTTAGAAAGAAACTGTTCTGCTTTTAGATAGGTTTTATCCTGCTCATTTTGCAGCAAACTTTAGCAAAATCTTCTTTTAGCTCATTCTTCTACACTTCATCCATTGTGGATACTCCAGCCTTCTTGTCTACTTAATTCTCATTATTTTTGCTTACTTACTCCTCCTATGCATTAGAAAAGTCTTGCCCACTTTGTCATTTCCTACACAGCTTACAATATCCCAGAAAGTGGGACACTAGTGGCCACAGCAAGGACCATAACAAGTTAGAACTATACAATACCCACATTGAAAAAATACTTTGAAGAATCTAAAAGAGGATATAATTAAGGATCTGCTCACTATGAGGATTTAATTTTAAAAACAGGCATATCCTTCATAGGTGTAGCAATTTCCCTGCTCCCATTAGTTAATTAAATGGATTAATTATATTCTTAGTCAAAGGAGACCTGTAATAGTCACAAAGAGAAAGACAAAGAAGCAGGAGATGCTACCTTTGCACCCCTTGCTGTGCTGTTCCAAGATGTTGAAGATTTTCTCTCTGTGAATAGCTGGAAATCCACTATTGCCCAGAGAAGCTGTTTCTTTTTGCAGTTTGGGAACTTAGGTAGAACGATTTTATCCTAAGTTTTCCCAGTTTGAAGTTTTGATACATTCTCGCTGGGTAACAGCTGTCTGTTTTCACTCTTATGTCTGTCCCCTCAGGATTTCATGTGCCTCCTCTGAACAGGGTTTAACCTGGTCCTGTCACCACACCAGGGGCTGAGTGAAAACCTTTGCTTTTCCACTTTTGGAGACAGCTGAGATGCACATAGGCACAGAGAGCCAGTGGCATCATGTTTACCCCTTGCTCATCTCGAGGTGCACGTGGTAGATGCCAAAATATCACTTGGTGTTTTACCTGAACACAGCCCAGACAGAAGTACCCAGGTCCAATCCTCCATGCTGGCTGACCACTGTACAGGCTTGCCTGGAGAGACTGCTGTGCTGTAGCACGGCTGTGCCTCAGATGAGTGTTCCACTGGGTCTTCCTCACAGGAGTAAAACAGATATATCTTCCTCAAACTGAAGAGAAAAAGTTGCAGGCATGGCATGGCATGGCAGGCATGGACAGGTGGTGGATGGCAAGGCACGGTTTAAGCACAGAGGAAAGAGGGCTGGCTGGCAGAAGCAGGCACACATTCTGAGGTGGCTCTTTCTCTGTGCTCTCCTGTCAGAAGTGGGCACCAGGGACCCTCACAAAGGAAAAGGGTTTTTTTATTCATTAATATCTGGATTCCTTTAGTCATTTAAAAAAAAATAAAAATCTGAAGCACAAGTAGAACCTTCTTTCCACACGACTCAAAAATATGATGGCCACAATTCAAGCTTTTTAAACATTTCTGTTCCCCACAGCTCAAACATGGTAAGTTACTTCCAGTCCAACCTGCCCAGACAGCCACTAGAGCAGCTGCATTTGCAGCGCAGTGGGTTTGGGAGCTGCCCCAGAGCAGGCGATGGAGCTGCTGAATCTCAGGCTACCCACAGCTTCATTTTTCACTCCCCCTTTCTCTGTGAGTGGCAGGGTAGAGGAGGAGGGATCCCTGAGATGCTCCTGGCTGGTATCAATCGATGCTCAGCTGCATGAGGTCTTCAAGCTTAGAAATCCTTGAGCTCTGGTTTTGGCTGAGGGAGCAGAGAAATGGGAGAATGTTTTGTCTTTCCTAGGGCTGTGGGTAGGTAGAGGAGCTCCCAGGTCTTGCCCACAGCAGCCCTTCGGCTTTCCAGGCAGGAAACAGCTGCTGTGAGGTTGTTGGGGAGTGGACAGTGAGCCTAAACCACTTGGGTGCTACTGGTGAGAGGTTTAGACTGTATGATCCGCCTGTAGGCTGGGATGTACAACTGCTTTTTGTTACCTTGAGTAACACTGATTTCTGTAGTTAAGATCCCAGGTTGCTTTGGCTTTGGAGACAAAATTAACTGTGTGGTACAATCAAAGTTGCACTAAATCCTAAAAGTTTAAGGGAATACTGAAACATGGATTCTGTAATATTTTTAAAAGTTTTGGTGTTCGAGCTTACCTTTCCAACCGCTCTGCAATGTGCAGCTTGCAGGCACTTCAGGTGCCCAGCAAGGAGGGACAAGCCCCATAGGAGCTGGGCTGGGGACCTTATGGGTGAGGTTGGATAAGCATGGGCTTGGACATGGGGCTCAACCCCTTCCTCAAACCCAAGCAAGCTGTCTGTTCCTTTATCATCTGAATCCAAGTCAGAAAGAAACCTTTCATTTTTTTAGTTCCAGAACTGGACTCTCTGAAAACACATCCTGTCCTTGGGCATCTGCTTGGGACCAGACAGACCAGTCCTTAAAGCTACCCTTGTGCACATGTGACCACTCTTACATGTTTTGCATCTGTTGGTATTTGTTTAACTTTATAAACTTATTTTTAGATTGTATAAAGTTGTTTAATGGTCTTTCACAGATCATCTTGCAAATTGCCCACTGTCTTCCAAAGCTGGAACACAACAAATAAAAAAAATGCTGGAAGAAGAGTATTTATTAACCTTATCTTCATACATGGAAAACTGAGATTAAATATTCTCTCCAAGGTAACCCATGCACCCATCCAGATCTCCTATATTCCCACCCCATCAGGGGACTATCCCAGTATAAACTTTCCTTCACAGGGAATATTTTCAGCTATATCAATATTTAGTCCAGTTGTTAAGTTCCATAAGTTTTTATCTTTTTATACTTTGATGATCTATTGTTCTTGACTGCTTCTTATGAAATTCACAGATAAGTTGCTGCACCGATTCCCTTCTAGCCTCTAGCTGATGGAAGTTAAGCACACTGTGTAGAAGACTGTCTAGAAATGTAGACTTTGAAAGAATATTTCATTTTAAAACAAGAAAACCCCACACTTTATGTTCCACTGTGCATGTGAACCCAGCACCAGATTTTAGGGATTTTTTAGTTAAGCTTTGCTCTTGCTACCTTTTCCCACAAGTGCTACCAGAGAGTGTGATGGTATCAAACACTCCCTGGCAGGGAGGGAGGGTCAGGGCCACCCAAGCCACACAGTGTCAGCCGTGGTTACTTGTGCTACTATCACTGCTCAAGCAGAACATTTGGCATCAGTCACTTTAATTATTATTTTCATTTTAAACATATGAAGAACACCTCAACACAAGCAACAAGCTAGTCCTCAGCTTGGCAAATAACCCTGCCTTACCTGCTCTAAAGGGGCAGGAAGCCTGCTAGATGTTGCTTTGGACATGGTCCAGCAGGATGAGGCTGGCATCTTCCCTGCTCAGATGTCCGCTGATATGTGAAGTGGAAAGGCTTTGGAATGTGAAATGCAAGTTAGGACCTGTTATTTCTGCTTTTTTTCCCTCTTTGCCAAGGAGAACAGAGTGTTCAGTGCACTATCCTGTGCACCTCACCAGGCAGTAGGGGAGAAGAGAGCCAGTGAGAGCAAGAGCTGCTAAGCAGCAAACCCATACCTGGCTAGGGGCAGCAGCTGGGGAAGTTAGTGTTCAGCTAATGGGAAGCTTGAGTACCTGTAATTAACTTTCCTCTAAAGTGAATTAATTGCTCTGAAAAAGAGAAAATGTTAGAGATGATCATGCCTCTTGGCACTATATTAATTATTCAGTCAGACTGAAGTTGTATTTAATGCAGTGTTAAAATCTTGGAGGCTTGGGGTTGTTTTTGTTGGTGGTGTGTTTTTCTGTTTGCCTTTTGGGGTTTTTTTGAGGGGATGACAATTTTGGTTGGTTTGTTTGTTTTAAGGAGACCAGCTCCCAAGCATTTACCACACAAAACTGATAAAGCCCCAACATCGAATTCCAAACTGGCAGCTCCTTATGAAAGAGGGGATCCTCAACCAGGCAGAATTCAGCTGTAATCATGGAATTTGGCATATGGAATTTTTCAGTGTGAGATAGATCACCTATTTGTTCCCTAGGTGTTGCTCCTGCCAAATCCTGCACTGAATCCAGGAGTCTGAAAAAAGGGAAAACTGACTCTAGAGCACGTTGTAGGAAAGAAATAGGAGCACTAGGAAAGCATGTTAGATTATGAAAGGTGAGAAGCAGGAGACAGCAGTTGCTGGCAAAGTCCTCCATCCTGCCACAGCTTGGATCACACCAAAATATCCTAGGAGTGCACACAAGTCATCAAGCAGTTGAATGTTCCCTGATGAAGGTATTTTGTGTGTTTGTTGTGAGGTTAGATACTACACAATGTTTGTAAAGATCTGTGTTGTCAGTGCAGTGAAATCATGTATCATCAACAGTGATTTAATAATCAATACTCAGTGGTTCCTCTCCTGCACTGTTGTGGGTGTCAGGCATCTGCTTCCCCAGAACCTGTAGAAGACAGTGGAGTCACTACAAATTATTAAATCTCAGCATCGTACAAAGTAAAAACATTGGCTGCCTTAGCCATCTACTGGGTTCTTGATCTACATGAATTTTTAGAGGGTTTCTACCATGAGACAGAGAGGGCTAGCTTACAGCTATTGAGGTAGTGCTGCAAATATGCACCTCTTATAACCTTTCATCCACAAACTGAACTGGCAAAAAACTGGCCAAATATCATCAGGTTGAGAACAGGAACAAAAATGGAGTAGAGAAAAAGAGGGGTCCGAACAGCCCATGGTTCTTCCATCTAGAGTTGCAAGACCAGACTCCACACAGAATTGATCCATTGTTCTACCCCAACTAGTTTATATTAGTTTACGTGTGGGCAGTTTAGAGATTTTTTTTATTATTACTGTTATTATTTATTTAAAGCAAATATAAAGGTCTATTCAAGACCCTGTGATACACCTATCTGCAACTCAAGGAGTTCTCTGTCAGTACCTACATTTGAGGTAAATCTTGGAAGACAAAGATACTGAAGCATCTTGGAGGGTTACCTTGTGCCTGAGCTGCTTACCACTGCTGCTATAATCCATGTATTATGGGACTGGGTCAGCACGAAAAAATTAAGCTCAGACGTTTTGGCAGATCATAAATTACTGAACTTGAGATGCTGTGTAGAGAGCATGCGTCCTGGTCCTAACAAAATTATGGGAGAAGAACAAGGAATGTCAGCATCTCAGATTGGACTGATGGCACAATTACATCAGTATTGGTTCTTGGTAACCACAATTCTTCACTCTTGATCCCTAATGTACCAGACACCTTCAGAGTTGGAAAGCTCAACCAAAAATGAAAGAAAAAATAGAAAAAAGGGGGATGTCAGAGAAATAACTACTTTTTAAGCTTAAAAAGTAATCTTATGTATGAAGTACCAGTGGCCTTTTGCACAGTGGGAAAATTATTTGCACCATAGCTGCTCGTTCTTTAAGAATTGACTCAAAGAAAGTTGTGTAGACCTTTGTTAACAAAGATCTTCTTTCATGTTTTGCCAAAAAAATGTAGTTATTTGAAAGAGATCTGCTATTAGGTATCAAAAATGTAGCCTCAGTTGCTACCACAAAAGTTAAGAAATCACTTTGTGTAAGGTGGTCTCTCACTTC
The DNA here is from genome assembly GCA_026770055.1 of Myrmophylax atrothorax. Lineage (NCBI taxonomy): Eukaryota > Metazoa > Chordata > Aves > Passeriformes > Thamnophilidae > Myrmophylax > Myrmophylax atrothorax. The sequence continues at coordinate 31,376,186 of JAOXXN010000395.1, forward strand.
CTCAGGAAACTCAGCAACAGACCCACTGAAGTGGCTCGTAGCCTTTCCAAGGCACTAGTTTACCTGCTGGTTTCAATGAATGGTTCAACTTGCATATCTAAAGCAGCAGAAGGCCAAGGTATTCAGGCTTATTTGTTCCAGCTGAATAACAAGTTTAACTCAAACTGAGGAAGTGTGATGATGGTGTTTTTTGCACTGTCTGGACATACTGACCTACTTAAAGGAAATAGCTTTCTACTTTAACTTGATCAAAGTGTTGTATTTACAAAAACAACTGTATGAAATACAGAAAAACCTTCCTCTGCTGAACCTTACAGTCCTTACTTGTCCCTATACAGAGGAAATCCTACCAGAAATATTTTATGAAGTCAAATATAAGTAATGCAAGAAATTATGTCTACAGGTACTGCAGGGGGGGTGGCTTGAGTTTGCATTTCACGTTCTCCTTTATGGTGCTGCTTTAAAAGGCAAGGGCAATGACTGAACACAAGGGAAATTCATTCACATCATTTGCCCAACTGAAAAAAACCCCTGCTTTTGTAGGAAGCAACGAAAAACGTTTATTCCAGATTGTTTTCCTTCTCTAGTTATTCACATTAGTTCTAGAGGACTGCAGCAGCTAAGCAGAATTGACTGATAGTAAAGGGTGGCTGTAGTGCAAGTCTGTCTAAACTGTTGTTACTTTGTGAAGCCATGCAGCAGAAGGTGCTTTTTCAAAAAGCATTCTCCAGCTGTCTGGGCCACACCACTTCCATAGCATGCAGCACCAGAGTCAAATGATTTGCCAAGTATTGCAATACCACAGGCTTAATGTCATTACAGATTTGAAGTGTAGTTATATAGGACAAATGACAAAGCAACAGCCTTAATAAACTTCACTTTATGCACATCATCTTTATACACATACACACACTTGGAAGTTACTGTGAATCCACATGTAAACCAGTATGTCTCTTAACTGTTGTCATCGGGTGCAAATTTTCCATTACATACAGTCTCAGACTAGCCTGTGTAGCAGCTGTTGTGAATTTCTTGTGGCCACTTCTTGGAAGCTTTTGGGAACACTGTATGAGTAAGAGCAAGTGTTATCTTGCATTCTATAGGCTATACCTAGAATTGAGGCTATATATAAACATAGATAGATAGATGTCAGGTTTGTTGGAAGTCAGTATTTAAATATTCCCTGCAATTCATAGTGAACTTCAGCTTCTTGTGTCGTAGGACAGAGTATCATCAAGATTATTTTAATAAAAAAAGTTAGCTTTGGCTAACTTCCTTTTACTTTGTTGCAAAGTTGTAGTATTTGATCAGAGTTCTGAATATGCTTGTAATTAATCTAGAAGTAAAAGTATAAAAACCTCTAGAAAAAAGTATGTAAACCTCTAGAAAAAAGTATGTATCTATTGATACAGTGTGAGAATTACCAGGGCTAAATAATTTCATAACCAGAATCTGGAGCTTAAAGAAACAGTGTTCCTAAATCTATTCACAACAAAGCATAGAGGAGGCTCCCATTCCTGAGGAAAATGCAAGCCACAGAACTTAAAAGAACTTGCTAACACAGAGATCTTTGCTCAGCTGATCTCAGTTACAAAACCAAATCAACAAACAAAAAAACTCCCACCCACAAATGAGGAAACAGCTGCAAATTACCCTTCCCATTTCAGGACTGTCAGTTTTAGAGATGACCAATTAACTAATAATTTCAGACATGTACAAGTATGTCCAATACAGTAAGAATTAACACTTTCACCAGTTCTTGCAACAGACTGCATCACATCACTGAATGTGAAGCACAAAATGTACTGCATAATACAGTGCTGTTACTTCATATGGGCTTGTGGTAAGTAGGATGTTTAGGTTGGTAGACCTAACTGTTGGAAGAAACTATCTTCAAGCTAAGAATTGAAACACTGCTTTAGCTTTCAGGTAACAGTTGCTGAATGGCTCCCTAGTTGACTCATGCAGCTTCTCCAGCTTTGACAATTACAGGCCACAAATGCAGTAACCTGCAGTAAGTAGCCACCTCTCTCTCTCACTTCCTATTACCGTAATTCCCTGCGCCTCCGTCAACTCGCCCTGAAGCTATTTCCCATGCTTTTGCATCTGGTTGCCTCACTATTTCTGCACACTGCTCCCCATAATTTTCACAGAATCATCCAGGTTGGAAGAGAGCTCTAAGATCACAGAGCAGAACGTATCTTTGACCAATAACCACCTTGTCAACTAGACCATAGCATTGAGTGCCACTTCCAGTAATTTTTTAAACATTTCCATGGATGATGACTCCACCACCTCCCTGGGCAGTCCTTTCCAATGTTCAACCCTGTCCATCAAGAAATTCCTCCTAATGTCCAACCTGAACCTCCTCTGGTGCAGTTTGAGGTTATGTCCTCTTGTGTGATCACTGGTTGCCTGGGAGAAGGGGCTGACCCCCACCTGGCTACACCCTCCTTTCAGGTGGTTGTAGAGGTCGATAAAAGTCTCCCACCAAGACTCCTTTTCTCCAGGCTGAACATCCACAGCTCCCTCAGCCACTCCTCACAGGACTTGTGCTCCAGATTCTTCACCAGCTTCACTGCCCTTCTCTGGACTCACTCCAGCACCTCAATGTCTTTCTTGTCATGAGGGGCCCAAAACTGAACACAGGATTTGAGGTGTGGCCTCACCAGTGCCACATATGAAGGGACAATCACTGCCCTGGTCCTGTTGGCCACACTATCCTTGATCTAAGTCAGGATGCCATTGGCCTTCCAGGACACCTGGGCACACTGCTGGCTCATGGTTCAGCTGGCTGTTGACCAGAACCACCACATACTTTTCCTCTAGGCAGCTTTCCAGACGTTCTTCTGCAAGCCTGTACCACTGTGTGGGGTTGCTGTGGCCCAAGTGCAGGACCAAGACTTTGGCCTTTTTGAATCTCATACAAGTGACCTTGGCCTATCCAACCTGTTCAGATCCTTCTGCAGAGCCTTCCCACCTCCTGCAGACCAACACTCCCACCCAACTTAGCATCATCTGCAAACTGAGTGACAGTGCACTCGATCCCCTCATCCGGATCATCCATAAACGTACTGAACAGGACTGGGCCCAACACTAAGCCTTAGGGAACACCACTACTGATGGGACACCATGTGAATGTGGCACCACCATTTATCACCACTCTCTGGGCCTGGTGATCCAACTGCTTTTCCTACCCAATGAAGAATGCACCTGTCCAAGCCATAGGCTGCCAGCTTTTTCAGGAGACGGTACCCAAGGCTTTGCTGAAGTCCAGGCAGACTCAAACCATAGCCTTTCTTTCCTCTCATGCACTAGGCAGGTTATCCAGACATGAAATCAGGCAGGTCAGTCGGGACCTGATCCCTTGGTTGTCCTGTATGTGTGACTGCACTCAGGATGATTTGTTCCATAACTGTCCAGGCACCATGGTCAGGCCAACAGACCTGTACTTCCCTGACTCCTCCTCCTAGTCCTTCTTGTGGATGGGTGTCACATTAGCTAACCATGTTTTGAAAGAACAAAACCAAAATGAAATATACCAACAGTTCTCCATCTTGAGATACTGCCACTTTGGTTTATAGGGAAAAATGTTCACATTTCCTAATTCATCTGGATCACCAATAAGAACCAGTGAAATCATCAGAGTTGGAAGATTTAACTTCAGTGTTTTTGATACCGTGCTTTCATTTTACTAAGAGTTTTCAAATGCAATTTATGGATAAAACATCACAGATCAAAAGTATTGGGCAATAATCAGTTAAGTTAGAACTTCTCACCAATTTCTTCTGGCATATTCTATCAAGCTTTTAAAATAGTTGGATGTGTGCTAGTGTTTCTTTCAATTACTTGTTAATAATTCCTGGCATTGACACTCATGCAATACCAAAATACTTAACACAATTATATTTCATACACTTACCCTCTTAAAATCATGACAAAGTCTTTTGGGGCACTCCCTGACAACAAGGCTGAAATTTTGCTGTGAGGGCTTCATGGTCCTGTTCCTTTTGCTGGGTCAACATCGAAATTCAACCAGCCACGTGACAGAAATCTAAACAAAGTCAACAGGGCTTCTCTCCTTCAATCATCTCACAACTCCAGCAAGTGACAAGGATGGCACAAGAGAAAGCTGGATTACCCACTTTGCTTAGCCATCCCAATATAACCACATACTGATTCTCATGGAAGACAAGGCTCCTGCAACTACAGGTAAATGCTGACTTTATTATCCACACAGCAGTATCAAGTCTGGTTTAACCTATACTCCAAGATGATACAAAATGCAGGAAAAAAACACAAGAAACCATGTATCAGTGGACTTAACTTTTATTGAGGGGGAAAAAAGGTTTACATGTAGTTGTAGGTTTTTCCATTTATACTTTCAAAAGTTTAAAAAGGACCAGAAACAAAACTTGCTCAATCATAACTGCAATACCAAAAAGATGCTGACTCTTTTTTTAATGAACAGCAAATTATACAACTAATTGCTATGTTCAATGAATAATTTTTCTCTTGCACCAATTAAGGGGAAATATCCAACCAAGTACAATGAAAACTCCAGGATTTTAACAGTTCTAACTTCAAATGTTATCCACTGTGTAGCAATCCAAAACTTTTTTCTATAAAACAGCCTTAATTGAGTGTACAAGGATCTATTCTCCCAGCCAGTCAAGTACCAAATTTTGCTCTAGCTCAAATAGTCTACCCTCAAAGCAACTACTTGACAAAAAAAAATCCTCTGTTTCATGACTATCTAAGCAAATTTGTCATTACAGAAAAGGCTCAAAGTTATTACTTGTTTATCAAACAGGTAAACATTTTAACAGAAAGATTAACAACTTACTTGGAAATGCAAGTTTATGTTAAAGTATCCGAGTGTGTATAATACATATGACATGCAAGCTTTAAAAATATCAGTGCTCTCTTCTGATTAGTCAGGAGTCCAACTGTTTCAAAAATGAAATAAGAATGACTTCCAAAATGTATCAGCACTTTGGGTTCTCTATTTCATTTTGCTCAAGATGTTTTACTACACAAAAACTACAACAATTACAATATTTAAGAGTATTACAATGAGGAGGGATGGAAAAAGGAATACCTCAACTGAAAATATGTATATTCTAAATGAACCCAAGACTTGTGAAAGAGCTGGAAAGAGGACAAGAAAGAGAGGATGGAAGGGAAAGCAGTAGAGAAGCTAAAGATCTGAACTTAGTATTTAAAAATCAAGTCCTCAGCTGGAACTCTTCTGACCTTTAGTAGCGCCCTGGAAAAAACAAAAGACAACACAATTACTATAACCTAACTATACGCACATCATCTCAGGTTTACTGTGCCCACCTTTTTTGCTTTCACATTCAGAACTTCCACTGATCAATTCGTATAGCAAAACAATGTTTATGTCAGTCAGATTTTATTTATTCACTTGTATTTACTTACTTGGACTGTAGGAACGGGATCTTGATCGTGATCGGTATCGACTATAGTAAGGCGATGGCGATCGTCTCCTTTAAAGGAAATTAAAAAAGAGACCAAACAACATCCATTGTGAAAGAAGCCTTATTCACATCTCTGCTACAGAACAGAACCATTTCCTTAGCACTGAAACACTTGGCCTGCATGAATGATTTCTGCTTCATTTGGCTGTGGTTTACAGTTATTTAACAAATGCTTTTGTATTTCTCTATTTGATGTGTTTAAAACTGTAAGATATTCCCAGACAAAGAATTTAATAAACTCTCACTAGCCTTGCAAACACACTGAGTGCTTTTCCAGATGCCTACAATTCTTGTTGAACAGCATTCTCTGAAACCAGATAACTTTCAAAACAGCAAAATGGTCATGAAATGTCAAGCATTAAAACCCCCATCTGCAAATAATCCTTTTTAAACAGCAGTGTGTTTCACCTGCTGCTGGTTCTATATACAGCATGGAAAAATCAGTTCCCTTCCTATCTGTCCACTTCATTCACGCAGTATATGCTCTTTCAGGTAGCAAAATCAGTCCCTTGCCCAATCGAATAACCAAATTACATAAAGAGCGAAGATGATGACTACTTTAATCCCACAAAACCTAAAGGAATGAGGGTCTAACAGGCACGTATGCAGAATATTGCTAAAAAATGTGTAACATTTTTTTTGTCATCTACCTTTTCAGTTTTCCCAACAACTCTGCTGTTCCTACAGAAATAAAATAAAGATTAGGTACCTGTATCTGTAGTCATATTCTTCATATCTGTCATACCCTCTGTCATAGCCCCTATCATAATAGGAGTCCCGGCGACGACCGGCTCCACCGCCACCACCTCCTCCACTGCTGTTAGGGGAAAAAGCAAAAAACCTCTTTAGATACCTCCTCATCTTCATTTAAATTATTTAAAAGCTTTCTTAAAGTGGTCTTGTAGTAAATCAGACACTTAATACTATGCCATGAAACAATACACAAATGAAATATTTAAATAAAAACACTTTCAAAAAACTCATGAGGGATTTGAGTCTAATTCCCATAAAAATCAAAGGCAAATGGCAACTTAGGATTTCAGAAGGGTAAGGGTGCATTAACTGATCATGCTGTATATTATTTTTTAGAAATAACTCCTTCAGTTTTTTTAGAAAATAAAGATGAAATAAACCACAGTAGGATTTAACAGTGTATGTGAACCATGGTAACATATTCTTTATATTAGTAACTTTGTGGTAAAATCTAAGTGGCATAACAATAATTTTTTTTTAAAAAGTATCTGTCACACTATTTCAACCAGATTACAGCATTCAGTTTAAATCCATCAAACTTACTGTGTTGGCCTGCCCATGTAGATGCCTGGGGTGGGTGTATGTGCTCTCTTGGTGATTGAGTAATCCACCCGAATCCTCCTGCCATCCAGCTCCATTCCATTTGCATGTTCCATTGCCTGCAGGAGAGACAAGGAATAGGTACACGTAATCTGCAACCCACTGGTTAACTATGGAAGGCGTACAAACACATTATTTTCTATCAGAAAAACAAGCTCTGAGCTTGTTTTATTTAGACTGGTTACTAGTGCCCCACTGTGGCAGAGGGCTCATCTCCTGTCCCCTGGCCTGTTCGCAGGGTGTTACAGAACCGCTCTGGGGTGCTGGACTAACGTGACACTCAATCCTTTCTTAAGAGAGCACAGTGTTAATCACTGACACAGTCACTTTCCCTTTACTTTGTCTTCTACCCATCAGGAAGGTAAACTGAAAGTCAAAACAGCTTTTTTCTGAAATCTGCCTCTTCCCTACTGCCGTCTCTGACCCCCGAGGGGACGGGCGGATTCAAAAGCAGTGCAAAACAGTGGCTTCCTGTAGGGTGCATATGGCCGGATTACTGCTAGTCGGCTGCCATTTCATGCTCTCCCAGCCTCCTGCCATCTCCATTACAAGGACCTACTTCAGCAGAGCTTAGTAAAATGGCGGGTTCAGCCTACATGGATACCTAATTACAACCTTCCTCCCCACTCCCTCTCACAATAGCAGCTCGCTAAAGCGACACACAGGAGGGTCTGCGCGCGAGGAGTCCGTGCCGTCAGACCCACCCGCGGCCCCTGCCCGCGCTCCCTGGGTGTTCCAGCCTGATTCTCCACTCTTTGAGAATCAATACCATGGCCTTTCACAAACTCAAAATCATGAAAGTCAGTTTTTCAAAGGAGCACAGCATCATTTTGAAAATTATGTTCACGCAGTAGTAACTTAAAACACCAAACCCCAACAAACCTGCACCAGTTAATTTAAGTGTTAATGTTGGACTTGAAGGGATTTTTCAATATTTGCTTTTCAAGTTCTAATAGCTTTCACTAGCTGCTCCAGGATCTCTGAAATACTAGTACACGCCACTTCTTGGCATTAAGCACAGCACTTATTCAATTACTTTCGTTTTTCATGAGTGGAAAAGACACACTGTTACAATTTAGTTAAGGAACTCGACCACTTTGCTATTTTGTATCTGCAAAAAACCAACACCCAACCTCAAAGCATGAAGGTGCCTCCAAGCAGAGCTTTTTTCTTTTTCTAAAAAATGAAACAACTACTCAGAAATTTAACTATTTGCAAGTCTAACAAGAACCTTACTGAATTTACAAACAAGTTATAGGGGAGATACAAAAACCTGACACCCATATGATTTAACTGATGTCCTCAAACTGAAAGTGACCGAAGCACCACTAACCTATTTAACTACACTGAGTTTGTATTCTAATAATGCTGTTTGTATCTATACTATATCGCCACCTAGTGAGTTCTGTTCCATACAAAACTAACTACATGAGACAACTGCAAGGCACAGCAAAGATCATTTCAAGTCTTTTAACATACACTCAAGTATGTTTTCTGACTAAAACATACTCCTCAGCTTTACCTTCCTAGCCTTGACACCAATTTTTTTAAAGTCCTGTTCCACAGGGATGACCTAAATGAAAATAAATCTGTGCACACATCCTAGGAAAGTATGTGTGCACAAATCAAAAGTGAGAGGCTGAAAATACCTGGCTGAAAAATTAACTTTGCAACAAAAAGTATCTTGCTGGAAACACAACAATATACAAGCTAACCTCTAAGAAGTTTTCTGCTTCGTGGCATTTTCTAGGTCAATCAACAACTCACAAAATAATAAGCTTAGCTACCAAGAAGTCACCTACAGTACAGAAAATCTGGATATATGTGTCTTATTTAGTTACACAAACAAACACTGCTTCAAGAGGAAGAGTTCTATGACAGAGGAAGCGGCACAGAAAAGAGCAACGTATCAGCAAGAAAGATGAAGAGTTAATTTTGAGTGTTGATTGTTTGGTTTAGAAATACCAGGAGAAGTGTTACATTACAGTGGATAAAGATTAGATCATAGTTACCAGACTGCATGGAACTCCCAACACCCTGGGCATAATGTCTAATGTCCTGCCCAATATTAAAAACTTCAACTTTCTCAGGGTTCAGCAGCTGCCAGGCGTAACTGCCAACTAAAAGTATTAAAATAAGCAACATCTTTAAAAGATATACAAACATTACAAAGCCTTTTACAATTCTGACTGCATTCCCCAAATGCAGAAAGGCCAAAACCGACAATAAGCCATTATATATCCAACAACAATTAATAGTATGGATCACTCACATACAGCCATTAGCAAATGGAAATTCCTTCCAAAGATGTTCCCAAATTCCCTGCACCATTCTTAACGTGCACATCTCAGGTCTCTGACACCAAGTACTTAAGCTGACATTATTAGGTAAGGATGGCTGCAATATGATCAAAAAGCCTATTTGAATAGCTGGGTTCAGGTAAGGGATACAACAGTGTTTGTTTTGCATTAAAGCTGTAAAAATATCGATGATTTCAATTATTGGAATTCTGTGCCTTATTGGAGGTTAAAAAGTTTACAATAAAATTTTGGATGTTACAGTTTTATTGGATGCCTATTCAAAAGAAATTTCAGTTTGCTTTTCTTACTGTTTGTGGATATGCAGGACTGCTCTGCTGAGAACACGTAAGCATCAAACCTGTACATTCTCCCTACCAATGCAGAAAACATTCTCAAATACTGCTTAGGACCATCAAGTGAAACTTTTTAAAGATGAAAATCAAATTATATTGGGGTTTAAGACACACAATACCCTCTTAGGAGTCTAATTGTCAACAATCCATTTTTATTACAACCTGGATTCTTTTCCAAATATGTGAGTATTAAAAATACTTGCAAGGCTTTTGCAAGAGGATTCCTATAAACACGCACTATTAATTCTGGTAGCAAATTCTACGGAAAAAATTTTGTGGGCCAGAATACATCTATATGCCTGCAGTCAGAAAACAGAGAATTAGGATTGGGAATGGCACAGGTAATAATTCACACTTACATTGCATTTTCAAAGCTTTACAGTTTTAAACCTTTAGCAGACTATCCATAATAACAAAACTTACTCTCTGTAAGGTGGTACTCAGACACAAGGAGCAGTTCCTGAACTACAGCAGTGTGGTCTCCAGTGGCTCAAAGCAGTTAGAAAGGCAGCATTAAATTTAACAAAGATTTCAATTTCATTTGATATTTTTTACAGTATGT
>JAOXXN010000395.1:31413536-31425289 GCA_026770055.1 Myrmophylax atrothorax
GAGGAAGCGGTGGAGGAAGCAAGGCTTGCCTGGTTTCCTTCAGCCTTTGCAGTCGTCTTGCCGTCCTGAACTGTGACTGCAGTGACTCTGCAAGATCAGTGTCTTGTACTGTAAGGACACAACTTCCAAAGACGCAAAGCTTGATTGCAGTGATGTGATGGAACTTACGGGGGGAGAGGGGGAGTTATTTAATTCATATTTAAGCAAAGACGGTATCCTTAGTAATGTCGGGTTAACTGATCCTCGGGCACGGACAAGTCTGCTTAAAAGAAACCCAAACCAACGGGTAAATGTGTCACTGAAATTGGTCTCTTCGTTAATATTGAAAAAATAGCAAGAGGTAGTGTTGAATGGAATCTGCAAGATTTGAAACATTAGTAGATTATAATATATGAAACTTCCTGACAGCAAGAGTTGTGAGCTAATGCTTCCTGCTTATTATATAATAAAATTGCCTTTATTTGTAATATCCGATGACGTTTTAACTGCACTTTAAATCTTCCATTAAGCCTATTTTGTAAATGTTTATAACGTACTATTATGTCTGCCTTATTTCTGTAGCTCTGTTCATCATTTATTATTAATTAACTTCAGTTCCCTAACCTAACACGGTGGCATTCTGTAAATTCTCTTTTATGTCTCTTGTCATCTCACAGATACTGACGGCTGGAGTGCAGTGGAATTTCTGTGTTTGTGTGCCACAAAACAAGCAGAGGGAATTTTTGTTCTGTGCTATGACATGACAGGGAGTTTCTTTAGAGCAGTTCAGATTGAATTAACTAGATCTTTTTTGTTGCTGTTGTTTTGGGGGTTTTTTGGTTGTCATTTTGCCCTGAATTGGCGCACTGGGGGGTGTGTGGGTATTTTTTCACTGAGGAAAGTGAACTTTGTAGGAATTTTGACTTTTTTAAAGAGAACCTGCAGAATACAAACGTGCTGAACATCATAATTAAGCATGCATCTATTTTGTTCTAATTGTAATGTAGAGTTTATTTTGGAGCAGGTGTAAGAAATTTCTGTTTCAGTCTCTTGAGAATATCAAAGAAAGGAGACAGTATGAAGATGATTTTAGATTGTGAGCAGCATCTTGTTCTAGTGTCACAAATGGAGCAATTGCAGTTTTATACCAAATATGGAAATTGTTATCTTTGTTCTCGTTTTGACTGGAAATACCCATGTGTATAAAGCCTAAATTATTCTGGCGTAGAATATAGAACTGTTTAATAATTCATTTCAGGTACTCAAGAACTCCAGAGAATTAGGCAATTATGCCAGAATTCCTTTGTTCTAACAAGTAGATATTTTTCCTAAACCTTTTGCAGTTGGAAGTAAAGCTAAAACCTTTTTTAAAAAAAAGGTTTTGTAGTCTCTGCTTTTAGAGACTTCTTTTGGCTGTTACCTCCTTGAAGGAGAGGCATTGGTGTTAGCTAATCTGATATTGTGGTTTAGCTGTGGGATTGGATGTCATTTGACTGCTTAAAGTAAGATATTTCCTCTGGAGTTCATGATCACTTGTACGTTTTCCAAGAACAGTAAAAGGCACTAGTTCTTGAATCTTGCCCCAAACTAAGTAAGATAAATGCACGCTGTCAGCTTAAATCAGGAGTTGTGTAGTCAACACATCTGAAGACTAGTAAGTGTCAAAAATAGCCATTTTCCAGTAGCTGTCAAAAATCTGTGAGGCTCAGTTATTTAAATGACTGTGTTTTGTCTTGGTACAAGTTTACTGCTAAAGTGTACTTTACATAGTATTATTATTTGTCAACTACTTTCACCTGTGATTGAAAACTTATGCCATTTGATGGGTGGGGTTTCCTCAACTGAGCATTATTAATAGTTTCGTGTATTTTTCTTTTGTGATTGTCAACTTCACAAAAAATATGCATATTAGCATTTGCCTATGTAATTTAAAAGATTAATTTTGGATTGCTCAGAACTGAGTGGGTACTTTGCCTGGACTAGAGACCTACACAAGAGGACTTAAAACTTATTCCACTGAAATTGGCTGCTTCAGTAATATTGAAGAAATAAGAAGCTATCATGAAATAAATAATGTTAAATTTCTGTGTACCTTCTACATGATTTTAAGAACGGAATATTTTGCAGTGCACACAACTATGATGTTACAGTTAGCTAATGTCTGTCATAACCACTTACTATGCGAAGATGAACTGATATGTCAATCTAGAAATAATAAAAGATGTAGAAGAAAAGAATTTATCTGTCTTTATAATTTCCTTCAGTGTTAATGTTTCTAAAATCTTCAACTGGATCAGCCTCCTGGGAAGGAGGGTAAATGCAAAGCCTCGTCCGTTTTGCAGTTTTGCCATAGAAACATAATTTTGGTGAACAAATTCATACTCGGTTTGAACTCTGCAGGTGTCTTGAAAGAAAACCGGGCGAGTTAAATTATTCTCCTCTCCCCAGTGGTAAAAGCCCTTTTTTGTTGGTGTTGTAAAGGAATCCTGTTTGTGTGGATGCTCGACTGTGTGGCCATGTATTGGCAGTGGCAATCACTCCCCCATTGCAGCTGTCACTTTGTCAGTGGTCTCCTTATTTCTCTTTAATGACACCTGCCTTCCTTTTAGGTCTCTTTAAAGTGCTCAGTGAAAGTCACTCTTATCAGTAGCCTACATTCATCATCCTGCAGGCTTGGATCTCTGTAAAACTAGTTAAAATTAGCTAAACATTATCATCTCAGAAGGAAGTTTTGAAGTCCAAAGGGCTTTGGAAAGCATGAGACAAAGACAGCTGTGAAATTTCACAAGGGAGTAGAGGTAATAGCTAGGAATTTGCAAGGGAGTACTTGTCATAGCCTAGTGTTCAACTGCACTTAAAAATTTGTGGCATTTTTTCTGGAAAGTGAGCAGCCAAGGTCATGCTCTGTCATAACTGACTCTTGGGAGCAAAGGGCCTACTGTGACCCAAATGGCTGCAATAAAGCATAAAGAGAAAAGAAAGTGTCCCAGAGGGAATGAAGCTGAGAAAGCTATCTTTTTTTTTTCCCCAAGAGGCTGATACAGAGATATAGAAACGTTTTTGGGGCCCAGATGGACCCAGTGGGAGGAGGGGAACTTCAGCAAGTGTAACATACCATCTCTGTTGATATCTGCTTGCTTTAATTTTCTTCACATGCCTTGCCAAGTCATTTTCCCTCTCAAAATCTTGAATCTTGGCTTACTGCCCACAGGCAAGGAACAAAGAATTTCTGTTTTTTAAATGGTTGATTTATTTTAAAAGCATTCACTGACAGTAGTAGGCAAAATAAAGGGGGAAGGCGCTGGGGAAAAAAAAAAGGATACTCTAAGGTACCAAAAAGTACTTGAGCAGACTCCTTAGACATAATGCAAAATAAAAACAATGAAAATAGGACTACATGCATTCAAAATAGAGAAAAGCCACAAGTATTTCTAAAATACTGACAATAAAAAAGCTTAGTGTTGGGGCTCTCAGATAATTTTATACCCGGGCCACTGTTAGCTTGCTGTGTGGGTTTTCAAGTCTAAAGCAATGTTTTTGCCTTTAACTTAAAGTTCATCTACAAAACAAATTGTGTGCTGTTTTTGGAAGCCTGTAGGAGGTAAAACTGTTTAGGGTTTCAGATATATTTGAGGTATTCCCAGCAGCTCGTCAGTAGCGACACTGTGTGTCTGCTTGGTGAGCTGTGGCTTTTGTTGGCCCATATTTCCTTTGGCTGCATTGAAACACAAGGACTAGCAGGAGCACACAAGGAGATTCTCTTCCTTCTTTGTTGCAGCACTGTAGAAGAATAGGTCTTCTTGGTAGTTACCCATTTTTGCTATTCCCTTAAACCTCCTGTCTCGTATGTTTTCACTTGGAATATCCATTAAAGGTATTCCCAAAAGACAGGTAGCAGTAAAGCAAAAGGATAAATTTTTTTTTGTCAGCATTCTCTGGTAGTTGCAAGTCTATGGCATGCAGAAGCAGGGAATGAAGGAACACATGCTGTTGGAGAAGGTATAAAGATAGATGTCCTGGAAAACACACAAAGGCAGATTCCTTTGGCAGCACACTCCAACAGTGGTACAGAACTGCTAAAACCTGCTACCCAGCAGTGGTCATAGTGATAGGGCAAGCCTTTTTTTTTTTTTTTTTTTCCCCCATAGATATGCCTTCTTACCTATTCTTAAGTTGGCACTGTGTTCTGTAGTGCTGATCCTTTCTCTTGAGCCTAGCAGGTACTAATATAAATTGTGTCTTCTATCAACTGTTCTATGAAGCAGCCTGGAAAGACCCTCAAGCCTCACCAGCACAAGGTACAGCATTTTGGTGGGCTCTGTTGTGTCAGACATTGCTGAGGATTTATCAGGAGAGTATCCATTTTCCCTCTCTGCTGTGATATTTTTCTGTTGACCAAATTTTACAGCAACAATAATAGGAATACTTAACATGCTGAGAGTTGATTTTGTCAAAAGACAGCTCAAACATGTTTCACTTGTTATTGCTGTTAATTGTTGTTCCGAGCACAAGATCTTACTCTCTTGTGGCACTGTGCAGCTGAGGGAATCTGAGTGATTAATGAACCGGGGCAGTGTTGGTCTGCAGAAGTCACCAGTTGAATGTGCCAGTACAGGACAGTGGTTTTATTGGCATACTCTCTGGAACTCATGTGCCCTTAAAAATACAAGGAGTGTCATTCTTCCTTGTGCACCAGTTTTCAACATGAATGACAGGACTACGATGATTTGTGAAAGGGAGTTTGTGCTGTGTATGGGAAGAGAGAACTGAAGTTTCTGTGTGTTGCTGGGAATTGGGGTCCTATTTTACAGCAAACATTTAACTTCTCTGAGAACCTGTTTGGCAGTTGCACCTCGTGCAGATTTTTCTCCTACTGCCAAACCAACAGCACTCGAACACTGCAAATTACCAGAATGCAAACATCATTTTTGGTATTTCAAAAAGTCTAAGTGCGTAAGCTCCTGGGCTTTTAGGTCCTTATTTCCTTGTCCCAGTCTTCTAGGATTAATTGGCCAATGAGTATATTTAATGCTGTGTTTGTGTGTGTCAGTCATTCTTTAGACTTCCCATTTTTCATTGCTGCACAGAACTGTGCTGTCAGATAACACAGAGCCAGCCTGTCTGCTCTCAGAATGGCCAGGGTGATTGATGCCTGTCAGCTGAGTGATGCTCAAAGTTTTCTGTTGGAAAATCAGACAACAAAATATTTTGGAGGTTACAGAGGTGAATGAGCCAGGGGGAGCACACTCTCAATAGATGCCAAAAAAAAAGAAAAATAATAGAATAGGGTTTGATAGAACTGAGGAAAATTTTTTCTGGTATTCTGTAATACCCTGTGATTTTTGTCTTCCTGAAATGTTTGTTGGCAGTGAGGTAACATCCTGCCTATTTACAGCACAACTTACTGTTTACTGACACAGTACCCTCTCTGTATCAAGGGATGTTTGTTGCCATGAATTTAATAGTAATTTCTTGTATAGATATAATTTTAGTGTGTTAATTTTAAATCATTCATAATTTCATAAACATTTTGTGCTCCCACTGAGATTGTAATAAATCCTAATTTTGTACTGTACAATTATAGTAATTATTAATGTCAGCTTTTATTTATACTGTCTTAATTTCTGTCTGTTGCCTGTTCTATTACAAGATTTTTTCCCTTCTCTGTAGTTGGACGTACTCTACTATGAGTGTATCTGACTTTTTTTTTTAATCTCTGTCTTGATAAATCATTTCTTGTGTTTATACAGTTAATAATAATAGTGGTTGCAAAGCTAGACCTGCTCTTGAATTTGCAGTGTCATGTTTTGTTGGTCATAATTTGGCAGTGAGGAACAGATAATGATTATGGTACTAAGTAATAGATTCAGTAAAATGCCCATTTTTCAAGCCTACCTCTGAATTACTGAAAACAGAAGTCCATTCTGAGGGCAAGTTTTGTTCTAACTGTGATGTTCATGTAGAGAAGTGCTGACCCTTGAGCACAACAAGGAGTAAAAGACTATTCCAATCCACTCATCTTACTTATTGTGCTATTTTCTTCCTAATATGTACACCTGCTGCTCCGAAACTCTTTTTTTCCTACTTCCAAAACATGTGGGGTATAAGCTTACTTTTTTTTTTGTCACTCCACAATGTGTAATTTTGTAAGGGTTGTGCAGGGAGTGTGTTGGGGGTCACTAGAGGTGCTTCAGTGTGAAAGAGGAGACCAAATCTCCAGAACTTTGAAATTACAGAGGAATTCATTAAGGGGGAATGGCCTTTAAAAATGGTTAAGAAGAGTGGCGAGCACAAATCGTTGCCTTCATTTTGGTACCCCTTGCTCCCAGTTCCTTTCCCCAGTGTCAGTATTTGGGTATTAGGCCACTCTCCCAGCAGGCTCAGTCCTTGGTTTCCATCAGTTTCAGTAGTCAGCACGTGCACTGTGAATCAGATATACAAGGAGAAGGCCCACCTGCAATTCCTGCTGCTCCTTGGCAGGAGTTTATTCAATCTGTTCCTCTTGGCTAGACCTCTTATCCTGGTTTGTGGGCTTATTTTCATTGTGACAGCAGAGTTACTTCCACTCCAAAGTGCTGCAGTGATATTGTCTAAATGCTTCAGCATGAGATATGGCTAGAAAACTGTGGAGAGCTGAACTTAATTTAAATTCTCCAAGAACTACCTGTTATTTTCAGTCTTTTTTTTTTACTTATTTTTGTTTTAATTAATAGAAGATGTAAACTTTCGGGAATGAGAGTTGAAACTTGTGTTCTTTTCTTGAGAAATACTGTTGGGTCTTCTGAGCCATCGTGTGAGTGCCCTATTCCTGGACCTCATATGTAAATATTCTCCATCATATTTGATCCTGTTCAGGGATTATGTAGATGCATAATGATGTGGATGCAGCTTGCGCTTTACAGTCTGAGTACAGAACCATGGATTTGGCAAAGAGCTAGGAAAAAGAAGTTTTGGTTAGCGCTTGCTAAGGGAGGATCTGTTTCATGAAATCTTAAACCGCACAATTCCAAATATGCATGCTGTAGAATGTAAGCTTTTATTGTTTTCTATCTTATTTTATGTACTTAAGATAAATTTGTCTCTTAAAATAGTTTTTAGGGTGATAAGCATGTTCCTTGAACAAAGTACATCCTGCTGAATTCACAGTGGCTGTGTGGCTGTTGGCATGTTGGCTGTGTGTCCATTTGCACAGTCGTACCCCACAGTGGAATAAGCTCTTCCTTATTCAGTGATTTGTGATTGCCACTTGTATTAGTGCACCCCACAGGAAAAATAAGGGTTTATATACTGGCACTTACTATGGGCTATTTTATGCACAGTAGCTTATTACTTTACAGCAACTTTGGTGTCCATGTCCTAAACCCCCTGCCTTAGGTTAAAAATTGTCAGAATAATTTAGTTATCTATGTTTATTTTGGAGTGCATCAAAAGTTTGCCACTTGAATCAGGCATGTTGAGAGGATTATTGGAATAGTGAAGGTGAAGGGTAAGCGACAAGCCCTGCTGGCAGTGACACTTGTGTTTGAGGTGGACTGTGGGGTGTTGGCATAAGGCCAGTTGAACGAGTCAGTGGAGGTGATGAAAAACACTTTGAAGGTGGAGTTAAGTTTAGAGGAGAGCTTAGCAGCGTGAGGAATTTGGTCTCAGTATTCTGGTAAGAACAGAGGCCTAAGTATCACTGAGCAAGTCTCTTGAAGAGCTCTATAAAGTGTGTAACTTCAGTCTGAAAAGTGCTTGAGCCAGGTAATATATGGGGAAGAACAGGGAGTAACAGGGAAAAACAACTGTTATGTAAAATTACTAGCTTTATCCAGACTATGTTAAACGGTTAAATGTTACATTTCTCTTTCAAGAAAATAATTGGAGTATTTTCAGAGATGGGTTAAAAAGGAGAAATACCAGCTATGTGTATGTGAAGAGACTGAAAAGGTGAAATGTGTTTGAGGAGTAAAAATTAAGAAGAGAATGATGCATATATGTAAATATATGTGCATGTACAGATATGATGAATCTGGACCATCTCCCATTTCTGTCTTATAACAGAAGAAGGAAATACTAAGATTCTTACCAAGTTTTCTTTTAAAGGTATGTTGAAGCCAGTTATTGGGCATTTAAATGTGTGCATCTATAGTAAAGTGGAAATGAATTCTACGTTCTTCCCTAACAATTGCTTCAGGTTAGGTTTAAAAATGTTTTTTTGTTTTAAACTCATGTGTCTTGAAGCCTTCAACTTCAGCTACTCCATGAGAAAATGAAGGTCTCTTCACTTTATTTTGTTTAAATCTTTATTTTTTCCCTAATACAGAGGTCCCTGAAGATGAGTGGCTCATACTGCTTCAAACTGTCTGGACATTTGTTGTTTAACTGCTGAAGCTTTCCTGCCACTTGTTTCTCTCTTGAAGTCTTAATACATTGAGGGATCACAATTGGCTGTTATGGTAAGACATTTTTTCAAGTTGTAATAAAACACTAAATGGGTGCAATATGTCACTTTATTTTGATTTTATGTCTTTATTAACTAGCAAGACACCAACAAAAATCTTAATGGTGTATAAAACCAAAAGAGGAGACTTTGAACCAACTAAGCAACCAAGAAACTTCCTTCTGTATGTTGTCTCTTTATACGTGCCTTGTGCTTCTTAGGGAAGAATAAGAACCAAGTGAATCATTTTACAAGATTTTTAGTTTTGTGTGTAGATGTAGGTATATAACATCAAAATATTGACTATAAATGTTTTACAAGTCTCTTCTAGATACTACATTTTGTACAAAATGAATTTGGGTTAATGTCAGGTTAAATTGCTGTATTTAAAATGCTTAAGGTGACATGTAGAAGCATAGAAGTTTCAATTTTTGGAGAATAAAAATTGGTAAAATTGGTAAGAAGAAACCCTGTAAATAATAGGTGAGATAGAAAGATGACTGAATCTCTAAACAGATAACAACCCACAGTTGTTTGCTAGATGATGATACAATACTATATTTAAGAACTGATACTTGTCCTTGATCTCAACAACTCTAGCAGTTTTGAATAACCAAGTGATACTTTACAAATTTCAGGAATCAAGACCAATTAAAACATGAGAAGATGTACTCAGGATGATCCAGCCAGAAGATTTTTCACTTCATTGAAATCTTACTTTTGTCTAATATGTAATATAATTTGCAAAGGCAGATTCAGTTACTTTTCTTGAAATTAAGACGCGCCTGTGGCCTTCATCAAAATGTTTCTAACATTTTCAAGAAAAAATATGTCCCAGAAACTGAGTATGTTTTTACTAGTTTTTGGAATCATTTGGGGTTTGATGTTGCTACGCTACACTTTTCAGTATCCAAGACGCCAAAGCAGTGCTGAGTTGCGTGGACAGATATTAGATCTCAGTAGAAGATACGTCAAAGCACTGGCAGAAGAAAATAAAAATTTAATGAATGGTGGCGGTGGAGCATCTATGGCAGGATATGGTAAGAGGAAAAAGCTATACTAGTTATCTGAATGTATTTTTTTTTAATGAAAGCTGTAAAGTTATATTTTTTTCTTTTTCAAAGAAAAAGCTCTTGCTTTTCAATCATCAAGGGTGTAAATACATAGATCGTTTCCCCCCTACTTTATACCTTATATAAGAAGCAATAAGATACTTTGTCATAGCAGTTTTTCTATGGGCTAGATGTATTATTTAGGTGAAAACTATTAACCACCTTTTTTATGTTGGAAAGTATTTAAATATATTCTGTTGCTGTCTACAAGGTGTCATAGCTGAGTATTCTAGTACTGTTGTCTGGATGAAATATGAAATGCTTCCTTTGAATAGTCACTTCTAATGCTCCACCTAGTGATTTTGTTCTTACACTCAAATATTTAATTGACTGCCTTCATAGTTCCCCATTACGGTGGTGTGTTCCTTCCCTAAAATAACAACTAGGTGGTATTAAAGAAAAATCTAGCAGCTGTTTAATTCTGTACTTGTATACCAATTTGCTCTCCTTTCCAAAAAGTACAATAGGGAGGATAGCAAGTATTAAGGTGTGAATATGTTGAAATAGCAGTTCTTTTCCACACACAGTAAATAATAGTCTCTAATTTGCTTTTTTTCCTGTTATCTTCAGCTGATCTTAAGAGAACAATTGCTGTTCTTCTGGATGACATCTTACAACGCCTTGTGAAATTGGAAAACAAGGTTGATTACATTGTTGTGAATGGCTCAGCAACAAATGCCACTAATGGAACCAGCCATCAGGCTCAAGTACCTTCAAATAAACGTGTAAAACCAGCAAGCAACATTAGATAGCAAACAGGGCTGCTTGGCATTGCTACATCTGTAATGGGTAATATTTAAGATAAGCTTTTCATCTCTGGCTAAGGCAAAGCAGTAGTTGACTCTAAAAGAAGAATAAATTATTCTATTACACAGTGTGCTGGATCTACATAGGCCTAGCATATGTGCATAGGTTCTCAAAGCATTATTTCATTGCCTTTGAGCAGTACTTCTGAAGTGATCTTTGTTGTCTTTAAAGATATTTTGTTATCATGATTTGATGTAGTATGCCATTGGATAATAAAAATATGTGGAAAGCAATGGGGAACTTATAGGTAGGTTTCTAAATATGTTTATTTAAGTATGAATATAACATATCTTTTGGATAGGTGAGAAACATTGTAGCTTATTCATCTTTTGTGATCTGTATTTAAGCTGAGGTCACTGGGGAAAACACGTTGTACGCAGATGTTAGAAAATGTGTATACTTAAAATATTTTGTTACTTAATTACTAAACAATATTAAATTGAGGGTAGCATTGGTGGTAATATTTTTAAATTGTGACCCAAAGAATGTCTTTATTTGCACTATCTGTCAGAATAATTATAGAATTTACTGTATTTTAGGAAAATTAATTATAACAGGAAAATATTCTATGTAGTAACACTGTCCAGGTTTATCTTTATGCCAGAGTTAGGACAGTTAGAATATCAAAAGCAAATCATGATCTGTGATATCTTAGATGATTATTTCTTACAAAGGTATTTAAGTGTATGTATTTTGTAATTGCAAATGAAATTATTTAAGTGATGGAAATAAGTTTTGGATATGTGAATAGTTTATTTTTATTCATTGCTGTGTGTTCCAACATTTTAATACCTTTGCAATTTGTGATGACTATAGCACACCATCTTCCTGAATTGCTTTCTTGATCAGAAGGAAAATCAATGAAGGGAAACGAGCCATCTCTGAATTTAACAGAATTATATACTAGGGGTGTCTAATCATGGAGTATTTGAGAGCTAAGGTAATATTTGCCTTATGTCTAAGTAAGCCTTACAGCAAAGTGAAATGCGTGCACTGTGGATGCACTGTATTTCAAAATATTCCTGAAGTCATATTGAAGTGCCACTGAACCTGTTTTTTAAATTGTACTGAATGTTTGGTGGGGACAGAGGGTACGTTCAGAGACTTTCTGTGAGTGGGGCTTTGGGGGTGGGTAAAACCAGAGGTGCTGGATGATATACCGGCCAAAGTTACGTGTTTTTTCTTTTCTTCTGTTTCCGTGCTGATATTCTTGATGGTTATAAAAGAAAACACACTTACAACCTTACTTAGTATCCAGGTGAATTTTTGGTCACATTGTGTGTAAACATGTACTCACTTCAATGCAGAAAGAGAAAAATAAATTTTCAATTGTACTTGTAAAGACTACTGGTTTGTTGGCATTTTTTTTAACAGTCTCATCATTCTTGCTACATGTGCTCTAGGTGTTTCTGGATTGGAAAATTGTATGGCCC
>JAOXXN010000395.1:31442421-31452478 GCA_026770055.1 Myrmophylax atrothorax
ATGGAGGTTTAGCCTTTACCTCAGCACCATTCCTGTGTGACTTTGTGCATGCTGGTTCATCTAACTGTGTCTGTTAGACTTCTGTAATAAAACTGCTTTACCTTTCATTGATGTGAAGATAACCCCATAAACATTTGTGAGCTACACTGGCATTGAGGGATACATAAGTACTTAGATTACCATTATCAGAGATAAGGCAGCCCTGGTTTGAATGCAGGAGGAGCAGCAGAGCTAAGGAATTGCTCCTTTGTCCAAACATAGGGTGCAGACATAAGCAATGCTAGGTTGGGCTGGTAATGCTCTGTAGCTCTCTTCACAGCATGTACTGCTCTTGTAGATTTGTGACTGGATGTAACAATTTAATATTGCATTGTTAACTTACTTGTAAATTAATGCTTGATGTTTTTTCTTGTTACAGCTAAAAATGGAAAAAGCTGCTAAACGGAGAGGGAGAAGTCCAGTGCCATCAAAGAAGCCATTTGATTAATAAATATTCATTATTTGTCACACTGTTCACCATTGTATTGAGTATTTTTCTTGGTGCCTACCTGCATGCTTGTATTTAGTCATCTATTTATTCTGTTGTTTTGTTCATTTGCTGAAATTAATTTTTAATTATGTTGTTGTAATGGAATGGGTTCTTTAATTGATATATTTCTAATTTCCAGAACTGGTACACAGATATTTCTTTGAGAATGGGAAATCATATGTAGAGAGTTGCAGAACTGTTATTTAATGTCTAAGAGAATAACCATGTATTTAAATATGAGGATGTTGGAGGGCAAAGAAAATATGTCTTATTCTTAGACTTCTATGACACATTTTCTCTATTTGTGGACTCCTTTGAACTGATCTTGTTCATGGATTTTTACTTGGTGAGATTTGTTCTCTTAATATTGACATTTTAGTATTTTCTTTAGTTTTTTTCCCTTTCTGTTGGTTTCACCACCTTTACAAAATTCAAGCATACCCATCTTCTCTCACACTTCTCTAGGCCCTGTTCTTGCCATCATGAAAATATTTTTTCACTTGCAATGTTCTGTACACTTGTAAACCCATTTCCACATTTCTGAGCTACTTGAAAGGATCTTGCTTTTGTACTTTATCCCAGATTTCTCTGGTGGTACCATTTTGCTAGTTCTGTTTGTCTGTTACTGTACATAACAACTATTACACTAAGCTCCTGAAAACAGGTGGAAATGGGTATGTTATTCATTGCATGTAAACAAATAATTGTATAGTGTTTGATACAAACTTATTTATCCAGCAGATTCATCGTGTCTAATCCAACACAGACTGAGTCACTTCAAAGAGATGTGCTGTTGTATTCTTTGTCCATATTCACAGCTGTGGCAGCATATGTTGTATTAAAGTAGTGGACAAGAAAATAGAAAATTTGGTGACTTTGTGTGGTGGTTTAATTCTGCAAAGCAGCATAGCAAGAACTTGGTACAGAATATCTGGCAGAGGATGCAGCTTAGGAGGCAAAAGCAGAACCTGAGCTAACTTAGTCTCCTTTGAAAATAGAGGTGTAAGCTAGTTTGTCCTTAAAAATACTTGAAGATGTCTCTTGTACTGGAGACTTTACAGGTGGTGCATGTGTATTGAGACTTTGCAGCAAGACTGGGAGAAGCTTGCAAAGCTTTGTTTCCCATCGGACAGAAAGCCTCATGTGCCTGATAGACAAAGGAAAAGAGGTGAGACTGAAGGCGCTTGGTGCAGGACAACTTGCTTTTTTGTACAGATATCAGCTGTCGTAGGGAAAGAGAGTTCTTAGGAGTGCATGTGGGTGAGCGATGAAGACAGCTGAAATCTGAGTGAGATGCGAATGAAAGGCTCAGTTGCTGAAATTCAAAGATTTAAGAGAGCTATTTGCCTTAATTCTGTCTTACAGTGCTACAGATGCCAATCAAAGAGGCTAATCTGTTACTTTAATTTAAATGAATAACACGTCAACGTGTCTAATTTAGAAGTACCTTTACCGTTAAATTTTGCACAGTTACGTGTTGCTTTCACCTAGTAAACGAAAATACTAATTTGAGCTCCCTCTTCTGGCCCTGGAAAGCAATGCGTTCTACACGTCTGTTTCGTCTTGTGAGTAAATGGTGTTTTCACCATGGAATCACAAGGAAAAAACTCAAATATAAATAACATTGGTTTAAAAAAATACAGAAAAAATTATTTCAGTTTTCAGAGAGATTATTACAAACTTAATAGTGGAAGTTTATTCTAGTTTTGTATTTATCACAATGACTATATCCACCAGGAAACGCAGTTCTGGAAATGTGTGTTTCAGAAATGATCTTTCTCAAAGAGAAATATTATTAGAGACAGAGGTTTTAATAGTTACAATAGACTTGTATTCTGTGTTCCTTTTTATATTGATAAGGATTAAAAGATAATGTATTGTACTCTTTTTGACAAAGTTGAAAATATTTGTCAGTTTTAAATGTTAACTCTGCCAAATTCAGTCCTACTGAGCTGTACTTTGATCATCATGAACTAGCTTCGTTAAAGTAATTAAAAAATATTCTGAACTTAAACTTACTTAATGTTTCCTCTTATATGACATGAAAATGTTATTACATTTATTTTATGGTATTTCTTTTCATTTGGAAAGCAGGTTGGATCCTAAAAATATCAACTGCATTTAAATATTGCTTAGGAGTTCTGACCTCTTTCCCCTCATGTTGATGATGTCCAAGGAAAAGAAACTCAGTTTCCTTACTAGAAGGCATGCTTTTGACTTCTTGGTATTCACACAGTATGTTTTGCTGAAATTTTATTGATAGCTATACATGAAAAAACAGATACAATGTATCTCAGTATTTCTGGCTGTGAAAAATGGACACTGATGTCATGTCTTAAGTGAAATTTCAATTTATCCTAAAAAAACCCCACATTTCGTAGGATCCAAACTGCAACCTTCAATTCTATTGAAAAATCTCTTGGTAAGTCTATTACAACAGAATTTTTTTAAAGTATAAAAAAGCAGAGACCAAATGCTAGTGTGTTTGTCATTAACAGGGGTCATTACATAAAGAGCTCATTTTAATAGGTACTCATGGGTGGGTTTTTTATCCTGAAAGCAGCCATGAACTTTGAACAAAATATCATGGAACAGATAAGTTACCATTTATCTGTATGATTTATTGGTGGGTGTATATCAGTTGTTCAGCTAGACACATTAACTGTTTCTGACCCTAATCCAAGGAATCAGGCATGAGGTTCTTTGTTATACACAAGAGTTCTGTAAGCTGTTAAAGCCTAATTGTGTAGATCTTGGGCAAAGCTTAAGCATATCTCATTTTTAAAATACCTGGCTCTCAAATCAATATTTTGCCATTATTATAGGACTCCTAGAGTGCAGAACAGCTTTTTCCCACTGGTTTTAGTCATCCTATGAAAAGGCTTAGATGTATCTTGGCTATTTTTGATAGCGGACATGGGTCAGTGATCCTAAGTGGAGGGGAAGGAGCTCCTTCCCATTCTGTGTGTTTCTGATACTAAATATAAACCATGTCTGTCTGTCTCAGGCTCGGGAGGAAGGGGAATGTGATGTGTGAATTCACAACCAGTAAGGGCTCCCGTGCAGAGTTACTTTGTCAAGCTGTCAGTGTCTTTGCAGCATGCTGTGCATATTAAAGAGTTGGCAGGTCTTGTGGCTGTACATCCCTGGAGCCTTTCTCTAGAGGTGGTTTGTAGCCATGTGGCCTAAGAAAAAAGAGATAGCTTTGCAGATAGTGATAGTATTTGTTCTTATCACAAATATAATTAAAAACAACAACAAAGGTTTTCCAGTCTAAAAGACCATGCACAGGTGTACCTGTTGGGGGGTTTTTTTGTAACTAAATATACTGCTTTTGCCTGGAAGCCCACTCCTGCTTCGCTTTGGAGTCTTTAGCATTTGCCTTGTGGTAGAGTGAGTTGCTACTTGCTTCACACTGGTTTTGCATTCAGTGTACCCAGGCTGTCTGGGGCAGCTGGGTGTAATCCCATGGGCTCCTTCGGTTACCTCCGTAGGGAAGGTTCCAGGCTCCACCACATGTTGCCTGTGTAACACTGTGTTGTGGGCAGAGTGGGAGCTTCAGACAAAGTTTAGTAGAGAAGACCTCCCACTGAGTCTCAAGGTGCAGAAAGGACCCCCTTGCTTTCCGAACTCCTCTAGTTGAGGCTGGATTCAACCTCAGTCCCAGACTTTGTCAACGTTTTGTGTCTAAACAATTATACAGATGTAATTGAAGGTTTGTATACCTTTGTCCTGCAGAATTAAGGATGGCAAACCAGATATATTTATAAAAAAAAAATTATTTATTATGATAAGGATTAAACTAAAATAATCAGAATTATTTACTGCACAATATAAATACTATAACTACTAGTGTAGTATAGTGCACTACTTTAAAACAATGTTGAAGCAATTATATTGAAGCAATTATATTAAAGCTAGAAAAGACAATTATTAAGTAGAGATTGTTGTTATACTCACTCATACCAGTGACCATGGGCAAATCTCTTTTGCTCAGCCTTGAAGAGTAACCTTGAGGGGCATCCCCACTCAAGGGAAGAATATCCACACACACTCCAAGAAGGAGGTACGTTAGAAGACCCTGCCATTAAAAAGTGGGACTGGGCTTTCAAAGTGTAAAGTGATTGACTGTCAACCAGACATCTCCAGGCCAGCTGTGTCAGCTCAGCAGATTTAGATAAATTGTAATAGTATCAGTTGTTTGTTCCTTTATCAGGCACTTTACTGGCTCTGCCACATCTTTACCTCATTGTCAGGATGTTTAACTTTGGGGTTGATGAGTCAGACTGGTTTGGGCATTATTCAACACCAAAACCAGAATAGATAGCTTTGCTAACAGGATGTTGTTTGAGTTGGTTTACCCCATTCCAGACAGAGCATCCTGCTACACACTGGCTGAGCACATTCCAAGGGCAGGGAGAAGGGCTGGGGAGAAACGCCAGGTGAGGTGATGGAGGAGCAGGATTCCCCTAAGCTGTGAACCTGTGGCATGTTCAGAGCAGGGACAAGGGTCTTGTACCTACAAGACCTGGGAAGGAGACCTTGCTGTCTCTGTTGACTGTGGATGTCTTGTGATGTTTCAGAATCTGTTGTCATGGATAGAGACCTGGAGCATGACAAAGGTAAACTGGGGTGTTTTTTGAAACAAACAAGTACATAGTCTGATGCTTGAGAATATTTTTTTTTTCTTTCCCTCAAGTTGAAGGTGTTCATATAATCACAGAATGGTTTATGTTGGAAGGATGCTTAAAGATTATCTAGTTCCAACCCCCCTGTTATGGGCAAGGACACTTTCCACTACACCATGTTGCTCGAAGCCCCACCCAGCCTAGTCTTGAATGCTTCCATGTTATGGGTTGCCACGTTGAAGAAGCTGCAACACTTTGGGCACAGGTTAATTCAGAAAACTAGTTGATTTTAACTAAGATGTTTCATCTTCCCCCCCCTCCCCCCTCCCCCAGGAAGTTTCTGAACAAGTGAGAATAAATGATAGCATTTGATGTTGGAAAAAGAAAAATAATTTAATTTAGATTTCAGAATTGCAAGTATTATTAGCCCCTTTTAAAGGGAACTTTTAAACAGTTACTGTTTTCTGAAATGTCAAAGAGAATTTTTATCCAGTGAACATATAATGAACAAGTATCTGTTGGACAAATAAGTTTGTAGCTACACTTTGTTGAATATTTGTTAGGCAAAAACAAACAAAAAAAATTGATGGCTAAAACATTTGCTGTTGATTGAAGAATACTGTAGGAGGCAGCTGGAGTCCTGTTGGGGGTGGATCTCCCATCCTAAAAGCATCAATTTTTGTGTAGATGTGTAGGAGGATGTTGGTGGGGGAGGTGGAGAGAAAAAGTGAAAAACCTCAAAAATATTTGTCTTTAATGTAGGGGATGCAGCAAGGAGAGGGGAAAATCCAGAAGGAGTACCATAGCTTGCCTTTCCTGTTTGGTCTGCTGGATAATCTGTGTGCACATATTGGTCAACATCTGTGTAGCTTTGAGCAGCTGGTGGAGGTAATGCTACTTGTCATGTCCCCCACAGGAATTTGGGGAGGGGGACCAAAGTCTACAGATTCTGTTTATGGAATAGCTTTTTATAATAAGGGGGGATTTAGATGTAATAGACATGGATAATTCTACTCCTGGCATTCTGAAACTCAGTTTCAGTGTTTTATTTAATTTATACAATTTATTAAATTTATTAAAAAATTATTAATAAATTATTAATATATTAATATAAAAGTTATTAAATTTATACAATTTATGTAGTATACAAAAGTCAGCAGTGTGCTAAGGTTAACAAAATGTTCGGCTGCACAAGTGTTTTCTTTCCAGATCTGAGCTCTGGGTCCTTTTCTTTGAGTTATGAGCAGAATGG
This sequence comes from Myrmophylax atrothorax, assembly GCA_026770055.1. Classification (NCBI taxonomy): domain Eukaryota; kingdom Metazoa; phylum Chordata; class Aves; order Passeriformes; family Thamnophilidae; genus Myrmophylax; species Myrmophylax atrothorax. The sequence goes on from JAOXXN010000395.1 coordinate 31,448,831, forward strand.
TGTCTACCCAAAGCCATGTTACTAGAATTGCCCTAGTTTTCCAGTAGTTCAGATACCAAGCTGTAACTGGAAAACTGCTTCTCTCAGCCAAACAAAAACTCAAGTCTTGCTTGTAAAGAGAACAAGGGCTGTGGCAGAGCTGTTTTCTCCTTTTATTAAGAAGAGAAAGAATACAGATACCACAGACACACTAACATTTGTGAGGAAGGATCGGTAAGTAAGTTCTACAGAAGGCTAGCTGTTAGTTAAATTGTTAAAATTGTTCACTGCAAAGTATTTCTCTGAGGTACATTACCTGCCCTGATCTGTTTCATTAATTCTTGGAAGAAAATGAGAGCAGGTTTTCAATGCACCTAAAATCACAAAGACTGGGAGCTTGAGGTGGGGCATTACTTGTCTCAACAGCTGTGCGACTGTTTTGATTTAATTTTTGGCTGTTATAAGCCATCAAGAATCTATTAAAAATGACAGCTAATAACTTGTATGCTCTCTCCACACTTTGAGTATCAGTAGATGTAATGAGCTTTTGAAAATAAGTTGTGCACTGACAGAAACTTGTTCTTGGACTAATGCAGTTTTTGGCAAATCTGATTTTAATATGGTGAGTAGTTTGTGTACATGTGGAGTTTGGTTTTCACCTGGATATGAAACCTTTAATTCTATACGGCAAATATTTGTGGTATTTTCTTTGTCTTTGATTTGCTGTGAGTTATATTCTCTAAGTTCTCCTTAAGAACTATTGGCTGTCCTAAAGAAAACACTTTGTGTGAGCAGTCTTGCTGGACTTTACACTTCAGTAAAATTATGGAAACCTTTTCTGGTTTTTTGACACTCAGGAATTATAACAATAAGGTAATATACAGAATGTTGAATTCTCTTTCTTTGTCCAGTAAACATCGTAGGTTTTTCTTTAACAGGAGAGCAATATTTTTTTTGGCGAAGTCGTTCTTTGCTCCATCTCAAGGACATATTTAGTAGCAGTTCTATGACAAGTATACAAAGTGTGATGGCAGCTTTTGGCACTGATTGAAATGACCTGAAAGAGCTGCTAATCAGCATTTGGAGACTGACACAGAGGGCTAATAGTTCCTATTTAAAATGGTCATTTCTAGACAGGCTGTTTGGCATGGGAACATTAGATTACATATCTGGCCATGAAGATTGTCTTCTATATTGCTTCATAGTTGTAGTCTTTAGAGAAAAAAATTGCCAGCAGAGGTCTGTTTTGTTACTTGAAGTTTTGTCAGTAAGATTTTAGACAGGTGTCAGTGTAAGAGATTTCTCTAACTCAGTTCCTTCCTTTGAAGTATAATGGGCTTAGTACAGAAGATTCCAATCTCTGCAGCAGGCTTATATTATAGTAGTTGTCAGTGCACATTTCTATAGGAGGTTTTCATAACCTCTGCTGATTTACATTTTATCTTATTATGCAGTGTCAGGTGTTGCACACTGACTGTGGAAAACCTTAAATTTTGAATACACCAAACAAAGGTAAAATTTCACCAAACTTGCAATGTTTGCAGTGTTGACGAGAAGTACAGACTCTGGGCCCTGCAGAAACCAGCTGATCAGAACTTAAACATGTGTGACCAGGTGAGTAACGAACTTTATATAATTTAGATTCTTTGACCTGTAGCAGATGCTGCCAAATACCAGCACAGTGTTCCCTGGAGTTGTCTGTTTAACTGTGAAGGCAGGGCATGCTGGGTAGGACTGTCTGATCTGTTGCTGTGAACCTACTCTAGAAATTAAATAGTTTTATCAAAAGTAGTTCAGATTGTGCAGGAGAGGTGATTTTTAGAGTACGCTTTTGCCATCTTCAGAGCCTCAGGTCTATTTCTGTCTGACCCAAGTTCTTTCTGACACTAAGGAAACAAAGTACCTCTATTTCTTTCCCTTTAGATGAAAAGCATACCTCCCTTGGTCACAGAACCTGTGATAAATTCACTTATGTCTGTAAGCTGCTTGAATGCCTTAGTACTGTGCAAACTTTTGATCAAGAGAGAAAATAGCAGGCAAGGGTAGGAACCCTGTTGTTCCTGGCCAGCACTGAACACGAAAGGCTCAGGAGCTCATGGCAACAGGACTGGTAAAAGCTGTGAGCCATTCTGAGTGGCACTGGTGACCCTTGGATAAGCTTTACTGGTGAAGGTCTCGTTTTCTGGGACACCTTTTACAGCCCTCACAACATGCCCCTTCAAGGATTGTCACTGGCACTACCCGGTGCTTCACTAGCCAGTGGCTTGGGAGCAGATGTTGCCAGAGGAAGTGGAGGCAGAAAGCGTCTGTCCAGCTTGCCTTGTCTGTCTGTCTATCGTATAGAAGAGATCCCAAGAGCCCTCGTGCATGGCCTCATCCCTGTGGTCCTATTGACATTGCTAAATGTGATTTCTTAAGACAGATGAAAACCTCTGTTGTCAATTCCCTGTGGTTTTGTGTTGGCTTTTGTGTTAGTTTTGGGGGTTTTTAATAATAGTTCTTATTGATTGAACTGAAGCTTTATTTGCTTTCTCTGTGTAGCTCCCCTGACCCTACACCTTCCATTCTTAATTTTCAACAGAAACAGCTTGTTTTCAGAAATGGTGTGGGGAAAAAGAAGAAAACCCTGTCAATGAAAGATAACTTTCTCTCAAATGTTTTGCAAAGATCTTGAGTACATGCCGCAGTGTTTCAAAACTCTTTGTCTTTGATGAAACTGGTATCTGCCAATTCTGGCATTTCCCAATTTCTAAATGACTAGTTTCAGTAAAGTAGATTTCTATTAGGCAGGTACACATAATATTTCATTTTTTGCTGTGTTCTATATAATCTTCTGGATCATTTATTGAAAAGCTAATAATGTAATAATTCAATTTTTTTTGTTATCTTGTATAATACTGTTAAATAGTTGGCCTACTGTCCTCTAAAATAATTGGAATAACCCAGTTGCCAACTTCTGGACAACTGGACTTCAGCAAAGCCTTTGACACTGTCTCCCATAACATACTGCTGGAAAGGCTGGCAGCCCACAGCTTTGTCAGGGACACACTCTTCTGGGTTAGGAACTGGCTGGCTGGCCCAGAGAGTGGTGGTGCTGCATCCAGTTGGCGGCCGGTCACCAGTGGTGTCCCCCAGGGATCAGTGTTGGGCCCAGTTTTGTTTAACATCTTTGTTGTTTTTTTAGATGAGGGGATTGAGTCCATCACCAGCAAATTTGCTGATGACACCAAGTTGGGAGGGAGTGTCAACCTGCTGGAAGGAAGGAGGGCTCTGCAGAGGGACCTGGATAGGCTGGAGAGATGGGCTGATTCCAGTGGGATGAAGTTTGACAAAGCTAAGTGCCGGGTCCTGCACTTTGGCCACAACAACCCCCTGCAGCGCCTCAGGCTGGGGACAGAGTGGCTGGAGAGAGCCAGGCAGAAAGGGATCTGGGGGTTTGGATTGACAGAAAGCTGAACATGAGCCAGCAATGTGCCCAGGTGGCCAAGAAGGCCAATGGGATCCTGGCCTGTATCAAGAATAGTGTGGCCAGCAGGACCAGGGCAGTGATCCTTCCCCTGTACTCTGTGTTGATGAGGCCACACCTTGAGTGTTGTGTTCAGTTCTGGGCCCCTCAGTTCAGGAAAGATATTGAGGTGCTGGAGCAGGTCCAGAGAAGAGCAACAAGGC
>JAOXXN010000395.1:31455003-31470971 GCA_026770055.1 Myrmophylax atrothorax
GAGATTTGAGTTACAATGGACCTTGACCTTTTTAGATCTTGAATTCTAAGTGTGTAGTGTAGAGATGTAAGTGTATTGTAAGATGTTTTTTTGGCTGGAAAAGACTTTTGAGTTAACGACGGGAAAACATACAAAGGACTGTCTGCAAATTATGTAATTTTTAAAATTTATTTATCTTAATTAATTTTTAAAAGGAGAATATTCTAGCTTCTTCCTCAATGCCAGACAGCAGCTTGGCTCAATGAAGATCAGATCGGTTGATGTGTAAAGAGAAACAAATTCTTAGAAGGGAAAATGTAAATCTCTTGCAGAGGTAGAAGGAACCAGAACTGAAGGTTTGAGAGTTGAAATGTGAACTTCAGGTATGTGGAAATACAAAGTGGATACTTCTCATTGCAAATGTGTTTCTGACAATGCTTCTGTCTTATGATTTCATCATACTGCAGTTCCGCTGAGAACTGTTCTTTGGAATATAGGATGATTAAACAGGTTGAGTCCTTGTCCTGCCCTGGTGCAGGGAGATCCCATCAATATGTGTTAATGCAGATTCTTCAATCCAGGCTGGACCTGACCTCCCCTTGGTGTGTGTGCTGGCTTGCCAGTGCACTTGAAGCAACTTCTGGTTTGTATGTAGGTGTTCAGTTTAACCACTTCCTGATTAAAACCTTGCTTTGTGTGTAAGGATGTGATCTTTGCGTCTTTTTTTTTTTCCTTTTTCTCACTTAGAGAGAAAAACAGCATTCCATTTGCTGGGCCGAAAATTCCTAAGCATCGCGGAATCGTAGCAACTGTGGAATTTTAGAACTGCATAAAAATGAGTATTTCCATAAGTTCTGCTTAATAGAAAGGATGCTTATGTTTCTTTCCAGGGGAGCTTCCTGCCATTATCAGAGAAGAACAGTACTAAGCAATAGCTACTGCTAGGCTTAAAAAGGCTGTGAATAGATTTAAATGTGATAAACAGCAGAAGAGAAGAGATTGTATGAAAAGATGCTGTGTTTGCATGAATTCAGAAAAATGTTGTGCAAAGTCCCATCTCTACAGATATGAAAGGAATATCTGCCTTTGTGTAAATCCCTTGGACATCCCTGAACCTGAACTCGCACACAGCTGTTTCTTTTTCTTGAAGAAATAACCAGCTTTGCTACTTGGTTGACTTTTCCTAGAACATCCTATGTTTCTACATGAACTAACCTGTTACTGCACAGATTCTGCACCCACTGGAGATATGGTGTTTGTGCACTTCTATGCAAACTAAATTAGTAAGCAACAGAATATATGCAGCTAAGAAAAAACATTTAAATGCAAGAAAGTCTTAGAAGCATTTCTTATATAGAGTCTAATGATTTTTTCAACCTTCTCCCTATTTTCTACAAACTTTCATTACTATTTTACATTGAATGCAAGTGAACCACTTTAAAATAAAATGTTATGGCTATTGTTTTGAGTAAGAAAATATTTTGTCCCTGCTAAGTAGCAGGTAGGAAGTTATTTGTTTGAGGAGGGTGATGTGTGGTGGTGGCTTTGAGGAGTACTTAAATATAAAATCCTGGTGTCATAATGCTTTGGATGCATATCTGCAAATATAAAACTATTTATACCTTTCTGTGGTTTTGGTTTGTTTGTTTGTTGGCATTCCTGATGGTTTGTTGGTTTTTGTTTGTTTGTTTGTTTTTAATAACATATAACATTTAAACACTGCATTTTATTACGTTAAATGGAATTTATAAAAGCAGCTCTGTAGAACCAGAGCAAGAGTTTTCAAATTTATGTTGCCCTTGAGGAATATAGCCTGATATGGTGCTTGGGCTTTTTTGGGGGGTCAAGAATATTCCTTATTTTTTCTTAAGGATATTCCTTGTAGGAAGGTCAGGCTAGTTGTAGATACAGTGAGAGTTTTGCTGCACCATTTTGGAGTGTGGCTGTTTAATGGGAGTGAGGAGTTTAATGAGACCCTGGACTTGATTTCCTTGAATTAATGGGTAGGAATTTTTCATCAAGAGAAGAAAAAAATCCATGTTATCTTAAGACTTGCCAGCAAATGTGGAGTCATTGAAGACATGTACCACTCAAATCAAAGAGGGGAAATTGACTATTAAGTTTTATGAAGCTATTAAAGAAAATAAAATTGTTCTCACTGGTTTATATGTCTTTCTAGGTATTTTGTTAGTGTTTTGAGGAAGGCCAGTTCTGTGTGTGTTTATCTCTAGTTTGCAAAAGTCCAAATTGTGGTCTACATGTTAGTAGCCCTCGCTGACTGTTGTGGCTTTTGATCTATCTTTCCATGACTTTGTTGAAACACTGCTCCAAAAATGATAAATAATTCAGAGAGAAGGAAGCATCTAAGAAAACTGAAAGCTTTGAACAACATACTTACATAGGAATGAAAACCAGAAGTTTTGCTGTTGGGGTGAAGGCACTGAAAAAAGTTAGGTATGTATTTTTTTTCTAAAATAGTACTATTAATCATTGGCTTGCTTATCTCTGGAAGTCATGCATGCTTGTTTTGTTACCCAAAACTTTTGTTTACTTAATTTTTTTAAGAAAAATGTAGTGTTCTATGCAGAAGGGAGTATTTCCCAAAAACATGACTGAAACGTGTGTTTTAGGAGCTAATGTTGGAATTTACATTGTCTGCTTCTCAGTGTTTATCAGATAATTTTGGTTGGCTCTCTACCCCTTTACCATCACTGTTGCAAGAAGAGTTTTCGATTCCATCCTCAAGGAAGATGCTAATTAGTAAATTGCTAGAAGTAACTGGGTAGTACCCTTGGGTATCTCTGTTACTGTGAGAGGTGTATCTCTTCCACTAGCTGAAATTGCCTTTCTACTTTCAAAAGAAGAGACAAAAATGCATTGGGAAGAAGACTTGAAATAGACTTGAGATAGAAATGATCATCTTCTCCTTTAAGAAGGAATGTGTATATTGCCGTATGAGTTTGTGGAAGATGAGTCAAAAAGAAAATACCAAGGGAGGAAATAGAACAAAAGGGAATTTAGAAGCAGGAGAGAATTTTGATGTACAGCCTGGTCAATACTGTATCTTTGATCCTTCCTCTTTTCTAAAAAAAAAAAAAGAAACTAGGTTATTAACATTGCAGGTGCTAACTCAAAATCTGTATTTTCAAGGGGGCTGAATAGCGTCAATTTTTAGACTGCATGAGTTGTGGAAAAAAAATCCTGATAAAATGTTTCTTCCTTATTAATTAGGCACATGGAAAAGATCAGTTGTTTTGGGGAGCAGCTCTCACAAGCCATAAAAGTGGTTACAGAACTTTTTCTCACTGTTCAACATTCCTTGGAAAAATTGTAGAAGGTTCGAATGGAATATGACTTGTCTTAGAAGAGGATTCTGTCATGCAGAAATGTGGCAGATTGTAATTATTTTTTTCTCAGAGGCTATTATTTGACAGCAATTGACAGAGTATTTCGGTTTTGTAAATATAGCTGGACAGCATAAGCACAGCATGGAAACATTTCTTCTTAGCTAGATAACATCAAAGGCTTTGATACCTTTGCCACCTTTGCCATAACTGATGTACTTGTGGCAGGAGTTTTTTGTATGTATGTGTTAAACCTAGACTTTTTGACACCCTTGATTTTGCAAAGAAATAAAAGGAAATCAGAACATGGTAGCTCAAAGGGTTCTGTTCTGTGACAGAAACTGCTTCAGCTCTGCAGCTGCATTGCCTTTCTTCAAAACCTTTTGTTATATCAGCATGTCACTACTTAGTATGTGCTCCCCTCCCATGGGGAGTGCAGGGTGAGCGATGTGGAAATGTGGTGCTACAGAAAGATGGATTTGTACAGGGGAAACCTGCCATCTAGTGCAACTTCTCTGGAACCACAGATCTGAAGGAGCCTGCTTGGCTGTGCAGGCACGGCTGTGTGGATAAGGATGGGTATGTGCTGCATTTGGGAATGGAAAGTTTCCTCAGCCTGTGACAGGAGTTGAGGTAATGCACGGAAAGGATGGTAGTTGTACATCTAGGACAATGTGTTTTGGCTATTTTAATGTATAACTTAAACCATTTTAAATGTGTTTGCTTAAGAAGCTTTGCTGTATTATACTGGATTTAACAGCTTGTGAAAGGGACTAGGAAATAATGAGCCATGAGGAGAACCCAAGTACATTTTGTTTTTGTTGCTTGTGCATAGCAAACACCTAGAGAACGGCATACATTAATTGCTATTGGTGAAAACAAATTTTTTTGTTTACTAAAACCCAGGTCAAATGTTTAAACTCGACCCCATTCAGGTAAGTCTTAACAAGCAGATGAAATTTTAATGTTGCATCCTGTATAGGGGAGTAGTGTGAAGAAGAATAGCTAGGTTGTGGGGTACCCAGGAGGCAGGGCTGCTTAGGGATTCACTTGCACAAGCTTTCCTTGTATAAATTCCCGATCCCATGTGAGACAGTAGAAGTTTTAGTTTTCTGGAGATTATGTGGGATAATTGAGCTCAGCGAGGGCCCATAAGCCTGGTTGAACAACAGCCCATAAGTAAAGCAAAGCCATCTTAGAACTTGTTTTCAACCCATTGGCCAGTTTTGCTTTGAGTCATTTCACCTGGAGATTGAGGAAAAGAAAATTGTTAATGTGGACCAGAGTTAGGACGGGTGCAGATTCTATGTTGTGATTAGGGAGTCTCAAATACCTCCCAGAATAATCTTCTCCATAACTTTACCAAGCACTGATGTGAACCTGACAGATCTGTGGTTTCTGGGGTCCTTCTTGCCCTTCTTGCAAACTGTTTGCCAGCTTCCAGTCAATTGGGACCTCTCCAGATTCCCAAGACCACTCAAAAATCAAGAGAGGTTTTCTGATTACATCAGCCAGCTCTTTGAGGATTCTGCGATGAACCTTATCAGACCCCATAGATTTGTAGGGATCCAGCTGGAGCAGCAGTTCCCACACAATTTCAAGGTTAACTGGAAGTTGACCATTCTCACAGTCATCATCCCCCAGTCAGGGCACTGAGACCCTCTTCGTCTGTCATCTGTAAGACAGAGGCAAAGGAAGCGTTGAACTCCTCTGCCTTGTCTCTGTCCCAGTTTGTGAGGTGACCATCTTCATCTTGTAACGGGCCGATGATATTTCTATACTGCCTATTGCCATTACTATATGTGAAAAAACTATTGTTATTGTCCCCCACATTTTTGGACAGCTTCAACTCCAGCTGAGCTTTGGCTGCACAAATTTTCTTCCTATAGCCTCAAGCAGCATCTCTGAATTCTTCCCGTGTCACTTGACCTTGCTTCTACTGGGCACACACCTTCCTTTTTTGCCTTATTTCCAAGACAAGATCCCTACTCAGCCAAGCTGGCCTTCTCCCTTGCCTCCTTGACTTCTGACATTTGGGAATTGCTTGCTCCTGTGCCCTTAGGAAATGATGTTTGAAAAGTGACCAGCATGGGTGGACCCCAGCACCTGCAAAAACATTTTCACAGGAGAATTCCCTTAGCTAATTCCCTGAGCAGCCTGAAGTCTGTTCTCCTCATGTTCAGAGTTGAGATGTTGCTGGCACTTTTCCTCCTGTCAACAGAGATGTTAAACTCAATGGCTTCATGGTTGCTGTGGCCTAGATGGCTCTCAGTCTCCACTTTGCTCATGAGATCCACTCTGTTGACAAGACGCAGATCAAGGAAAGCCTCTGCCTTAGCTCCCCTAGGATCTATTCAATAAAGTTGCCATCCAGGTTTTTTAGGAATCTTATGGTCTGGGTTGTACCAGCTGTGTGATGCTCCATTAATTTCTGGAAAGTTGGAGTCCCCCATAAGGACAAGGGCAGGTGACTTGGAGGGTGTCCCTTAGTTCCTCAAAGAATAATTTGTTGGTGTCATCATCCTGGCTGGGAGTCTATAGCAGACTCCCACAATGACATCCACATTATCTGTTTGCCTCTTGGTTCTTACCAAGAGACTCTCAACTGTGCCTTTGCCAGCTGTGAGCTCCATTCATTCTAACCCTTCTATTATATACAGTGCCACTCCCTACCTCTTCTGCCCTGCCTATCCCTAGAACATGCAGTATATTAACTTAACTTTTTATTTTGCTGAGAGTAATTTTGATTTTTAAGCATCTATTTTCTGTGCTGTACCATGCCACAGAATGTTGGCTGCTGTACTTTCAAATACAAGAAATGTACATGATGCACACAGTAAATGGTGTACTTATTCTGCCAGTCATACCCACTTAAATTACACTGACTGTAGACTGGCTAGCAAACTGTTTTGATAGTGCAACCAAGTGTGATGATGTCACTGACTTCCTTTCTTGCTCAGTTACAATGAAGTGCAAGTAAATCCAGTGTACAGGAAGTCCAGCGAACCCAAACAGATGGATGAAATAGCTGGCTATTAACCTAAAGCAGACTGTTTCATTCTACTCATCTGTCAACCTAGCTGCCACAATTGGCTTTACTAAGTTAAATCTTCCTGTTCAGTTGCCTAAGCAATGTGCTCTTCCTTTCACCTCCCTGAAGTGCCAGTGCCTTCTCTCACTGTTTTAAGCCTCATTTATTTTTAAGCTCTTGGGAGTGAACATCTTGTCTTGCTTTGGGAAAACATAATGCATCTCAAACAACTATCAAAGGTGTGTGAGTAAACCAAATAACGTTTGAGTGCAGAGTAAATGGCATTATTTCACTTTTCTCTGTCTATTCTTTTTTAGTTGTTTTAACTGTGTCTCTCCTGGATATTGCCCCAAAAATGAAGATGGGCAACTGGAACATATTCTTAATAAGGTATTTATGGAAACATTTAAAAATATATTCAAAATTAATAATAGAATTTAATGTAAATTCTGTATCCAAAGAGGAATGTAGTACTGATGATCACTTTACCAGCTCTCTCACGAAACATTACTTGAGAGGATGGCAGCTTTACAATGAAAAAACAGTGGTAATTAGAAGTTTCCCTGATTGCAGTGTAAGTAGATACTCATAGTAATAGAGTGTAATATACATAGTGCCTTTTCAGACACTGTAGCTAATGTTATGTGGATGTATCACTTAATCTGTGATTTCAGTTTTGAAACTTATTTGAGACTGCAGTTTACATATTGAGGGATGTTTTGGTGGGAAGGATGAAAAAATAATCATGCTAATATTTAAAAAAGAGGAACTAGTCAATTGCTCATTAAAAAAAAAAAAGTGGAGATGCTGGCCTAATTTGGACCATTAAGGATGGATGTTGCTGCCAGAGCTATGTTTAGCTATTTGATATACTGTAAAGTAGTAACTTGCACTAAAGGGAGCCAAAAACTGCTGTTATGGACTTCCATTAGCATCACTGTACTTATCAGAAACAAGGTGGTAGGCCAGCCTGGAAATTGATACAACCGAGTCTTGTGGTTGGTTGTGTGAGGGTTTTTGTGCAGTTGTTTGCATGGTGAGTTTTGTTGTTGTGGGCTTTTTTTATTGAACCAAATTTTGTAATTTGAGAAGCTTTTAGTCTGTTCCAAAGGAATTTAATTGTAATGTTTGCTGCTGCAAAGAGCTTGCACCTTTGTAAGGCAGACTGTTAAAATACTGTCTGTGTAGTTAATGCTCTGTGAAGTTATCTAATGGGCATTTTCTGAGCCATGAAGTGTCTCATGTACACAGGTTGGAAGGAAATTTGTCCTGTGGCTCCCGAGCCATCTGTTGAGCTCCTGGATGGTCATTCAGTCATATGTAGACCGTTAATTTTCTCTGGTGCTTGAACTGGTATTAACTGGAGTTTGGTTGCCTGGTTGAATCTTCTGCTACATTAATTCTCTATTGCTCGAGTTTTTGAAGTAATATTCTGCAGAAGTCTTGGAAAGTGTTCTTTATGACAAGGAGTCATTGTTTTTATGCAGCATGTTACAGTATTTGTTTACAAACTAGCTCTTGTCTTATGCAGGAAAAACAGCAAGAAGTCTGTAAAAAATTTTTGTGCTTTTGGTCACCAATGATGCTCAAAAATGCAAGAGTGCCCATTACATCTTTTTGGTTGTTGTTTCATGTTTTAAGTGCTGAAGCAATACATTCTGTTCACCTTTTATAATAGAGCTTAATCTACTGATTTTTATTATCCAGCCCCTTAATGTCTGGCTGAATTACAGCAACTGTTCAATTGCTAATCTGTTTTTAAAGCAGTGTGTACTACAACTTGGGTTTTTATTTTCAGTTGGAGCTTGTCCATCTTTCAATTTCCAAACACTGGATCTCATTCTGCTCTTGTCTGTTACAGGTGAAAGATCTCTAGTCTATGGTGAATACTTAAAAATTTCTGATTAAGCCCATTTCTAAGATTTTACTAGATAAAATAAATTTAAAACCACATTTGAACCTGTGTTCGTGTGCACATATTTATATTACAGATGCATTTACATTATATATTGCTTGTTAGTAGGAGGTGTTCATTTGACTGTTCTTTGGCTCCATGTGAAACTGGTATTAGTGCCATGGTTAACTCTTATGTTGATTTCTGTTTTCTCACTAATAGTGGCATTCCACACCAGACTTTCCAAGGTTTTGAAGCAGCAGGGCAGAGTGGGGAGGAGGTGTGGTAGGGAAGGGAACAAGTCAGTACAGTGTGTTATAGCTATTTCAATCATTTTACTTATTTTTTTTATTTTTGGAGATGGATGTAGAAGGAAATAGCAAATTTTTACAGCAGATCTGTAAAGCTGTAGCTTGGTCTTCCATGTTCATATATATTTTCATATTTTTATGGGCATGTTGGGTTAAATCACTGTGAAAAGATCATGGCAAGCATGTTTCTGAGTGTGGACTTTTAACTTTCATGCATTTCAAAAGGTTTGGTTTTGGTAAGTTTGTTAAGTACCTTGTCTCATATGAATATGGTGTTCCTCTCCTATTAGCAGAACTAATCTTGCCAGTCATTTAAGGGAAGCTTTGGTTTGGTTTTGTTTCATTTCTAGAAAATTATCTTCAGTTTAATAATCTTTCTGCAGACAATCAGTAGGGAGTTAATGGGTCACTTGCATTTCTTACTAGAAGGAGGGATTTTTTTAATTCTAGAACATTCATTTCCACCAAGAAATTTTTTGCAGTCTGACTTTGTGGATGTAATTTTGGATATAGGGAAGTGTGGATAATCCCAATTATAATTTCTGTAATACAACAAAAACTACAGGACAACTAGGACATTTTAAGTTTTCTATGGCAGTTAAGACTCCCAGTGTTATCAACAGTATGCAGAAACTCTTTCCTCAGCTGTCTGATCATGTAGTCATATCTTTACACTGTGAAGGATGCTGTATTTGTGCAAGGTCATGTCATAGGAGTAGAGACTAAAAAAATTTGCTTTTCACTCATTCCTAGTCAGGCATGTATTGTGTTACCTGTACTTTGCAAGGATTAATGCTTTTTTGTATCATGTTCTACACTCTTTGGGTGAGAATTGCTGATTTGCTTTTTCTTCATACTCATTTTTTTATGATCTGATATACAGATTGGTATCTAATTGAAAAAAGATGCTGCATAGGTAGCATCTTGTGGCTTTTTATTACCAGAGGCTCTGTGAGGATTCTGCTCCTCCAGGTAGAGGAAATTTGTAGTGTGTTGTTTATATTTTTTTCTGTTTTGTGATAGGTTTTGACATTTTTATGTGAGTGTTTAAAGGTTATGCTGTGTGCATCCACTAGGTGGTAGGCATCAAGCATCTTCTAGATAATCGTACAGCAGTGACATTTTAAGAGTGTTTTGAAAACATTTGAAAGGGTACTGAAACGTTGCTAAGTGTGTGAATGAAATTTTGAGCTTTAGCTTAACTGAGTTGGAGGTCCTCTCTTTTGTTAGGAGCTGGAAGACCAAAATAGTTTTCCCATGTAGGGAAAGTGAAATAAGTATTTACCAAATATTAGTGAGAACCTTGTTTGCAATTTTATACAGCTGAAGTGGTCATGCTGTGCTGTCCTACAGAAATGAGTAATTTTTCCAGTTTCTCTCAGAAGAGAATTTTAGGAACTAATGCCCCTCTCACTGAGGCTGTATATTGCAAACCTCTCTTCTTCATCAGACATCTCTTCTGACTTATGTTCACCTTCTAGTGAGAATTGTTATTGGCCTGAGCTACAAATTCAAACAGCGTCAGCCACAGTTGGGGCCAACTGGCTAGGACCAAAATAACCAGTTGGTAAGCTCCATGCTTTCCAAGTGACAGTATTGCATTAGTTGAGAGGAAAGCCCAGAGTGTGGGCATATATGTAAGTTACCCTAGAGCCAACTCGGGTGTGAGCTGAGCAGTTGTCATCTGTCTGTAAGCAAGTTCTCTCTGCCCCATGGATAGCACGGAGGAGCTTGCTCTGCTCCCTTTGATTTACTACACTTAGAGATAGTGGCTGGGACAAGTGCATATAGGCCTCTGAGCCCTCTTCATATGGTAGTTTGTTGTCCTGGAACCTGCTTCGGTATCCATATGTTGATGAAGTTGTTAGTGTTTTAGAGAAATGTATTTATAGTATGAAAAACACATGGAAAGAAGTAGGACATAGCTTATAGGATTCTTTCCTCTCGGACAGCCTGATGGAATACATGCAGATACTCTCCTGGTGTGACTAGTGTTACTACTTTTGTAAACAAAGTGTGATACTGGATATGAAACTGTTACTGAGCTTTTTTCTCAGCTCTATTATCCATTTCTGGTTGCTGTTAAATTTGTTGATTTTATTTTCTCTCTCCTTCAGACTGTTCCATTTGAACCTGGCTCTTACATTGCTGTGCCATTTTCTGTCTATGTGTATCCTGGTGTATTGAATCCTTGAATCCCAGCTATTCAGAAAAATGCAAGAAAATTCTGTTGTACACTTGAATAATTCCAACAGCCCACATAAATTTAGCACAAAACTTTTCCTGGTATTTGCTTCCAGACAAGCAGATTTGTACAAAGCTCATGTCACTTGGCTTAGTTGGAAATTGCTGTTTAAAGAGTCTAGTACACTGAATGAATGCTGTTCATTGTAGTAGCTATTGTTATGAAAGTGGTTTTATAATTTGTATAAAATACTGTTCAGTCGAGGTTTTTTTGTTTGATTTTTTTTCCAGGGGAGAGGTCACTGCATGCAGTTAATTATAATGTGAGGAAGTTCTTATTTTTTTGGCCCCAGTCTGAACTTCGCCGTGGTGTGTCTGTAGAGCTGGGTCTGGTAACAAGATCATCATATGTAGTTCTACAAAATTGGTTAAACTCATTACCTCACCTCCACAGTACCTGCAGCCCTCACAAGGGGAGGCCATTGCTGCCCCTTTCCAGCCTGTAGTGATAGTGTCCATCCTTCCACTTCGTGTTCTATTGGGTCACTCATACCTCTGCATTTCAAGGGTCTGAAAGGCTCCTGACAAGTGACTTTACATTCAGAATCATTCCTTCGCTGCTCACCTTGTTTCTTAGTACAAATTCACTTTGTGTTCTGAAGTTGAGCAGTTCTATAAGGAGCATTGTGGATTGAATCCCATTTTGTTCTTTAACCTGATGAGTACGACTTTAAAGTCCATAGGGAAGAAGTAACTAGAATACAAGTGTCTTCTTATGAGCTGTTAAGCCTTTTGTGGTGCCTTTTTCATCCATGCTTTCAAGGAAAAAATGAAACTTGATGATCTCTGTGTGAGATCCTTTCCTGCATTGCATTTTCTGGTAGACATACTGGCACTTGACCTGAAAGGAAAGTGGAATGTAAAATATACTTCACTGGACATAGAAAGAGACTTTTGTAGTAAAAATAGCTTTATCCCAGCAGATAGTGCTAACTTTTTCTCTGTTAAATGCCTTGATTTTTGTAGGTAATATATGGTCTCAGAATTCACTTGGTTTGCAAATCCGTTTTTGTTTGATTCACTTGACATGCAGGAGCTGACAGCTTCTCTGGAGATGATGTATGGTCAAGAGTCTGAATCATATGACTCAGGAGGTATTTCAACAGTTCTTTGAGTGAAAAAGCGTTAAAATGATGAAATTAAATTGTGTCAGAAATAATATGGACACAACTGCAAATTCTTGCTGACAGTTTCAGTGACATCTTAAAGGTAAGACGAAGAGTCAATCTTTCCTGTTGGTGAAAATGATGAAGCATGACACTGTCTAACCAAGCTCAGGAGGAGCAGGCATTAGTAGGGACCTATGACAGAGAGATTGTGCATAGGAACAGTGGCTCTACATGGCAGTACCTCAATATAGAGGGAAAGGTAATACACTGAGAAATACAGCATTAATTTACCTTTATTTGTGGTGCAGTGATCTGTAGATAATAAAAAAGTATCCTTTCAGAAGAAAGCATAGATGCCAGTACTTTCATGCAAGTATAACTTTGGGTGTGTTTTTCTATTTGTTCACTGTGTGACTGAAATGCTTTTGTTAGTCCTTTCAAGTGGCCTTTGGATAGAAAGACTTGATTTTAAAAGGTGCTAGTCCATAAATGCTGCTGAAGGTGGTGATGAGAGATTACTTCAAAGAAACAGCCAGTCTGACTGGATGTGATGTAGGTACAGGCTGCACTCAAATATACAATAGATTTTTTTTTCTTTATTGAAATGCTGAATACGAAGAATTTATGCAAAGTAAACCGTATATCGTTCTGCAGCTCTGTCTCTCTCAGACTGAGTTGTAGGATGTTTGGAGCATTGAAACTGGGTGCAGGTTATTTCTCTTAAAAGGAGATGGTACAAACAGATTACCATCCACTGAGTTCTGCTGATAAAATGAAAAGTAGGGAGATAACTTTATGACTTTCCTGTCTCTGTGCTTAATATCTGTGGTTTTCCTCAGTTTAGGACTCCTAGTCCTCCTGGAAAGACTGTGAGCTTCTCTCTCTCCATTCCTGTGGGCCCAGCTACCTTCTTCTCCTTGTCATACTTGCTTGTAAATGTTCTCAGTTTGTGTTGACAACCTTCCTGCCCACATGAATTGCACATAATGCACAAGGGTTGTGCCCTTTCATAGTGAGTAAGTTGTCTGCTCTTGCATTTCCTTGTACCCAGAGCATTTACTATGGTCAGATGCTGTTATGAGTATCAGTGTTCCTTGACCAGATGATAAATGCTGTTCAGCTGCAGTGTAGACTTGGTGCATGTCATGTGGAGCATAATGTTAATTAAGATAATTACTTACAGATGTTTATAATCATGTCATTATTAGAGGGAGCAAACAAAACCTGCAGGTGAGTTTCTGTGATTGTAATTCAGAGTGCTATTTTGCGGGTATGAAAGTGATTCAAGTTAGTTAGTACAGTGATGAACTGTGGTTTACTTATTTCAAATGTTAACTTTCCTGCAAATGATTCAGAGGTGGAGGAAATGTATCAACTTTTGGCATGGGTCAGTAAAACAGTAGTACCTAGACCAAGAAGGAAATTTTCATTTATCCTTCTTAGGCACTTAAAATTTTGATATGCAATTTTTCTGTTAAAATTTAATTTCTACCTCCCTTAGAAAAGAAAGAGTGAGCAATTGTGTAAAGGAAATGCTTCTTTGAAGTTTTCCCCTTCTCTTTATTTTAAATAGATACTCCTTTCCCTCTCTTTCTGAATCCAAATTAATCTACTGTAGTATCTATGAGAATATATACAATAGGAAATGGGTCAATGACAGACAAAGAAATTTTCAGAGCCTGTACTACTCCTTTTCAGTGCGCAACTTCAAGCTTTTGGGAACAACGTTGTTTGAACTTGCACGGTTTAAGTTTTTATTTTTAGCTCCTCTAAGGTCAAAACAAGAATGTATTTTCACAATATTTAGTGGAATACACAAGTTTGATAGGCAAATGAACAAGGTGGGATTTGCAGGTTTCTCTTATGACTGTGTATCTTGTACGTTAATTACAGGTCCATGTTTCTTTTTTAATTCTGCTTGCCAGTGTAATGTCTCCCACAGGTGAGAGCAACAAAACTTTGATAAAAACAACATTCAGTGTAAGCATAAGGTAATCTTACTCATTGTTCTCTGGCATCCTCTGTACTTTATACCTGATGCAAAGTTATTTCTGACTTTTTTGAAAGCACCTATTGTTTCCTGGTGAAATCTTTAACCTTATTTCACACTTGATAGACTGTGAAATGGATCCCAGGATGTGTCTTTGTTCCAGGCAGTACCATATAGGAATGGAAATCTTGTGTACCCTGTGTGGGCAGCACATGTTGGTTTTTGACATGGAATTCAATAGGAGGATTTGGATTCTTCTACTGTTTCATTTTTCATAAAAAGCAAATGAGATTAGGAAAATAAAATCCTGTCAAGGCAAGAATCAACTTCATTTTTTGCCTGGTGAATCTTAACTCTATTAGTTCTAGAAATTGTTATATTACTCAAGGGTGAGGTGAGATATGACACAAATCCTGATTAGATTTCCAGTTGTGCTAACTCTGTATTTCTTACTTGTTTTTGCTGGCTGCTTGCTAACTTCTTATTTTCAATTGCAAGGCTGATTATTTCTTTCTGTGCTTTGAAGTGTTGTAGCCTGATGTTAGAAACATTTTCTGATTTAGAGGAAGGGGTTAGGAGTGTGGATTAAATTCTCAAAAAGGTTCAGGTGGCTGTTTCTGAAGAACTGGATGCAGACTTAGATGTAAGTTCTAATCATACCTGCTCTGTCATGACTTTTTTATATTTCATACATCTTTGATTTCAGTTTAAAAGTCTTCTTAATGTATCAGACAAGATATTTGCTACAAGACAGCATTTTTTTTTTTTTTTACTTTCGTGGGAATGTAATAGAAAGCCAGATGGGATGCTCCCCAGAGACATAAGAATGTGTTTTCCAGGCAGCAGGCAAAGAGGACAGCTTTGTGTCACAGGCACTGAGCTGTATGTACAACTGGCTTAACTGAGAAATACTGGGGAAACTGGTTCTTCTCTCTATGTATGTAGATAAGCTTTCTTTGAGCCTTACCAAGTTTTGGTACTTGTGTTGAAAATACAGGTGAAAAGTCTGTTTAAAATAGTGCAATTGCCTCTCTGGGTGAATTTGTATGGATTACTTTTTCCAGGCTTAAGTGGTGAATAGTTTTTCATCACTTTCATTTTGCAAGTGTCAAGTGTTCTTGCCTTACTGGTAACTTTTTCCTATGCTGGTGTTAGCCTTTTTCTCCATAATTCGTGTTTTCTGACAAGCATTTCCTCCAATCTCCTGTGCTGACGCCGAGGTACTTTCGTTGTCTCTGCAATGAGAGTCCCTGCTGTGCCCGAGAATGGTCATGTCAGCAGAGGTTGCACCTGTCCTCTAAGTAGCCTCATAATAACAACAAACCAGTAGTTTAGTCTGCTTGAGACTCCTCTTGGTGATGGAACCAGTGACTCCCATTGGTTGAATGCTGTAATGTTCCATAGCTATTTAACTCTCCTATCCTTAAATGAAATTCTTTTGTAGCACAAGGAATAAGAAATTGGACTTCTACATAGAAATGCCATCAGTTTCATTCCAGTGAAACTCTTGGATGAACTTTAGACTTCCCTTTTAGAATCTCCATAAGAAGAGAGAGAAAAATCTGATAAATTATTTTTTCCATTAACAATGGAATTTCTCAGTAAAGATTTTACATCTTAAATGTTGGTGTGTATAAATGAAGAAAGTCTCTCAATATTTAATCTCCCTTTATGTAATTCAGTCCAGGAGAATGATGAAGCAGAGAAGAGAATAATTATGAGCACTTACAATGAAGATCTATATAAAGTTCATCGTGAGCAAAGTATGATCACTGTCATACCCAATAGATACTTGAGGTGTTTATGCCTTATTTATTTCTACCCCACTGATCCATACAGCTAACCTTTTCTGACAATTTTCTTTTTGATAAATGTCTCTGTCTTTTTATGAGAAAATTCTAGGATTGTATTGGTGATGAGAGGTTGGTTCAGTTAAAGCTTCAAGATTGCAGTGATACATTACCTTAGCCACTGTTTCATTTCAGTTAAATACAAGGATACTTTCTTAAAAAATAAGCGGCAGAAGCTGGAATCTCTGGATTTATAACAAATCAGTAGTATATAAC
>JAOXXN010000395.1:31498728-31514812 GCA_026770055.1 Myrmophylax atrothorax
GCTCAATTATACTGGAAAGCTGCATGTGGGCCCAGGCAGACAGACTTCCTCTCCCCCCCCCAGCACTTTCTGAAGGACTGCTGCATTGTCATTTGACAGAGTCACTCATTTCCAGATAATTGGCTTTTTAAAGGGCATCTATAGGACCCAAATAACTCTTGGCATACTGTTTGTGCCATTGACCTGCCAGGTTAACAAAGGTTAGACTTAATTGCCTCATTTATGGCTAATGCATTCCAGTTTTGCTGTTGCTTTTTCTCTAAGGATAATTGCTCAGACATATATTTTTGTTTCTGAAATCTTGATGAATAAAAACAAAAGTCCTGCTTTGTGAATAGAGATGCTGCTTTCATCAGGAGAGGCAGAGGTCACGTAAAATCCTTACGTTAAGGAAGTGACCACATACGTGGGTGAGAGGTTGTTTGTGTGAGCCTTGCTCAACTCTTTGACAACTCAGATTTCCCACTGCTCTCCATCATCAAATCTCTTTGTGTGGTGCAGCTTATTGCAACAGAAAGCAGTTTCCAGGCAAATTATGTCCAGCACCACTCTCCTCAGTCCTGTCTAGGCTCTGTGGGCACAGGGGTTGTGTAAGGACACTCTGCAAATGCAGCTCCCCTGGTCACAGCCTGTGCCTGGACATCCCTATGTGGATGAAAGCTGGTGCTGAAACAAGAGAGACATGGTGTACCTTCTGGGCTGGTCTGGGGTGTAAACACAGCACTACTCTCGTGTATTCTGCAGAATTAATCCTGATGTTTCTACAAATACATTTTATCTATATCTTCTGTATCTCCAGTAATTTGACTGGTGAGGATGGAGCAAACCTGTGGCAGCATATGCTTCAGTTTCATGACAATAGTCACTCTGCCTTTTCCAGCACCAGGTGATGTCTCTGTTAGGAGTAAAATGAGAACTGCAGACTTCAGTGCTTCTGTTGCAGTTTTGTAAAGACAACACTATATGCCCAGTTGTGGGTTTTGCTTGTTTTATGGTTAGGGTAATTCCAGCAGTTGGTTTTGAGTGAACAGCTCTTGGACAACAATGTCATGGCTGTCAAGAGGAGACCTATACCCCAGTTTTCAGTGACCATCTCCCTGAGTTTTCTGAGGACCAAACAATGACAGGCAAGAGGATATAGGTTCGGTGTCCAGCCATTGTGGATTTCACATAGTCAGAGCTCTGCCTCCAACTTCCCATCAGTGACAGAGACACCAAGTTGTCAGATTTGGCCTCCTCCATAGCTTGGTTTGTACGGCTTCCCTGCATTAATTCCCATTTGATTAAAATACATCCTTTACATAAAGAGAGGGTCTTGATTGACAGCCTTCCTTTGATAAAAATGCATCTAATATTCTTGTGCACATGGTGAGTGGAGGCCATAACTTTGCTTTAAATGCCTTAAAGGGTGAGAAAGGGCAAGTTGAGTGTCAGCATTAGCATCTGATGTTCTTGGAGGGCATCTTGCCCCCTGTGGTATTTCCCCTGTGGGAACGGTCACACCAGTGGCACTTACAGCGGCAAAATGAACTGAGGAGGAGCATCTATAAGCCAGATCTAATCCACTGGAGTTTTCCATCTGATCCATTGCCTTCAGGTGGGAGTGCAGGAATGTTGACTTGCAAACTTGACTTGTGATAGAGCTTGAATGCTTCTTTACATGCTGGTGCTCAACCTTGCCATGCCTGTGCAGGAGAAGAGCACTGTGTCTGAAGATTAACATTCTACCTATAGCAGTGAGGAGGCTGGTTCAGGGGATCACTATCATTACACCATCACAATAGATTTTTGGGAGTGTGTGTGTGTGTTGCACAAGATTAATGATAAAAATAATTAAGGAGACAATTTACATTGGATGTGATGGATCTGCCATGGTTTAAAGCGGGCTAAATGTCCTTATAAAATGTCCATTGTACTTCTGATGAAAGTGTAAGTTTAGTGCCGGAGCTTCTGTTGTGAACCTTTCCAGGGAAGTGCACTGTGTACTCCTGTTCTTGGGAATGAATTCCTGAGGAAAGCTCTCAGAAGTTCAGTTGTGGTCACTGGCAGCATGTATAGAAAGAAAGGAAGGAGAGATGAATACATAAAGAGTGGTCACAGATGCTAGTGAACACTGGATTTCATTTACAGAATTTTTTAAGAACACTGCTTAATCCATTGCCCAGCTCTATGCTCTGTTTCTTTCAGATTTCCTGCCTTCCTGAGGAAAGAGTAACAAACCTCATAAACAATTGGTTACTTTTGATGTGGAAGTGAAGGTGATTATGCCAGTCATTAACCACGTAATTTCAATCTCAGCGTGAAGATTGGAATGGGAATTTTGTACTTCCAGGAAAGAAATGTGAAGCTGACTACAAACAGCTGTTTAAAAAGAGGCTCCAAGATTTCTAAGGACATTCAAGAGATGGTTTAAAGCAACAAAACGGTTATACTTTTATGCTTGTTTTATGGAATTTAGCAAAGAACTTTTCAGTGTAGTTTGTCTTTCTGGAGGTTTTAATCTAGTGTGAGATAACAACCAAATTCTAAAATTGGTTTTAAATTTAGGTGCTGCCCTGAATGAGGGGAAATTCTAATCCTGATCTTGGCATGGCTGGTTCAAAGTGATGTGTGTCCTGGAAGACCCAAGTTAACATGAAACCTTGCCTCCCCCAGTAGGTACCTTAGTGTGTAACCTTTGTTTGCACAGTCTTTGCTCCCATCGTTACGCTCAGCCTGGGGCATGCGGGTGCCTATGACCACTTGTGTTTCCTTCCATTTGCTTCAGACAGCTGAAATGAACTCTGAAGGTCAAAGACCTGCTCTCTCAAGGATACCATCCCCGTCAAGTCTCAACACACATTGGTGAAAGGCCATAAAAGGAAAACACCAATCCAATAAAACCATGTCACTAGTGGGACCTTGGTAATTAAACATCTGCATGAAGTAATTGTAGGACTAATTACTACACTCAGAGCAGCCGTTCAAATACAGTTGTATTCAATCAGTGCCTCAGTCATAGCAGATGTTTAGAAGAAAACAGTTCTAAAACCCACCTTCACCCACTGCCGGCTTTGTACTGATTAAACCTTCAGCAAGTTTTATCTTGCTCTTTGGCTCTTTCTTTCTGAAGTCTAATCTCAGAAATGTTTGGATGCCACAACCTACATATTGAGGATTAAATGAAGGCTGCAATGATCCTGAAATCATAAACAATATTTATCTTGTTCTTGCTGAGACCAAAACTGTGAAATACTGATGATTTAAAAGTGAAGAAGAAGAAAAAAAAGTACAGGTGCTATAACTTCTAGCCAGGTAATAAAGAAAATGTATTTATAAGTAAATGTTATGTTTCTGTGCTGTTATTCTTGAAATTATATCTCTGGATTCAGTTCTGACACAAGTCAATGATCCAAGAATTGGGTGTCTTTGGTTGCCATCAGGCTGCATGGCATTGGAAAAAGACACGTGTTTCTGTGAACACTTATCAGTAAGGTGTTGCACTAGAGAGGACTGGAAAGGTTTTATTCTGTATGATCAGATTTAGATGATCTGCCGCATGGGAGCTCCCCAGAACATTACTGACATTGATTATTCAGTTCTTCTTGATATTTTCCCATTTTGACTGAGAAAAAGTAGCACTGTTTGAATTTGCTGTAGCAAGACCACTGCTAAAAAAATGCACGATGAGAATAAAGCAAAAAATCCTGGGACATTACTGGAGGGGAAGAAATAAAAAGTAAGGCAGAGCAAGGAATAAAGCCTTTGGGAAACTGATGCCGTTGTACTTTGCTTGGATTTTCTTGAGGGAGTGTCTAGAGCTAGAAAATGAAGAAGGCCTTTTTTGTTTGTTTGAATATTGCCCAATCTAAACTCTAGTTTACCAGTGGACAACCAAACAGATAACTTTCCCCTGAGCATTTTCACACTTCTGAAAATTGCTTGATTTTCAGAAGTGCCAAATTTTGTGGCCAGACTTTATCTCCAGTCCTACAAAGGGGCTCAAAGTGAATAGAATAATAATTTGATCTCTAGCTGCAACATTTTAATGATTTAATCACAGACCAATAATTATTTCTTCTTATTTTGTTACTCAATCCTGCCTGAAATTCCTCAAAATGTTGCCTAATACCGAAAACCAGGGTGAAATTAAGCTCCCTGTGTGTGGTATTTTCATATGAATAAGAAAATTCTGCAATAAACATTTCTAATTCTCTAAGATACAGAACAGTCTCTTCCATCTCAATCTTATTCTTCAGATTTTTGAGATTTTTCTTTGCTATGATGCAGAATACATGATTATGTCAAGATGAGGGAGGTTTCTACCTAGTCGGTGCTATATATAACAGTCTCATTCACCAGATTTCACCTGGTGAAGCAGTGATGCCTTCAAAAGACTCAGTGGAGCTCAGTGTTCCTTGTGGCAGAAGATAGTGGAGAGGGATTTATTCCAGATATTGATGATAAACATAATTTGTACAACCATTTAAATGCATGAAAATTAAATCCTTGCATGTTCTCTATTGAAGTGCCAATAAGTTAGCAATTTTTAAAAAGACATTTCCTCTCTTCTCCTTTCTGACACTGCAGATTCATTAGCTCATTTCTCTGTTTCTGGTATCTGCAGAGTCCAGATTTCTCCCAGTTAGAGAAGGTTTTTGAAGCCAGCGAGGATGTTATCTCCAAACAACTCCAAATCTGACTTTTTAATTTCAACGTATTTCTTTCTGGGAAGGTTTTATGTAGTATAACCCCATGCTCTGCCCGTGTTTCCAGTGGCTCACAAGGTTTTAGGAATGAATGCTCAATCTGGTATTGTACCGAAACACCCCAAAAGTGGGTGTTGATACCAGGCAGCTGGTGCAGAAATTGGTAGTGTGGTGCAGCCTCCCTTTGTCTCCGGTTGTATTGGGTGCCAGTGTCAGTGTAATTTCCTGCCATAGTGATGCAAAGACTGATTTTGCAGCTGTATTTCTAGGAAAGATACCTTTTTTTGGTGTCCTTGAGGTATTAGGACCCACAGAATCCTTAATGGCAATGAAAATACTGATTCAGGGGACAGTACCTTGATGGATATGGATTTATGAAGACTAGAACTGGGCCTGTGTTCTGCAGTTGTGATCCAGCCTTTACAAAGAAGATGAAGTCACAATGTTGCCTCAGATGGTGAGGTGCTTGGAATGTTTGATAGGTGCGATTTGGAAGGGTTAGAGGAGGAGAACTCTTCAAGGAGACTCAGCGCACATCCAATTGCTTCTTCTCAAAGATGTAAGATTTCTTAATTTATAGTTGTTTTTGAAACCCATATATATGTATACACAAACACACTATTTATGCACATGAGGTACATATTTAACAGAAAGGGCTAATAGCCATTGTGTCACACAAGGGCACAGCAATGTAATGTAAAAGCTGTAAATCTAGAGAGCACTTGGAAAGTGAGGAAGCATTTCAACAGGAATTTATGTGCTTTGAAGCAGAAATTTTTTATCTGTCATTGGTGCTTCATAGCAATCCAGACTATATAGTCTTTATCTTCCTGACTCTGAATAAAAATCTATGGGTGCCTTTAGTAAATGTTACAGTTGCTTCTAGAGAAGAATCTTTTTATTGCCGTACTCAAATTAATTGTGGTACCTTTATTAGCCCAATGTTTCTTTACGGCCATTGCTAAGAAAAAGAAAGAACATTTTATGGAGTCAGGATTAAATTTATACTGTTCATTACTAGTGAAAAACTTCAGATTTGATACATTGGGGAGATTGTATTCTGCTTGCAATTAGTGAATTTTAATCTAGAGTTCATAAATTGTGCAGATACTCCATTCTTAATATCCACTCTTCTAGATACATCTTTTTATTACATTAACCCATTGCAGTCACCAAATTTGAATAGTGGCATGCAGAAATACTTGTTTCTCCAGAGCAACAACAAATCTTATTCAATTCAGTTCAGACTTTTGTTCCCCAAATGGCACTAACAGTCTTGTCTGTTGTGTCTTTCCTCCTGATTTAGCACTGCAGAATGCCAATCAAAGTGAGTTAATAAACTATAAGGTATTGCATAATTCATATTCTCCTATATTACTATTTCTTGTTTTAAAAGAATCTGTTCTCATTCTTGTCTTTTCTAATTCCTGTGTCCCTACCTCCAGTCATATCCCAGAGAAACACAGAAAGGGTTAGCCATTTCAGATTTAGCAAAATCAGGTGCCTAAGTCCTAAAGGGTAATTTTCACATGTTTCCAAACCTCCTTCAGAACCAAAATCATGAGTGTAGGGCTGTAGAATTTCCATCATATCTGTCAGTATGAAAGGTCTGCTGGAAATAGTGGTCATGGACACTCTTGCCCAAACAAATGGGTAAAGTAGGGTAGTTAGTGGAATTCTGTACCCATGCATATGGAGTTGGTTGGTGGTTATGAAATTCTTCTGTGTGAAATAGGAGACCTCACATGAACCAGCCATCCATTTTCTTCTCAGCATCTTGCTTTAATGACAATGAAATGGGAATGGCTCTTGCCATCTCTGCAAAAACGTTGCTGGTTTCTTTCACTCACAAGAACAAGCACAGCTCTGGTCCAACAATGTGGCTTCTGGCAGGCTAAAAATCTTCCTCCCTCTAAACATCTGCAAAACTCCAGTAGCTTTAGGAGCATAGATGTTTGG
Organism: Myrmophylax atrothorax; assembly: GCA_026770055.1. Classification (NCBI taxonomy): domain Eukaryota; kingdom Metazoa; phylum Chordata; class Aves; order Passeriformes; family Thamnophilidae; genus Myrmophylax; species Myrmophylax atrothorax. The sequence goes on from JAOXXN010000395.1 coordinate 31,505,376, forward strand.
ATTTGAATCCTCGTTGATGGCAGGTGTTCAGAAGTCTTGTCTGCAGTGCAGCCAGAATGCTCAGACAGTGATATTACCATACAAAGAGTGGGGGCTGTTGCTGCTGGCTGGCAATGTCTGAAGTGGCTCCTGCTCTGCTTTCAAAATAGTCTGTTGTGATTGTAAATCGCAAACTGGTACAGATATTTAAGCCCTGAAAAAGACTGGCCTGAAGGCAGAATTTCCTTACTGTGTACCTTACATGTATCCCTCAAATAGTGTGACTGCTGTTCCAAAGTTAAATCTGTTTTGGAAGCATTTTTCTGTAATTTTAGAACTACAGATCCCTCTCCAGGTGCCTGAGAGGAGGTTGCACATCACAGAATTACTGAGTGGTTGAGCCTGGGAGCCAGAAAACTTAGTTGTTTGGAAATGCTATTACCATATATGATATTGACAGCTATAAAAATTCTCCTAGGCTAAGTCTATATAGATGCTTTTTGTCCACTGTGTACTTCTGTGAATGGCATGGACAAACAGGTATAGATTACAAGCTGTGGTAATAAATGGCTATAAATAATATCATCAAAGAAAATGGATCCCTTCAGATATGGACTCTGATATTCAGATGTGTTGATGATTTACTGCTTTCCTAGAATCTGTGAGAATGAGATACTCAAAAAGGATCAAGGTTTTTACCACAAGTAGCCATGTTATATGATATCTTTGAAAATATCACCCCTTCCCTTTGCTAGAAAAAGTTAGATTTCTTGTCTCCTTTAGAAAAAAGGAACTAAGTTGTTTGGCTTAAGGGATGGTGACACTTAATGCTTTTCAGTAAATGAGAATAAATTTGAAGCTGATAGCTGACTACTTGATGACTCAAGAAAAAATATGTTTATTGGACCATAACACATAACTTTGAAGAAACAAAAAACATAGAGTGGTATCTTATCTTAACCCACTCTCAGTGATTCATCAGGAGAGTGGGGATTTAGTGACTTTCATGTCAGTAATCAAGTAAGAGACAAACCTTCTTTTACTGGGTGGCTGGTAACAAACCCTGTTCTATAAAACTCTTTTAAATTCAAGTTTACCTCCTCTGAGGCATGTTAAACCTGAATCATTCATTTTTACAACTCACTCATCAACTCTTGCTTTGTTCTATTTTCAAATGGAAAAAATAACTCAAACTTTGATAATTGTTCTCTTACTATTTTTATTTTCTAAAATTGGAAAGTATATTTTTTTAATCTATTTTTTTTGTTGAAATGTCTGCACATCCTGTGGACCTTATCATGTGGATATTTAAAAGCCCTTAAATGTGATAAAAATACAATCTTCAATTTCATTTGTATATTCTTTTCTGTTGCATTCAATACTTACAGTCACTAGGCCTCCAAAATTGTGCTTACATGGGACTTACTTACAAAGTGCCTGTATTCCTATAGTGTCTAGTTCTTGGACCTTTCCCTTCTTGAACTTGATCCTTTGTAACATGCTTCCAGTGCTAAGCACTGAGAAAGGCTTTTGAGGGAAAGAGTTTTGTAGATAATCTGTGGTTTGGATGTCCCACAGTGACTGTCCCTCATTTTGTGTATGTTGTAATAGCATCTCTCTTGTGAGATTCTGTGGGAGTTCACTATGATCAACCTGCATGGAACCAGATGGTTGAAGTATCTGTAATTCAAACTACAGTTTTCTCCCAGCTTCTGCTATTTGTCTTCTGTCTGTACATTTAGGTTTTAAAAATAAATGTCTTCTAACCAGAAGGCACCCCTACTTTTCAGGCAGAACCTCAAGAGATTTTGGGGTGGAAGACAGTAATCGTTAGTTAATGAGTTGATGACCAGCTGATAGTCTTTTGATAGACAAATACAGACAAACTGACATGCCTGGGAGCCCAGGGCTCATTAGAAAGGTAGGGATTGGTTTCAGGGTGCACTTTGTTGACAAGTTGAGTGCATCTAAGTCCATGACACCTCTGAACAGGCCACTGCTGCCCTTTGCCTTCCTGTTTCTGCTCCTTTCCCTGCACTGACTTATGGGCAGGTGTGCAACGAGCTGAATCTGTTTTCAGTCAGGCAGCAACCTTAATTTTCATGGTTAATAACTGAATGGGCCTCAGCTTATGTATCTGATGTTTTTGTGAGCCCAACCGCTGGCACAAGGGCATGAGCAAGAGGCTGGGGGCAGCTCTACCCCTTCTGGTGAGAATGTGGGTTTAGATCATCCTCATCCAACTGTGAAAATGCACCAGAAGCAGACAGATGTGCTGGATGAGGAGCTTGTCAGGTAATGAACAAGTTTGTTTGGATCTGCCTTGTTAACTTTGGCAGCTCCTCTCGTGATGAGAACACTTATGTCATGTGGGAGAAAGACAGGGTACAGATAGTACCACTCAAAATACTGCTTACATATTAAGACTGTAACCAGTACTTATTCCCCTCTGAACACCCCTCCTATACTGCTGGAAAGCCTTTTTTCCCTCAATTAGCTTTGCTATGGAGTGCTTTTTAGCTATTTTTACTGTCATCAGGGGCAAATCCCAGACTTGGGCCACTCTAGTGACAAACTTTACAGTTATAATGATTATGAGTGATTTTAGCCAAGTCATGATTAAGCTTTCATTAGTCTCATTATGTGATAATTTTAATAAAATTTTGTGCTTTGTGTTTTAGCTTTCATCTTAACTTGCTAATTTAAGGAGAGGCAGTTGCATCTGTAAGCATTGGAATGTCTCCAGTGTTCTTTGCCATGCTTCTCTACCAAAGCTCACTGAAATTAATGCTGTTAAAGTTGGGGCTTTTTTTATGTGCCTCTGTTTTGAAGTCCAAATGCTATTTTCTGGGAAATGTCTCATCATTAGACCGTTGAAATAGGAGAATTTTCTTAACATCTTTTTCCTGTCTCTCCATGAGTTTATGTATGACCAAATGGAGTAGTTTGCATGCCTGTGTATCCTTCACTAAAATACAAGCGATGATGAGTTTGAAGCATTTTTCAAAGTGTATATTCACAAAAGGGCTACATGCATTATCAGGCTTGCCTTGGTGACAGTTGCCTGGAGCTAGAGGCATCCATAAGGGTGTTAGGGTGCAAGGATGTTTGACTCTGGTGTACTGAGAAGTGTTTGCTGAGTAACCTGGGAAGCGGATCAGGGAAAAGTGACAGTGAACTCTGCTGGAACTTTACCAAGTATGGAACGGAGCAAACCCACATTTCAATCTGATTCACCCACATGTTCCTGCATTAGCTTTGTTTCAATTCATATGACTGGAGCAGGCCCAATAGTGCAGTTTGAGGTTCTGCAGAGGAAATGATATGTGGAAGGGCTGATGGGCCACATCATCACCTGCCTTGTTTCATGGAGAATGGCCAGAAGGCTTTCTTATGGTACTGTATATACCTGAGCAGAGCTACATGAAACTGGGTAGCCAATCACCAAGGCTAAAATACTTCGAATTAGATCATTCTTGAATGCCTGAATTTGAAAATTAGCTGAAATTGAAGAGTAAAAGAAAAAAATACTCATGGTCTGAAATGCTGCATACTATATTATTTGAACAACGCAGTGGTGTAGTGAAAGGATGATGCTTGTCATAACTTTTTATACTGCAGGAATAAGCTGTCTTGAACTGGTCTGTGAAGGCTGAAAATTAGCAAAAAGAAGTCCTTTCTTACATAGCATCTGGCCAACAGTGAAAATCACTGTTATAGAAGATTTTATTCCCAAAGGTTTATCTGTGCCAAAATATAAAATCAGTAAAAAGAAGAAAATTCCTTTGCCTGCTAAGCAGTAGATGATATTTTTGTTTGAGGATGTGCCCAAACTTCAGGCTGTTTGAAGCAGGGAAGTTGTGCTGGGAGTGGTATCCTGGCATACTTGCACAGTTCTTGTTCTGCATCAGAAGCATCTGCTGCTCATTGCTGTGGGAGCCTGGATGTGGGTTAGACGGCTCCTCTGTCGGATTCAGAGGGGCTGTTCTTATTAAATATAGCTGTTCCAACAAGATGTTACAAACCAAGCTGACGTTGCTCATATGTTGCAGACTTTAAGAAGAAGCAAGCAATTTTTCTGTGGGTGTTTGTAATGCTGCTGTGACTTGTAGAATTTGTTACTGGCCATCTTGCCCTGCAAAATGTTTCACAGTTGAAGTTTCGCTGGGAAAAAATTCTGATCAGCTGCAGACCAGACAGTTTATAAGATGCGTGTTACTGTCCTATAGCATTGATAGTTTTTGTTTTCCCTTTTTAAGGTTAAGGGAAGCATGACAGGGTTTAGTAGTTTGTGGGGTGGGAGATATAGCACTGAAAAAACACGGAGTTAAAGAAAGTCTTTGAACTGGAGAAACAAGACTTTAATGAGGGCAGGATGGGGCTGAGAGTTGCTGGCTTTTTAGATTAACAGGAGACTTGGTTTCAGAACAAAGACCAACAACAAGCAAACTGTCAAATTCAAAGCTGTGTTTGCTTTATAAAGTGGCGGATAACAGCTGAGAGGCAAGAAAATTGCATTCATAGAGGCAGGCTCATTATGGAAAGGAAATAAAAGATTAAGCAAGCCACTGCTGATTCTCATTGCTTTGGGTGATTCAAAATCCAAGATCTCCGCAGTTTGTATGCCGTAATCTTGCCCTCCCCTTTCCTTCTTGCCTCTTGAGATCATTTTTGAATGTGCTAGGCAAAGATTTTATTTAGAATCCTCCTGAGATTGAAATGTGTTGACAAGCTGTATGTGTCAAGGATGCTTACATATGCTGCTGCCTAATAATAACAACAGCTCAGAACCACCTTTTTTGTAAGGTTTGCAGCTCACATAGAAGACTTGAATGACATTGCTCACTGAAAAATTGTTGGTATCTCTCCTCAAGAATGGCTGGCTTCCTGTGCTATAGCCAAACTTAAGCCACATCACATATTTCCAAAGCAATTTTCAGACTTAGGATTTGGATGCTTATTTTTGTATTTAAAAGATAGAAGATTTTTTCCTTTTTTTTGCATGTTAGCTTTTCTCTGTAATTTTTTTATTATTATTTTAAGATAAGATGGTATTTTCATAAAGGAAATGCTTGCTCTGCAAAGTTTTTTCTCTTTCTTTTCTTTTTTTTTGTTTTTTTTTTTTTCAATACAGAACAACTGTGCAGCAAGGGACCAGAAATCCAACCAGAATCATCATCATCAAAGCAGCCTAGAATTGAATAAGGATATAGACTCCAATGGATAAACCCACTGCTTCTACAATTTCAGTCTGCACATTGGCTTGTGTGTGGAATTCAGGAAAAGCAACTTTCCTTTGGCTTTTTGGAAGTCAAGACTGGTTGGTGCAATTAGTAATTAAATTCATTATTCCTTAATTACAAACAGCATGGAAAAGGCTTAAATTAATGGGGAAAGGGATTCGTTAAACATCTTTTGTCCTCTGACCTTTAAATTGCTCTGTGAGCACACCATGCAAGGCTTTGTGGAGTTGAGGCCTTCCTTTAACATCCCTTGTAGCATTTTTTTCTTTAGTTCACTGAGTTATGCAAAATCTGATTCCACAGCCAAACAGATCCAGCATTTTTGTGGCTTCCCACCCCTAGTGATGGCTGTTGGAAGCAGTGGTGGAATATCCCTGCTTCAGTGTTTGGGATAATGGCAGCACTGACAGTCTGGCACTCACTTGGCCTTTCTAGAGTGTTGGTCCAGGTTCTGGTTTTGAGGTGCTGCCAGGAGTCTTTTTGTAGAATCACAGAATCATTCCAGTTGGAAAAGACCTCTGAGATCATCGAGTCCACTCTTTGACTGATGACCACCTGGTCAACTAGACCATGGAACCAAGTGTCACATCCAGTCTTTTCTTGAGTGAAGAAATTTTTGAAATTTGAAGCAATTGCTTCTTTCCATGTGGGACTGGCAGCAGTTAGTAGGGCTGTCTAGGAAACCATGCCAGAAGACTTTACACAGGACACGTACCATAGAGGTCTGTCTTTGACCTCCCAAACCTTCCACAGCGGGTGGATGGACTGTTTTGTTTGTGTCACCCATGTTGTGTTTGAAAATAGAAAAGGGCAGCTACACAAAACTCTTTCTTTTCCTTACTATGCTAGTTTTCCATAGAGGAAAATGCAGACTAATGAAGATTCACAGCCTACTTCAAGAATTCAATCCTATATTTTCACTGAACATGTGTTGCCAGATTTGGGATCAATGAATCCATGTGGATATATTACATTGCCATAAATTTAAGGGAATGAAGTGCTTCAAATTAACCCAGTACTCTTACTTTCGTGATTATTTTTTATTTTTCTGTTTTTCTTAAAGTTAGTGGAGAAAGCTAAAAGTCTAATGTTTCAGATGAGACTGCTCTTACATGCACTTCACCCATATATTACATCTTTGACTTCATATACTCTGGTTTAGAAAATCCTATGAAAAAATCCTCTCTATCTACAAAATCTTTTTCTAGTATGCTGATGGCTGACATTAAGGAGGATCTGCTGGACATGTCTCACCAGCAAAATGGAATCAAAGTAAGGAAAACAAATCTTTAAATGAGCAAATAATAATTTATGTAACAAATTATTAATTGATTTATAGCAGCATTATGTAATATCAAGCTATATATTTGGCCTTGAGGAAAGCAAACATTAAATGACGTCTGACAGCAGAAATGTCTTCATGTCTCTTTTCCATTTACTTCACTCCATCATTCAATAATTTTAAAAAGCAAAACCAGAAAGACTTCATCTGAATAAATGCACTCAACATGGGACATCTGCCCTCACACGTCTTGGCATCACTGGCAAATTGAGTTTTGTAGTGGCAGTAGAGGTGTTTTGCAGTACAGAGGAGAGAAGGGAGGAACAGCTCAGCCTTGCTGCTGCTTTGTCTGCCCCAGCACAGATACTGAAGCTCCCCTATGGGCTAATAGGAATTGGCTCATCTCCTCCCAGTCTCCAGGGAAACCTCATCCTCTCTTGCATCTTACCAAGTTTGCCTTTGTCTTTTTAACATCATCAATAGGAAAGTGGCGATAAAAATTTCAGGCAAGATTAAATCCTCATGATGTACAAGTGACAAAACATGTGACACCAGGATCCTGTCTGTTTTATCCAAACAGATATTACCCATTACTATTGCAAAATAGCTTTTTTTTCCTATAAGGTAAACAAATCATGCATTTTTGGATAGTGCTGGTTTGCACTGAGGAGCTGATTAAATAGAATAATCTAGTTGTTCTACCACTGATTACATACCTGGTGGATTTTATATTTCTGTGCAGTTTTCCTCTGGATTAAATCTTTTAATACCTGCTTGGTACCCAGTTGCCTAGGTGCATGATGCTAGATTTTGTCTCATTGGCAGCTTACTATTTGTAAACGAGGGGAGGAACTGGCATATCAACTGTGCTAAATGATTTTTTTTTTTTCACTTTTTGGCAGTTAAATTACTTCTCTAGAAATAGCAAATATAGCTCTCAAATTGCATCCCCTATATCTTAAACTGTGTTCAAAGCCTGACTTTCAAAACAGCGGGGAAAAAAGGGGTTATTTTATGAATGTAGCATTAACAAAAAGGATGGGAAACATGTTGGGCAGATGCCAAGAGTAACAATCAGGTGGATCAGTGCAGTGAGGAGTAGCTGTCACACTTCCTTTCCTATGAGGGAAAGGAAGCTATTTCTCTATTTCTTTTATCATAGTAATCAGCCTTTATACTTGTTAGTGAGCTGTAATGACTTTGAGACGTCAGTAGGAGTTTATTACATTTATAGCAGTTAATGCCTTTTTCCCCATTTGCTTGTTTGAAAATGGCATCTTTGTAGAACATCTCACCTGTCTGAATTTCTTTAAATAAATGTAATATAGTCAGTTCAAGACATAGCTGATAATGGATGTTAGATAATATCTTGGATACAGCAGCATAAATTGTAAGATGACTATATTCTGTCATGATGAATATTAGATAATGATACCTTGTCTCTATAAGAATAACTTATTTTATTATCCGAAATGATCTTATGAGCTCTTTGGATTCATGGGAAATAACTTGGTAGAAACCATAAACTATTCAGATTTTGCTGAATATTCTAATCACACTTGCATCATTCTTAATTAGAAATTGAGGGACTGCCAAAAAAGAGACAGAGGCAGCATATAACAGCTTCCCATTAACTCAGTACTTTTGGAGAGCTGATCCTGAGTGCCCTTGTGTTGTAAGTGGGCTGAGATGTTTTCTGTTTCCAGTGTTGTCCGTAGCACAGCTGTTCCAGATGTTTCACATCATCATTGCCCAGCTGTAGGCTCTAAATTTATAACTTAAGAAGATTTTTCTCATGCATTTACTGCTTAGGGTGAGTCAACAAAGTTGCTTGCCTCAGTGAGGCAGCAGGGCTTAGGTCTCCCCAGAGGATGGGTTAAAAATACTCTGTCAAAACTGATGTTGGCTTTTATCTCCTGTGGGCCACCTGGGCCACGGTGCTCTCACGGGAGGTTTGCGTGTGTCTGGGGTGTAATTTGGCCAGAGGATCCTGTTGGTACAATAGGAGCACTGAGCATCCAAACTGAACATCTTGAGAAGTGTTTATAGATCTATTAGACAGATCCTTTAGATCTGAAATTATCCAACTCTAGACTAGAAGGCTAAAATTTTTTGATAGGAGGAAAGGAACCGTACCATTTAAAGAGTGCTGGTTTCAACCTAGATTTCATTATGAACATACATTTCACATGCTCACAGATATGGGAACATATATAGTGAATGGGGTAACATCAAACTGGTGACCTGTGACTATTGGGGTTCCACAGGGCTCCATCTTAGGCCCTGTGCTCTTCAACATCTCCATAAATGACTTGGACACAGGACTGGAAGGGATACTAAGTAAGTTCACAGATGAAATGAAGCTGGAAGGAGTTGTTGACTTCCTTGAAGGCAGGGAGGTCCTGCAGAGAGACCTTGACAAATTAAAGGACTGGACAATCACCAACCATATGAAGTTCAACAAGGGAAAGTACTGAATTCTGCACCTGGGATGGGGCAATTCTGGATGTTTATACAGATGGGGAATGAAATGCTGGAAAGCTGTGCTGCAGAAAGGAACCTGGGAGTTCTGGTGGATGGCAAGTGGAACATGAGTCAGCAGTGCCCTGGCAGTCAGAAGGGCCAACCCTGTCCTGGGGGCATCAGGCACAGCATCGCCAGTCGGGTGAGGGAGGGGATTGTCCTGCTCTGCTCTGCACTGGGGTGGCCTCACTTTGAATATTGTGTGCAGTTTTGGTCACTGGGATATAAGAAAGATACTCAGCTTTTAGAGAGTGTCCAAAGGAGGACAATGAAGATGGTGAAGGGCCTTGAGCAGAGGCCGTAGGAGAAGCAGCTGAGATCACTTGGTCTGTTCAGCCCGGAGAAGAGGAGGCTGAGGGGAGATCTCATTGCAGTTACAACTTCCTTATGAGGGGAAGAGAAGGGGCAGG
>JAOXXN010000395.1:31519944-31537328 GCA_026770055.1 Myrmophylax atrothorax
TTTGATGCAAAAGTTTCATCTCAGGATATTGGTGGTTACAATTACTTTGTCGCTGTTTAAAAACAAAAACAAGCCCCCAGACAGGGTGGAAATAAATGCAGAATTAACATGGAATGCTTTGTTTTCATGAGAAATCAAGGAATGGAACAATAGGAACTTTAATTCTCGGTGTAAGTTCAGAAACTTCTCAGAACCTTCATTGTAGCTTGTTGTGGTGCAGTGGTGTCTGGTGGGTTGTGGGAGCTAACCAAGCAGTGAGGTGAGACCTGTTATCTAGGCTTTCATACTTCTTACAGGCTATTGACACTACAAAGATATGTTGCCTTGGTTTGTTCCTTGGTCACGCTTTGAAATAGTCACAGTGATGGGAATAAAGTTTTGAGTTCCCTTTCTTGCCACAGGGTGTATATCTGTCTTCCTTGCTGCCTTCTCTGTTACTTTTCCCTCATTATGTTTCTAGGGCCCTCCTCTGATTCCCTCCCATCAGCTGGGTTTCTAGAGTGCTGCACTATGAGAGGTGTCATGAGTCAAGGATGATAGACTGGGTACTGATCTGAAATTCATACTTCTTACTGTACCTCCAGCTTCTTGTTTTTAAAGTTTTTAATCTCATTTTTTGTTTAACTTCTACTCCATGTGACCATAAAGTAGGAATACAATTTCTCCCTTAATTCCATATTGATTTAGGCTCCAAGTTTCCACTGATTTATATAAGAAGTAACAAAATCTTGCACACCTGATTCATTAGTAATAGAATCAAAAATAATTTAGGTTGGAAAATACCTTTAAGATCATAGAGTCCAACCATAAACCTAACACTGTCAAGTCCAATACTAATAGTACATGTAAGAGGCAACAAACCTGCTCAGCATAGGTGAACATAAATATTAAATCATAAGTGCAGTAGTCATGCACTGAACTGGCAGTGGAAAGACTTGATTTCTTTCTGTGTTCATTTGATTGAAAATATTATTGATGTAACCCATTTTGTCAAGACAGAAGCTAATGGAAATATTGTGAATGGAGTATTGTTAGGTGCATCCGAGTAGAAATAATCTCTGGTGGTCTGACTTTAATGGGATGAAGGGATGAAGACTGAGAAGGATATTTAATATATTTTTAGAGGAAGGGGACAATAGGAAGCAAATGATCATATCAAGACAAGAGCATGAATCCATAGATCTGTTATTCTTACAGACATGAAAGAGAAATCCTCATTGGATCAGCCTGTTAGCTAATGAACCAGTGAATAATCACTGAAATGGCCTTCACAAATAATGCTAATTTGTTGTTATTGGGTCTACAACTTCAGGAGGGAGGCCAGTGGGTTTTGAAGACTAGGATAGTCCCACACATATGTCTCTCTGGATGGCTGTGTAAGGAGGCAGGAGGAGTGTATGACCCTGTTCTGACAGGGCTACAGCCAGAGCAGGTTTTAGCTCCTCAAGGACAGTGTGACTTTGCACCATTGCTCAGCAATAAATTCCATTACAATTTCTTTTCATTGGAAGTGTAAATACAGGGTACATTCTTAGGAGTGGCAGTAGAGACTGCTTAGAATGAATGGCAGAGATTTTAAAAGATGACAGAACTAGTGAAAAGTAACTCTAAATCTCCAGATTTTGTTATTGGTTTGGGCTTCCTGTTGCAAATCTACTATGAGTATCTAACGTGTTTAAATGCAAGAGGATACTCTCATTGTGAGAGCTTGTGAACAGGAGTACTTGTTAATGCCACTCCCAAGTATTCCAGCTCACTGCTTAGGAGCTGAACTTTATTTCTTAATTTTACACAACATACTCTGAAACCTCCTACAAAGTTGGTTTTCCTGGCATGCTGCTTGATTAAAATACAGCAGTAGATATATAAAACATATTAATATATGGCATATGTAAAAAAAAAAGGATGGGGTGTGTACAGATGTATATATATGTAAAATACATGACATAAGTAAGAAATAGGAGTCTGTCTTTACTGAAGGAGCTGTGTGATGTAGAGTAATCAAGGTGTAAAAGCATTGTCTTGCTAGTGTGTGTTTATAATTACTGGTGGTAGTAGTCACTAGAAAGAGAAAGAAGCTAAATATTCTGGTCAAGCCAAACTCTTACAAACACCTAATTATTCCTTTTAGAATCCAGATGTACATGTGAAAGGGAAGAGCTGGGCAAAGAAGACAAAATTACTTCCTTTAAGCATCATTCCTTTGACTTTCCAGACAAGAAAACTGAAGGATCTTCTTGCTTCCTTTTGCCACCCCTCAGTATCTGCCACCAAAAACCAAGGTCATTCTCCTCCATCCTGCCCAGCTACACCTTTTTTCTCTCTAACTCCTTTGCAGGTCTGTAGGCTGAAAGCATTGCTCTCTTTGGGATGAGTCCATTCCCAGGGCTCTGAATCCTCGTGTAACACTGGCAGGCAGTGGTGGTGCAGAAAAGGTTTGGGTTAAGGCTTGGGGTTTTGTTCAAACTCCTCATTTGTTTGTATCAAGAAGTGCTGAGAGGATGCCTAGAGTATGGTGAATACCCTTGTGTCATTAAAAGACCCATCACAAGACTTTATGTGCCCAAGGGCATCTGTGAAAACAGATGTTGCCTGTAGTAACTGGGAGCAATATCCACTCAGCCTCATCTCCAGCTGAAGTTAGTCTTTGTGACAAAGAAATTAGTCATCTACTTTCTCTGAAGCTTTTTTCCTTTGCTCAAACAGCCAAAAAACTCATTTGCAGTAAGTTGAAGGTATACCAGTGCCCTGAATGATACTCAGTGTGTTAGTGCCCTCTTGGATTCTGAATGGTCCTTTGCGTCCAGGTGAATCAGTGCATGCACCGAGTGGCCCAGAGCTGTTGATCTGGGCATGGACACCATCCCTCTGCTTTTCAAGGCATGTAGTCACAGCACCAAGAACAGGACAGTGTTTGTGGTATTCCATAAAGGGCAAAAATACAGTGAAGTTCAGCTTTTTTTTTTTTTTTTTACTTTATAGCTAAAATCCTAAGTAATAAGGTGAGTGAAATGCTGCAGTTAGTGCTGATCAGTGAATGCTTCTTAAAGGTCAGGAAATGTCATCTCATTCTTCTCCATTGTCAGTGACAAAGGCTGGGTCACTGCTTGGTTTGTGTGAGAGAAAGATAAAGAGGCTCAGTTTGGGGGAAAAATTTCTGAAGACTTCTATTTTCTCTATCATCACCCATGCGTGTCTTTCAGCCAATATTGCTGAAGGCTGGGGTGATTACAAATGTAAATTTCTGAAGGTCAAAATCTTGATGTTCTAAGAAGCCTGAAAGCAATTATTTGGCCAAAATCCATCTTAAAGGTCTCAGGTCAGCATTGTCTTTGTGAATGTTACTGTACTGCAGTGCCATCAAACCCTCATTTAAATTCAGTCTTAAATGAAAAGAGAAAGAGTTTAATTATGGCATCTTAGTGCAGAGGAGAACTAATTAATTTTTAAGTGTGTTAGGTGTAATAGGATAATTGCAGGAAAGGGCTCTATGGGATCAGCTTGATGGATACTTACTCTCAGCGAGTGTGGGGCAGCAAAAAGCTGCTTTAGGAGTGATCAATGTTCTTAGTGATTTTTTGTCAGATTTTATCATCACATGCACTGGAGTCAGACCCTGTGGCTGCACAGGCTGGTTTTGGCAGCCAAAAGCACCACACAAGTGGTCTTCTTCACAAGCCTCTTGAAAAGTATGTATTGTTTTGCCTGTTGTTTGCATCTCATTGGTGTAATCTCTGATGCAGATTCATATTTTTTTCATACCCAGAGGAGTACAATTGCCAGAGGCAGTAAGACTTGCTGAAAAAATATGGGGGTTCAGACCAGCTCTTGCTTTGGCTGCGACCACTGGCAGATGCTGAAGGAGAAAATTTGTCACACTGATAACTATGGAATAATCTTCCTAGAGGGGAAGTAGCCTTCTAATCCAGTGCAATTATTCTTTGGCTTATTCACTAAAATACTTTAAAAATGTATATTTTTAATCTCTCATCTATATTTTAACATGCCAAATATTACTTAAAGGCTTCTACTTTTCTGTGAAAATGGTGTCTTTGGGGAATCCTTTTAAGATATTTAGCCTTTACGTTATCTTCTGGAAGCATCTTCCCCAAGATGATCCCATGGGAAACATTCTGCCACTCCCATAGAATGTATTACTTTTTATTAGTTTATTTGTGTATCCTGAAGTTTATGTTTGCAATGAGGGTAAAGGGCTAATTCCACTGTGTTTGCTGTTTTCACACATCCCTTGTGTATAATCTCATTAATAATTATTTTAATATTTTTGATGTCTCCAATTCTTTGTTACAGGTTTTCTGTGCTCCTATTTATGTGTTCTTATGGGATGGATTCTCTTCTGACTTTTTGCGAGATGCAAGGGACATAGAGAAGCACAGTTTCCTAAGGCAACCAAGTCTTTAACCTTTTCAGTACTGCTTTATGTGTTAATTACTATATTCTTTATAGCTGGCTTGATTTTTTTGTTGTTGTTGTTGCCATTGTCTGTTTTCATTACATCTTTACTAAGCTATTGCAGTGACCTCCTGGCCACGTCCTTTAGCAAACATATCTACATATCACAACAGAACAGAGTGCTGGGTAAGGGAGATCCAGCCCCATCATTGTGATTGGACTGCATATTTGTATAAAACAAATATTTAAGTACTGTTTGAATTTCTGAACTTTGCAATAATACAGCTAATGTCAGATGCTTTTAAAGTGGAAAATCCAGTTATTTAACAAGACTGCACTGAACTAGAAACAGAGAAGATAGAAGAATATTCCATTTCAGACTGTAACAAAACTTCACAAAATCTGTAGCATAGTGATACTGGGGTGTGTGTGTTAATTTGTCTTTTTTTTTTTCTTTTGCTGTTTGTTTTTTTGCTGCCTCTACATATCAAAAGCGATGAGAAAAGAGTGTAAGGAGCTGAATTGTACTGCTAATTCTGTGGTTATTTTTGATTAAATTGCTTTCCTGTCCTTTGATTTATGAGGAAGGAGAAGCATAAATGAATGACTAAAGGATTCAGCTGCATAACTCCCTTTAATTTCTGTGGCTGCTATCTGGTTGAACACTGCAACAGTCTTTAAACATCCCTACTGATGCCCACAGTGTGCTGAATAAGATAGAAAATGTCTGGTTCAGCTCTGCAGAGTCTGCAACAGCAGCAAAGTGATACTATGAGAAAAAATTACTGTATAGATTTATTGTTTTCAACGTTTAACCATGTTGTTTTCTCCCTTTCTGTGGAACTCTTCAGAGGTGTGAATTGTTGAACATATGTACAGTAGTTGAAGGCTAGTGGAGAAGGTCCACCTTGAAGTGTCAGAGACAGAAAAAAAATCACTAGGAGACCATGACCTCATTGTGATGTCATTATTCTGCTGCTGTCACATGGTGGCAATCCTGTGACCTCATGAAGCTATAAATCAGGGGGCTTGGGCTTCTGCTACATGCTACCATGCATCTTAAAACCAGTCATTTAATACTTCTGTCCCAGTCCTCTCTGGAGATATTTCTCCTTCCCTAACTCAGTGGTGGATTTGGTTAACTGCTGTGAAATGCTCAGGCAGTAAGGCTGATCAGTGGTGTATGAAGCAGCACAAGCCAGCGGGAAGAATTCTGGGAGACATTGACATGTTTCAGTTATAGAACACGAGATTTTATTTGAGTGAAAAAACAGTTCTTTCTGCCTCTTTCAATAAGTAAGGGGCAAAACACACAAAGAATATGGTGAAATAGCAGCAAATCCCAGTAGAAAAGACAGGTGGTGCTTACTGTGGAATGGTGGGTGACCCTCTCTTTGCTGATGCTGGAAGTCACAGCACCACTCACACATATAGATTGTAAACATACCAGGATGACTCTCTCTTTGTCTTTGTCCCATGAGAAAGTTTTGGTTCATTTTGGGTTCTGTTAGGCTAAACATGAGTAGACATGGAGCTATGTGCGTAGAACAGTTGAGCACTGGGCTCTTCCAGGATGCAGGAATGGAAAAGCTCTCTGGGATTCTTGGGTCCATTCCACAAATGCTCTCAGTAGCCATATCACAGGAGACTCTGAAAAGTGTCTTATTTTCCAGCCAATGAGAATGTTTGCTTGTGACTCCCACTGCAGTGACTGTTGCAGAATAACACTCTGCTGATGCAGCAGTTTAGCATGTAGAGACTAAATTTAGGAAGCTTAATACTCTACTCTTGTGCTCAGATGGAGCACATCCTAGTTCAGGATGCTCTGTAAAGATCATACTATTTCTAATTTAGTTTTTAAAGTATATTTCTCTTTCTCTTTTTTCCTCTCTTTCTCTCTTAAGATAGCATACTTATTTTAGCACTCAAGGCTGCTGCCTGGTTTCATTTTACCTTGCTTTGGCTCCTTCCCCTAGTGATGGGGAGGACGACTAAATACAAGGACTGTATTTAGTCCTTGTCCAGTAGTCCCCTTTATTTATTTACTGATGAATTATGTGGACATTTATCCCTCAAGAAAACTTTCCCCTGCTACTGCAAGATGGAATATTCAGTTATGAACATTGCCTGCCCCAATGTGTCCACAGGGCCGATTGTCTGCACCTGGAGAAGACAGAAATGAAATAAAATCACAACAGAAAGCCAGGAGGAGAAAATAGAAGTAGATATATTTTGTGCCATAATACTTCTGAATCTGTCTGCATGGCAGAGCCCAAAAGATGAAGTTGGAAGAACTGCTTTTCCAAGACTCCTACGAGAACTTGCTTCCTTTGCCCCCATGTGCATATTTTCAGCAGAAAGCATGGAGCAGCAAGCCATGCTGCTTAATTTTTCACTTTTTCTAGCCAGGCCATCTTTCATGGTTTCAATGTAAAGTGCAATGTAATATCTGCGTGGCCTTGTGGATTAGCTCTCTTTCATCTGTGCTGTGTAATTTGACTGAGAAAGTCGTGTTTTTATAACCATTTGTTACAGAACATGTCTAAGAAATTATAGTGTCAGAAGCCATTAACCAGTATGTAGAGAAGAAAGGATATTGCTGAGACCTGTTTTGCTTGTTTTTTAACTATATCTAGATGGAACACTGGTGAAAGTGCTATTTAACATTTATTTTCTTGCTAGGGATAGAAGCTGTTTATAAATTGCCTTTAATCTCTGATAAACTATGGTAATCTGGTGAGTTTATTGCTGTCTGTAAAATAAAAGGTCAAACAAATTGCTTTTCTATCATTAAGACTGACCATCTCCTGTGTTTAGATCCATATCAGAGGGCACTGTTTGGACTCTCACATACTTGGATGTTTCTGCCTTTTCTCTTGCACTCAGGCCACAGGTCGCAAGAGGGGGTCAGAGGTGGAAGATGGGCTCATGGCTAAGTCCCTGCATCAGTGTAACACTTAAATATTTTAGCATTAAATACTTAATTTCTATTGCCTGTAAAAGGTACTATTAACTTCTTAATGTTCAGTCTTAAATAACAACAGCTATTTACATCATTTCACACTACTCAGAACTTATCTGGTAAGTTTGTAAGCTGTACCTGTGGGATGGACCCCACTGTGGGTTTTCAGGACAGGAGCAAAGTAATTGCAGAGCTTGCCTGAATTCAGTCAAGAAACCCAGGGCAAATCTAGGACTTTCTGACCTGCGCTCTTGGCTGGGTGCTGTTGCTTGTACTGTGAGCCATTTTTTCCTTGGCTGGGTTGATCTGAGTTAATGTTTATGTTTATTCTACTGTCGCACAACTAAATTCACTCATTTGACAACTTTCATTGTGAGCCAAGTTATTGTTGTATTTCAGCTTGTGAAATTTAGCCGTTTCTGCTGTACACTTCATAACTGCATGGAAGACAGAGAGTCTTCCCATCTTCCTTTTGGAAACAGTGGCTCAGTTTGCTGGAAGGAATATGCATCATGAAATCAGATGTTTCTAATTGCTCCTTGTTTCAGGAGTTGTTATTGAACACTGAAAATCATCCTTAATGCGTGAGTAAGCCTGGTGAACAGATAGATTTAAAAACATTGACTCAAAATAAATTTCTTTTGGAAGCAGAATAATCGTTGACTAATTCTCATGGGAGAGATATGTGCATTTTTTGCAGGCTTTTTTGAACAATAGGACTTGAAAGAGGCTCAGTGAATAGAAAAAATAGTTTTCTTAATCTTGCGACATTAGTATTGTTGGTTGCCTTTTGTCATTAGGGCATTTTCCTTGTATTAACAAAATTTCATGCAATTCTCAGAGAGAGAGGTACCTTCCAATAAATGCCTGTAAGGAAAAAATAATTGTCCTGTTGTCACCGTCCAGAGCATTTATAACCCATAAATCCTCAACTGACATCATAGTTCCTGAGGCATCTTCTTTGGAAAGAAAGTAAAGCAAATGTTCTAAGGCAAAGTAATAAATAATTTGAAATAAACGATTTGAGGAAATTAATATTTGTGGGTAAAGATTTGTTTCACATGAAGGTGATGTTTTCAAGGGGAAGACTGTCCTTTAACTGCAGGTAGGAGGGAATGCCTGTGCGCTTCTACCTCTGTGTCTCTTCTGAGGTATGGTGGCAGGTAACACCCAGCAGCAGCTGAGGCAGCATCTCCTCTCATGCCTGCTAGGTACTGCCCAGGGCCAGCAGAAACACCTGAAAGATCCAGGTTTTGTGAAAACCTGTGAAGGTAGGGCATAGGGCTTGGAAAGTGAGGGTGAGTCAGAGGACTCATAAGTATTACAGTATTTGGATCCAGATACGTAAGACTGTCATTTAGAACAGCATCCAGTAATGCTGAGTGCCTCCAGTTTTAGCTGCTCAATCTGAAACGCTTTACTGGCACCCAGAAAATGCAGACTATCAAACTTATTGGATGTTTGAAAATTTTTGTCATCCCTGTTTTCATAAAGTAATTAAGTCAGTGACTGTCTGTTAAGGAGAGCATTGAAGCACTGGGAGCATGGAAGCATGGGAGATTTGGTTGTGTGCAACTGGGACAGCCTCAATGTGTGGGGAGCCTTTGCTCCAGAACTTGCATGAAGTTGGGGTCTGGGGACCCCCAGGCTGGAGCTGTGTAAGGCCAGAGTGGTTAATAACAACACTCCCTGACTAATAAGTGCACATATCATTCCGAGCTTCCTCTTAAATAAAAAATGAAAAATAACTAATTAAATCCTTCTTCTAATGTTGTTTGAATTCTAAACCAGCCCTATTTCTGATGTGTATTTTTCATTAATACTATATCATAAAATGTAATTTAAACAACCTTTACAGCCCAACCAATTCGTTTTACTTATTATCATAATGGGAATATACAGGCAGTATATATAAATAAATTAAAACTAACTTGAATTTTTCTCTTCTCGCTTCCCTTACTGAATCCAGTTAAAAACATAAAACTAAGCCTGTTGTAACCCCATTGTCCTTTGTGCCAATACCATCTGTGGGTTAGAAGATAATGAACTTTTTTCCTATTAAAAATATTTTTCTCATAAGCTATGGCTAGTGTCTATCTTGCATCTGCCTGACTCATTTCCTTTGATGCCTTAGACTTAAACCAAAGGTTTTGTAATGAGAGGTTTCAGGGAGTTGGTTATGCAGACCTTAGCAGTCAGCCCCAGCAGTCAGTGTGAGACAAATCATATATCAAAAAGTGACTGTTGTCATCCTGAGAAATATGAAGAGACGTAAGCAATATGAAAGCAACCCAGCAAAAAAAGCTCCAAATGCTTTTCATGTTTAAAGCAGGCTTTAGAGATAGGGATGTTTTCCTTTTTGCTCTTTTTTTTTCTTGCACAGTCAGATTTTTGGAGCTAAAATCAATTTTTAATTTCTGAAGTGCTGTTTTAGTTGTTGTTCCAGTTTATGGAGAAAAAGGTTGTCCATAGGAAATGTTTGAAAGAGGGCACATGACAAATAACCCACTGTGAAGACAGATAGGGCTGGTCTGCATGGAATTTGCAGAAACTTCACCAATAAAAAAGCAGCGTCTTTCGTAGTGGTCTACGAATAGGACAGTTTACTTTATTTTAGAGCTTTATTATGAGGGAAAAATACCAGAGAAGTGATTAAAATGTGATAATGATAACAATCTCCAGGCATGTGTGTACTTAATGGTTTGGGGGTTTTTTACCACATCTGCCCCAGTGTTCTCCTGAAACCAGCAGATGATATGTTTGAAGGAACTGATTCCAAAGAGCTTTATCTGAGTGTACTTGCATCTCCTATAGAGCCCAACAAACATTCAGTAACACAGAATTCTGTAAAACTATTGTTGCTTAACATTATAATAAATTGATGTGATTTAGATGTATCCTGTTTGTTCAGTTTGTTCCATTTTTTTTAATGTATTCAGTTTTTAAACAGAAATATTGGAAAACCTTATGTTCAAAAAAATTCCTGGAGGAGTTTTATGAAAATCTAGGGGGACCCAAGGTTTGTTCCAGTGAATTTTACATGATGGTTCACTTTATGACAGTCAGTTCTCCCAAAATGAGAATTTGTTTAAGCACATGTTGTGAATTGTCACAGCTACAGGCTGAAGCCAGTGTGATGCCCTTCCTAAAAGCTGCTGTTACAGTCTTTTTTGTGCCTTAGATTTAAAACCAAAGCATTTGTAATGAGTGTCTTGGTGAGTTAGTTATGAAGACCTTAGCAGCCAGCCCCAGCAGTTCTGAGCTCCAAACCCAGGATAAGTATCCATCATGTGTGAATAGGCAGAGATTAATGCTTACAAGGGACAGGGTGTTTTGCAGCTTGTAACAATTCTTCTATATTAACTCTGGCTTTTGTGCCAGACTCTGCAACCAGTGCACTCCCAGGTGACTGTAAATTCTGCTGATTAATGTGAGCATCTTAGTGACCCAGTGGCAGTACCACGTTATTGCACAGTGGCTGCTGTCACAGAACGGCTGTTGTCCTTCCTGGCAGAGGCCAGCTCTCCACCCATCCCTCAGCACAAGGGCTAATGTTTTACAGTGAACCATCAGGAGTTAATGGAGCTTCCCGCAGTTACAAGCAGCCTCAAAGGATAAAGTTGTTCTTCTCACTTCTACCTCTCTGGATGGTTTAGTAGGGTGTAATCACAATTTTTTGTCCTTTTTTATTCTTTATGCTGGCCCTTAAACTTCCTTTTCATGAGTCTCTTTCACAGCTCACAGCAATTTGCACATGATCCACAGCAGAGTAGGTGGAGAAAGGAAGTCTTAGAGAAAGTCACAGACAAAATCCTCTTGCTTAGACCAACTCACTCTGAAATGCATTTCATATTGCTTAGACCAACTCACTCTGAAATATCCCACATTAAAAAATATTTTCTAGTTTCTATCATACTTTCTGTCACAGCAGAACAGATTCAGGTGTTGAAGGCCTGGTACCTCCTGCTGTCTCTGCTCACTTCCAGAATGAAGGTTTCTTTACGGTAAATTAAGTTCACACTGCTTTGCTGATGAATTTGTTTGAGCTCCAGGTGAGCTGACACCTCTTGTGGAAATAGCCCCATACACTTACAGGGATGAATTGAATGCATTCTACTTATTTCTCAGTGAGGCTGTGCTTATATGATGGGAAGGCATAATGATATGTGACCTACACCCAGACCTTTTTCTTAGTACACCAATTATTACTTAAGACTATCTTCTTTTCTGTATGTGAGGGAAAAGAACCAGCGCAAAAGGTTTTTTAATACTGTAAGGACAGCAGTACTTCAGCCAAGAGTGCTTGATGCAGACAACCTGGCTACCTGGCCAACAGCACTGTTTTTAAGTCCTTAGGTTTCCTGCATCCTGCTCATCTGTCTGGACTTGAGGTATCATAACCAATGATAACCTGTCCTGTGGAGTGCAGCAAGTGGTGGTTGCTTCTCTCCTTATGGTGCAAAGACAATTGATGTGAGCAATGAATCTGCCTTATGGAGCACTGAGAGGTTCTCTTTTCTTATTCCTTTAGTCATTGGGGGTTATGTGAGACCAATTAGAAAGTCTGTGAAGATGAGAATGGGGTCCCACAGCTGTGGGACTAACAGGGCTGGGGAGGAACCAGCACCTGACGGCTTGCATTGAACTCATTAGGTGCAGTATAAACTGAAAAAAATACCAAACGTGATGGTGGTGGGCTGGAGGAAATGGCCAGAAGATACAGAAGCTTTTATATGGCTTCTGGTCATGTGAAGTGGTAATTGGATATGGAAAAAGCATTTGCTTAGAGCAGTAACAGAAACAACAGTGCAGAAACAACTGCATTGCTTGAAGCAATGGAAAAGGCTTCTCTTCAGTACAGAAGTTTTCCCAGCTGGGCCCAGCCTGGAATGGGAGGTTGTAAAATATGTGGTTACATGCTGAGGTTGTTCAACAGCACAGTTGCTGTGGAGTGCAGCAGTGATTAGGGGTACTCAGTGACTGCAGGGAAATTTTTGGCTAGGACTTAAGATTTTCCCATTAAATTACATGCATAAATCCACAAGGGAAGGCCACAAGGAAACACGGCTATGAATATAGATATCTGTGAGGCAACCACTGCAGTGGCTTAACTGTACAATGGCACATATGGATAGGGTAACCCCTCCAAAATCTGGGGGAGGTATCATCATGGGTGAGATGGGAATCACACATTCTTGTCTGGGAGATGTGCCATGGTGCATCAGGCTGATGGGGGGAGTCCACAGTTCCCCGTCCACACGTGCCTGGTGTTAACAACATTTAGAGCATCCTGGGATGGGGATCCTAAAGAGCTCCTGGAATGCTGTGTGCCTTCTGTGGCAGTGCTGGCCCACTACTGGCTGAAGGATGATGGAGTTGGAGAAATGGTGTGATACAATCCATCTCCTTAGCCTGCCTTCCTGCTGAGTCACTGGCACCACTGATTGCTCCTTGTGTGCCTCCCATGATGTGGATTCATGTCCTTGCTTGGGAACTTGCTGATCTCAAAGGAAAGAGGAAAAGGTAAAACTCTGATCCTTTGGCCAAAACTTGGCAAGTTTCCTGTATCCCAGTTTTGCTTCATCCACTTCCTTGGCAGACTTCCAGTGTCTCAGGATATTTCCTCTGGATCTTTTGGAATTGAGCTAAAATGTGTGCTTGTATTGTTTAATTTCATGTTGTTAAAATTTTCCACTCTACAACCTGGAGCTAACAAGATAAGAACATTGAGATCCCAGAATTCTTAGAAAATATTGATGTTTACGTTATTTTTGCAGTGTTTATTCATAAACAAACATGTTTGCAACTGTTTTAGTTGCCTTTAATCAGATGTAAAATATCTAAAATTGTAACTTCCATTTCTATTCCTTCATGAAAAGTATTGAGTGATATAGAAGACAGTTCAAACAAATCTCTCTGTGTTGTCAGTGTGATGGAGTCACCCTAAACCTACTAATTTTTATAAGCAAAATATGGTGGGGTCATTAGGTTGTGTTTATTCAATTTAAGCATCTAAATCAATTTTTGACATCTGTTGTGTCATGTTTAGTTTTTAAATTAAATTCTCAAGAAAATGAATGTTCTGAATGTAGTAAGGTGATTACAAAATTTTTGTTCCCCAAGATGCATAATTTATGGTGTTTTCAGTGCTGTGTTCTGCAGGTTGCAATGGGAAAAGCCAGGCAGAGGATAAGAGATGTGCAGAATGAGCACAATAGACATATTAATTAAGAGACCTTAAATATCATGGGGAAAGACATGATTCTTCCCCTTACTGGCATTTGAGGTCTTAATGTCCAGTCACTGTAAACAGTAGCAAGCTTGTCTGAAATGTGGGTGAACAGGGTAAGATTTGTAGAAGAGGAATTCAGCATTATTAGCTTCATACACCATCTTGTAGGTGCCATTTTAATAGGAGGTGTCTGTTTTAATTGAAAGAACAAGAAAGATGTAACCAAAAGACTGCTCCAGAGAGCACACCTGTCCTGGGGTAAGGTGTAGGAAGCAGCAGTGGCCTGCCTCTGACAGTTGTTGAACTACTGATGTATCCTGATTGTTGGACATATTCCATAATTTTCACTTTGTTTGTAGCCAGTGCAAGAATGGGAGAGAAAGTCATAGAGATTGTCTTAAACCTACCTCAATAAACACAGTATCTGTGTTTCTAAGGGAATAGATGAACTATATGTAGGAGGGTATAGCAAGCAAAATTGTATATGAATATAAAGTGCTTACCCTTTGCCAGCTTAGTCTTTGCTGTTTATGCTGACGTGTCTCTAATATCTGGAGGCCCAGACTACAGAAAAATTTTATTTAGGCATATTTCTCTGATCCATGTCACATAGTTGGAATTGTGGTTATATGCCAACTCTTGTGATCTCTCTTTGTACACTAGTAATGAAGGTATCTCAAAAATAAGAAAAAGTTTTAGTGACTAGCCAGGTTTTCAGAATATTGGCAATGTACTCCAATAGAAAATATTCTTTCTTTGCCAAAGCAATGATGCATCCTAATGCAGCGCAACACCTTTATGCATTTTCATTGTATGGTTGATATTTATCCTACCTCATTTAGAGAAATTCTGTTGCATCCAATACCACTTATCAAGACATGGAGGAGAAAAGGCTTGCAACAGTGAATGTTAACAAGAAAGCAGTTCTTTAATTTGTTTCAGGTATCAATGACCCTTGTATTCCAGTGCCATATAATGTAGCTGAATGTTCACTTCACTTTTTAAGTTTCCAACTGGTACTCTGGGCAACTAAACAAAAATTAATAACTAGAACCTAAACCAAACCCAGACACTGAAGTTCAGAACAATCATATGAAAAGCAAAACGAGCAAACAAACCTTTAATCTTGGGAGGACACATCAATATTACAGTATGATCTGTCCCTTGTATAAGAAGAACAGGAATTTGGATCACACTAATTTATAATAAAGAAAAGTGAACCCCTACATGCTGTAAGGTGGAATCTTGAAAAACTCAGATGATTAATTTGATGGCCTAGAAAGCTGTTTACTATGGGAAAATAGACTACTTTTTATAATAATTGCTTATGAGGTAATTATGCATTGTGCTGAGCAATACGCTTCAAAGGAATTGACAACACTAATTTAATCTACTCTCATCCCTGTGAGGTCAGTAGTAGAAGTGAAATGTTGATTGCTTCAGAATGGGCCCTGGAGGTAACAGAAATCAAAACTTTTTATATGCCTAGAACTATATAGCGGAGACTCAGTCCAAGATATCCATATTTTTTTTCTACTGGAGTGTATGCTCCAAATATGCATGTGGGCAACCAGGGAGCTAAGCCACAGGCTTCCAAGTAGTAAAGGAAGTTTATTTCAGAAACAATACAACTGCAAAAACTTACAGCTGGGTGTCAGGAAGCAATGCACCCAGGAAGGCTTCTTGTCTATACACATCAAAGGGCCAAGGCATGTGAATACAACCCTCTGGGCTGTTTTTTGCAGTTTGTTCTCCTTCTCTTTTCCTCTTCCCTTCCCATCTCTGTGGGAAAGAGCGCCTCTATGTAGCTTGCAAACACCTTCTTTGATAAGGGTTTGCCTTTTTTTTTCCATCCTGGCAAAGAAACAGCCGAAGGGAGACTGAAATGCAGTTATTCTCACACACTCTCTCAAACTTGTAGCCACAAAAGTTTTCTTGAGCAAAGATAAATTTCCCAACGCATTCGTTTTCTCATCCATTTCTTGTGCAGAGTCCCCCTCAGTCCACACAGGAGTTATTTAGAAATCCTATCCAGTTTGCTGCACAACTTATGTTGCACTTGAAGCAACTTCTAGTCTCCAAATTCTGCAGCATATTTTAATGGACAGATTGTGAACTTCAGTAGCTCTGGACAGCTTTTCAAATGAGTAATCCTGCAGTAGTACCAGCTAATACTGAGATGCAGTGTCATGTTATATTTAGTCCCATGGCATGCTCAGATGCTACCAAAGGGTTGGTTCCACCATCCATCCATCCATTCATTCACTTTGCCTTGGACTGGATCTTGTAATCAGCTGATTTTACATAAGAAACGTGCCAGCAAAATGTGGCCACAGATAAGAGGATGAAGAGTGGAAATGCTTCCTCTGATAGGAAGCCAGTTACTTGCTTTGTGTGAGTATAATATCAGATCAAGAACTGAATTTCAGTGTGTATAAAAGGAAGTACAGCTTAATTATTAGAAAAATATAAATATAATTGCTGTCTTTCAAAACAGGGCCTAAAAACCTGTTAATTTTTTCTACCTTGCATTTGAACAAAGATGTTGCACAAAGCCAAAATTCAGATAAAATTCCAGTTTTTCAGTAGGTGTGAAATGAGACAAACCCAGTAATGATTTCTCTTTCTCTGGTCTGTTCGACATAAGTAAATAATTGGGGAATCTGTAAGAGATCTGTAAGATATTCACACATTCCCCTCCACCCTGGGGCTTTGTGGCATAGAGGATTTCCTCTGCAGAACTGTGAACTAGCAAATATGATCCACTGTATGATCACATTGCCTGAAATTTCCTACACCATCCATTCTGACACTTATCTGGTCCTCCTGTTTGAAGACTTTTTCCCAATATTACCATACTGTCTCTGCTTCCATTTCAAGTTCATTGCTCTTCATTTTGTTTACAGAGTCCTGAGGTGTTTGTTTCATTCCTCTTTTGCTGTAATGTATTTGAAAGCTGTTGTCATGTCTCCCTTGAGTCTTTTGCTGAATGCTGCAGATTGTAGTCTTTTTGCAGGGTTCTTTAGTCCCTGGTCTCCAGGCATTCTGTGTTTTCTCATGGTTCTTGTATTGCTCTCAGGATCTGTTCCAGGGAGGGTGTGGAAGGATTCCGGGCTGTAATTGTGACACCATTTAAAATTCAAGCAAATGGTTTATTGCAGAGAAATAGCACACAAAAGGAAAAAAAACCTGAGAAAAGAAATAAACCCCAAGACAACCCCCCTCACTCATGTTACTCACAGTTACTGTACATACCAACCCCAAGGTTACTGTACATACTGCTCCCAATGTGCTCAAGATCTCCAGTACAACCAGTTGCTGCATCCTTGGGCTTCGGTAGGCTCAACACGCTTACAGCAGGCATCCCCGTGGGAGGCAACCTTGTCCTCGGTGCCACCACATCTCTCCACCTTGGAGCAGGAACTGTCTGTTTTGTATATGCTCAGTTTGTGATGTCTGTCTGGGCATAGGTGGCCAGCACACACCCAGACAGAGGCCTCGAGTCCTTCCCCCTGTTATGTAACTGGAAATCCCCCTGTGCCTGTGCAATGCATATCAAGGATCTCCCTTTTTGGGTTGGTGGTTGTTACTTCATCACCCTCTTTTTCTTTTTCTCCTTGACTTGTCCTTGTCTGGCAGTCGACAAACAGCCGGGTCACAAAACAGTTTCAATACACACAAGATGCTTCTCCTTCAAGGCTAAAGACCCATCTTAACAGTTCTTGTTTTCCATAATTAGGCAAGAAAACAATAGACTCTCGCGGGCATCAAGGCCAG
>JAOXXN010000395.1:31537428-31568611 GCA_026770055.1 Myrmophylax atrothorax
CATTTATAGACCCAAAGAAACAGAGAATTTTCTGAATAATTCCAAATAATTCATCTAGTGGAATTCACTCCAAGGAAATCTTAGATAGCACACACATGCCTTTTGTTCTTCTGAAACTTCCTAGTTTAAGAATATGTCTGATTGTTGTATGTGATGCTAAGTGGAATGTATTAGCCAAATGGAATGGGAGCCTGTCAAAGACAGAATGGAGTGGCTGACCTTTATTGATTCTTGAAATAAAGGGATCTCCGACATTCAAAACCAAGCATTCTCAGAAACAGGGTAAACTTCCTTTTAAATTCAGTTTTCAGGGGACAAAAGGGGAGAAAAGAGAGAAGAAATTTCTCTCTTTGTACAGGGATAATTAACCCCTAAAGGAACAAATACAGTTCAGTGGAACTGAGACCCTCAGTGGCCTCTGTGCTCTTAGCTAGGGCAGGAATGCTGTTGTCTGTGGTCTGCCACCTGACAGTACATTTGAGTATATACAACTTATTGCAAATAATTTTCAATAACCATGAAGACAGTGTTCAATGAAGAACTCTTCACCTTAGCTCTTTATGAGTGTCCATTTCTCCTCTGCTTCTACAGGAAATGATACTGTTTGAAACAGAGAGGGAAGAAGTTACTTCAAAGAGCTGGGCAATGCAAGGGGTTTGTAAAGCAGCTTTTTGGGCTAGAAGTTGGTAATTTTCAACCAACTCACTGGTAGAGTGCTCTCTTGAAGTGAAAGTCCAGTGCTGAGAGGAATCACAGGTCATATGAGTTCTAGTGAATAAAAAATACTTGATTTATTTTTGTTTTTAAAGCTAAGCTAAACCTCAGTGCTTCCTGTAAATGAAGTCAAAGATTTTCAGAAGTTAAGATGGAGAAAACTAGTCAGACTTTGCTTCTGAACCAAGTGTGAAACGAAGACATAGTTTCCTTAAGACCAAAGAGCGCATCTGGATAGTTCATGCAGTTCAGTGCTGCTCCTTACATACAGATGACCAGTCCTGAGTTTCTCATCTGGCTTTACAGGTATCCGAAATGATGTGTATTTACAGCATGCAGAAAGCTGTCTGCAGAGCTCCAGTGTGCAGTAAGCGTTCTGCCTCTTCTGGAGTCTGCTGTCACTGGACAAGACCATGCTGGGTGGTCATCAGACCTCAGCTGGAATATGCTAGGGAATAGTAAAAGAACAGGACTAAATACAAAAACAGTCGAGATTCTCAGCAAGTAAGAATGAGCAAGGCTTCAATAGTCTGTACTAAAGATGATACTTCGTATTCTTATGATTTAAGAGAGCATAAATGATGATGTATCATTATTTTGAGAAGGGTATGATATTATTTAGGTAGAATTGACAAAAGGATATGAGGAATTCTAAAGATCTAACCAGGCCTGACTGATTTGGGCATCATAGTGACATTTCAAGATTGCGGTAGATGAAGATTAATTTTGGATAAAGACAGGACACATTTATGATCTGAATAACCCATGTGAATGATAGGATCTAAATTAATGGTAAAACTCAAGAAAAAACCCCCAAACCATAAAACTGTGGACAGCAATTCAGTAGAGACAGCAGCCATGAAATAGAAGTTAATCTTAACATTGAATAAGGCAATGTGTGTTAGGTTTAGCTGGCAAAGTGCCAGCTGACTACCACAGAGTCAGAGTCTCCCTCCCCACACTGGGAAAAGGGAGGGAGGGACTCTGTTGAGGGTGGGGTCTCTGCACACCGGGGTAATTCAGGTGATAATATTTTGCTCTTGCTCAACTTCTACAGCTGCAATAATAATCTTGATACTTTAATAAGACCTTGTAAACTGTTACATTAAACCTGAATATGTCACTTAAAGAGCAGCAAAGGATCTCTCTTTTTGAAGCCTCCTGAGAGATAAATGGTGGACATGATGCTGGAGGCCTTAGGAGAGGGAGACAATTTTCTGTATTCAGTTTACTTTGTTGAGAGATTAAATTGAAACTACTATTGCATTGATTACAGTGGTTTGGAAAGAATTTCTGTCCTGTTTTGTTTCTACAGATACCCTCTTTGAATGACCCTTCATTTGGAGCTCGACTCGATGGTCTTCAAAGGTCCTCTCTAAGCCAAGCAGTTCCGTGATTCATTAACAGTCCATGTGGAAGTGAATGATTGTATCCTGGGAGATTTCTCTCTTGCCATCTTGTTGTTGCTTCATAAACCTTAAGTGAGATCTTTATGTGTAGTGGGACTCAGGAGCTGCAGCCTGTCAGAAGTTGTTTCACCGTATTTTGCTCCAGGGAGAACTTGTAGGTAACTTATCTCTACCTTCAGACACATTTATTCATCACATGACAACACAGAGTTTTCTGGGAAAAATCAGAGGCTACCTTTGCAGGAGATGGGACTGCTCATCTGAAACAATGTCACCTCTTCAGTGTAGTGAGAGAAAGTTGTATCCTCCATGTAATACTGTTATAATGAGAAAGTGTCATAACTCATTCTTAGATGTCTATATTATATCCAAACAGAAGCCATGTTTCAAAAGACATGTTCGGAGTCTTTTATCAGTCATTAAGTGATATATTAAAAAAAATATACTTCCCTTCAAAATCAGGTGCCATTCCTCATGCAAAATGACACTATGTCAACTCCTTTTAACCTGATAAATTTGAAAATTCGTTTGCACTGTGATTATTTTGAACAACCATAGTCATCTCTTTGTTTGCATCAGGAAATACAACAAACCTTTTCAAAATTAATACCCAGGGAAAACTGTATTTTTCTTTTTTTTTTTAATGATTGCTGCTATATCAGAACAGAGCAACATGCCTGTATACCAAAATTAAACAGTATCATAGTTTTTAGGGTGTTTTTGTTTTACATCTGGCAAGATTTTTATTGATCAAATTTAACACTCAAACAGTCAAAGAAGCCAGATTATTTCACTGGAATAAAAATAAAAAGACAATGTTTACAGGGTCTGGAAAATATCTTAAAATTAGTGTTCTCATTTTACTGCCATCTATTTATTTTTAAAATGCAAATTTCTTCTGCTTCACTGATAGATTTAGTGGCAGTATGAAAGTTTAGTGAAAATTGCTTGGCAACCCAATTTCCCTCAAATTTAAGAATATTTGGTTTTGCAATCCTCTCTACTGAAACCAGCATTGTTTTGAAGTTAGTGCTACTTAGTTGCACATACAGTGTTTTGCACTTGGAGCAAGGTGTGCTCTAAGATCCACCTGCTATTTTGTGTTATGATCATGTGGCAGTTGCCTGCCATGGGACATTGGAAAGCGTTTTTTTTCTGGGCCACTGGAACTGGAATTCAAAGACAAATTCTAATAATAAAACTTGGTTTAGCCTGACCATGACAGAAATCTGTAAAGGAAACAACATTTCTATGCCTAAGGTTAGTTCTGCCAGGATAAGTCTTTCTGGAGCCTAATAATGGGGAGAAAGCATAGTTTCTTTATGTGAACATTAATTGCTGTTTGGGAAGAGAAGTGAAAATGAAAATCATGAGGTTTATAAAATTCTTATTTTTATTGATGCTGTTAGTAACTCCAGTTGCACAGTCTGCAGATAAAATGGTGAGCTCTAAGGGAATTTTTCATGGAAGGAGGACTGGCAGATTGGACCTGAAACATAGTTTGTAGGAAGGAAAATACATAAAGCACTTCCCATTTGTCACCTGGCATTGTTCTGCCTGCAAGATACATAGACCACAAAATTAATCATGCTGATGTTCCAATCTTGTAACATGTGACCCCAGAGGTACTTTCCTGAGTTTGTAGCCTATTGTAAAATTCGTGTGTGCCAAGGTTAATCATCAGACAAAATAAGTAAATACTTAATCTGAATGTTTGGTCTAAGAACTACTGGCTCCTTCTAGACTGACATTAAGCACCATTCTTACATGCGATTTTTTATTTAAAGAATAAAGCTATGAGTTTAAATCCTGGAATATAAATGCTGTTAAATAAATAATTATTTTTAAACACTTAGATTTCCCCCAAAATTCTATGATATTTTTAGTCAGAGCAATGAATTTAAATTAATACAATTTTGTGCAATACTTTGGCCTTTTTTATTCAGTCAGGAGAATTCATGCAACTCTTCAATGTCATCCTTATACTTCTAATGCCTACTTTTCTTCAAAATTTGTTTCAGATATTAGTTACTCTTTCTTGATTCTCTTATGATGCAGTTATAATGAGCTCTTTGACTGAAACCTGCCAGCAGTAACGTTTTTAAAAGCCTTTACTCCGCTTATGCTATTTCACAGGATCACAGAATATGTCAAGTTGGAAGAGACTCACAAGCGTCATCTAGTCCAGCCCTTAGCCCTGCACCCATCCCCAGGAGTCACACCATGTGGCCCAAAGTATCACCCAAACACTTCTTGAACTCTCTCAGGCTTGGGACTGTGACCACTTTCCTGGGGACCCTGTTCCGGGGCCCAACCACTCTCTGGGTGAAGAACCTCTTTCCTAATATCCAACCTAAACCTCCCCTGACACAACTTCAGGCCATTCCCTCAGGTTCTGTCACTGGTCACCATAGAGAAGAGATCAGTGTCTGCCCCTCGTCTTCCCCTCACAAGGAAGTTGTAACTGCGATGAGATCTTCCCTCGGTCTCCTCTTCTCCAGGCTGAACAGACCAAGTGACCTCAGCCGCTCCTCACATCTCATCCCCTCAAGGCTCTTCATCTTTGCTGCCCTCCTTTGGACACTCTCTAAGAGCTGAATATCTTTCTTACATTGCAGTGACAAAAACTGCACACAATATTCAAGGTGAGGCTGCCCCAGTGCAGAGAGATAATAATCTGCAAGTGCCTATTTATCTTATCATTAGATACATAAAATGGCATTTAATTACCTTTTCTTTAGAAATCCTGTTGCATCCCCTAGAAACTCAAGGTGCACTTAAAGATGCTTAAGGTCACAAGGCATGGACTAAGCAGCTTAGCAGCTTCCCTGAGTTGTTCAAACATGAGCATTTTAGTCCTTCACTCTGAAGGACTTGTACAGAAATAACTGCGCTGAGCACACCAAGGTAGGTTGTTCACTTTGGAACTGTAACCACAGAGAAAATTATTTTCTTAGGGCATTACCACGATTTTCCTTCAAACACACACAAATTTTTTTCATGGAAAGTTCCATCTGTTAAATCAGTTTGCAAATTCTTAAGCCCTACAACTTGTTGTTCTTTTTCTTTCCCTTTTTTTTTCTTTCTTCAATGTAGTAGTTACATATTGGAGCCTAGAAAGTGCTCAGAACTGTATTCCCCATCAAGAAAACTTCTTAATGTTAATCATGCACTGAAAAATGCTGCCAGATTGGGGTTAAATCTCTGCACATCTCCTGTATTTTTCTAGCTTTTTCATTCTTGTGAAAGGATGGATGTGCTGCTGTGACACTGAGCATGGGCTGGAGCAATATGAAGTCCAGTTTTGATATGCTACAGCCTCACTTAATCATGGTTTAATTGTAAGAATGGAGATGATAAATATTTTGTCTTTTTGATTCTGAACTCTCAGGATGGCATTTATTTCTTGGCTACATAAGACCATTTAGACCTTACTTCCAGATCTTACAGTGTGCTGTAAATAACAGCTATCACTTACAGGGCAGACTTTCAACCCCTGGGATGACTGTGATTAGGACACCTCTTACCCAGCTTTGGAGTAGAAATGCCCTCTTGAGAGGGCTTCTGCTTACCAGTTCCATGCAGCACTGTGAAATTGCATAGCAAGAAGTATTGATATTTTAGATAAGACTTTATTCAAAGCTTTGTACTTCCAGATATGCAAAAGAATGCATTATCTTTGTATACCTTCATTTCAAGAAATGCAATGTTTTAGACATTTTGAAAGATGAATTCAAATAATGAACATTCATTGTGTTTACATTTTAGAGTGCCAGTTTCCAGCGTCTGTTTCAGTGAAAGTATATCTTACTTTTTCTCTGCTTTTGTTAGTAATTGTTGTAATTGCAGGGTACCATTTCATTTTTTGCAATTTCATATATTACTTCTGCACATTTCTACTCAAGTGAGCTCCATATTGCCCCTTTCTCTTTCATTTCATTAAACACTAAATCAATGAACTTTAAGCACACCAAGTTTAGTAATGTGGTATTAAGTATTAATCCATTAAACACCCAGACAGTAAATCTACTACCAAGCTCTTCTGAAAAGGTTATAGTATGCCATACAATTAATTATCTGGAAATTGAATAAACTTAGTTTCTGTGAACTGCAAAATGGAACTATTAGTAGAAAACATTATACTTCCGTTATGAGAAGAAGTGCATCAGATTTTTAAGGTCGAAAACCTTTTAGTAGTCTGTGATATAGCTTGCCTACACAGCACCTTCTGTGAAATATTTGTGCTTGTAAAGGTATGCTCACACCAACTGTTCTGGTAATAGTGATTTACACTGGCTGTGTGGCCTGTCTCTTAGCGTATGAGTTAGTCTGTTCTATCAGGTTCTTCACAAAGTCTTCTTCCTCTTTCAGTACAAGAGGCAGAAATACCCCAAGCATCATATGAAGCAGCATACTGCTAAACTGATGATGGATAAGTGAAGGCTGCAAGGCAGAACTGAATTACCTTTCTGTTGGTTGCCATTTCTGGAGGCTCTTCTTCCACACCAGCAGAAGTCAGTGGTAAGAGGTCAAAAGACATCTCTGTGCTGTGCTAATACACCTGGTAGCATGTACATTAGTGCAAAAAACCCCAACGTGTATTTGTGTAAACAACTCTGTGCTAATTTGAGGAGCTCTGTTTAAATCACATCTTATTCTACAGCTGCATGTGGTACTGTTGGTCATGCTTAAGCTCTTGTCCTCTTGGTGCTACACACAGTTGCCCTTAGTATGATTGAATAAAAATGGGGAAAACAGAGCCCAGAAGCAGGCATTCATCTTGACTAGCTGACAAATCTAGTCACAGAGTTCTGCAGTATCCCCAAGAGGGAAGGCCATAACACTTTGTGGGTAATATGTAAAAATATAAATAACCATTAGAAGAGGTAGGACAAAGCTTATAGGCGATATTCTTGTTTTAAAAGAACTCCACATGTTCTTCTTGGCTGTTTTTCTGTTCTTAGTTCATTCACAGAAATTATTAGATGTATATGTAATATACATAATGTAGGTATCCATGAATGTATGCTAGGGCAAGGTCATTAAAATTATAAAATAATTTACTTTAAAACACATCAATTAATACTATTGCAGATGAAAACTGAAAAGACTCTTCATTCTTGCTTTTCCTGACATATACTGTAGTCCCTGTAAGTGTTCCATTGGAAAAAATGCCTTCTTTTGTCTTGAAGATGCTAGTATAGACTTTTTGAGAGGGTTTTGCAAAACTGAAGAAATAATACCGATGTATTGTTAACCTGTTTTCATGTATATCTCAGATTTGCTCTTATTTAAGTTTTCAGTAAACCTCTTCTCATTTTTTGTCAAAGAGGTGACCATAAATCATTTGAAAATCAAATAATGAAGGGCAATGTTGCCCGTGACATCTCTCACATATGTACCCAGCTGTTCTGTTGTCTTTGCTTGCCATCATCCATCACCAGATGATAACAGAATAATTTTGAGGATACCGAATGTTTAATTCATTGGAGTGGGAGCAGGGACTGTTGCTTTTCTAAGGTCTTGGTTTATGGTAGCAATTGCAAGAAGGGCTAATAAAATATATTTTTTACGGTCTTGATGGTGCGGGCTTTTCTTTGCCACACACAATTAAAATTCATGAGGTAGTGGATTAGTGGATATTAGAAGAAGGTCCCTGTGCAGAAATGTTACATAGTGCAATAGAATTAATAGAACAGCAAGTCTTTAAAGTTAACTCCTGTATTTGATTTGGCCATTTAAAGATAACTTTCAAATAGATGTGCAGAGGGCTGAGAGCAGTCTGATGTTAAAACAAAAGCATCCCTTTAAAGAAACTGATCCTAAATAGTTATATTTATTGATAACAACAATTAGCTTTGGTAAATCATCAAAAATCTATAAATGTCTTGTGCTGAACCTGCTGTGATAATGCTTTAAAGAAACAAAGTTACATGTATTGTGTGAACTCTTGATTTTCCCAAACCTTGTTTTTCCCCTAAACAATGAAGATTTTAATAACAAGGAATATAGTGAATATTGAAAAATTTGCTGGATCTTGCCCATGTTCTAAAAAGATGTACCTACTAAAATGGGGTTGGACACTTATTAGTGTAAGTTCAACACTAAGATTGAAGTTAGATCCCTTCAACCTTCTTTTTCAGTATACTTGAATAAGTTTCCGCTATGACTATTTGCCGGTACCAAAAGCCGGTCAAAAGTGAGGCATGGTGCTGGTAAAGACAGTTTGCTGTGATGGAGTAACAAGGTTAAAAGAACATAATGTTTTAAAAGAAATGATAGTGCATCTTCCCTGTAGGGAAAAATAAAAATAACCCCAAACCACATCTGACAACAGATGAGATTTGTGCCTGGAAATACAATTTATCCTCCCACGGAGATCTCTCTGAATTATTTCTGAAGAGTAATAGATTTAAGTTGATCAACACAACTTTACTAACGATATAATCAAACTTGTATCTGTAAGCTGCATTTTTCAGCTGAACTAATCTGAATGCAAAATAGGAATCAAGCAAGTGACCATTGTGCATTAGAGGTGTTTTGAGCTATAGATTTAAATGATCCACAATCTATATTTGGTTCAGGGCACAATGACGTATTAGATGAGATGTGTCACGAGTCAGATTTTTCTGCTGTAATTTCTAACCTCGGCTTTAAACATTCAGCATCATCTAGAATTCAGAAAAAAAGAGCAACTCATCACCATGCCATTTGAACAAAAACTGCTGTATGATTTAAATACCTATAGCTTCATCATTTGCCCAGTTGTATGCTTTCAATTTGCTAAGTATGAGGTTGGTGATTAAACTGATGCATAATTATTAGCAACAGAGAGACTGTTGTCAGATCTTGCAGATCTGACCAGGTGCAGGCTTCTCAGATTCAGTCAGAGCCTGCCTGTCAGTTTTACGAACAATCCAGCAAAATAAGTGACTGATTTTCTGCTATCATCACAGAGGCAGTTTTCAGCAGATTGTCACAGTAAAACTCCATTTCTGAATAGTGTAATGAACATTCTGATGTTTGCAAAAGCCATTTTTAATATATAGACAAGTGTGACTGTAAAAGCATTAACAATCTGCTCCCAGTAGCTGTCTCTTTAGCTCTTCATCTGTATCCTTTTATTAATATCTGTCTATTTCACTCTAATGTCAAAGTCAGTGTAACACTTTGTGGTAATGCAAACAGAATGGAAGTGTGACCAGCTAAATTAATCTGCTGTGATGACAACTTCAGAAGATTATATTTCCTTGCTCTGTTTCTTCTGCACACTTTCATGTTCAAAACCTAAATGGATGCTTTGCAAAATGTTTGTCCAAATCTCAGATTTAGGCAGGATAATGTAGGCTGTGCACTGAAAGAGCAAGGAGTTTTTGCATCAGTTCCTTGTGAGGACAAACCCATAATGGATTTTGAGAGTCTTTGTGAGGCTTGAATCTCATGTCTCCTCTGGTGCTCGCTGAGATGGTGGCTCAGTGGCTGAGCTGGTAGATGCCGGAGCTTACCCTGTAGAGCAGTGAGAGACCTGGGCAATGCTTTGTCATTCCAAGAGGTATACTTATCCTCATCTCTTCTAAGTACACCCACCCTTTAGTTTTTCGTGCTTGCTGCTGCTTCAATAATTTACCATAGGTATAGGAATAGAGATCAAGGGCAGGAGGCCTGCAGCCAGAGGGGCAGAGTGGTGGCCGGGCACATGGCTGGGCTCAAGCTCTCTGAGCCCTGCCCATGCTCCACCTTGGCTTGGGGCTGGAGAAGCCAAACTCTCTGGGTGCAGCACTGTGCCCAAGTAATACGCAGCGTCATGACTAAAACAAAGCAGGTACACATACTTATCCATATGGGCTGGAGCTGCTGCATGTCCTGCCAGGTCAGAGCCAACTGCTCTTGCTATGGACAGTGGCAGCCAATGTGGAAAACTGCACAGAGCTGAGTAACCAGACAGCTAAGAGAGGACTCAAGCTGATAACCTTGTTTTGGAAATAGTGTATTTGGAAGATGAGACTATATGTTCTATAGTGTGCCCTCATTTTTTCACCCTTTCTCACTGTAATTTGCGGTGTAGTTTTGCTAGATCAATCTAAATACATGTATAAAATAAGCATCCAATATAAAAATACAGACTGTTCAGTGAGAAAAGAAACATTTTGTCAGTGTGCTTTTAAAATGTTATTCTCCAGGATAAACAGTACCATGTTGAAGAAAGCAATCCATAAACACTGTTTTTTCTGTTTTACCATATTGTAGTGTAAATTTGTTCCTGGACTTGACATTTCTACCCCTCCCTTGAAAGTACTCATCTGCTGTACCAGTATTGGAGCTGAATAGATGCTGAAGCTTTCAAGTGCTTCCTATTTGCTTGTGAAATAGAAACAGCTAACCAGAAACTCATGCACAATAATTATAACCTAATAAACCTATTCCTCATCTTCTTTCAAAATATGTGCCCTGTTACTCACAATTTTATAAACACAGCAGTAAATAATTTTGAATGTTTTAAAAATAGGTCATAAAAGCAGTCTAATTTCACTTAATGGATATATACAACAGTATGAAAAAGTGGGCTGCATTCTCCCTTACTGGAGGGAAGAACAGACCAGGCAAAGATGAGTAAGACCCTACACAAGAGCTGTGCCCTACAGTTGTTGGGGGAGAACTTGTTTGGACTGAAAAAAAATGGAGTGAGCTGTAAAGACAACTTCAAATATTGATGAAAAGGGAGGAAAAAATTTTTAAAAAATTACATATTTATGAAATGCATTAATCTTTAATTAACAGTGACTTAGGTTCTGATGCAAGTAATTTTGAAAGTCAAATCAGACTAACTTTTTGCTTGGAAAACAATGTCACATTATTAGTTTTGTGGTACTGCGTTAAGATTACAGTGTTTTAACTGCCAGTACTATTGAAAATGAATATTTGCATTGAAAAAAGGCTTCCTTCCCTGGTAGAAACGGGAAATCTTTCCACTAAAAGTGGTTTTGCAGAGCTGTGACCCTTTGAAAGTCCCAAGTGTCTTCGTAAACACAAAAGAAATTCAGTCACAAAAATAGGCCTTGCACATGGAGCTGGAGCTGGGAGCTTGGAAATGGGTTTTCTGAAGGAATCATTATTCTGAAAGAAATGGCTTTAGCACCTCGTTAAGGGAAATATATGTCAGCTACAATTTCTACTTCAACTCATGAGCAACAAAAAAATGAAGGAGCAGGCTAGTCTGGGAGCATGTAGAGATTTATAACTTCTGATGTTCTCCTAAATACTCATGTTTTCAGTGCTTCACAGTTTTTCATGTCATATCCTTGCAACATCCCTCTGAAGTGAAGAGCCATGACTGTGATTTTACCAATGGGAATCTGAAAGCAGGGAAGCTAAACTCCTTTGATTTGGATCAAGCAGTTTGTTTGTAGTCACAGAGGAGATTTGTGGTGAAATGGAGAGGGAAGACAAGATGCTCTTGACCCCAGGCTAAAGCCCATGTAACAGGGCCATATTGTCTCCCTGAGAAACTGTGGATCTGGTCTTTGGCTCTAACTCCTCCGTATTACAGCCAATAATATCCATTTCTAATGCAGCAGCTTCTCCTGGCCTATACTGAGAAGACAGGCTTTGAAGAAACCGAAACATTTGAAAAGCACTGGAAGAGGGTGCCGTGGCAGAAAAAGTCTTGTGTCCTGCTCATGGGTGGATAATCCTCAACATATCCCAAGGAGGAGTGTGAAGGAGGAAGTATTGGTTTATTAGAACAATTAACTGTGTGGTCCAGTTTTCCTAAATTCTGCCTGAAGCTGGAAGATGACAACCTCAAGGCTAACTTCTCCATAGAGTCAGTGGAGGGATGCGAACTTTTAGTTTGGACAACCCTGACCCCTGCAGAGGTGTGACTGTCTTTCGGCCTTTCTTGATCACTGCATGGTTGGGACAAGGCTTCTGGGAACACAGACACTGCACTGTGCCACAAATGCCTGAATTACAGTGATCCTGAAATGGGAGAAAGTGAAGGGAATACCTTGCATGTGCCTGAACTGGGAGAGCAAAAAACCTTGACATGGGTGTTCCCAGACTTCTGATTGCTCACCAACATAATTTTCCACATACTATGGCATTTTATTTCCAAGGGTTATTTGATAATGCTTTAAAAAAATCTGTAAATAATTTAAATCGAGTATTGAAAAAAAACATATCAG
This sequence comes from Myrmophylax atrothorax, assembly GCA_026770055.1. NCBI lineage: Eukaryota > Metazoa > Chordata > Aves > Passeriformes > Thamnophilidae > Myrmophylax > Myrmophylax atrothorax. Next base: position 31,549,736 of record JAOXXN010000395.1, read on the forward strand.
GTGCTTCAGGAAAAGTAGCTGATTCTTAATACATGTTTACTTCTATTTTATTTCAATTTTAGCATTATAAAGAGAAGGTTTTGGTCATTTCTTGCCTAACAAATATTTGCTTTATCATAATTTCTTCTCTAATTATTCACTGAGAGAGGAAATGAGGGGAAAGTGGGAAAAGGGAGGGAAGGAGTATATTTGCAGTTGACTTGACAAACATTTTATCAGGGCCTGTTACAATAGGACAGTTTGTAGTAATACTTTTAAACTGAAAAGAGGTGATTTAGATTAGATATAAGGAAGACACTTTTTACAGTGAGGACGGTAAAACACTCCTTGCAACCCAGAGGTTGCTTAGGGAAACAGTAAGTGCCTCATCTCTGGAAACATTCAAGGTCAGGCTGGATCGGGCTCTGAGCAACGTGATGTAGTAGAAGATGTTTCTGATCACTGCAGGGCAGTTGTACAAGATGACCTTTAAAGGTTCCTTCCAATATAGACTATTTTTTGATTCTATGACTTCACTTGAATAGTTTTAAAGGATGTTTTAATTTCCTCTGCTTAACTGCTCTCAGGAAAAGTTGAGGCATAAGCAATCCACTTACTTTTACTGACTTGAGCCAAAATACCAGGATAATTGTACCTGAAAGGAGAAGTGGTGACTTCACACACTTTTGCAGGCAGACACGCCTGCTCCAAGCCAGAATCTATTCCTGATCTACTTCACCCACCACCACGTTTTAAATAGATGATTAGAGCAATACTATATTTCAAATATGTCAGTTAGTCAAGGCTTAGTTTGCTATCTACAGTGGTATCTTTTTAAAAGGTAGGGTGATACTCACAGGTATAATCAGAGGTGTATCTTCTTCTCACTTTAATCCAAAAAAAAAAGAAAAAAGAAAGAAGTAAAAAGGAAAAAGGAAAAAAAACCCCTTTTCTAAACAAAAAGATAGGTGGCAACTTTTCTAAAAGACACCATCAAACAAACAAGAAATTCAATTCAGTTTTTATCTCTCAGTGCCAGAAAGCAAGGAAGGTTCCATTTGGGTCAAATATATGAATTCCCTGACTGGCACAACAAACAGAAATATTCAGAGGATTTGTTATTTACCCTAGAAACAGACTGGTCTGATTAAAAATAATGATGCCTGACTGTGCGGGGCCAGTGAGTTGGCCTTTGTTAATGCACAGCTAACCAAGATCTACCATGCACAGATGCTGGAAAACCAATTAACTATTCTGAGAAGCATTGGCAGATAAAATGCCCTGATTAATCACACAAAATATGTGTATCCCCTTATTTCTTTAACTCCTGTTTGAAAATGACCACTAACAGTTCTGAATGACCTCATTTAGTTGCTGGATATCCCAGCAGGGTTATTCTGGAGCCAGAAACAATTTGAATATCATTTAATGTATGAATCCTTAGGAAAGAACATAGCTGTGTATATAAACTGACGTCAAATGTATTTATACATATAAAATGTATATGTGTCAGCAACAAATGAGGCTTCCTTATACTGCTGTATATCATAAAAAGCTGAAGTTTGTTAAATTACAATTACTGTATCATGCTAACTTATTTTTTATTAGCAGCTTATCAGAACAGTTTACTGCTGAAAGTACTATTTTCTTCCTATATGTTATTAATGCAGACATACTAGTATAGTAATGCAGTAGTTTTCAAATCATTTAAACAATAGAGTTTTACCCAGCCTTTAGATGACTTGTTCAACTAAAATTATAGTTGGAAAAAGAATTCAGTTACTCTTTCAGTGCGTGGATACTAAATAATATAAAATCTCTTCTTTTACTCCACAGAATCAATAGGAAGCAGAGGAGAAATATTTCCTTGATGTGAAATCACAGTCAGTATTTGGCAAAACATGTTTGTTTATGCAGCTAAAGGTGAGAGAGATCAAGAAGAATAGGTAGAAGAGAGCCTGAAAACCAGCCAAGATAGTTCAGGAAGATGTACACAGTGCACATCTAGTTATGGTGTCTGAGGATCCCTTTTAAATAATCATTTTCTACAGTGAAGACACTCAATACAAGCCAGATAAGCAACTGTCCACCCTAGGGAGGGAAGGTGTCTATCTGCCATTCATCCATGTACAAACACTACCCATTTTGTTTCAGACTTTTCTCTCAGGCCCAGGTCCTCCTTTCTTTCAGCAGGAAGGAAAAACAAGGTATGCAGAACTTGTGAGAGTGAACTTAACTTTCCTCTGCTATTCACGAGTTCATGACTAGTGACTGGAGAGAAACAGCACTTGAACTTCCCTGTTTTTTGCCTGCACCTCTTTGCTGTCTCTCAGAAAGGGCAACCCAGAGATCAGGGGCTGCGCTTGGTGTCAGGCTTGGAGCAAGCTTCACCTTGACTTGGTTCAGGCTGAAGGTTTTTGATCTCTAACCACTTGACTGGGGTCAAAGTAGATAGGGGACAGCAGACAATGATGCAGAGCTCCCAGTGGAAACATGCTTATTAAGACCAAATGCCTGTGTTTTCTTTTCTTTTCCCATGCTAAGGATTTGGCCATTCGTGCATGTTTCTGTTGACATTGCTAAAGCACCCCATTTCTCTCTTTTATTTGAGCTGAACCTGGAGGCACGCTGGGCTGCCATCCAGCAAACAGCTCATGAACACTCACTGAAAACATATTCTGGTATGTTTACATTCAAACACATCTGTCCTGCAGATACTGTTGCACAACAGAAAGAGTTTGCAGGCTGCCAGTTGCAAACTTGGAACCCAACTGTTGTCATTAAGAAGTTGATTAAAGGGGTAACATTCAGTCCAGGAATGAAAGCACATGAGGAGCCTGTGTCTTCTACCATAGCCTCCCACTGAAGAGGTCTCTTGGAAAGAACATGGAGACTCTTTAGGCCCAGATAGGGAACAAGCATCTTTAAAAAATTTAAACCTATCTCTCCTCTGTTCTTGTAGGCTGCCTTTGAAACTCAGACACTGAGGATACATTGAGGGGGACACCCAACATGTAAAGGCAAGAGTGAAAGAGGGTTCCAGCAGCACCAGGGCCACAGCCTTGTTTTCATGCATCTTGCAGGTAGATGGCAGGATACCACCGATTGTGCACTGCATGTCTTAATGAAGTGCCAGAGTACTTTGTTTGGGTAAACATTGATATATTGTAAACAGCTCTCTGTCCTGGAAGAGATGTTTTGCAAGCATAGCTGTTTTTCAAGCCATCTTTTTAAGTGAGTGTCCAAGCTATGATGAGAAAAACAAAATACACAAAAGAAAAAACCAAGAGAGTATTTGGGCAGGTGCATTTCTGCCTCCGTTCTTGGTAATTGCTTTAAGATGCTAATGAAGTGATCTTTGTATTTCAAGGAAAACATGTTCTTCCTATTTTTACTATATAAAACAATGCACAACAGGAGAGAAAATGTATTCAATTATGTTTCACTCTGCCTTAACAAAAAATTGCTTAGTGTTGTCTCTAATAAACCTAAAAATCAGGAATGAAAGTACAGATTGCTCTGTGCAAGGTCTAATTTTTTTGTGTGCATTATATTAACTATCTCTGCCCAATTTTGTGATAATAAGGCACATAAGGAAAAAGCCTCAGATGAAAACCTGAACATATAATCAGCAATTACAAGTGGATAGTGCTTCATTGTAGGGGTTTTTATGGTTGTTATGGACGGTAAGAGTCTTATTTAAATATTTGAATATAATTTCCCAGAATCAGTTAGCTCCCTTATTTGTAATGACTATTGATGGAGCTGGTCATGCACTCACTACTCTGTTTTTTGAAACTGTGGCCTCTGAAATCTGCAGTGTTAGCTTATCCTTTGCCTTGGTACAGGGCCACTTTCAGCCACAGGTGGATAATGAGGCCACAAGGTGATATCACTACTGGGAAGCTCGGTAGAGTTATAGGCACATGGATGCTTCTCCTTTAGGGAGACTATCTCCCCAGCATTTGGTTTAGCAAGAGACCTGAAAGATGTGACTTTCTCAAAATTACTCTGTTCTTAAAAAATCTGGGAGACTGAAATGAGGAGATTCATATGCTGCAAAAACAGAACTAAAAGAAATTTCCATCTCTGTTGTACAGTCATAATTACTAAGACTTAACAGACCACAGAGAGGATGATAGACACTTTTAGCGTAATAAAGGACTAATAAAGAAATTTTCCAAAGTTTGAATGGAATAGGTGCACTTTTGACGACCATGTATGTTCTGTAGTATGCAAAGTGAAAGACTCTCAGAGCAGAAACAAACTCTCCAGAATACAAAGAAGCTGAACCACACCTTTGAATTACCAGTTAATATTGTGGGAATCGATGACTTCCTTAAAAATCATAGCCTTTCTAACTCCTGCCTTAAGCACTTAAAAGGCAATGCTATTAGTCAAAAAATAATTATTTTTTAATTGATTTTATAAAATTCTCCCAGGAGGTAATTTATATGCTGGACTGGGCTAAGAAAAAAAACAACAATGTGGTTTCTTTCTACTAAATGCATAAGTGCCTCAAAGGGAAAAAAATGGTTTTTTCCTTCTTGGTCAAAGAAAAAGAGTAAAGATGTCAAAAAAAGAGCTGAAAAACTTTAAAGAACTAACTTGGGCACAGGAGATAATCATGGTACTTTCATGCTTCCAGCAGGAATTTTATACTGTTTGTGCTAGAGAGGGCATATATAAGCCCACTCTCATGCAATGTGCAAGTCTAGAAAAGGTGTAGGCATATACAAGTTGGCTAAATTTGGAGTTGCTGTTTTATAATTGACAGAGGCTCATTAATTTTATCCTATGTGCACTTTCTATCTTTGTATCTTGGATATATTCCTGGTTTGCACCCTTCATTTGCAACACCAAACATCCTGAATTGAAGCTGAAAAATGTCATGTGCCATTGTGACATACACTTCTGGGCTGGAGGACATCTCTGGCTCATCGCAATCCTCTGTTTGTTTCTGGAGTTGGTACTGCTCTGGAAATGTATCTTTTTGAGGGTTTCTACCACCTGCGTTTGAATCAAATTGTTCCAGGTAAAGGCCATTTCAGTGATCATTTTGCACACATCAGCCATTCCACTAAGTACTGTTGGGGCAAGAATAAGGAAGGTTTTCCCTGTGGTGGAGCTGCAAAAAAATAGTTCACAAAGCAGAACCAAAGGAAAGAAGTAAAATCTATAACTGGACTGTGTCCTGGCATTGAATCATTTAGTGTAAAAGACAAAAAAAACCCCTATGCATTGGCTGAAAAGAGCCATACCTGCAGTGTATTTAGAACTGATGGAAAAGTCCAGCTGCTCCTCATAAAATGCTTTTGTTGATGGTTTATAAGCTGTGCATTTGCTTCCTGCATGACAAAATCAGAGACATGCACATGAGAAACACACAGGCATTAAGCTGTCTGGGTTAAAGTCATCCTTTGAGTAATTCCACCAACATTTCTCTGTTGGATTTGGACCCTCAACATTTACAGAAAAATCTGGATTGAGTTGAACTTGCATGAACCAAGCCAAATTTGTAGTTACAAGGCCTGGCAAGGAATATATCTCTTTCCTGCTTGTTTTGTATTTGCCAGTGTTAACAGTAAGTAATTGGCTCTGCTATTCACATGTCAGCCTCGAATCTATGGAAAAATCAGGGAGAAGAGGAGCTTGATCTGAAAGAAATTGAAAACATAAGGCTCAAATTAAAGCACTCTGCAAGTAAAGTGAAGGTTTTTAACTGTCTAAATGCAGGAAGCAGTGGGTGGCAGATAATATTTTCCCTCCATTTAATTTGACGGTTTAGAATATCACCTATTGTTTTGTGAGGTAAATTGATACATTTAGATTAAATCTGAAACCATATACCAAACAACGCAGGCTTTTCCCTTTATTACAAACTGCTGTGAAGAATTACTCCTCTTACTGCTTGTTTTTCTCTATCTTCACATGATTCCTCTTTTCACACCCTTTCTACAAACCTAATTCTACACGTTTCAGTGCATGTACCTTTATAAAAAAATGTTGTAATTCATAGACTGTGTTTGTTTTCTTCCTTTTTGTCCATCTGCAGCACGTTATTCTCACAATGCTAATAGCATTTTCCCTTCCTTATGTACCTGTGTTGTAAGACTATTGTTGACAGGAGGGAGATAGGATTTAGCATCCAACATTCACAGTTCCTGTAAGGGAATTTTTAAGGCAAGTGCCTCATGATAACGTAACTTTCCAGGGAGAGATAAACTATCTTGCAATCTTAGGAATCACTGAATCCTATCCTACAGGTTTACTGCTTTACCCAGTACAGTACATCGCCTTGTTGGAGTGGTAGGTCACTGATGTGCAGCAGCTCCCTGCTACAACAGCCAACTGCAGCACACCTGCAGAAGCACGGTTTCCACTTCACTTTCCTGATATCAGATTTACAACCTTCTGCTGATGTCGTACTGGGCACTCCAGCTCAGCAAGCCTTGGCACATTGACACGACTGAGCCTGGTGGCAGTGTTGATCTCTCTGATAGCTTATTTCAGGCTCTCTGAAGACTCAGACAGACATCCTTATGCCAGTTATACTCAGTTTTATCCCATAAATATGTAGAAAGGGCAGAAGTAGTCCCTGTGGTCTGACCTGTTTTGTGTTGCAGGCTGTAGGACTCTCCTATAATAATTTGTGTTTGATCTAGACTACTGGCTTTTGAACAACATTCAGTCTTTGTTTAAAAATTGTCATTGCCAGAAATGAGCTTCAAAGACTGTTTCTGCTAAAACTAGCTTTTGCATCACATTTCCATTGTAAGTATCTCCAGCCTTAACTTTCATCTACTTGCTTTACTTTGTCTGCTGAACTGAATAACCCATTAACAAACTTGTGTTCCCTTGTAAGTACTTACAAACTCATCAAATTACCTTTTAACCTTTTCTTTCATTAACTAAATAGATTGAGTTCTTGCAGTGTGACTAAGAGATACTTCCTCTTGTTCTTTAATCTTTTTCAGTGCTGCCTTGATTGCTTTCAGTTATCAATGTCCTTCCCAGAACATGAAATTCCAATTGTGATTACATCAAGGTTCAGCGCAAAAGCAGGATCAGCTTCGCATCTTTTTAAGAGATCTGGGGCTCCTTTTTTGGCCACAGAACTGAACTGAGGACACATTTTCCTTCCTAAGAGTTATGTTTCTGCTTAAATGAGAACTCATATTCATAAGGGACATTGTTGCTCCAAATTGAGTCCCCAGAGATGCTCTACTTCCTTCATTTCTGGACATACGGCCACCAGCTCACCTTAATACCATGTTTTTTATTTATGTCCACCTCGCCCATGTGGTAAAATTTGGCTTAGCATTAAATGTTCACACTTACAATTCCTATTTTATGTGTCTTTCTGCTAGTCTGTGTATATGTGAGAGTAACTGCAATTTTTGATGTGCAGTACTATCATACATCACTTCTGATGCATCATAAAGCACTATAAATCCCTGTGCATAAGCCATCTATCATCTTAATTATATACTTCTTACCCAGTCTTTGTGTTATCTACAGTTCTCATCAATGATGACTTTATGCTTTTTCCACATCTCAGGCGGAAAAGTTTACTGGTGTGGGACTGAATCCCTGCTGAATCTCACTAAAAGCACACATCTTTACAGTGACATTCTGGTATGTAACTGCTTGCCAGTTTTAATCCATTTAATATGTGCAATATTGATTCATTGCATTCTTAATCAACTTTTTTTGCAATATATGGTACTGACTGCAAAAGATGTCTTGTAGAAACCCAGATATGGTGACATCATTAGCTCTATCAGCCAATTTGTAATCTCATTTGACAAAGATATCAAGTTATTCTGACGGATCTATTAGTCAGAAAAGCCCACCAAGTGGTAATAATTATACTGCCTCCGTTTTATTCCGTATTAATAGGTTCCTGTATCAACCATTACTTTATTTCACCTGGGATGGATGATAGTTAATCTGAAAATCTTGTAATTACCCGAGTTGTATTGTTTATTCTCTCTTAATTTTTTTTTTCTTAATTTTTAATTCTGGTGTTACTTTACTTTTTCTCATCTTCTTGAACTTCCCTGGTACTGCAAGATCTATTGAAAAAATCAATGCCAGTGGTCTGGAGGAACTTACATGTAGCACTTTTTGAACTCCCATATATTAATTTTGAGACTTAGCCCTATAGATATGTCTAAAATCAGTAGCTCTTATTTGACATCTCATGTACTTTTGGAGTGAAAATTGCTTCATGATTTTCTTATGAAGTGATCACACCATCTGATCCCTAGCCAAAGATACATCAGTTATTTATTGAACACTTCTGCCTATTCTGGATTATTTTTGGCAATTTTATACTTTCCAGTCCCACTGTTAGGATTCCTTTTGCTCCCTTTATGTTCAAAATATCTTTCTGACTATTGTTAACCCTATTTACCACAGATTTGCATTCTTGTGCTTCACTTACTTGTTTCTTGTGTTAAAAGTCCTAGCTTATAATCTCTACTCAAATCAACATAATCATAAATTTTCCTTTTTTTTAGTTCCTTTTTTTTTTTTTTTTTAAATCATGACCTTTACTTTGTAACATGCAAGGGTTTTTTTGTAGCTGATGTGGTCTTGAGCATCTCCCAGCGGTCATTCACCCATTGATTTGGATTCATGAGGACTACCAGCTTCCTTAAAAAGTAATCCCAATGAAGAAATGAAACAATAAATGAAATATAAGCCAAGAGTTCTGTAAATGGTAAACTTCCAGGGGGTGTCACCTGTCAGAGATGACAAGGCTATTTATCAAAGACTGTTCAGACAATACTACCCTATATTAGGGATGAGAAAACAATCTAGATGTGTTGACAAAAACTGTGCTGCTACCTTGCCTTCATGGCCAGAGAACTGCCCTGGCTCATTGTAGTTGCTAATGCAGATTTCCTGCATGCTTCCAACTATCTGGTTGGGTTTTGGGAGACTTTGTTTTACTTTTGTTTTGACTTTTGCCTCCATGTTGCTGCTACATGTACTTAAAAAAAACAAACAAACCTGGGAATATGAGCTCAGTAATAATACCATCACTGCAATGCAAAAGTAATGTCGTATTAATTTTGCACTGCAAAGTCAGTATGTTAAAAGCAGATGTGTTATTTCGTCACAGTGGTGAAACTGCCACGACTCAACAGCACTGCCGAGTGTGAGAAAGCTACAGTAGGGATTGGTTGGATCTACCACCTCTAAATAATGATTTGTCTTTTGAATGTGATTTTCTTCTGCTTGATTAAAAAAATAATTGCCTGGAAACTTCTGAGAAATGGGAGACCTCTCTGAACAATTAAGACCGTAAGAAAAATATAGACCAGGTATCCAAGTAAATGCCAGAAAATCTTTGCAATAGGTTTTGTGATCTTGTGAGTTCTTATAACTGGAGAAATTTTAGTAGATTTTACAAATCTCTATCAAGTTTTCTATGAAACAAACAAACAAGATTTGGGGAACTGCATTGTGCAGTTGAGATTTTGCTTCCTGAGAACATTTTTTTGATTCCATTGGAACACACTGAATTTTGCAAATGATCACAGTTTTGGCAAGTTCTTATACAGCCAGAAACAAATGTGCAGCTAATTTAAAAGACATACAGGGTTTATATGGTTGTAGACAAATACTGTGGCAATGGGTAACACGAAAATCAGATTTGTGGGCCTCTTGAAAGTATTTCCTCCTCTATGAAATATACTGTTCCGCACTGATTTCTGATTATGTTTATTTGACTAATAATACCTTGATCCATGTGTAAAAAATGATGAGTTTTATGCCAAGAGTGCTGACTCTTTAGCAATGAGGTGACAGACACATTATCAGGTGGCCAAAAAATTGTTGGGGAGCTTGTGCTGGCAGATGACAGCTTAATCACATCACTTGCTTCAAACAGACATGGACAACAAACTTGGATGAAAGTAACAAGCCTTTATAAACACCAACAGTGCTTTCAAGATTTCAATCTTTCAAGATTCAAGGGATGACCACCCTGTGGAGCAAATCTGTGCTTTGCCAGGTGCATTTTGCAGAGCAAAGGCCAAAAGCTGCACCAATATGTTCTCCTGTGCAGCTATTGCTTGAAGCTTTTGAAAATCTGAGCAGGTGAACACCTGATCTGCTCTCTTCTCTGTAGACCATCCCTCCAGCTATCAGCAGAGCTGTGTTATTGTACATGTAGCACAGCTGCCAGCATGCCACCTTTGTCTTCCAGCCTACAACTTGTCCCTTCATCCAACGCACACTAATGCTTCCCAAAATTTTGTTCCCATTCTGGCATTACAGCTTTCCTAAGGCCCTTTGTCTTTTCCTGCTTTGGGTGGAGGTTAGTATAATGCTTAAAGTATTTCAGTCTGTTCCTTCTTGCATGGGACAGTAGAACGAAAGACATTTCCTCAAGACCTGAAGCTCAACTATAACCATGACGATTACAAAGTGGGTAACTCCCTATTTTCTTATACAATCTCTCAGCAGGCCACAATCTCTCAGTGAGGTCACTGATATCACAGCAGCACCATATCACATTTTGCTCAATGGCTTCGATTTGCATACATATCATTGCTAATTTTAATAAAATAACGTATGCTATTAGCAAATAAGAACAAACAAGCAAAGGAGAGAAGCATAAACGTACTTCAATCAGGCAGAATCCATTTTCAGTTATGTTTTTTGAAGATGTATTTTAATTTACTTTACCAGAAACTTAGTGCCTGGCAGAAAGTTTTGTGAGTGGATTAAGAGAAGAACTAAAATATGAAATAGATGATTAGTTTTAAATAGGTGTTTCGTTTTAACAGCTTAAGAACTTCAGAAGGTATGCATCAATGCTGGAGTTTGTGATCCATATTCTTGTTATGCTTGCCATATCCAAAATAAACCTGCCCATACTTTTACAGCTGTCGCAATCTCCAAACTGTGCCAGTGTGCAGTGAAAATATTTCACAGAATAATGGATAAACATTCCTTTCATAATTATTGAATTAATGGCTGAACATGCAGTTTGTTTGGTGGAACACATCCAGTTAGCAGGACAGGAAAGCCATTAGCTAAGACACACTTAAAGAGCATAAGGCCAGAGCACAGCTAAGGCCATTTGGACATGGTTTCAGGCATGTTCCAAGACATTTCCATGTGTCCTTGCTCTGTGAGACCAATACAGTCATTTTGCCACTACCTTAAGTGTATGCTCCTTTCTTAAATCCCATTCCTATCATTTCAAATGAGCCTGTCAGCTTACAAATGAAGAATGATCTCTAGTGTGGACAACTGTTGTGGTTCTCTGTAGTATCCAATCCTTTGTGATGGAGAAGGATTTCTTGTCACCAGTGTGAGGTTTGTTCTTCAGTTTCTTTGACTGTGTGTAATTTTGTGGTCTATGATCTCTGTTTTAAGATGACAGGGAGAGAGGAGGATCCCCTGGAGAGTTTCCAGTTCTGATGGACATTTATCTTAGGTGAATTGCTCTACAGCCACCTTCTTATTTTCTTTGATTATAAGGTAAGCCTGGACCAATGCTTAAACCAAGAGCCTACTTTTTGAATAGCCAAAGCTGGCTGAGTCAAATCCCACCCTGTATTAGCCTGAAATTAACCAATCTATCATTCCTGTCTCCAAGTTCAGATCTGCTTTTAAAAAGTGCTTCAACTTTGGCACTTAAGGTTTCCTGGTGTTGCATGCAATGACAAGCAATAAAGCATTCAACACACAGAAGATTATAAAACCATACGGGAGAAAGTTAACTCTCAGCTGTGTCAGTGTTGCAGGACAGGAAGTAAAGGTGATTCTGACTGTGCATGGACTGTGAGTCTGTTAGGAGAGATTTTTCTGGCATGTGTATAATATCCACATTATAAGCAGAAGGAAGTTTTTCAGCTCCAGAGCCTTGGATGTAGATGTATTCCCTTCTGTAAGCATATCAGTAAGTGGTAATATTCTGCAAATGAATACACATAGGTTTTTCAGAAGCTTCTGCAGATGTCTTTCTTATGTCTGCCTCTCTGCTTTACTCCCTGCAGGTAAGAAGTGTGCCAGTTTTCCTTGCAAGTCTGATTGGATTCTTCAGTCCTTGGCACAATCCCATCAGCCTCCGATATCTCTTATGTTTCAGGCAAGTCTTTATTGTTTCAGTTTCAGGCAGAGTCACTCAGCACAATGTTACAGTGTAGCCTGTCTGGATTTTCTCACTTTTCTTCCTATTTTCCTCTATAATATGATTGAAGTCAAGACGTATACTGAAGCAGAGAATGGTTCATTCTAGTAATTCTGATTGTCTTTAAGTCATGGCAGCTTTGCCAAGTTCCTCATCTTATATTGCATGAAAAATCACAGTGTGCAGATTTTTTTTATTTCTGCTGTAAATGCTTGATTCACTTGCTTTAAATGACTATCTTTGCATAAGCTGCTCCTTACTGACATTGGTCTCAGCACTGCTTGTGTTGCCAGAGGTAGCAATTTGAACTCCATCCTGCTAATCAGTCTTTGTTTTTCTGTTATCCTGAGGGAGTAGAAAAAGGAGAAAGGTATAGCAAAACAAGTGTCATTACAGCACAGTTACTGCGTTTGGTTTGGTTTGGTTTGGTTGCTTATTTGAGTATTGTGCTCCTGTCAAAACTGTGCACTGCACCTTGTGTCCTCAGCAAAATGTCTCATGCTCCTCTGACCTGTTGCAGCATTTAAGAAGTCTCTTCAGCTGTGTTTTCTAGGACAGAAAAACAACAACTTTCATTATAAGGTTTTACTTTTCTCATTTCCAGTCATATGCTGATTGTGAGTCAAATGCTTCCAGGGTCTTTGCTGTGAAGCTATGAGCAGCATTGCTTTAAATAGCAAAGAATTTATTTGTATTATGTCTTGGATCTGCAGCTCACAGCCAGGTAGTTGTACAGGCACCGTTTGTGTGTCACCAGAAGCAGTTCAAGCCAAGAGCTGCCTTTGCTTTCCCTGCTGGCGGGCAGGAGGTGTCATGCAGGTGGGTCTGTGGCTCCATGTGGTACTTTGGTGCTGGTGCTTGGTGCCATGCCACCATGGCATGTGAGGGCACTCACTGCCTCAGTGTGTGAATTAGAGACATAGAACTCTGTTTGGTTTGGGGTGGAAGGGATTTTAAAGATCATCTAGTTCCACCTCCCTGACATGAATAGGGACGTATTTCCCTAGACCACATTGCTCAGACCCCCAACCGACCTGGTCTTGAACACTTCCAGGAATGGGGGATCCACCACTTCTCTGGAGAACCTGTGCCAGTGCCTCACCACCCTCATAGGGAAGAATTTCACCATAATATCTAATCCAAATCTACCCTCTTTCACTTTAAAACCATTACTGCCTTGTCCTATTACCCATCTCCCTGGGCTGTCCTGGTGCTGTGGACAAAGGAGACATACAGGCACAGGTAGTCACGTCAAAGTGGCAAATGGTGCCAGTTGATGAATTCCTTCCTGCCCTGTAATCCACAGCAGGAATGCTGTGGGACTGATGCAGGAGACTGGGGATCCTCAAAATTTTCTCTAATATATAACATCTTGACCACTGCTTAGGATGTCCTCAAACCAGTTTTATAGATGTTGGAAAAATACACTTGGAAAATAGCATAACATGCTTTTCCTTTTCTGACAATCCTAGAAATGAGCTTTTAGATGTCATTCAGGGCAGGATAGATAAGCCTTTGGTTTGATCCCATAGTTTTTTTTCCTTTTCTCTTGTATTTTCACATCGTCCTTAGCCAGAGCCCTACTTTTTGGTGGCATACTACAAACCTGCTTAATGTTTTCTGGACTCCCAGGGCTGCCTCTTGAAAAGAGTACTACTGTTAGCAGACAAGAATGGGGGTCACTTTAGGATTAGGGGGTGATCTGTTTAACTCTTACCAGTAGATACAGGTGGAGGCAAATAAAAGTCCTGAAAGGGGCACATAGAAGTTTGGAAATGTGGGTACTGATGTGATGTATCAAAGCACAGTGAGAAGCTTTTCTGAAACTATTCCTAAGCAGACTGAAATCAGCAATACTGTAAAGTTTGTGAGAGCCTGATTTTGTGATATTAACAGCCCCACTTCCTGTCTGAATAGGTTCAGATAAATTCATGTGACTACTGAATAACTATGTACTACTTATCTGATTGAACTTCCAGTCTTAAAGATTCAGCATTTCTTGAAGGTTTGCTCAGCTATGGTAATCTTTAGTGAGACATTTTAACTATGAGAGCACAGGCAACATCAGCTGATGAAATCTCCTATTTCTACATCTCTAGTATCATATAAATATTTTCTTCTTTGGGCTCCAGTTTGTAACACTTTCTCTCTCCTAGGAAACTGATCTTGTTCTTGTAATTTAAAACAAGGACTATTAATGAGCTGTTATGGAATGTTAGTTTAGGATCACTGATGTACACAACCTTACTTGGCTGCAGTGAAAAAAAATACATTATGCATACTTGTAATAACAAAGAACAGCTTTAATTTCATGCCTACCACAGAAAGTGTGCTACAAATAATACACTGTCCAAAGTTAATCAGATTAAGTTTTGTTTTAATTAAGGCAAATATCATGCCCCTGTTTAATTCAATTGAATATACCACCATTAATAGATTACTTGAATTTTCTTTCACATTATGTGGTTTGTAGAACACTATTATCTTTTAATATGTTGATATCTTGGAAGTCTTTCCATTCTTAGTACAGTCTGAAACTTGTAGGCTAAAATGTTTTGCATTGAATATTTAAATGTCTTGACACTAAAATGTTGGCAAAATTTAACTTTCATGTTCTTTTTTACCTTTTTCCCATCAGTTCTGTACCTAGCATTGATACTTGCTCAGAGCTTTTAAACACCCTTTTATCTCTGTATGTAGTAAAATACTCTTCTACCTCATGATTCTTTAGCTAGTGTAGCTAGGATTAGTACAGCTGCAAGCCCATAATATCTGGCAAAGGGAAAATGTGGATATCTAAGTGTTGCTACACCTCAGCTGTGCCTGAGTCTTTCTTCTCACTCTCCTGGACTGGGTTCTTTAACTCCATTTTGTTCTTATCAACTTTCTTTACCACCACTTCTGAGTCTTACTCATTGCCACCTTTCTTTTTCACTTTAATAGCCCATCCTAAAGCTGCTTGTGGAAAGTGCAGCTCTGCCATTCAACAGAATACAAATATCTGCCTGTTTCATGTAAGGACAGCAATACTGGGCAAGCATCCATGGGGAGGAATCATCAACAGGTGAAATGAATGTGCAGGAGTCCTTGATGGGAAAGAGTTGTAAAACCACCATTAACATAACTGAGACCCAGGGACTCTCGGTCTTACTGGTAGTACACCAGAGTCTATAGGAGTTATAGGTATAGAGTTTGTTTCATCAATTTAAAAATGCCACTATTTTTTGCATTGAGGTTATACTGACAATTATATTATGCATCCAAAGTATGTTTTATCCTTGTTATTTAAAATTAATATATATATTAGAGTAGGAACTGGATGACCCTGTATGGATTTAAATATCTAAAAACAGAAGAGGAGGAACTTTTTGTAAGAACTTGTAGGATGGCTCCAAACATAAAAATTCCCAAGCTAAAGAAAGCTCTAAGGTGTATGCTTCATCCTAAATGATGAAATGGGGCATAGGCACACACCTGGAGCTGAGCAGGGCCTCAATACTGTTACAGAAATAGGCACTGTGGAAAGCAGGGTATTCAAAATTTTGGCTTCAGTGTTTGGGGTTTTCCAAATTAAATGCTGGAACTGTATGGAAAGAAGTGTTCTCCTGGAGGTTCAGTGAGAGTGATAAGGTTTGACATGTCATGAACCTTTAGGCCACTCAGAGTGGAGGTGTGAGTCCAAACTTGGCACAAGCTGGAAGATGCTACTTCATCAAAAGGTAAGACACAACAGGTGAGTTGGTGAGGTCATGGTGCTCCAAAGAAAATATCTTCTGAACTCTGCCAACCAGTCTGTAGTTATAGAAGTTGCTTTCTTGTATGGGAGGCAAATTTGATTTTTCCTGCATAAGAAAGAGGGCTTCCCTGACCCATGCTGTAACACAAACCGACTGTTAGTGTGGACCACATCTTATTTTTGGGGGAAGTTGCTGCTCCAGAACCAGAATTTTGTAGAGGGGCTTAGCAGGTATGATTCCTTAATCACTTTCTTCCAGGGAACAGCTTACAGCTTGTAACTCAACACTAGGAAAAGAAGAGGGATCTGCCCACGGTTTCTGGAGATGTCGGAAGCCAACTGTCCAGGTGGTGTTCTGCACCAAGATGTGACTGTGACATGCTGCTGTGTCAAGGAATCCAGACATACCTGGGTTGGGGGAAAATGTCATTGCCTCCTTATAGCCCAAGTAAGCGAGTAGATGCCAGACTTCATCTTTATCTTGCTATTCCCTTGGCTTATTCCTCATTGGACGGCCTTGGAGATTGATAGAGCAAAAACAGTGGTGCTAGTGGGAGGGAAGAAGCCTCAGTTACAATGATGAGAAAGCTACCCCCTGTTCTGTGAGCCGGTGGGAGATGGTTGTGCCAGAATCATTCTGAAGCTGGTGAGAGCTGTTTTTGTGATACACCTTCCCAGATATTTCAGTCTCCAGTGCTGTCACCACTCGTCCCCTACACCCCACAAAAGCTCATAAACTGGATCAAGGCAAGCTTTGGATTAGACATCTTATTGGATTCAGCATAGGAATAGTGATGGAGCCAGAGTACAGTTGCTCTTTAGTGCATTTGTAGTGTCACAGGCTGTCGCATGAACTGCATCTGTTGAGCTGATGTGAGGACAATATGAACACAGAATATGCAGGAGTGTGCTGTGGGAGGACAGAGGGTGTTGGGCCACTTTGTAAGAAACGCTGTCACTCTGTGAACAGACCTGCTGAAATTAGGAACTAGAGTTGTTGGCTGTGGCATGGAAGATTATTCACACACATTAAAATTCTTCACTCAGAATGTGATATAAGGCAGCTTGTAATCTTGCTGTAAGGTCTGTGCCTAGTGCACTGTGTAGCTATGAAGATTTCAAAATATCTCTTGACAGTAAGAGTTCTGGAATTTTCTTTGCTTCCGTGGCTTGAAATGGACAAAATCCCATGAGCTTAGTTGCACACCACAAGAGCCATTTATTTGCTTGGCTTTGCGTTTTCTTTTCCTTAGATAATGTTGAGATTCTGTTACTGGAGTGATGAAAACTATTTCTGGCTTTGCTCTTGCAAACTGAATATTGTTTTTCAGGATCTGCTGGATTGTTATTAAGCCAATAACTGCGTATGATAATAGTGAATGAGTGACGATGATGGCTAGGCTTCATGAATGAAGGTTTGGGAAGGGCTCTACCCACGTGGGTGTGTCCTTTGAGCCTGCGCAGTGGATTTTTTAGGTGAGGCACAGCATGCACAGAACTGGCCCCACTCTTTAACTCCTCAGGTTCATCTGCCGCGGCCGAGCGAGCTTGGACAGTGACCGTGAAGTCCTCGGGACTAGAACCTACATCCCTCGGTATTCCCCGGAGGTCTCCCAACCAAGTACTGACTGGAGCTGACCCTGCTTCGCTTCCGAGATCTGATGGGATTGGGTGTCAGGGTGGCATTTAACTGCCTCATATGATAATAACTACAGAAATTAATAACAATAGCATATGAATGGTATAATTTTAGAATATTTCTTGAAGTTTTCTGTCAGTATGTCTAATTTTCTGACTTGGGTGATTGCTATTTTGCCTTCAAATAAAAGTAAAAAATAAGATATGATGAGAGTCATGATTTGTCATCCCAACTGGAATTAGTCATTGGTCATCAAGATGCTAATGAAATTATCTGTTTCTAAAGTATTAACCTTATTTTACTAACATGTAAGGATAATTCCCAACATAACGAAATTATTTGACAAATTCTGAAACTTTATTTGAGTTGGATTCATCTTACCTGACTTCAGGCACTCTGGTAGTCAGGTGTCTAGCCTAGTCCAGTCACCTTGGCTATTTCTGCAATCAGTGGAGAAATAGCCAATGTTGCCTGAAGGTGCTCAACTTGCTTATCTCAGACCTCTGTTGTGGGATGGGTCAGATCACAGTCAAGGTGCTCACTTCTGTCCACTGACTCAGGTCTGGACAAGTTTAGGGAGACATGAGCCTGACATCTTAGCTGGATCAGTCCCTGTAGTCCCACTTTACTGGGAGAACCTGCTATGTCCCAGATTCAGCAGGGATTCTCCTGGATCAGAACAGTTATTGAAAAGGCTGTTGTGTTTCCATTGTGTTGGTGAGTTGTTTTCTGTGACATGTGGCTCAGGCACAGAAATGAAACAGAACAAGGTAATTTTAGAACAGACACTCAGAAGGTAGCCCTGAGCAGGGAGGCAGAGTAGGCATGGAGGGAGGCACGATTTGCAGCTCTACTGCCAGTCCCTTGGGGAGTTAAGCCTCAAAAGTTGTAGATGTTCCATCCCTGGAAGTGCTCATGCCCAGGCTGGATGGGTCTCTGAGCAACCTGGTCTAGTGGAAGTCATACCTGTCCATGGCAGAGGGATTGAAACTAGATGATCTTTAAGGTCTCCTCCAACAAAAACCATTCAGTGATTCTGTGATTTATTCATATAGTGGGTATGATGTCTGAGCCTGTGGCACTGATTCGGTATTTTTGGTTGCCTCAGACCGGCTTGCTTTCTTGGCTTTACGTCTGGCAGCACTGCAGCTAAAAAGCTCAGGTCTGGGGCACCCCCAGTGCCCTGGGAGAGGGCCAACTCATTCCACAGAGTTCCCCTTTTGCCGCCGGCTTCGGGCACCGGGCAGCGCGGCGGCTCCACAGGTACAGGCAGCCGGGCTCCCGCAGCCGGGCTCCCACAGCGGGACCGCGAAACGCAGGGCCGGGGGCAGAGCCCGGGGGCAGCCCGAGGGTGGGATTCGCCCG
>JAOXXN010000395.1:31569468-31592856 GCA_026770055.1 Myrmophylax atrothorax
GTGGTGGGGTGGTGGGTGGAGGTGTGCTGGTGCGCCGGGAGCGGGGCGTGGGGGACCGGAGCGGGCGAGGCGTGATCGCCCGAGGCCCCTCCTGCCTGCCGGGGAAGCCTTAAAACACCTCGGCGAGGCGCGGAGCCCCACACTCGAGAGCCCCGACGCACGGGCAGACGCGCTTCGCCGAGCCGGGAGCCTCTCCGCTTCAGCCGCCGCCGTGAGTGCCGCGACGGGGCGCGCATGGGGATGGGAATGAGGATGGGCATGGGGACGGGAGCGGGAGCGGGGAGAGCAGAGCGGCCCGGTCCGGTCAGGGGCTGCACTGGGGCGGCTGCGCTGCTGCACCCGCCGTCGGGTCAGGTGCTGACCGCGGCTCTCCTCCATCCTGCCCCGCCGTGCAGATGCAGGGCACCGTGAGGCTGTGGCTGTCGGTGCTGACTTTCGCCCTGTCGCTGCTGATCTGCCTGGGCACGCTGGCAGAGGCGTACCCCTCCAAACCGGACAGCCCTGGCGAGGACGCCCCCGCAGAGGACATGGCCAGATACTACTCTGCGCTGAGGCACTACATCAACCTTATCACCAGGCAGAGGTAGGCAGTGCGGGACGGGAGAGGCATCCCCCTTTCCCTCTCCCCGGGCAGATTTTTGCTTGGCAAAGCTCAGGGGAGGAAGGTGGGGTGCCCCTTCACACTGGGTGTCTATCCTTGCTTTCCCCACCTACGCGGAGAAAGACGTGGTGCACAGACTCCGTTTAGAGAGTTGCCTCTGGGTCCAGAGCTGAATTTCCACCATCCAAGCTGGCAGAAGGGGAAGGGGTGTCAATGCTGCATCTGCTTTCACAGACCCTTCTACCTCAGATAGACTGGCAGTCAGGAGCCTGAACCACAGGGCATGCATCAGGAGAGCCCCCCAAAAGGGAAGGAAAACATAACCAACCTGGGAGCTGGAGGAAGCTAGACAGGGCTGTAGAAGCAGTTTCTCAGTTCTGTTGTTGCCTCCCACTCTAGTGAAGATTTTGATGAGAAAAAGTGCCTGCTGAGGAGATGTAGTAGTCCACATGCTTTGTGGTTTGCCAGCTACCTCATGCAGCTGTGCATGCAAAAAAACCCACTAGTCCTCACTTTCTCAAGATCACAAGCAAGAACTCAAGCCCAATATGAAAAAGAGTGCAAGCCTAAGTCTGCCTGGCTCTAAACTGTGCTTGTTAAACTGGAGGTAAAGGCTCAGTCTGAAAAAACCCCTAGCAAGTTATTGTAAAACATCATCTTCTTTGAGAACATCTGTCCAGTTAGACTGTGTGATTGAGAGAAATTTCCCCTGAGGTACCACAACATTGTGTGACCCAGAGGAGTTTTGACATTTGTTAATATAAAAAACCAGATAAGAAGTCTAAAATTAGGCTTTTGTTTGTCCCTCTAGAACTCTGAAGAATTAAATTAAAAAGGAGGCTATCATGTAGCTGAGAGCTTTCCCAGCAAGCCCATAACAGAGTCTGCCAGTGCACTAATAGCATAAGATGAAGAAGCTGATAGAAATACTGTTCTTCAGTCCTGAACTTTTAAAGCAATATTCATGACTTGTTCACATGTATGGCATGCTTCTGGATGATAGTCTGTGCTCAGATAACTTTTTGTCTAGATTACTGCTAAAATAATCTGATCCTCAAGTTCTGCCTCTGCTGCCCTTTTCCCTTGCATTTGGTGGGATCTCCAGGCTGGTCTCTCATCCCTTCTTTTCTTCTTTTATCTCCCATTTCAAAGGTGGCTCCTGTCCAAAGCCAGGTCATATTTAAAAACAAAAAAATACAAATCCAAACACAATCAAACAAACCCTTCTTTCTATATTTAACCTCTACTTCTGGTGTGTGTCCTGTATGCTTGTTTTAATGTTGACTGTGTAGTGTTTTTTCCCTATTTTCTGGGTTATACTTGTAAAACTCAGAGATTTAGACTGGTTTCATTCTTTTGTGTGGATTTGGGGTCTGAAATGAACTGAAATAGTTATTGTTGCTGATGGATAAAATTTATATTTTGTTCTTTAGATTTTTACCCAGATTTCCTACTCACCTTCATATTTAAAGGAATGGAATTGACCTTAGAAGTACAACAAAGTTGGCAGAAAAAAGCACTACTATGACAACTTTGTGATAACACATTTAAAAGTTGAGTAGACAGGTTAACTAAGAAAACAAAAAATGTGCACTGTTTCCACTATGTGGTGAATTAACAGTCCAGAAATAAAGCAATTGCCACCTTCCTTTGGTGGAACCTCCGGGAGGTTCCCTATTTGGACAATGACACAGTCACTTGTAAAATGAATCAATAACTTTTGAAGCACTTTGGACTGGTCTGTTTCATCACATGTGCTCTAAGTTTTCTCTCTTTTTACAGCTTTTTACCTCTGCTTTTTGTGCATGGTACTGTCATAGGGGGAAGCTAAGGTGTTCAGACCCTCTCCTGCTCCTCCTCAGGGTGAATGAGCAAGCTGTGCTCAGCCTCTCACCAGAACCGCTGCCAGTAAGATGAAGCAGTGAGCACATGTTGACAAAGGAGGAGATGAGGAGATCCTTGCCTTTTTCTCTTCATGTTCACGTGTCCTGCCTTGTTTGATGTTCCTGTGATTATGTATAACCTCCTGTCTCATCCTCCTGCCTTCTGCTTCTGGTTTGACCAAAGCATTTGAGTCCTGTTCCCCTCTGAGCTACTACAACACAGGGTCTCCACCCCAGCTCCCATGAAGTTCCTTCCTTCCAGATCATCTTTCTTTTCTTGTCTTTAGAGCATGTCTGTGTGGCTGCTTTGCTCCCTCTCTCCTTTGAAATCCTTCCTTCAGATCCATTTTACTTAGCTTTAGACATCAGTGCCTGTCACCTTTTACCCCTTTAAGGTTAGCTGAGGGAAAGGGTGGTACATGGTACAGGTCATCAGGTCTGTTTCAGGATTCTTTTTTCTGATGAGATCCTTTGTTCCTTATGTGCCAGCTCTTTATGACTTAAAAGAGAACCCAAGGTGACCAGCACAGATGCAAAGTCCTGCTCTGTAGGTGTCTGTTTGGATTAGTTCCAACTCTGTCTCCCAAACCACCCTGTAGACTTGCCTCATATTTCTCTACCACACTGTTCAGAAAGCTTTTTCCAGAGCTCATATTTACTTGAATCACTCCTCCTTCTGCTGCTTGCTACTACCTGTACTCCCTCTTGCCAACATGCCATCTTCTTTCCTTCTAACTTGTAGTTTGTTCATGAATCTGTGGCTCTTCTATGCTGTTGCAAAACAGTAAGGCCATTTCTGCTGGAGATGGCTTGAACTAGACAGGGCAGAGTATCTAAACTGTGTCTGACCTGGACAGTGCTGATGCTCCTGCTTTATGCCAATACCTTTTAATGGGGAAGGGGGCAGTTCTCAAGAGCTTTGGCTTCTTGGCAGTTTTCTGAAACAGACCCATATGTTTCTGAGATCCCTCAGCTCCTGTTGCCAGCCTTGGACATTGATGGAATTTGACTCCCAAGACCCAGGTTTGTTGTAGGAAGCTTTGAGATTTTGCTGAATCTGTAATACTGTGTCCCTAATCAGAACAAGTGTGTTTACTCCTCAAATCCCATTGGCTTCCGCTGGATCTGTGAGTTATCAGCATGCCCCAAAATAGGCCTTGCTGTCTCAAACTGAGAATAAAAAGTGACTAGTATTTCCACCTAGCTTGGAGCCTTGTCCTTTTAAAACAGCCATGATATTTGATAAAAGTGTTTCCCAAACAGAAAATAGAGGCCTGGCTTTCTGTGTTCTTGTTATCTCAGAACTGGGCAGTGTAGACAAGGAACAAAGCATGAAGCAACTGGAGCAAAGATCTCTCAAGGCATTTGCATCAGAAAGAAGAGATTGACTTTGTCAAGAGAGGACTTGAGCCTCTGTTTAGTATGTCTGTAGCATGATTGTTTCCCAGGCACAAAATTACAGGGTAGACAGGAGACTCAGGCATCTTCCTGACACCGAAAGAACAGCCATTCTTTGGCCAGCCTTGCTGGTTGCAGTGAGGACAAGGTGGATCTATCCAGCAAAGGTAGCAGCAGTAGTCTAGCCAAGACACTGAAGGGACTCATATGAAATATATCTCCCCAACACTTCCCCCAGTCTTCATTATTTGAGTTAATCTCTGCACTCTGGGTGGCTGCTACCTATTTCTTACTCAAACAAAACTTTCTGAGAGATTCGTGGGAGTTTTGTCCAAGCATGAGCTGGTAGAGCAAGTTGTTGATCTGTTAAATCGATTTCTTTAACATAATGGAAAATTAGATTCCTCCTCAGTTGAAGTCCAGGTCACATCCATATTAATCAGAGTAGGGAACTAGAAAGAAAGAAATCCCTTTGTGGTGCTGGAGTGCAAGGTATTTGATTCAACATCATGCCTGATTGCATTATTGTAATAGCATTTTACTGTGTTCTTTTTAAATACCTGCTTTCAGTCGGCTTAGATTAAGAAATTTACCTTAACTTTCTGAAACTGCTGGTTTGTCTTTCTGGAGCACAGGTGTTGTACTAAAGTGATTAAGGCAAAGCAAAATATGAAGAGTTGAATAAAATGATTGAAAAGTGAGGTATGTTTCCCCTTTTCAGGAAGTTATGTAATCAACAGTTAAAACTGCTAGCTTTTTATATGTAGTTTGGGAAAGTTTGGGAGGATTTTTCCACCAAAACTAAGTCAGTGGAATGGCTGGGGTCACTGGAGAAACATCTTGATAGTAACGTAAGTTCTTAATTACACCTTTGATTTCTCTGGAATCAGAATTTCACTCAAGCAATATTAACAAAGCTGTTCATACACTTTGTGATTCAGACTAATTGCATATACAATGATCTTAATTCTTTCCAACCAAGGGATTGTTTGCTTGTAGGTACCACTCTTAGGCTAATGAATCCATATAGTGATGAAATGTCTGTCAAGCAGGCTGCTCCTTGTCACTTCTGTTTTCTCAGTAAAAGAGATCAAATTCCATCCCAAGAAACAGAAATTGCAGTACTTGTAACTGTTGAATCATGCATAATATCCAGGATTAAAAAAAAAAGGCAAATAGAAGACCCACTGCTGTGTAAGTATAGAATAAAGGTAGTCCATGACATTCCATTTAACTGAAGAACTCTGTATGAGCATGTTTTCATTCCCATAGCCACATGGTTCAGGATGATTACCCTGGGATGGCTCTGTTTTTGCAGCCTAATGTGCTGCATGTTGGACAGCCTCAAATGTATTTGCTATCTTAAAAGATCTCGGATGATTCCTTGGCTAGTCTGGCACACTGAATTTTCTTTTCTATTCGTAATGGACAAATTCTACTCCTCATTTTAATTGTTTCTGATCAAAGATACAGTATCATCCAAACCAATAAGAAAGTTAATGAGATGATGGAACCATTTGTGGGCAAGAATGACATGCTTGGAGGTCACGTCATGTGCAGCTTCTTCCCTCTTCCTCCATGTTCACGTCAGTAAGGTGGAAGGTCCCAGAGTATCCAGGAACAACCATCAAAGTGAGAAATACTCAGGGTTTCTCAATACTATAATGATCATGGAAAAAATGTATAAAAATATGGGGGAAAAGTATTGAAGAATGAACATTTTCTCACATAACTAAGTGAAGTAAAATTCAAATACTTGCTGGAAAGTGGTCTTTATGTCTGCTTTACTATTTTTTCTGAAGAAAAAATGACTAATGTTTCCATGCTTAGTCTTCCTTTGTAAAAACTGACGTATACAAAGATATAACTTTCTTTAATTTTTCCTTAGGTATGGAAAGAGATCAAGCCCAGATACACTCATCTCAGACCTCTTGTGGAGGGAAAGCACAGAAAACATTCCTAGATCCAGGTGTGTATGAAGAGGTTTTGTGGTGGCTTTCAATTCTCACAGATTTAACAGTCTCATTTGTTATCAGTAAACGTTTCGCAGAGAGAAAACATATGGCACCAACTGCTGTTAGACTTGTCCTTAAAAAATGGTTTTCATTCCTCTTTTTTAAGATAGCACTGCCTATGATTGCAAGAAATGCCTTAACAAATATAATACAGTCCATACTCCTTATTTCCTGATTTGGGGAATGGGCCATACCTGTTACTTTGAGGAAGGGAAGCATTCCTAAGGCAATTGCCCCATTCTGGACTTTATTACACAGAATTGTATGCTGATGTTTGATGATGATTCCTTATGTAATAGAGCTCCAAAGATGGCATATTTGTGCTCATTTGATACTCAACAGGTGGTAAATATGCACTCACATTAACTCTTACACAAATTGTCTTTAAAATACAGTCACATTCAGTTTGTACCTAATATTTTACAAAGGGAAAAAAAGGCCTTTATATTTCCATTTGCGCTTGGTTTAGAGTAAGAGTGGTGTTTCAAACAAAACTCAAATGTACATAACATATTTCTCTAGTTAAGTAATGACACTTTAGCGATAATGTAAATTACAGTAGCAGTGACTGCAATAGCTGAAAAGTGAGTACGTTGAAAAGGTAAGATACAGGGGGAGTTCTGGCTCATGAAGGAAAATATTGGTTTTAATTTCACTCACAATCAAGCATGGATGAGCTCAGTTTAAGCCTTTACTGATAGTCTGAAGTTTTCTGGTAATACTTCTACTGCAGAAATAAATGTTCTATGCAGTTGTCATCTCAGGAGCCTACAAGCAAGTGCTCTGCACTCTCATCTGCTCTGCAAAGGCTCCATTAGACTAGTTAAGTACTTAAGCATAATTGTCTGTAGCACTGAATTTAGGGCATGATCATGACACTGAAAGGTGACCAAAATGTCTCCTGCCATCAAGGGAGGTTGTTCATGAGACTTGTGGTTCTGTGCATAGTGAGACCATTGACTTATGTTTCGATGACTAACTGCACCTGTGGGGATGCAGTTTCCTCTGCAGATGCTTATCTAAGAAACTGCATGGAGTGTAGTGAAATGTATTAGACTATTTTGTGTTTGGTAATGACAAGGCAGAGCCATCACATAATGGGAAATTTCCACTGCCATGAGTTTGAGGCAACATACAGGGTAGTACAAAGTCTAATATTCTCTGTAATTTTCACCCTTTCATAACAAAACTTTATGATTATTATTGTTTCAATAATGCTATTTATAACACACCGGGGAGCAAAAATTCATCAGCAAAATAAACAACTAGTCTGCATTTAAGATCAAGAATTGATGAGAAGCAGATTTTTATTTCATACCCCCTGTAACAGCACTTTAAACTGAGTATGGTATTTGTCACTCATCAGTGACAGTTACAGGAGTCCTGGGAACAAGGAGTCTAGTTTCCCATGGATATGTTTTCTAGGATAAAACCCTGTATGGTTTCTGAACCCCACTCCAGCTCCATGTGAGGATATAACTAAATTTTCTTTTTATCTAGTCCTATGTTCCATGGCACATCAGGAGATTAATATCTCTGAAATCTGTACCTCTCCCTGACTTGGTTCAAATTGTCCAGAAGGTGTGAAACCTGGAGGGGAAGTTAGTGGAACTGCACGGGGGTGAAGAGCTGGACACATAACAATGTGCCCAGGTACAGCTTGGCTGCCTGAGCCTTCCTCCTGGAGGAAACCAGGCTGAATGAATGACAGGCAGGCTGCTATTACTCCGAACTTAAATTCAGTAAATGTTTTAGAAATAGTTACCTATGAAGCCAGTTGTGGAGCAGATGTAATTTACACTCAGTGAATCACTGACAGAGAGATACCACATGAATTCTCAAGAACTGAACTTTGTCACTAAATATTGGGATATTAATAAATGACTTAATTGTATTCAGCTTGACTGACCTGATTTGACATTTTACTTCTGCTGACTAAAATATGCCCAGAAGTATTTTGTAGTCTAGGTGCATGTCTCACCATATGAGAAATTTCAGAGAGATTCTTATAGAAACAACTTACAAAACAGGAAGATAAAGATTAAAAATAAAAAATGAGGTGCCTTGACCTGAGTACAGGTAAGTTCTTATGACAGAAACACATGATGTGGCATGTTTCTGATCTTGCCCATCTTGCGGAGTGATGAGAAAATGTTTAGTATTCAATAGCAGGATGTATCTCTCCTAATGCTGCCTCTTAGATATCTAGTGTGAGGTACCTGTCTAGGTCGCCTTTGCAGTCAATTAGCGTGGTGGGTGTCTCCAGAATGAGCTTTCCATGTGTTTAATGTTTTTTTTTTATAATTATTATTATTGTATGTTGCAGGTTTGAAGACCCTTCGATGTGGTGATGGGATATTCAGCACATCTTCAAAACTTTTCCTAGTTTTCAATTCATACTTCATGCCTATGAAGAAATCATAGCATCATCCCCAGTGCATGCAGCCATTGTACTGAAGTCTGTAGAGTATTCCCTTCATCATATTTGTATATACCTTTATTTAAATAAATTATTTGTGCATTCCAAAATATAACATACTAAATGAAAAGAACCAACCATGTCATTGGTATACAAATGCATTGTTTAAACTATTAAAACTGAATTATAACCTCCCTGTAGTCTGAAGTAGTGTGGACAACAATAGCATCGCAGTTATTACAGTAATTACTGTGCAAAATAAGATAAAGACATTATTTATTGTGGCTTCAGACTCAGCTCGGATGCTTGATGTATGCAAAACCGTTAAAAATAATTTATCACAGACTGCATAACTTAGGAAATCAGTGTTTTGAGAGGCAATTTTTCAGAATGAACATACCAAAATCTTACTCAGTCCTTGCACTGACAAATGTAATAATGGCATTTTCAAAATACAAAGGAGTAAGTCACTGCTTAATTCTGCTAACTCCTCAAAACTGGTTTGAAGCTTGGTTGTAAGCCTGACTCAGTAATTATAAATGAAACAGATGTAACTGTTGGCAATATGCAAAGTAGCCAAAAGTACTATCTTAAGTAACTCAGAAACCAAGACAAAACTTTTTTTATGCCAGATAAGAGACATCTAACATTGGTTAAGGCCTTGTAAAGTAGCACTCCGAGCTTGTCTCATGTGGAGGCATTCATGGTTTCTGTTTTACCATGAGAATGTACACAGAATAGGAACAAGGCAAACTATCTCCACATTTTCATTTTCTTATTTTTTAATTTTATAGGTTTACTCACTACCCAGATGGGGGACTTAGACACACTGAAAACTTTTACTCAGAGTAACGCGATATAATGGCAGTATGCTACCCTTGTTATTAAGTGGTTTTAGTTCACAGATACATATTTTACAGTATGGTCAGGACTCACGTTGTGCATGACAAAAATGCTGATCTTTGATTCCTGATACACAACTTCTTTTCTTTAGACACTGTGACTAAACACTGCATAAAGCAGCACATAAAAAAAAGTTCCAAACTGGAAAAGAATCAACATGAAGGTTTAATGTATTTACATCTCCTTCCCACTTCTCAAATATTTCCATATGGCTGTTCCCCCCAGGAGAGATGTGTCAGTGCAATTCCAGGTTTCTATAAATGTGTTTGCAAAGTGTTACCATCTTACAAAGTCTGGCCAGCTTTTGTGGTCACACTGTCTACAGTGAAGCATAAGATAGTTTTCCTTTTCATAAAACACTTGAGTGTCATTGGAATGAGCAAATTTAGGTTTCAGCAGCAATACTTTGACTTACAGACTTGGTGATGGGTTCCACAGTGCTATACGTGAAATTTAAGAGCAGTATAGATTCACAAAAGTGTTTGTGAACCCCAATGGTACAAACCATTGTCACCCACAGCAATAGGCAATGATATTCAGAGGTATTCCAGAATGGCCACTAGATGCTGCAGCTAGCAGGAGTCCATCAACCACAGGCCAGGACCTGCTAGAGTAGAGTACACATGAAGTTTGCTGTAAGCAATTATTAAAATGAAAATTGGAAGCTATTAAGCTATATGATATACAATATCTTTTATTCCTGCTAATTCTTAGTATTTCTCTCTATATACTATTGACCATATAAATTATTATACCAGTAATTATAGAAATGCTAAATTAAACTTACGTTGCTTGTACCATTTTTGCAAATGTGCCTCAGTGGAGAAAGCAGGAGTTGAAGGAGAATTAGTGCCGGCTAAATGCTTGTGCTGAGCTGTTCTACTCAATCACCTGTGTTTTCCTGAACTTCAATAACACTCGTGTATAGAAAAGCCAGGAAAATCTAAAAAATGCCAGTTTTATTACCTCATGAGCTGGCAAAGACAGAAGCAAGGCAAAGCCCTCTCACAATATATATTTATCCACTTTGTGCTATTATTTTCTTTCTAAAATCTTCCTCTGTTCTCTAGGGTAGGCACAATATTGCCATAGAAGTCCAATGTGCTTAGTGCTTCCTTGTATACTTCATATACAACACTTGACAGGCCAGGACATTGAAAATATTATATCAGCTTTCCAAATCACAGGATTGACTTAAAAAATGAGCTGTGAAATGAAGATAAATACTGGATTTGTTTGGTGTGGCTTCTGCATTTTGACTCTAGGGCTAACCTTTTCATCTTTTCTGTCTAACCATGAGAAACAGAGCTTTGTTTCTAAACAAAGGCTAAAATTTATGTTAGACTCTGAGGGAGAACCAGGAAAAACAAGAAATAAGAAACATAAAAGTAGGCAATAGTATTTTCTCCTTTATTTATTGTGGGTTTGAAATGAGAAATTTACATAGGTGTAAAACATTTAAAAGACAGTCCACCTTTACCTTTGACAATTTCTGTAAAATGTATCACAGCTATGCCCAACTTTGATTTAACCAAGGAAGAGATCTACATGATCCCACATCTCTTCTAGGATAGGAAATTCTCTCTTTCCTTTTCTATCTCCATCTCTACAAACCTAGCCCACTGCAATGCTTTCAGCTCTGAATTTTTTCTGTGCCAAAACCCCCTCCATCCCAGTACCCCAGGGTGGGCAGCACTGCTCAAACCCATTCCAGCATGTTGGTGTATGGTGGGATTTACTTGGTAGCTGGCAAATAAATATCAAGTTTCAGCTGCAGCATCAGGTGTTTTCCACAGTGGTTTGTGCTACCCCCCAATGCTCTGCTGCCCCTCATCCTGGTGCTTAGGGTGAGGTGCCCAGCAGCACTCAGCACATGTCAGAGGAGTATTTTTAAGCTCAACTGTTCATTCCTCTGTGTTTCCTGTGGGATTGCACATGTGCTTGCATGGCCACATAACCTTCAGGAGTGCCTGTGTAAATCCAAAAAGGTATCCTGTTTCCCATGCCACCCTTGTGTTATTACCTGATGATGAATAGCTGCTAAAAGTCAAGAAACCTTTAAAACCATAATTCAGCATAATCAATCACAGAATCATAGAATAATAGGGTTGAGAGGGAACCTCAAGGATCACCTGGTCCAATGTTTCTTGGCAAAAGCGTGGTATAGACAAGATGGTCCAACAAACTGTTCAGCTGAATCTCATATGTGTCCCACATTGAGAAATTGCCCACTTCCCTGGAGACACTCTTCTCCTTGTGAAAAATGAGTGGCCAATTGTTATTCAGAAAATTTTTCCTCTTGTGTCCAAGTTGAATCTCCCCAACAGTAACTAGTACCCATTATCCCTTGTCTTTTCCTTGTGACTCCTTGTAAAAGGGGACACTCCACCTTCTCAGTAGCCACACTTTAAATATTAGAAAACAATTATGAAGTCCAAAGCCTTCTTTTCTAAAGGCTGAACTAACCCTGATATCTCAGCCTTTCCTTATATGGCAGGCTGCCCAGTCCTTTGATCATCTTTGTGGCCCTTCTCTGGACCCTCTCCAGCCTGTCCACATCTTTTCTTGTATACTGCAGACCAAAACTGAACACAGTATTCCAGGTGTGGCCTGACAAGGACTGCGTTGAGTAAAGAAAAGCAAAAAGACTTTCTGTACAGATTTTTGTGAATTTGGAAAACTTAATGCTAATCTGTCACTTGGGGACAGCTTATGAGCTTGGAATACCTCTCAAGAGCCCCAGGTTTATAAATCAGTGTCTGGCTTCCAGTTAAGGACTCACAAATTCAGGGTTATCACATCACAATTTGAAATCATGTCAGATTGGGCTGTTTATTACCTAATAATTGTTTTCTGTTAAAAATTATCAAAGATTAATTTAACACACAGTAATGAAAATTTAAAAATACTCTTGCTTTCTTTTGATGGGTCAATACCCTGAGTAAGAAAGTGCTGCTGAGTGGAAGTTGCCTAGCTAATGCAGCAATTCATATCAGGTCAGTGTATTTTATTTATCTGGCTGTATTTTTGTTAGTCATTTATTTATCTGTATTACAGCAGCACCTGGAGACTCCAGATATGGGGCTCATTGTGCTTCAGTCTGTAAGACCATAATAAAAAAATAAGCCTAGGCCACAGAGATATTCCATCCATGTGCAAAGAAAGAAAGAAAGTGGGAGGAAACTCAGCCTCATAAATAAAATGATAAGTAGGTTATAGTCCTACAGCACCTACAGCCTTGCCCTAATAGACTCTTCGATTACAGCAATTAAGGATGTGCTATAAAAGAGGTAGTGCAACATTATCTTGTTTCCAGTTAATATGAGTGCTTGCTAAGCTATCCCTTATCTAAGTTATTTGCTTTTCTCTAATGACCCAGTCTTTGCCAGGCCCAGAGACCTTCCAAGCTATATTTAGCCCAGATCTACAAGCAGCTCCCACCTGCCTGTAATGAACATTCAGATCAGTCTTGCACTTGCTGCAGAACTTGAACTCCCTCTAAACTCCAATTGAATTCAAGATTTAAAGCATACCCCTAGGTCAATCTGATTCTGAAGGTATAGAGTGAGCCCACCACTCACTTTAAACTCAGCCTAGGGCCAGGCTATTGATGCTGATTACAGAAGGCACTACTACCAGGTTGTGGTGGTAACTGGGTGTACTCTGAATGGGAGAAACTGGCTGGAGATAACTGTTGTCCATGATTTTAGCCTGTTCTGAGATTATTATAGCTAGTTGTTTAGATCTAGGGCCCTTTTTTTTAGAATGTGGTTAAAGGCAGTGTTGGACCTACATTTTAGAAAGGTTAGTGTATAGTGTGTGATGGCAGACTCATTTCTTGTCCTGGATTTGTTAGATGCTCTGCTGTGCACATGAAAGGCTCTTCACAAGGGCACTCTGGGGAAGGGGGAAGAGCAGGAGCCTGCAGCTGGTACCTCTGCCTGGAGTTCTGTGGGGTAGATCAGACAATCACGAGGATGAGAATAGCAAAACTCCAGAATTACTCCAAAGGAGAACCTGGACCAGACAGCCAAAAACACTCATGCACCCAGACATGCAGTTGGAGGACCAGTGGGATTTTTAAAACACAGCGTCTAACTCCTAATGATCACTGACTGCTTAAATGCATGGGAAAATACCATGGGCTACCTTGAGCCATATGATTGCACCTAAATTCACAATAAGTTGTGTGGATTTAAGATCCATGTTACAAACTCTCACACAGAGACTGGTGATTAACTCAGACCATTTAAGACTTTCTTGTTTATCTCATTTTCTTGTGTACTGGATGGAAGGTCCTGGCCTGTGGGCTGCCAAGGATGTCAATGTCTCTGCCTTACAGGTGTGAGTCTCAAGGTGTTTAAGTTCTATGGCAATGTGTCTGGAGCCATTCCACCTTTGAAGAAGTACAACTGGCAGGAGCAGAAGAGCCATGAGGTGCCCTTGCAGACAGAGTTGACAGTGACTAATACTGAACACAGCCATAACAGCCTTCCCTCAGCAGCTTTCCTGGTAAGCTGTAAATCAGCAGCCTCTCCTAGAGGTACAAGAGTGTGAAATGCTCTATGTCAAATAAATATGTTTACATCAATTAAGAATGAGGGTTAGGGAGACTCTGTGCTAAGTAAGTGACCGGATCTTCAACTGAGCTTTTTCATTTGTTTGTTTTTTTTTTTCCACAAGTTCCTGGGTTCTATTTTCTTAGAGTTGTAGAAAACTTTGGGATGGAGGAGACCTTTAAGGTCATCTTGTTCCAACCTCCCTGCCATGGGCAGGGACACCTTTCACTAGACAAGGTTGCTCAGGACCCCATCCAACCTGGTCTTGAACACTTCCAGGGATGAAGCATCCACCACTCCTCAGGGAAACCTGTTCCAGTCTCTCACCACCCTCACAGTAAAGAATTTCTTCCCATTTTTAAGTTTCTTTTCCTTTGAAAAGGATCTTTTTACTCTCTGTTCTTGTTTGGCTTTCTTCTATGTGGAAGAAAAGAAGGACCGCAATTTGATGTTATTCTGCATTTATGATGCAAACTATTCTGCTAGGGATGATTTTCTGGACTATACGCATTCATTCACTCTTCTATGTTTCTGATGATTACTCTGGTTCAGTTATCTTCCCACTGAAGTCAGCTGCAAATACTGTCTTTTCACACACCTTTTACAAATCCTAGTCCATCAGTAGAGGCAAAGATTTTATTTTTTTAAACAATTGCTACAGTACTTTTTTCACTGCATTATAAACTTTGAAGATTGAATTCTAGTAAAGTCATCTAAACCAGGAAATAAAATTTATTAATTGAATATTATTAGTCCAGAGGTTTGGACACTTTTTGGTATGGTCAGCTTTTTATAAGGAGGGAGACTTGAAGTTACATAATCTGATCAATCAGAAATGTTAACTTGCTTTTGATGAATTAATTTGAAATATTTAAACTTTGACATCAGTTGTTTGCTGCTTTCAAATCACCAATCAGAAATGGCAGAAAATCATTGACTTTTGATGTGATGTTTCCCATTGCTACACCAGGGCCTTAACTTAAATCTGCTTTTAAAAGATGAAATGAATTTAGAGCTGCTTAAAACCACATCTTAAGTGGGCTGCCTTATCTGTCTTAGCCAGCAGTACATTTTACATTTCTCCACAGGCGAACGAAGGGTGGTACCCAGGTCCACCGCAGCTCAGCACACGTCAGAGTGCCTGTGCTTCAGTGCTCATCGTGACTGTCACAATACCCTGAGAGGATTAAAATATATTTCCTGTACTGTGAGTCAGACCTGGGTATTAATAATAAGGTGAGCTTAAGTGGCAAGAAATAATTTTTCATTTCATTTATCAGTTTGGTGTTACTGGCTTCTTTTAAAAAAACAACCTAACTGTACCCTCCTGAAAATCATCTGCAAAAAAAGAGAGGTGCAACCTAATGTTCAGTCAAGGAAATGGGCTGAGACAATGTTATGCTATATTTAAATTTTATTAAGCATGTTTCTTTATGTTACTCCAAGCACTCAGTTAGTGTCACTCCTCTACATGTCACGCTTCTTCTTTCCTTAGACTGTTAACTCTTTTTGGCCTTTATATAATTTCACAGAGAACCTAGTCCAAACTTCAAAGCTTTCAAAGGAGTATTGGCTGTCCACAGGCCAAGTTGCACAGAGAAATGTCTGCTACCCTACAGCACAACAACCAAATGTACAAAAATACAAGCCCTTCTTCCTGAAGTGTACCTGAGGGTCTATGGGTGTATTTCTGCTTTAAAATGTAGTTAAGGTACCTTAGATTGATGTTTCTCATTTCTTCACCAGCTGGATAGTTATTATCCAAGTGACTGGCTTACGGGCATTGATAGCATTTGCCAGCACTCTGCCTTACCTGTTCATTGTCACACGGCTGCCAACAAAGAAAGCAGGTTTTATATGGAAAATGTATATTTTTATTGCACTTTTTTACCTCTTTTAATGTTACCTAGAAGTCAGAAGGGTTGATTTTTTCAGCCATGCAAGTTTGTCTGCTAAAGCTGTGTTCTTTTAAACTTGAAGTACCTTACTCCACATACAATGAGATAGGGTGAGTTTTCCCTGGTACTGTGATCCTCTCCAAGCTGTACCTCTCCTTTGAGAGCTCTGCTCAGACATCTCTGTTAAACGTGTAGTGTAATGACAATTTCCATATGATTATCTAATTAGGTAATGTGAGGCAAAGCTAAATCAGATAGAAAAAATTGTCACTTGAAAATATCAGAAATTACTTAATTGACAGGATTTGATTTTTTTTAAAAGCAGTTGTAGAAGATTTTAACATAAATCTTGGGTGAATGGAACTCTGTGTGGTATATCGAGTAGCAATTAGGAACCTGTGTTTTCCTCTTTTCAGTGTGGGGAGAAACAATTCATAAGGTGAATGCTGAGTTGTGATCATTGCCAGAGGTAACAGAGAATCAGCTCACTGTTGCACTGGATAAGGTGACTACCTTACTGTCTTAGCAAGATTTTGGCTTAGTCTCCCCGTGGGAATTGCCCATTTTGGGCAGCTGGCACTGGAAAGGTACAGGGATAATTTTGATTAATGCAGGTTGTTAGCAACAATTTCACATTCAGAATGAAGACTGTGGCAGGGGCTTGGAAAGGTCATCTGAGCTTTAATACAACACATGCCCATCTCTGCCAGTAGCTGTGTTGGCCATGGAAACCTTTTGGGCAAAACCACACTGGAGCTTAGGGAGACGTAAAAAATTATTCCAAGAAACCATTATGTCCCATGATTTTTGAGGAACAGACATCTTTTTGGCAGTGTAAACTCAAAAGGAGAACATTTCATTGAAAGAGAGTCAGGAAATATCAAAGATGAAATCAGACTAAACATGAACTTGGGTTTTATCCCCAAGCAGCCACTGAGCCACTGGCAAGTCTGAAGGACAGCAACAGATATCAGCCCCTTCCCTGCCCTTTCCCCCCATATTAGTCTTCCTCCCATGCACTTGGATTGGGCCACCAGTGCCCAGGTAATACCAGTATCTGTATTCATGTGGATTTATGAAAAACATGGGAACAGAAGCATACCACCAGCCAATTAGTGATTTCATCTTCCTTTCTCAGCAAGGATACTTCTAGTTGCATGTGAAGGAAACTATGAAATGCACACCTAGATGCTCAGGCAGGAGAGGCTTGTAAAAAGACCTGGCCTGCTACTTGTTAAAATACCTTGGATTTTAATTCCATAGAGTGAATGGGGAAAGAGAGAAATGGGAGCT
The DNA here is from genome assembly GCA_026770055.1 of Myrmophylax atrothorax. NCBI lineage: Eukaryota > Metazoa > Chordata > Aves > Passeriformes > Thamnophilidae > Myrmophylax > Myrmophylax atrothorax. Next base: position 31,586,438 of record JAOXXN010000395.1, read on the forward strand.
GATTCCTGGGTTTTTGGTGCTAAGCGGGAAGAATGATGTTTCCATTCTGCCTTCTTTCCCCTTCTCTGTTTATGCTTTTGGTCTGCTGAAAGGGGTCCAGAGTTCTTTCTGTATCCAGTCCATGGTAGCACAAGAGAAAGTTATACACAGCTCTCACCTCACCAAGACAGCTTAGCTAGCCAAGACCAGATATTTGGCATCCAGACTGGGCCTGCAGCTGAATCCATGTAGTTTGTCAGTAATGGCAATACCAACTTCCATTCTCACCTTGGGTCCCTGGATTTTTTGAACTATCCTTGCCTACAGTGAAGAAGTAAATATCACCAGAAAAGCTGTACTGAAAAGCACAAAAGCAAAAGCTACAACACCACAGATAATGAGTATGTGTCCACTGAAAATATAATTTCTTTCTTCTGTGGATCCCATACAGCTGGGTTGTATGCTAAGAAGATGGTATGAACAATAAAGGGATTTTTGTGCTTTGTTTCTTGTTTACATTACTGTTTGCTAATTAAAATAATTACATACAATAAAATAAAGAACAAAATCCAAGTGGGATCATTCAATTGTCTAGAGAAAATCATACTGTCACGTCTCAGGGTTTTTATGCCTCTTTCTTAATCCATCTAGAATAGACCACTATTAGAGATATAGAACTAAATTCAGCTGACCATTTGTAAGTGTCATTGTGGCAATTCCTGTCTCTGTCTAGGCAAGCAGTTTCATTAGTACTGTGTATGCTGTGTGCAAATGGCCCAGTTTCCTTGCCATCTTTGCTTTAGTAAGTGCTGATTCAAAAAGTACTGCTCAGGAGAAGAATGTAAAGCGTAAAACTGATCTCTCTTCAGGCTGTAATATAAATGGCTTTGGGAACACTTCCATGATGAAGACATGCTTCCAGAAAGCCAAGTGTAATGGCATATAAAAGCCACTTTATGATAACTTTACATGCCCTCAAATATTCATCATTCTGCTGGACTCTAATGGGTATGAAACTGCATCTCCTGCTGTGAAGAACTCCTTTGCAACCTAAAGGTTTCAATAACAGGATACCTGAGACTTGTACTTATAAAGCTCCCATTCTCCTCACATCAACATGTAGTGGATTAAGTTTTCTTGGAAAGAAGCTCTTAGGACTCCCACTCTTAGAAATTATGGACTTGGATTTCTCTTACACATCAACATTTTCTCCTTTTATATTTTTACCATGGCAGCTGATCACCTGTTTCTCTTCTGCTTTGACCAAAGGCTGGACCTGCTCTCCTCAGTGCCCTAAAACTGCTCCTTGCTCAGTAGAGGCAAAGCTCTGCTGCCCTGTGGAGTCCCGAGTGCAAGTGTAAGGAGTAGAAGCAGACAGGGAAGAGTGTTTGCGGAGAGGGGTGGGAATTTCTGTTTCACTCCTCAGTCCATAGTCGACCTGAGTCCCTCAGGGACTGCAGAAGGAGGGGGATTTCAGAAGAGCATGGTGACAAGTGGCATTCCTCAAGGATTGGTATTGGGACAAGCACTGTTTAATGTCTTTGTCAGCAACAAAAACAGTGGCTTTGAGGGCACCCTCAGCAAGTTTGCCAATGACCACTGAGCTGTGTAGTACAGCTGACACACTGGAGGGAAACAATGCCATCCAGAGGGACCTCAACAGGCTTTAGAGGTGCAAAAGAAAACACATGAAGTTCAACAAAGCCAAGTGCAAGGTCCTGCACCCAGGTCAGGGAAATCCCAAGCACAAGTAGAAGCCTGGGAAGAGAATGGTTTGAGATTAGCTCTGGGGAGAATAATGTGAGGGATGCTGGTGGAAGAGCAGCTCAACATGAGCCAGAAATGTGCACTTGCAGCCCAGAAAGCCAACTGTATACTGGGTTGCATCAAAAGCAGAGTGGTCAGCAGGTCAAGGGAGGTCATTACCCCCCTCTACTCAACTGTCATGAGACCCCAGCCAGAGTACTGTGTCCTGCTCTGGGATCTCCACCATAAGAAGGATGTGGATCTGCTGGAGCAAGTCCAGAGGAGGTATTTTGGGTTTGAATGGCCAGGTTTTGGTAGCACGGGGGCTAGAGCGGTGGCTTCTGTGAGAAACTGCCAAAGGCTTCCTCCATGGCTGGCAGAGCCAATGCCAACAGACTCCAGGATGGACCTGCTGCTGGTCAAGGCCAGTCCAATCAGAAATGGTGGTAACGCCTCTGTGATACCATATTTAAGAAGGAAACCCAAACCCAAACCATTCTATTAAACAAAGGGATGATGCCACATATCCTGGAGTGAGAATTGTTTCAAGGCAGACCACAGTCCTGTGCCTTGCTTGCCAGGGAACTGTCAAAGCCAATACACCTCCCAGCCCAGCAGTGAAATGGTGAAAGGCAGCCTAGTAAGGAACTGAAAGTAAATTTTACACAACTTCAGGGTGGATATAATAGATGCAGCCCATCAGTGCCAGTTCAGCTGGCACAGCACCACTAGTCAACATTGTACTGGGCAGCCGCAGGTGATCCTCAGGAGGAGCACTCCCCCCTTTCTGGGTACAGTATGGTGAATCTACTGCCACTGAGATAATTAGACCTAATAGACTTTATGCTTGCATGTAGTAGTGTTTTTGCAAATCCCCCCACTACCTGCTGCCTGCCTGTAAAAATCAGTCAGCTAACAAACCTGAATATTTTTGGTGGTAATAATACTGTAAGTGAAGTTAACAGGATCTGCATGTTACACCTCACTGACCAATGAGTGGACGGCATATACTGGCAGATTACTCACTTTGTTTATGCCCCTTAATGAAGGGAATGTGATCAGACCTTTTTCTGTATTGTTTAGGGAAAAGCTTGAAGGGAAATACTTGGAGAGTGCAATGACCTATTAAGTTGCCTGATTTGTGGCTGCAGCTGTTTCCTTTGTGAGAGCACTGGCAGGAGTGGTGATTCATGGACAGGAAAAGATCACTTTTTCATTTGGTTTGCTGCAAGCTGCTCTTTTGTACCCTCCTCACTGCCCACGGCACGGGCAGGTTTGGGGTACTCAGCCGGAGTATCTCAGTGCTGCAGGAGAAGGCACAATCATCCTTGGGCTTTTGAAGAACTGTTTTGATGCTGCAAAGAACCTATCAATGCTGGGAAAAAAAGCAGCCAGACGCTGTATTTCTACTAATCAGGTTAAGCCAAAGGCCAGAAACATGACTCTTTAAGGAATACCAAGAAAGTTCCTGTGTTTTTAAACAGGAATTTGGATGTTTCCTTCCAGAAAGGCGTGGTGGGCACCCGCCCATGCAGCCTGAGCATCACTGCTTCTGCATGGCTCCCACAGAGATGAAAGCAGGGTGCGGGTGGGAGGCATTGATAAACCCAATGCAGATTTTGGCTCTGAGGTTTGCACAGTACTGGACTGATACTTACCCATCTCTGATATGCTTTTTTATGCAAAACAATGAACATCATGTACTAAGCACTGTCATTGCTGGAAGCACTGTGTAAATCATGAGGCTGTGCAATCCCATACTGAATGGCAGAGGATGTAGGTGACTTACGAGGACATTGGTAGAATGGCAATCTTTAGATGATTTCTGGAACAAAACCTAAAAACTGCTAAAGTACTTCAGGCAAATTATGACACCCACCTTAGATTTTAATGCCACCTTAAGCTGTATTCTGCATCAGTCAGCTGTGGGAGGAGATGACATAAACAGACAATTAATGTTTCTTTTCACTTGCCAGTTAAGATTGAAAAATGTGGTCACTGAGCTGTCTTCTTCTGACATTTTCTTAACAGCTTTACACTTTGCAGAGAAGTTTCTGTCAGTCCCAGTGCTACAGCTGTATCACAAGCACATGGGGAGCCCCTCTACTGCACTGGGTGGACCATCAGCATTCATGAGCACCACACGTATTTCCACAGACCGCAAAACTGTCTGCTTCTTGTCTGGGGCCACATGTTTTGCCAGGTGTGGTGGGATAAGGGTTTCAGAGGGATGGAGAAGGGTTTGCTCTTCCCTGGTTGGCCCCAGACAGGGCTCTTTTGAGGCAGCCCCACACTCAGGTTCACCCAGAACTGGACGGGGATGGGAGAAGACCTCTTTTGCATCAGAAAGCTATGATGGCTGGTAGTTGCACCGCTTTGACATACCTTTTTGTCTATTTAAGCTGTGTTTGTACTTGAAGTATTCCGTAAGTACCAATAGCAATCCATGGTTGAATACTTGGTGTGCAATGTTTTCTGGAACAAACCCCACCTTCCCTCTGGCACATAGCACATCACGGATTCAGCTACCTGTAAACTTTGGGTTGTCTGCTATTCACCACTGTATGTCAGGCACCTAATAGTGACTTGCACCAGCAATTTTAGTTCTTTGTGTGGAATTCTTTCAAACAGTTTTGGATTCCACAGCTGTAATCTGCACTGTCAACAGTGACTCTATGGGTACTGACAAGCTGAGCTCAAGATATGCTGTCTTACAGGAGGTGAGAGGTGGAGAAAAAAAGATCTGTCTTTTATAAATGTATTTGGATAATTACACTTACCCAAATCGTCTTCATCTCCTTTCCCACTCCCTTCTGAAGAAGAGAGTGTTAACAAAAGCAAGTCTGCCATTTTACTGTTATTAGGATAACCAGATTCCTGACTTTTCAATCATAATTCAGATTTTTTTTAAATGTCATACATACCGAGTGTGATTGAATTTCTGCCAGAGTTTTATTAGATAATTGACACAGCACTTCTCCCACCAGTGAGCCACTGAGGGGAAAATGCTGCAAAGGAAGGAAAAAATAGGAAGATGGAAGAAACAAATAGGAAGAAAAGAGAACTGAAGTAGTAGCAAACTAAAAGGCAAATTTTTTTTTATGAAAGGCGTGTGAATCACAGCCCAGTGTCAGCCTTACAGGTCAGTTTCACTCAATTAAAAAGGTCACCATGTGTGATTTGGGTCTGATTTAGTTACCCTGCTGCAGTCTCCTCTGTAGAGAGTCTCTGATTTGTCTAAGGCACTCTTATTTTCAGCTATGAATATCTGACCCAAACGTAAATCAGCACAATTTCAGTCAAATCTATCCATATATCATTGATTAAATTTACTGAAATCTGGGTGTGTGCTGACAGCATGCAAGATACTCCATGGTCTCTATAAAGTGGGTTCTCTAGTGTCCTTTGTAGAACTGGGGCAACTTTGCTTCCCAGAGTTATGCTGATCTAGGCTGATCTCATGGTAAGGGAGGGATAGACAACCACACTGCAGTGAGGTAAAGCTGGGTGTGGACTCACAGCATTTCAGACCTGCTGCAGCAATGGCCTGACTGAGTGTGCCTGTAGCCTGCAGGAAACACATGGCAGCATCCCAGATACTTTGTGTGGGTCTGAACGTGCCCAAAGGTGGTTACCAGGGGTCCACTGATGTACTTAGGGTGCAGCAATCGTTCAGCAGCTTGTAACCAAAGGCACTCCTTTCTGACTGCAACAGAAGCACTCTGGAAGTGTTCGTTCTCAATAACCTGTACAAATTTTCCACAAAATATCTCCCAAACAGCAAACAAACAAACCACCATTTCCTTCCCCCAAAAAACCAAACCAAAAAACAGAGACGGATTTGCAGCGGCCCAGGTTGTCAGAGGTATAGTAGTCTGAGGAGAAATGAATGAATCTAAGTAAATAACCTTTATAACTACTTTTAGCATTGCTGTAAACAGGTATCAAAGCCCCCTAGTGAAGAAGGGACTATATGCACATATTCTTATATGTCCCTTCCACTAGTGTGAACAAACACAAGATGGAACCAGGCCAGAAGGCTGCAAATAGAGATGACCACATATTGATCTGAGCATAATAAAAAGAAATCAAGGCTTATTTCTGCTAATGAAGCCATTAGTCATACTACCAGAAAGAGTGTTTACAAAACCAGAAATCTCATTTTGGAGGAAAATATGTTTCTTAAAGCATGGTAAGGAAAACCATAACTTGACCATATATAGAACTGTGTAGCAAGCTGTGACATCAGAACTGTACCTCCAATACCAATCATTTAGCTGTACTCTGCCTGTGCATATGCACAGGTGTGCAAATGTACAGGTGTGCAAGTGTGTGTTGTATAGATACCTATATCTGTATATACACACACACTTGCATGCATGTAAATATTATTTTACTGGCATTTAAGAGGCATATACTTAGTCTTCTGTTTGGTCTTGTACTCTTGCTTCTTCTCTTGCTTCCTTTAGGATTAGCAGACGACTGTTCCCATTTCTCTCCCCCAGGTGCAGGAGAGGAGGTTTTGTCTGGCAGCATAAAGCAGTGGAAGGAATAGTCAGCAGTTCTGGAGAAAAGCTAGAAGAGATGGTGTGTTTTGAGTAGCTCTAACCTTCATGAATTTTCCTTCCTTCCTTCCTTCCTTCCTTCCTTCCTTCCTTCCTTCCTTCCTTCCTTCCTTCCTTCCTTCCTTCCTT